>OY979697.1:59420551-60062714 GCA_963855945.1 Thereva nobilitata
ATATATATATAATATATATATATATATATATATATATATATATATAATATATATATATATATATATATATATATATATATATATATATATATATATATATATATATATATATATATATATATATATATAATATATATATATATATATATATATATATATATATATATATATATATATATATATATATATATATATATATATATATATATATATATATATATATATATATATATATATATATATATATATATATATATATATATATATATATATATATATATATATATATATATATATATATATATATAATATATATATATATATATATATATATATATATATATATATATATATATATATATATATATATATATATATATATATATATATATATATATATATATATATATATATATATATTATATATATATATATATATATATATATATATATATATATATATATATATATATATATATATATATATATATATATATATATATATATATATATATATATATATATATATATATATATATATATATATATATATATATATATATATATATATATATATATATATATATATATATATATATATATATATATATATATATATATATATATATATATATATATATATATATATATATATATATATAATATATATATATATATATATATATATATATATATATATATATATATATAATATATATATATATATATATATATATATATATATATATATATATATATATATATATATATATATATATATATATATATATATATATATATATATATATATATATATATATATATATATATATATATATATATATATATATATATATATATATATATATATATATATATATATATATATATATATATATATATATATATATGTATATATATATATATATATATATATATATATATATATATGTATATATATATATATATATATATATATATATATATATATATATATATATATATATATATATATATATATATATATATATATATATATATATATATATATATATATATATATATATATATATATATATATATATATATATATATATATATATATATATATATATATATATATATATATATATATATATATATATATATATATATATATATATATATATATATATATATATATATATGTATATAGGTATATATATATATATATATATATATATATATATATATATATGTATATATATATATATATATATATATATATATATATATATATATATATATATATATATATATATATATATATATAACGCTTTAGAGGTATGCGTTATCAGTTTCTCATAAGGGCCCTATGAGGCAAACTTTATTACAAATAAAATGGGGCAATCCCAACATCTGCCTCATGTATTCGGAAAGCCTTTTAAAAAGCTTTAAAGTTTTACTCATACAAAGCTTTAGTTTTTGTTCTTATATTGAAGGATGTCGTTTAGCATACTCAATAGATCGGTTCTGGTTCCATGTCAAGCAGCATTGGACGTGATTAGTACGCAGTTGGGAGACTGCATTGGTAAAACAACACTCGCGTTAAAAAATATAAAGATTTCGACACCGGCGCAGTTATGACTCACATATCCACTCCGATTCTCAAATTTTTCGGTCTCTTTTCCACTCGGGATCGGGTAGAAATGATTTTACGTCAAGGTGTCCGAATGGGGTATTCCCACTGACGAGGCGCGAATGAGGCAAGGCGTTAAGGCCCCAAAACACGAGCGCTCCATCCGACCACGCCACGTCAAAATAACAACAATTTGTATACACTAGAAATTTCGACTGCATACGAATTGTTGTTGTTTTGGCGTGGCGTGGTCGGATAGAGCGCTCGTGTATTGAGCCCTTTAGATGCAATCCACACGGGGTTCACATGAATCAGTGGGGATAGCCTCATAGTCGGGCATAACCCTATAACCAAAGAATTAAAAGCTATATAACTCAACAGACAGCTGGTAAATAAATTGACCGTTTTAACTTTTTACATTTTAACGGGTATGTGGTCACGGGTTCCCGACCCACAATTATTATGCTCCGCCGCCCTTGGTAGTTTCAATAAAACCACCTCCTTGCTTACTTCCGATGGCATGTTATGTATAAAAAACCACTTCCTCAAAAAAATTCCCAAATTCAAAAATCCTTAACTTAAAATTTTTTATAAAGCCAAATTTTTTCATAAAAAATCTAAAAATCCTAAACGGAAAATTTTCAAAGAATTGTCTCACGAGAAGCCCGTTCTAATAGGACACTTCCCTTCACGGGGAACGACGAAGACAGCAACCTGAGCTTTTCTGTCTGCGAGATAGTATTCGCAAAATTTGCTATGGGAATTGGAAAAGTGCATCGTAACAATTTTTCCGTGTGAATTCCTGCACATGCTTTTTTTACTCTACTTTTTCGTAGTCGAAAAGAGTAAAAATTAAGCTTGACCGCCTCCGTGAGAATCGCATACGGTTTGGACGACCAAAAAACAGGGCTCGGCGGCGGTGGAAAATTGTGAAAATAGTGAGGGTTGTTAAAAACGTGGTCCAGCGGCGGTTCGTGGGCAAAATTCAAGAAATTAAAAGTTTAACTTTGGAAAATTATTAAAGAAAGAAATACTATTTTATTATTGTGGATTGAAAGTGAAATAGCGTTTTTTAAAGGTAAAAGCAAGTAAAGACCTTTTTTATTGTGAATTAAAAGTTTAACTTTGGAAAATTATTAAAGAAAGAAATACTATTTTATTATTGTGGATTGAGAGTGAAATAGCGTTTTTTAAAGATTAAAGAAGACACTTATATAACAAAGCAAGTAAATACCATTTTATTATTGGAAGTTTGATTTATTAGATTAAAGAAGACACTTACTAGGTGGGGTGAAAAGTACCCTCCTTGGAAATGAAAAAAATTTTTTAAATGTTTTTTCATTTTATTCAATAGAGTCCCCTTTTAGCTCGATACACTTTTTCCAGTGATTTTCCAACTTCTTGATCCCGCCCGAAAAGTAATTTTCCGGAAGGTCTGCAAAATACTCCTCCGCGGCGTCGATGATTTCCTCGCGTGAGCTGAATTTTTTATTGATGAGCCATTTTTTGAGGTTTGGGAAGAGATAATAGTCCGAGGGAGCCAAATCGGGAGAATACGGTGGATGGGAGAGCAATTGGAGCCGTAAGTCATTGATTTTAGCCGTGGTTGCGGTGCTCTTGTGCGCCGGCGCATTGTCTTGCAAAAACAATATTTTTTTTCGCTACATGTGAGGCCGTTTTGAAGCGATTTCGGCCTTCAATCGCTAAAATAATGCACAGGAATACTCGCTGTTGGTGGTTTTTCCTTTTTCGAGGTAGTCCACGAAAAGTATGCCATGACAATCCTCTGTAACCGCATCGGAGGGCCTGCCGCTGCAGACTTGATCGGTACTGGAGTGGCCACCACGAAACTCTCAAAACCGATATTTGACGGTGTAATCTGACGGAGCATTACCCCCATAATATTTATCCAACTTTTCTTTTGTTTTCTTCGCCGTTTTGCCTCTCAAAAAATAATGTCGTTTTTGTCCATACTCAACATGATGCCAAACACGTCAACAACAATCAGCTGTCAAAACAAAACTAAAGACAGTATCGCACTGAAATTTGGCATGTCTGCCTAGATATGAATGTACTTCAAGGCACCATAACCTTTTTTGCAGTAGCAGCGCATTCTGGCGGTCAAGGAGGATACTTTTCACCTCACCTAGTATATAACAAAGCAAGTAAATACCATTTTATTATTGGAAGTTTGATTTATTAGATTAAAGAAGACACTTATATAACAAAGCAAGTAAATACCATTTTATTATCGGAAGTTTGATTTATTAAATAAAAGGATCCGAGCGATCCTAACAATTGATCGGGTGCTTTGTATAGGCACCCTTACCCTTAAACTCAGCCTGAGCCTAGTTCTGAGGGCACAAGATCAGTAGAGGCGTTGACCCCTATACGAACACCCAACAGGGTAGCAACAATTATAGGTGGTAAAAACCACCCTACCTTGCAACGCACCCAGAGGTGCCACCGGTGGACTATTGCGGGCTTCATCCCTGCGCAGGATAAAGTCCATTAAGGGCCAACAAGGGGACGATCTATCCACAGACGCTCCCCCGACGCGGGATTTGAAGAAAATCGGCCCTTCATTAAATAATCCTAAGCTACCTCATCAATTGCCCCGACGTCCAACCCTGCAACCGATCGCCACATCACCAATCCAAATCTACCTGTTTTCTTCAAACTGATCCAGGTCGGCTGAAATTGAAGACCGACGACCAAATCTTAATTAGATCTTTGCTCGGGGGTGTACAACCACGGTGCCTCTGCTCCAGACGGGCACGCGCTCACCCCCCCATCGCGGGAATTTTAGTGGGCTTCATACCGGCCCAGGAGACGCCCTATGTCCGAGGGCCAACCAGCGACAGCAACTATTCCGAGACTCCCGCACCGAGGGACCACCAGCCCCCAGCAGGTGACCTAGTCACACCAGGCCCTCGAACTTGCCAGGGTCCAACGGAACCCCAGCGGACTAACAGGACATTCAACGAGGGATCATGCTTCAATGAAGTCTGAGTTGAAGAGGTAGTTAATGGAAAATTGTATGAACTATGAATGAAGTCTGAGTTGAAGAGGTAGTTAATGGAAAATTGTATGAACTATTTATGTTTGCCAGTACCATTAATTCGAGGTACAGTAAAATATTTTAATTTTCGTAAACATACATAAAAACAATAAACAAATATTAATTCTAATAAAATATAAATATAAATAATATAATTTAAAAATGTATTACCTAAAATTAGTAATTTAATAATTATTATTAAATCTAAAATATTACTTTTATCACTCAAAATTTGAAATCTAATAAAAATATTTCACTCAATTTACTCTTCATAAATTCTTCCAGAGGGAGTAGGCACAAAACTTAAAACTGCACCATAAATAACTCGTGTAACATAAAAAAAATCTACATTTAAGCCTAGTTCACACTATCTGAGAAAGTCTTATGATTTAACATATCCTTTTTTATATGTGAAAGCATACGATTTAAGCAAATCATAGCTTTTATAGCTCTACGTTCAAACCTTTTGACTTTATGTGTGATTTAGCTGTCAAAAAAGAAAATGGATGAAAACGTTGTTTCTGGTGTTATTTCTGCTTTATCTACATTTTCATTATTATAATTCTATAGAAAGTACAAAAATAGAAATAAAACTAGTTGGGATGTGGCTTTTGACCCTTTCGGTCCATAAGATTAACTTCCCAGTATTCGTTCAAACAAAAAAACGACTCGAACGATTTTTATGAAAATCTTTTCAGATCGTACTTCCTTTAACACGTTTTGAACGGCATCTTAACGAAGTCGGTATCTTTTTTGGTTCGCGCGAAATCGTGCTGGTACAAAAATCACTTAAGTCGTTCAAACAAAAAAACGGCTCGACCAATTTTTATGAAAATCTTTTCAGATCATACGTCCTTTAACATGCTTCGAACGGCACCTTAACGAAGTCGAAATCTTTTTTGGTTCTCGCGAAATCGTGCCGGTACAAAAATCACTTAAGTCGTTCAAACAAAAAAACGGCTCGACCGATTTTTATGAAAATCTTTTCAGATCATATGTCCTTTAACATGCTTCGAACGGCACCTTAACGAAGTCGAAATCTTTTTTGGTTCTCGCGAAATCGTTCCGGTACAAAAATCACTTAAGTCGTTCAAACAAAAAAACGGTTCGACCGATTTTTATGAAAATCTTTTCAGATCATATGTCCTTTAACATGCTTCGAACGGCACCTTAACGAAGTCGAAATCTTTTTTGGTTCTCGCGAAATCGTGCCGGTACAAAAATCACTTAAGTCGTTCAAACAAAAAAACGGCTCGACCGATTTTTATGAAAATCTTTTCAGATCACATGTCCTTTAACATGCTTCGAACGGCACCTTAACGAAGTCGAAATCTTTTTTGGTTCTCGCGAAATCGTGCCGGTACAAAAATCACTTAAGTCGTTCAAACAAAAAAACGGCTCGACCGATTTTTATGAAAATCTTTTCAATTCATATGTCCGTTAATACGCTTCGAACGGCACCTTAACGAAGTCGGTATCTTTTTTGGTTCGCGCGAAATCGTGCTGGTACAAAAATCACTTAAGTCGTTCAAACAAAAAAACGGCTCGACCAATTTTTATGAAAATCTTTTCAGATCATATTTCCTTGAACACGCTTCGAACGGCACCTTAACGAAGTCGATATCTTTTTCGGTTCGCGCGAAATCGTGCAGGAAAAAATGACCACATACGTACGCACACACACACACACACACATATTTCTTCTCAAATTTTTGCTTAAAATGCTATTGGGACCTTGAAGCGTGTAAATACATTGAAAATTTCGAATCCGATTTTCGGACCGATTACAATAACTTCCTACTGGGAAGTTAAAAATTAAAAGAAAATATATGGAGTCGTCAATGGCTTCTTAGGAGAAATTCTGGCAGCGATATGGCAAGCTTAGTTTTCAAAGAGCTACAATGTGAAGACGAAAACAGTTAAACAGTTATCAAAATTTTACAAGAATGTCGAAAAATACCCTTCCATAAATACAACTCCTTCTATCCTTAAAAATAGCTACTGCAACAACAATTGTATCGGTACCTGCAACAACAATTGTATTGCACCGTACAGTTAAGAAGGTTATTAACCTTGCCATAAAAATAACTGCGTCTGGACAGAATGTCGCCAAATGGGTTTTTTAAGCGACAATCTTACAAATGGATCTTTGTTTTACAAACCGGGCAGATTTGGAGAAAAATAGACCGACATATTTGTGATTTGGCTGAACTTTTTTTAAGGGTTATATATTGGAAAAAAAGAGTTACGTTTTCGAGGATTTTTATTTTATTTCAATATTTTGAAAATAGAAGGAATCGAAAATTTGAGAATTTGGTGATTTTTGGCTTGGAGATTCATTTTCAAAAATTCATAACTTTGGTTCTATTTGAACTAGAAACTTCATTTTTTATTCATTTTGAAGCTAAATGAATGCGTTTTTTAAACATATAATTTCTTCATCTATTAAAAATGCGTCTTTAATTGAAAATTTGACCTAGAATAAAATGGCTATACTAAACCAGTGATTCCCAAGCTTATTTCGGTCATGGACCCCTTCCTATAACAAAAACTTAATCATGCACCCCCAAACCCAAGTGAACAAAATTTTATGATATAATAAAATCTACTAAAAATACTTTAATCTGTTCTCTCGGAGAAGACAATTGCACGTAGCTAGGTAAAAGAATTAGGTACATAATAAGGGTATTCACGCTTCGGTGGAAACAGGTCTAGATTCGTAGTTTCGGGTGCAACGTAGAAAAACTTTCCAAATATAGGTACATAGGGACTTCATACTTAAATAATTTTAAGTGAGAAGGATCCCAGCGGGAAAAATTGGGAGCGCTGCTCAGGGGAGCTGATTTTGAACTTACTGAAGTTTTCAGAAATTTGCCATTAGCATACTCAGTAGACCGGTTCTTGTTCGATTACAGCAGCTTTGGACGTGGTTAGTACTTAGTGCGGGGCCCGCTTGGGAAATCGACACTCGCATGAAGATATTATTATTATTAGTAATTTTTTTGCTTGTTATCTTGTGGTCACGGGTTCCCGACCCACAATTATTATGCTCCGCCGCCCTTGGTAGTTTCAATAAAACCACCTCCTTGCTTACTTCCGATGGCATGTTATGTATAAAAAACCACTTCCTCAAAAAAATTCCCAAATTCAAAAATCCTTAACTTAAAATTTTTTATAAAGCCAAATTTTTTCATAAAAAATCTAAAAATCCTAAACGGAAAATTTTCAAAGAATTGTCTCACGAGAAGCCCGTTCTAATAGGACACTTCCCTTCACGGGGAACGACGAAGACAGCAACCTGAGCTTTTCTGTCTGCGAGATAGTATTCGCAAAATTTGCTATGGGAATTGGAAAAGTGCATCGTAACAATTTTTCCGTGTGAATTCCTGCACATGCTTTTTTTACTCTACTTTTTCGTAGTCGAAAAGAGTAAAAATTAAGCTTGACCGCCTCCGTGAGAATCGCATACGGTTTGGACGACCAAAAAACAGGGCTCGGCGGCGGTGGAAAATTGTGAAAATAGTGAGGGTTGTTAAAAACGTGGTCCAGCGGCGGTTCGTGGGCAAAATTCAAGAAATTAAAAGTTTAACTTTGGAAAATTATTAAAGAAAGAAATACTATTTTATTATTGTGGATTGAAAGTGAAATAGCGTTTTTTAAAGGTAAAAGCAAGTAAAGACCTTTTTTATTGTGAATTAAAAGTTTAACTTTGGAAAATTATTAAAGAAAGAAATACTATTTTATTATTGTGGATTGAGAGTGAAATAGCGTTTTTTAAAGATTAAAGAAGACACTTATATAACAAAGCAAGTAAATACCATTTTATTATTGGAAGTTTGATTTATTAGATTAAAGAAGACACTTACTAGGTGGGGTGAAAAGTACCCTCCTTGGAAATGAAAAAATTTTTTTAAATGTTTTTTCATTTTATTCAATAGAGTCCCCTTTTAGCTCGATACACTTTTTCCAGTGATTTTCCAACTTCTTGATCCCGCCCGAAAAGTAATTTTCCGGAAGGTCTGCAAAATACTCCTCCGCGGCGTCGATGATTTCCTCGCGTGAGCTGAATTTTTTATTGATGAGCCATCTTTTGAGGTTTGGGAAGAGATAATAGTCCGAGGGAGCCAAATCGGGAGAATACGGTGGATGGGAGAGCAATTGGAGCCGTAAGTCATTGATTTTAGCCGTGGTTGCGGTGCTCTTGTGCGCCGGCGCATTGTCTTGCAAAAACAATATTTTTTTCGCTACATGTGAGGCCGTTTTGAAGCGATTTCGGCCTTCAATCGCTAAAATAATGCACAGGAATACTCGCTGTTGGTGGTTTTTCCTTTTTCGAGGTAGTCCACGAAAAGTATGCCATGACAATCCTCTGTAACCGCATCGGAGGGCCTGCCGCTGCAGACTTGATCGGTACTGGAGTGGCCACCACGAAACTCTCAAAACCGATATTTGACGGTGTAATCTGACGGAGCATTACCCCCATAATATTTATCCAACTTTTCTTTTGTTTTCTTCGCCGTTTTGCCTCTCAAAAAATAATGTCGTTTTTGTCCATACTCAACATGATGCCAAACGCGTCAACAACAATCAGCTGTCAAAACAAAACTAAAGACAGTATCGCACTGAAATTTGGCATGTCTGCCTAGATATGAATGTACTTCAAGGCACCATAACCTTTTTTGCAGTAGCAGCGCATTCTGGCGGTCAAGGAGGATACTTTTCACCTCACCTAGTATATAACAAAGCAAGTAAATACCATTTTATTATTGGAAGTTTGATTTATTAGATTAAAGAAGACACTTATATAACAAAGCAAGTAAATACCATTTTATTATCGGAAGTTTGATTTATTAAATAAAAGGATCCGAGCGATCCTAACAATTGATCGGGTGCTTTGTATAGGCACCCTTACCCTTAAACTCAGCCTGAGCCTAGTTCTGAGGGCACAAGATCAGTAGAGGCGTTGACCCCTATACGAACACCCAACAGGGTAGCAACAATTATAGGTGGTAAAAACCACCCTACCTTGCAACGCACCCAGAGGTGCCACCGGTGGACTATTGCGGGCTTCATCCCTGCGCAGGATAAAGTCCATTAAGGGCCAACAAGGGGACGATCTATCCACAGACGCTCCCCCGACGCGGGATTTGAAGAAAATCGGCCCTTCATTAAATAATCCTAAGCTACCTCATCAATTGCCCCGACGTCCAACCCTGCAACCGATCGCCACATCACCAATCCAAATCTACCTGTTTTCTTCAAACTGATCCAGGTCGGCTGAAATTGAAGACCGACGACCAAATCTTAATTAGATCTTTGCTCGGGGGTGTACAACCACGGTGCCTCTGCTCCAGACGGGCACGCGCTCACCCCCCCATCGCGGGAATTTTAGTGGGCTTCATACCGGCCCAGGAGACGCCCTATGTCCGAGGGCCAACCAGCGACAGCAACTATTCCGAGACTCCCGCACCGAGGGACCACCAGCCCCCAGCAGGTGACCTAGTCACACCAGGCCCTCGAACTTGCCAGGGTCCAACGGAACCCCAGCGGACTAACAGGACATTCAACGAGGGATCATGCTTCAATGAAGTCTGAGTTGAAGAGGTAGTTAATGGAAAATTGTATGAACTATGAATGAAGTCTGAGTTGAAGAGGTAGTTAATGGAAAATTGTATGAACTATTTATGTTTGCCAGTACCATTAATTCGAGGTACAGTAAAATATTTTAATTTTCGTAAACATACATAAAAACAATAAACAAATATTAATTCTAATAAAATATAAATATAAATAATATAATATAAACAATTTTTATGAAAATCTTTTCAGATCATATTTCCTTGAACACGCTTCGAACGGCACCTTAACGAAGTCGATATCTTTTTCGGTTCGCGCGAAATCGTGCAGGAAAAAATGACCACATACGTACGCACACACACACACACACACACATATTTCTTCTCAAATTTTTGCTTAAAATGCTATTGGGACCTTGAAGCGTGTAAATACATTGAAAATTTCGAATCCGATTTTCGGACCGATTACAATAACTTCCTACTGGGAAGTTAAAAATTAAAAGAAAATATATGGAGTCGTCAATGGCTTCTTAGGAGAAATTCTGGCAGCGATATGGCAAGCTTAGTTTTCAAAGAGCTACAATGTGAAGACGAAAACAGTTAAACAGTTATCAAAATTTTACAAGAATGTCGAAAAATACCCTTCCATAAATACAACTCCTTCTATCCTTAAAAATAGCTACTGCAACAACAATTGTATCGGTACCTGCAACAACAATTGTATTGCACCGTACAGTTAAGAAGGTTATTAACCTTGCCATAAAAATAACTGCGTCTGGACAGAATGTCGCCAAATGGGTTTTTTAAGCGACAATCTTACAAATGGATCTTTGTTTTACAAACCGGGCAGATTTGGAGAAAAATAGACCGACATATTTGTGATTTGGCTGAACTTTTTTTAAGGGTTATATATTGGAAAAAAAGAGTTACGTTTTCGAGGATTTTTATTTTATTTCAATATTTTGAAAATAGAAGGAATCGAAAATTTGAGAATTTGGTGATTTTTGGCTTGGAGATTCATTTTCAAAAATTCATAACTTTGGTTCTATTTGAACTAGAAACTTCATTTTTTATTCATTTTGAAGCTAAATGAATGCGTTTTTTAAACATATAATTTCTTCATCTATTAAAAATGCGTCTTTAATTGAAAATTTGACCTAGAATAAAATGGCTATACTAAACCAGTGATTCCCAAGCTTATTTCGGTCATGGACCCCTTCCTATAACAAAAACTTAATCATGCACCCCCAAACCCAAGTGAGCAAAATTTTATGATATAATAAAATCTACTAAAAATACTTTAATCTGTTCTCTCGGAGAAGACAATTGCACGTAGCTAGGTAAAAGAATTAGGTACATAATAAGGGTATTCACGCTTCGGTGGAAACAGGTCTAGATTCGTAGTTTCGGGTGCAACGTAGAAAAACTTTCCAAATATAGGTACATAGGGACTTCATACTTAAATAATTTTAAGTGAGAAGGATCCCAGCGGGAAAAATTGGGAGCGCTGCTCAGGGGAGCTGATTTTGAACTTACTGAAGTTTTCAGAAATTTGCCATTAGCATACTCAGTAGACCGGTTCTTGTTCGATTACAGCAGCTTTGGACGTGGTTAGTACTTAGTGCGGGGCCCGCTTGGGAAATCGACACTCGCATGAAGATATTATTATTATTAGTAATTTTTTTGCTTGTTATCTTATATATTAATAGGCAAACAAAAAGTTTGTACACGCTAAGGCTTTTTTGTTCCTGGACCGATTTCGTTTAAATTTTCAGAATATGTTCTTTTTATGGCATAGTTTTGTAATAAGGTATTTCAACGAAATCGATTCACGAATAAAAAAGTTATAGCGATTTTAATTTTTCGAATTTTAAAAAGCCGTTGGAAAATTTGAATTTTTTTGTGAGCATCAACGTAGAGCTGAGTAGCCTACGATTGACACAAATGCCGTTTCAGTGAAGCGAATGAGAAACAGAGAAAACAAGCGTTAACTGACATAAAAAAAAACTCGGTCACTTTGTGCGTGCATCTTTTTTATACTCTTTTGTGTATAGTATTATTGAGTTGTGTTGTGTAAGGGGCTGCCGTTCGTTTTTTGGCGAGTGAAATCAAGTGCAAAGTGATAGAATGCATTTATTATTTGAATTGAATTTATAGAGGCAAGTTGCGACGTTATTTTTTTCAATATATTAATTTTGATTTACCTAATTGTTTTATTTAGTGATTCTTTTAGTTTTATTTTGTAGTTTTTTTGTTTTTATTGCTTACTAATAATTTGTTTGCATTTTCTTTCGCGTTTTATTTTCGAAATGTCAAGACAACGGCGCGCGTGGACGATCATCGCGTCGTGACAATATTAGAAATCGTGTTAGAAAGGGTAAATTCAAAAACTCATCATTGCCGCATCACTACAGACTTCCAATTGCTGAATTCTGCTGTGATGCAGAGTTGCAGAGTTTTTGGATTTAACCAAATTTAGCCAAATTTACGTAGTGCTAATGAATTGCATGTTGTAAATATTGAATTGAATGATGATGTGATTCATAATTAATTGAATGTTGATGCATTTCATAATGAAATGTATGATGATTTGATACCTGCTGTAATGCCTTTAGAAATTTTAATTGATTCATTTATTTTGTAGTTTTTTGTTTTTATTGCTTACTAATAATTTGTTTGCATTTTTTTTCGCGTTTTATTTTCGAAATGCCAAGACAACGGCGCGCGTGGACGATCATCGCCTCGTGAAAATATTAGAAATCGTGTTAGAAAGGGTAAATTCAAAAACTCATCATTGCCGCATCACTACAGACTTCCAATTGCTAAATTCTGCAGTGATGCAGTGTTGCGGAGTTTTTGAATTTACCCAAATTTACCCAAATTTACGTAGTGCTAATGAATTGCATGTTGTAAATAATGAATTGAATGATGATGTGATTCATAATTAATTTAGAAATTTTAATTGATTCATTTAAGTGTGCTTTGAATGTTATTCGGCGTAATTTTTTCTCGTTTTCGTATGGTTCTCGGAATCTGAGTTGTATTTTTGCCATTCCAAACAGTAACTGCGAATTTTGAGTGCAATTTATCGGTGAGTACTTACGTTTTTTTTGCGTTTTCTTTTCGAAATACCAAGACAACGACGGGGACGCTCGAATGTCGAGTTTAGATCGCTTCGCGAAAATACTAGAAATCGCGTTAGAAATTTACGTAGTGCTAATGAAATGAATGTTGTAAATAATGAATTGAATAGTGGTGTGAATGAAATGAATGTTGATGCATTTCATAATGAAATGTTTGTTGGTGGTGTTGTACCTTTAGAAATTTTGACTGATTCTTTTAAATATGCTTTGAATGTTATTCCGGTTAATTTTGATTCGTTTCGTGTGGTTCTTTTAATATGAGTTGTCATTTTTGTCGTGCCAAACATCTTCTGACTGAAGTAACTTTACGTAATACTGAGGCATTTTCTTTGTGTTGTCATAAAGGCAAAGTTAATCTACCTCCACTTACTCAAAATTACTTTTTCAATAATTTTTTTGAAGGATTAACTTCGAATGAAAGTGGTATTAAAAATCGTTCTCAAATTTTTTTTGAAAAAATTGTTCGTATAATGCTGCCTTTGCAATGATTAGCTCTGAGTGTAATTGGCATTTATCATTTTAAAATCCAGAACATTTTCTATCACCGATTCTTGGCTATGGCCGACCTCCATGTTATGCACAATTGTATTTCTATGATGTAGATACTGCTGCTAATCATAGAATGAATAGAAATGCGAATATTGAATGCAATATTGATATTATGCGTAAAATAGGTTTGGAGTTAGATCGGATTAATCCTTTTGTTCACTCATTCAGGTCCATGTATGAATATTGTCAAAGACCTGAGAATATTGCAGCTGAAGTTTCTATGATCATAAAAGTTAATAACCAAGTTGATATTCGTCGTTTCAATGATGCTGTACAAACTTATGTTGCTGCTATTTTCAAAAACGATGATGGTGACCCACCTTGCGAACGAAATATGATTGTTTTTTCAAAACAACAAATGAAATTCGTTCTGTTTCTGTTCTTGGTCCTTCTTTGGATCCTTTGGCTTATCCATTATTATTTCCACATGGTTATAGGGGTTGGCATGTCAATATAGCACACAGTTTATATTCTACTTCACGTGCTAACTTACCACGTACAAAAGTAACAATGTTACAATATGCTTCTTATCGTCTTGCTATACGTGATGAGTTTAGTCTTTTGCATAGTTTCCAAAAATTATTTCTTCAATGGATTGTTGATACGTATGTTCGTATTGAAGGTACACGACTACATTACGTTCGTTCAAATCAGGCTTCTCTTCGTTCCGATTTGTACAATAATTTGACGGATTTCATGCATCAAAATCCTAATGGTTAAGATAATCATCAATCAATAAGCCGTAAAGTAATTTTGCCATCTTCGTTCACTGGTTCACCGCGGAATATGTATCAAAATTACTTAGATGCAATGTCTATTGTACAACATTTTGGTAAGCCTTCATTATTTGTAACAATGACATGCAATCCGAAACGGTCTGAAATTGTTAATACTATTCATAGTATTGAATCTGCGAATTATCGTCCTGATATTGTTGTGCGTGTGTTTAAATTAAAATTAAAAGAGCTCTTTGAATGTTTGACAAAAAAAATATTTGGTACTGTCAAAGCCATTATCTATAATTCTATACGATTGAATTTCAAAAACGTGGTCTTCCTCATGCTCATATATTATTGACATTGACTGATGAAGATAGAATTGATGGAACAGAATTGATAAATAAATACGTTTGCGCTGAAATCCCTAATTTTGCTTTATATCCTAAACTGTATGACTATGTCAAATTACATATGATGCATGGACCATGTGGTGCATTAAATCTAAATTCCATGTGCATGAGAAGTGGTAAATGCATTAAAAAATTTTCCTAAATCTTTCGTTGAAACTACTCAAGGTAGTGTGAATGCATGGCTATCCAATGTATCGTCGACGTGATAATGGTGCGATTGTTCATGTACGTGGCGCATCTCTTGATAATCGATATGTTGTTCCATATAATCCTTATCTTCTGTCCAAATTCAATTGCCACATTAATGTGGAAGTATGCACAACTGTTAAAAGTGTCAAATATATTTATAAGTATGTATATAAAGGGTATGATGCTGCAAATGTTGAATTCAGAGTAGTGCAACCGAATGAAGTGAATGATAATAATAATGATAATGTAATTGTTGCGGATGAAATTCAAAATTTTTTAAATGGACGATATGTTGGTTCGACTGAAGCTGCTTGGCGTATATTTGAATTTCCAATGCATTTTCAATCTCATACAATTGTTCGACTTGATTGCCATTTACCTAATAGGCAGAATATTTACTTTAGAGATGGTAATGTGCACGATGCTGTTGAAAATATATCAAGAACAAAGTTGTTAGCATTTTTAAATTTGAATTCTATTGATAATTCCGCTAATGAGTTTTTGTATACAGAAATACCATCGCATTATGTTTGGCATGATCGGAATAAAACGTGGATAAAAAGACAACGTGCTGGACATAAAGTTGTCGCTCGATTATATATGATTTCTCCAAAAGATATTGAGTTGTTTCATATGCGCTTACTTTTGTTACATGTTCGTGGTCCAAAATCTTTCTTAGATCTGCGTATGTATGAAGGAATTGAGCATCCAACTTTTGTTTTAGCATGTCATGCGCGAGGTATTGCAACAAATGATAATGAATGGCGTGAATGTTTATTAGAAGCTAAACAAATACAATCTCCAGCACAATTACGTCAATTGTTTGCTTTTATTTGTGGTTTGAATGTTCCTGCTAATGCTTTGTCTTTATGGAATGAATTTAAGCACTTTATGATTGAAGATTTTTTAAGAGATTATGATGAACATATATCGTACAATCGAGCTTTATTGATAATTAATGATATTCTTCTTACGCACAATACTTCATGTGCTGCCCTGGGTCTTCCTGAACCACAATATGGTTTACACGTTAACAATGGAGATAATATTGATATTGCTGAAGAACTTAGAAGTTTGATACAATGTATGAGAATGCTAATATTGAACAACGTAGCGTGATTGATATTGTTTTGCGTGAAGTACTATACAATGATACTGGAAATAATGTGTTTCTTTTAACAGCTCATGCAGGTTGTGGCAAAACTTTTGTTCAAACAGCAATCATACATAAATTAAACTCATTAAATCTTTCATGTATTGTTACTGCTTTTAGTGGCATTGCATCTACTCTTTTGATTGGTGGGCGAACTATGCATAATGTTTTTAAATTACCAATTCCAGTATTAGAAAATTCAATGCCAAATATTACTCCAAACAGTATACATGCCGCATATATTAATAATGCGTCTATAATTATTATCGATGAAGTTTCCATGTGCCCCATTCTTGCTTTAAAATTAATTGATCGTTTATTAAGAGATTTGTGTCAAAATGAAGAAAATAAAAATAAATTGTTTGCAGGTAAAACTATATTATTGAGCGGTGATTTTCGTCAAACTTTACCAGTTGTACCGCATGCTTCACGCTCTATTTTAATTGAAAATTGTATTACATCTTGGCATGAATTTAATAAATTTAAAATTTTAAAATTAACTCAAAACATGAGAGCTCTCCCTCATGAAATCGAATTCGTTGAATTTCTTAAATCACTTGGTAATGGTGAAATTCAAACTTTTCCACAGTTCGGCTCAGCTGTCATTGAAATACCAAATATTTTACTTGGTAATTCCGACAATATTATTGAAGATATTTTCGGGAATATATCAGAAACAATTTTGTCCAATGAAATTTTGAGTTCTGTTATATTGGCTCCCAAAAATAATGATTGCGATTTTATTAATTCTAAAGTTTTAAATATTATGCCTGGAGAGGAAAAAGCATATTTTAGTTATGATAAAGTCGTTTGTGATGATATCCGAGAGCAAAACAATTTTCCCGTCGAATTCTTAAATCAGTTGAAAGTTGGTGGTTTACCACCTCATAAATTAATTTTAAAAGTAAATAGTACTGTTTTGCTCATACGCAATTTAAATACAGCTCAAGCATTAGTAAATGGGACACGAATGCGTGTGAAATTTATGCATCGAAATTCATTAGATTGTAAAGTTTTGACTGGTGTCACGAGAGGTGCACGCATTTTGATTCCACGCATTCATTTGACTTATGCTGGTACTCTACTTCCATTTACTCTTCAAAGAACACAATTCCCTGTTATACCCGCATTTGCAATGACCATTAATAAATCGCAAGGTCAAATGTTCGACAAAGTTGCCATTTTACTTAAAGAACCTGTTTTCAGTCATGGCCAATTGTATGTTGCAGCAAGTAGAGTGCGTTCGTTTGATTCTTTGAAATTTTATATTTTTAATACTTCAGATCAAGGACATTTGTCTGATGACCACAGAGTGTTTAGTAATTTAGTTTCCTAGAATAGTAATAGTTTCCTAAAATAGAAGCTATTTTTTCAGCATTGTATTATACGTAATACGTTCTAGCCGCATTGAATGAATTTTCTTTAATTTTCAATATTTTTTTTTGAATGATTGAGTGTGTGTGAATGTGTGTGCGGTTGTCATCTGATGAAGGTTGCCTTGCCGTGGTGGATGAGCTGAGTAAATCCTATTTATGATTGAAACTAAAAACCTTCAAATAGTTTTTTTTATTAAGAATAATAGGTGTAAAATCAGCACACCACATAGCCAAGCAAGACGTGATGGATGCGATTAAAAAAATCCTGGGAAATTTTAGATGCTCTGGAGCGACAATGGAAATGTTTCATAGTAATTAAAAATTCGCCATTGCGAATAATTTTTTTTTGAAATAAAAATATTTAAATTGAATTTAAATTCGAACAAATCGTGAATTTTATACATATATTTATTGTTTTTGTGACCGAATTTCGGTAACGGGCATCCCAACTAGTCTATATTAATAAAAGAAAGTGTCTGTCTGCCTGTCTTTCTGTCTGTTTTTCTGTCTGTCTGTATGTCTGCTTTTGCGTACCGTCGCGCGTTGGGGCCAAACTATAAGAGATAGAAATCTGATTTTTTTTGTAGATGCATGGATGCCTAAACAGGTGACTAAAAGCTTCCGTTTTTCGATATTCTAATTAGTTTTTATTTAATTAATTAATTAGTACGTCACCATTTTTTACGTTCTACGCCTCTTGCAACTTGATTTTGACTCACTTTCATGTAACCAATCAACCCGAAATTTTGCCCATATGAATAGTTTGCGTGACAATGCAATATGACATTTTTGTAAAAAAAATCAAAATGGCGGTTCCAAGATGGCGGCCAAATTTTTCAATTGTGTTTCCCAATCCCCGACATGGGTATCAAATGAAAGGGTATTACGAGTAGAATACAATTAGCTGTGTGGCGTTATTCCAATTTCAAAATGGCGGCCAACACAAGATGACCGAAGACATAATAGAATAAAAAGTAGAAAATATAACCTATCAACTTTAAATTTTGCACATATGCATAGTTCGCGTGACAATGCAATCGGACCATTTTGTAAAAAAATCAAGATAGTGGTTCCAAGATGGCGGCCGAATTTTGCACTTGTATTCCCCGACCGCCGGTATGGGTATTAAATGAAAGGATATGACAAATAGAATGGTATTAGCTGTGTGACGTCATTCCAAATTCAAAATGGCGGCCAATACAAAATGGCGGATTACCTTTTTCTTTACAAGCAACTCGGTATGGGTATGAAATGAAAGGGTATGACACAGAGACCGCGGAACCTTATTTTAACTGGGCTTGCGAAACAGGTTTTTTGGCTACTTCTTCTCCTTTTGTTTTGGATCGCCTTTCGGAGTTGTTGCAACACCTCACAATAGCTTGCAGCTGTGATCGTGGTCCCACGGGGCAGGTAGGAGTAACAACAACACCCCCTTGGAATCCCTAAAGAACGTTTGCCATTTTCCCGCGGATTCCACAACTTTCGCTTTCTTTGGTGTTTTGGCGGTAAGAGAGACTAGAGTCTCCATAGTGGCTGAAGCCTGACTGCCGGATCGATCGAAGCACGCCCATAGAAATTTTACACTACTTGCCTGCTGCCTTTTATCACGCCGGATACTTCTCTTTACCTTCCGGTGTAGTTAGTTACATACAAGCTGTAGAAAAATTTCTTGCCGTACTGGTAAAAATGATCTTGTGTTCAAAAAGTAGGGTTCAACTCGCAAATGCAAGTAATTCTTTATTTATAATTATATTGACCATAACTTTTAGACGGCATAACTGAAAATAGACGGCACCTGTTTTTCTTCGTTGTTCTATCTTTGAAGAATTATAATCAGCAATAATATTGAAACATTATTCTTTTTGCTAATGCACAGAGCATTTGGAAAATCTTACAAATGTTGAATTTTGCTGTTTTGGTTTTTATGCATATTTTCTTTGGGTAGGTATAGTTAATTATAGATGGCTATATTGTAAAACAATAATACTTAGTTACAAGTTGTAGAAAAATTTCTTCCCGTATTGGAAAAAAGGAGCTTGTGTCCAAAAAGTAGGGTTCAACTCTCAAGTGCTGGTAATTGTTTCTTTATATATATATTAACCAGAACTTTTAGACGGCACAGTTGTTAAAAATTAGTTTAGATGTTGACTAATATTTTGGTCTCGGTGCCGTACAGTTTTCAATGACCTTGCACGATACTGATCTAGGAGCGGGTTGAGTCGGGGTTTTCTCATCTTTTAACCACCAAATATGTACGGCATAGCCACACAATGACTCTATGAAAGCATAGAAATCGAAATGTACAAATGCCGTACAGGAATAAATCACCTTTGTGGGGGGATAAATTTGCAGAAATTAAAAAAATCTTCTGGTTTCAAGTACCATTATTTTTGTACGGCAGTTGGTTCTACGAACTTATTTTTTTATAATATATCAATACGAGAATTGCCGTACAAGAATATTTGACCAAAAAGCACCCCTCCAGATGGAATATTCAACTTACCTCTGTGGTCACATGTACCGCGCAAAAGTGACGGCATAGTGCCTGAACTTTACGCCTCATTTAGGAGAATCGATCTGCATATAATTCGTGCAAATTGTTTGAATAAAACACCGCTGTAGAGCGGGTTTCTGAAGAAACAATGAAACAATCAGGCAAAACTACCAAAGGAAAAAACGATTGACTGATTTTTGTCTTATAAACAGATTTCAAAAACGTCAAACTTACTGTTTTTATTATTGCATTGAAACGCACTTCACTTAACTCTATGATTACGGTTCAGGCGTAGAATAAGGGGGACAAAGGAAGTAAAGATTTTTTAATTTTTTGGAAATAGTTAAAAAAAATTTATTTTTTTTTATTTTTGGTAACAATGAAACAATTAAACTTTCCTTCACCAGGCGGTAGCGTAAGAACAAACAGCACTACACGACACCGAAAAAATAAATATATATGTAGACTACAAATATCACCAACAATAACGATTGCTAAATGAATAGGGAACAACACTTCAATTCCAATTAAGACAAGACAGGGATGCACGGTGAACTACACAAGCGCTCAAGACGAGACCAATGACAGAACTGTGTTTAGCAGAATAAATCTCTAATTTGTATTTCCTATACGGCACCGTGGGGCAGCCGAAATAAATTTAGTTTCGTTTAGAAGAAAATGCCTTATGTACAGTATTATCTGGCTTATGTACATTATTTATATCAGCGATGGCTTTAAGCTTTTTTTATTATATATTATCGAAACTCCAAACCGTATTTCCAAGTTTTATCAAAAGACCAAACCGAATCAAGTAACGCCTTGCCTCATTCGCGCCTCGTCATAAGGAATGCCTCTTTGGCCCCTTTAAGGAAAAGTCGTTGCTACCCGATTTCGAGTGGAAAAAAGAGGCCGAAAATTTTGAGAATTTCGGCTTGGATATGTGAGCAATAACTGCGCCGGTGTCGAGAGCTTTATATATTTAAACGCGAGTGTCGTTTTACCAATGTGGTCCCCCAACTGAGTACTAATCACGTCCAATGCTGCTTCACCTCTGTAATCGAACCAGAACCGGTCTATTGAGTATTCTAAATGACACCCATCACTGTCACCAATATAATTGCCTGAAATATAAGGCAATACAACAACAAAAACTAAAGATTTGCATGAGTGTAGTGTTCATGAGGAAACTTATAGTCCAAGAGCTAGTGACAGAATTGCAAAGTGATTTTGTAGAGGATGGGCCTTTGATATAAGGTAGATTAGGTAAAGCACAACCGATTAAAAATATTCGCCAGTTCGAGTCTACTTAAGTTTTAATTTTATGAATTTTTGAACTTGTCGATTTTTTGACCATGAAAAAAGTGATATTGCAGAGGATGGGACTTGGTATATAGGTTAATTGGGTTGCCCCCAACACATATTCCGATTCCCATCTCGTTTGGAGGTTAGGTTTGACTTTTGGGAATTTTTGAACATGTCGGTCTGATCAAGATGGACAAAGTGATATTGGAGAGGATGGGGTTTGGTATAATGGTGAGATAGGCCACCAAGAACCCTAATTCAGCTGCCCATCTCATATGCAATCACGGTTGCGATTTTGGCGGCTTTTAATTTTGTGGCCATTTTCGGTATGACCCAAGTGATTTTGTAGGAGATGGGATTTGAATATTAGGGTTCGTTACAACATCTACAATACATATCCACTTGCCCATCTCTTTCCCAGTTGTAGAAACCCTTGCCATCTCCAGTTGAAGTTGAAAAATCGTAAAATCTAGTTTTATATAGCAAATTGAGTTAAAATGGATGTATATACCCCTCTAGTGGCATATTTATGTTATATATTTCAGATATTATGAGTAGTTGTGTATTGTATATACAAACATACATTATAACCCGGCCCGCTGGGTGCGGGCGTGCAGAGTGTGCACCGCACGCGGGCGGCACTTTCAGGGGGCGGCAAACACAACAATCTCGTGATCGAACTCATTTTCATCATTTGCACCTAGGTTCTTTTTAGAATGCCATAACAATTACATGTATTGATCTCCTTTTAAAATAAACCGATAAACCGAAAACGTTCAAACCACTTAAGAAGGATCGATCTCTGAAAATAATATAATATAAGGACAGAGAATGTAAAATTAAATTCCCATGATAGAAGTCAAATTTATTCTGTAAATAAAAGTTGACATTCTAATCTGATTATAATTATTGACAAAATTTTAAAGCAGTTTGACGTCTAGTTATGAAGAATTATCCATTTTTATGTGCAATAAATTCCCACGTTTAATATCATTTTTACTCGACCTTTACTTGAATATTGAATACTAATTACTCGAATGCAAGCCTCCAATGTTTTTTAAAAAATTTTATTGAATGTATGAGATATCAATAAATAACGTATTCAAATTTCAGATTTTTAATTTGGAATATGCTCCTTCAATCGATCTTCCTTAAGATAATTTTAAAGAGAATTCCCCGTTGTTCCATGTAGAGGAAAAACCAAATAAAAAGAAAACGAGTTTCCCATTCGCTCTGGTTGTTTAAAAGCGCAGCTTTTTCACTCATGCTGCGGGCTCCGTTTGCTTCTTAAAGCCCGGGACACACATATCCGAACCGTGTCTGCACCGCATGACAGCCGTGTGTTGGACAACACACGGAGAGAAAATAAACAAGTAAAATTTGATGCGGTGCGGACATGGAGACGCGGAAATGTGGGGACTGACTGGTAAGATTTTACTTTGTTTACTTTTTCTCCGTGTGTTTTCCAACACACGGCCGTAACGCTGTGCGCAAATGTGTGTCCCGGGCTTAAGCCGGCTCTTCACGATGCGGTGAACGTTTCATTCGAATATTGGCTTCCAACGTTGGACGATTTTCGGCGAAAGTAGACCTCCTATCGAAAAAAGTTAAATATAAAAGTTGTAGGTAATAAAAAGATCTACAACTTTTGTACAAACCATTTTTTCCACCTGACCAACTTCCAGAGCAATGAGTCATCAAAGTCAAATTTTGGGTTTTTTTTAACTAAAATTTCAACTGAAACCACCTTTTTCTCCAAAAAATACCTAGTTAACTAATATTTTTTTTTACAAAATTGGAAAGCTTGGACAATTTCTTATCAATAATGTCCGGACAATTTGTATCCTACGGCTTTTATTTTTGGAGTTATAAGCAATTTTAACGCTAAAATTGGCTCTTTTTTTGTGCCTTTTCACCTAAGCTTTGCCAAAAAAGTACCAAATAAGCACCAAATAAGGCAAATTTTAACATCAAACTTGCTAATAACTTCAAAAGTAAAGGCCGTAGCGTAAAAATTGTCCAGACAATATTGATAGGAATTGTCCAAGCTTTCCAATTTTGCAAAAAAAATATCAGTTAACTAGGTATTTTTTGGAGAAAAAGTTGTTTTTAGTTGAAATTTTAGTTAAAAAAAAACGAAATTTTGACTTTGACGACTCATTGCTCTGGAAGTTGGCTAGCTGGATCCTTGATTTTGACAGTTTTAGATAGGTGGGAGTATTCTACGTACACTGTATCCTATTCATGAAAATAGCTCAAAGGGTTACATAAATACAGGGTGATATGTAAACCTCTACAAAAAAAATTCAAAACGCCCTAGCTGCTAAACCGTTAAGATTTACCCCCCCCACCCATACGATTTTTTCTTCGTCTATCCAAAACCTATCTACAGCCGGCCGCTTTGTAAGCTTAAAGGTATACACCCTGTATAATCATCAAAATGTTTTTTTTTCCATCAACCAATTTTTCTCAATTAAACGGAAAATATTGATGGAACGGAGATGGGATTGAAAATGTAACATTTGGCAGATGCCACGAGCCTATGGTCCAAATCTTGGGTTCTACAAAATCACTTGGGTCATACCGAAAATGGCCACAAAATTAAAAGCCGCCAAAATCGCAACCGTGATTGCATATGAGATGGGCAGCTTAATTAGGGTTCTTGGTGGCCTATCTCACCATTATACCAAACCCCATCCTCTCCAATATCACTTTGTCCATCTTGATCAGACCGACATGTTCAAAAATTCCCAAAAGTCAAACCTAACCTCCAAATGAGATGGGAATCGGAATATGTGTTGGGGGCAACCCAATTAACCTATATACCAAGTCCCATCCTCTGCAATATCACTTTTTTCATGCTCAAAAAATCGACAAGTTCAAAAATTCATAAAATTAAAACTTAAGTAGACTCGAACTGGCGAATATTTTTAATCGGTTGTGCTTTACCTAATCTACCTTATTAGTACGGTGCAATTAGTCCAAAAAAGGGCCTAACCTCAACATCCAAAGTAAAAGTTTCCCTCCAACTCCAAATTGTTCTATACAGTCCACATATTGTTTGGTAAAAAGTTACACCATTTTGAGCGTCGGGTTTGGGCGGGGGAGGGGGGAGAAGTTGGTAAATTAGTAGTTTTTATCAGTTTTTCTTAAATATTTCGAAAGCTATGCGGTTTAGCACAAAAAGTGCCATATACAAAAATAATCTACATTAAATTGCGAACAAAAATGGTCTTTGCATAATCTTGCTAAAGTGAACGGTTCCAGAGTTACGGAGGGTGTAAAAGTAGAAATTTTTCGTATTTTTTAGATTTTTTGGAAAAATGAAATTTAACTACTATGTAAACAGAAATAACTAAAGAATTTTATTAAAAAGTCATATTGTACTAGAGGCTAAGAGGAGAGGAGTACTAGGGTTGTAGCAGATGAAAACGTGAACTGTGATAAAGCGTTTGAAGTTGGAACAGTAGCCTTGAAAGAGATTGAGAACAAAACATTCAATGAGATACACTTGAAAAGAAAGTTAGCTGTTAAGTCTCTAGCCTCTACAACCAAGTCTATGACAAATAACAACAACACTGTATGTGTGAACCCTAACACTCTCTTACATCGGATGGTGTGCACAGTAAGGAGTGATGAGAGACTTGAAGAAATATTTCAATTTGAATTATGTGCTTATCCTCCATCGCTCTTCGACGAATCTGTCTTAATGAGGAAGGGAAGCAAATCTTCAATGGTGACTGTTTTGGTTCCAGATTCAAATGAATCATCAACCACCCCAGATTCAGAGAAAGTGTCCTATATCATTGATGGAGGTCACATCCTTCATCGTGTTGTCTGGCGACGCCCAGCTACCTTTAGGCAGATTTGCGAGCAATACACAGATTACATAATTACTCATTATGGGCCAGCAACTGTTGTTTTTGATGGACATGAGCAAGGAAACACAAAAGATGAAGAACATTTACGCAGATCACGTTCTACCACTAACATTGAAGTGAAAGTAGAAGACTCAATCCATGTAAATGTCAATCAAAGTGAATTTCTAGCTAACGCTAAAAACAAAATCGGCCTTATTTCTCTCCTTACAGTGCACTTGCAAAGAGGTAGTTGCACAGTTCATCAAGCATCGGGTGACGCTGACTTATTAATAGTTTTAACAGCGATTGATGAAGCTAAGAAAGGAGTTGAAGCTTGTGTAATTGGTGATGACACGGACTTGCTAGTCTTGTTGACTGTCCACGCACCCTCAGAGAGCAAATTGAAAATGGTGGTACCAAAGAAAGGCAATCAGCAGGAAAAAGTGTACACTATTTCTGACATTCAGCGCGGCATTGGGGATATGACAGGTGTACTCTTAGCAATATACGCCTTCACAGGATGTGACACGGTATCAGCTATCTACAACAAGGGGAAAATTACACCGTATAGGAGAGTACAAGCCAACAACGCTCTTCGTACGAAACTTCTAGTCTTCAACGACCCCAAAGCTGACCGCAGTGCAGTGGCTGACGCTGGAAAGCATTTCCTTCTTGCGATGTTTGGAGCCAAGAACACTGAAGATCTAGATTGTTTTCGCTACCAGTGTTACTTGCAGGCTGTTGCAAAGCAGCCTATACATTCCTTGTTCAAGTTGGCAACATTCATTTAGAACCTACCACCAGGTGCAGCAGTGGCTGAATGAGAAGAAGAATCCGCTCGAGTGGGGGTGGAAGAAGATTGGCGAACACCTGAGACCAATTACAACAGCACGTCGTGCAGCTCCCCAGGAATTACTTTCCCTCATAGTGTGCGCTTGCAAAGACGAATGCGTCCGTAACTGCGAGTGCAGAAAGAGTGGTCTAAACTGCTCAAGCATATGCGGAAATTGCTCAGGCCTAGGATGTGATAACAGGGACACGAACATCATACACGAAGATCTAGAAGAGGAGGGTGCTATGTTTGAAGAGGACTGAATACTGACAAATACTTTACATTCATTTAAGGTCGCTTTAACATTCTACATTTTTATTAGTTTTATTAGTTCAGAGTGGGTTTCTCCGTACCACAGGTTTATATGGCCTAGGACTGAGGACTGTGGAAGCCTCTTTTCCCTTAAAAAGTAGCGCCCCTTGAGAAGGTGGTGAGGTTGTCGTTCCTTCAAGGGCTTATCACTAAGATACCACCGGCCACTGAAATCGCAATATACTTTTACAAAACACAATCCTGTATAAAAATATTAGTTTCCATAGCGATAATGTCATATTTTTTCCAAAAAATCAAAAAAATACGGAAAATTTCTACTTTTACACCCTCCGTAACTCTAGAACCGTTCACTTTAGCAAGATTATGCAAAGACCATTTTTGTTCGCAATTTAATGTAGATTATTTTTGTATATGGCACTTTTTGTGATAAACCGCATAGTTTTCGAAATATTTAAGAAAAACTGATAAAAACTACTAATTTACCAACTTCTCCCCCCTCTCCCGCCAAACCCGACGCTCAAAACGGTGTAACTTTTTACCAAACAATATGTGGACTGTATAGAACAATTTGGAGTTGGAGGGAAACTTTTACTTTGGATGTTGAGGTTTGGGTCTAATTGCACCGTACTATATATCAAAGGCCCATCCTCTACAAAATCACTTTGCAATTCTGTCACTAGCTCTTGGACTATAGGGGAAAGCCCTCTTTCGACGTGACCCTCAAATGCTGGTGGTGGGGTTTGAAAAGCTTATGCTATACAATCATAAGGTCTTAATAGCTGTAAAATTACATATTTAGTTTTCGTATGAAGATCCTTGCGTGTGTGCGACCCTTCGACCACGTCCTTCATCGCCAGCGACCGAGACGGCCTTCCAAATTTCTGGATTATTAGGCGTACATGAAATATTTTGTGTGTGTATTTCCCCACACAAAGCGAAAGTGCGTGTGCACTTTTCCTTCCATCCCCACGCGCTCCGTCGCCCCTGCATAAAAGGCTGATAATTCTTGAAGATGGTGTTTATGTAGTCCCGGCAATAATTAACTTTTTATCATTTTTTCCTTCTCGCCGACTAGCCTATAATGATTTAAAGAACCACCAAAATTCGCCTTCGATGATAACTTCGGAAGTTTACGGGATAAAAATGTTATTTTTATGTTTTTAAAAATGTTGAAATATTCTACGTTTTTACAAATAAGGTGTGCGTTAGATACAGGGTGTTAGTAATATTCTACGTCTTTACAAATAAGGTGTTTGATTCGTTAGATACAGGGTGTTAGAAATACCCTATTAAAAACTTTATAGCGTCAAACTATTAGGAGTCCAAGCATACGTGACAGACCCTGTACAAGCAGTTGGGGAAAATTGTGAAGATGTGAGGATGGATATTAACAAAGCCAGTTAATACTTAAAAAAGCCAGTTAATACTATACTCAGCTTGCCCCTGTGGCGCTGTCGAATTCAAATTTTGAAAATTGAAATACATAATGGGAGCGATTTTATATATGTATGCCTGAAAAAGGATTCAAATGTTTCACAGTTCGACGATAATATAGGGTATGTGGATCTATGATTATTGCCAAAGTCCTAAATCAAAAGCAATGCCTGAATGCGAAAGGATCTTTGTTTGAAAGCTGTGGATTAGGTCGCGCCTTGAACTCGACCTCTTCGGTGGTGTGGGAGAGTGTGCACAGACTTATTGTATTGCGATTCCTTGGTGCGTTATAATTTTTACAAATTTTTTTGGAGGAAATTGACTCAGCAACAATTTGGCATGGAATGGTTTTTTTTACATAAAGATTACCGAGGGGGCCTCGGTAGTCTAGGGAGTAAGGCGCCTGGCTACCATCCCAGAGGTCCCGTGTTCGAATCCCGGCAGAGCCCCACGGTCCTTCGCCTTTCCCAACAATTTATATTTATATTTATATTTATTTATATTTATTTAGTACATAAAGATAATTATAATCTTAACACGCTTTAACACGTATGTACATTAAAAACAATGGAAAAAAGTACATATAAATCAATAAAAAATTAAACTAAAAGTTTACTTAATATAAAGAGAAGGGGAGAAAAAGAGAAGAATTATTACTCAAAAGAATTAATTTGATGGAAGATTATTGGCTAGTAAGGTAATTAGATACAAGCTTCCTGAACACGTTCGAAGACCTCGCACTCTGTATGGCGTGTGGCAAATTGTTCCACAAGCAAAGACAGTGAACAAAAAAGGACCTTTGCCAACAAGTTGATGAATTCTTGGCGGGATAAAAAGTATTTTCCTAGTTGTACGACGGCGATGAAGATACTCAAGGAGGTAGGACGGACGTTCATGGCGCCGAAGTTTGTAGATAAATAATGCTGCCTTGAGGGAAAGTTATTCGTCGATCGTGCATCCGAGGATAGAAGAGAGGTATGGGCTTATATGGTCATATCTGCGGAGGTTATAATATGAACCTGGTACAATCATTAAAGCAACGTTGAGTTTGACTCGGCATGAGGCATCAGGGGACGGAAAGACTGAGCTAGCGTAAGTGAAGTGAGGTAGAACTAAGGTTTTGATAAGCTTCGTCCTAGCACCCGCAGGCAAAATGGACGCGAACAGCCAGAGGCGCGCAAATTACCGTATATTTTTGATAAAGTATGAGCGGTTTGATCACAGCAGATTAGTTGTGTGTTCAGGTAAACACCTAGGTTCTTGACTCGTGGCTGGTAGGGTAAGATTGTTTGCATGAGAGTGATTGGTGGTAAATATGAGGTGTCTAACTCACTCCTGTACATTGCGATGCAACTTGACTTAGAGGCATTTAGATGTAACTGATTGGAAAACGACCATTGATATATTCGCTCAAGGTCAGCATTGATGTTGTAGACACAGTTTCCAACTAATCCAAAGGGACTACTTAAATAAATCTGAACATCATCCGCATACATGTGAAGTTTGCAATCCTTGACAGTATTACAGATATCATTAATGTAGATGCTGAAAAGTAATGGCCCAAGAATGGAGACCTGCGGAACCCCACATGTAATTAGTGATGGATCAGAGATAGAATCTTGAAACCATACATTTTGGGAACGATTACTTAAGTAATTCGGAATTAAGGAGATCGCTGAGGGGGAGAAACTCAGATAGTTTGATAGTTTAGTTTCGAGAAGCTTGTGACTGACACTCTTCTCAATTCTTCTTCCCTCTTTACATTCCTCCTGCCATTGCCTTCCGTTAGCACTGCCCGCTCCACCAAGCGCATGTCATCGGTTGGTTGATGGGATTCAACTCGTTTCAGGAGGCATAACACTCCAGCGAGTTGTTTCTCGTTGCCCCGATGCCAGAGTCGCGATAGAAATGGTTGGGGTTAGTTGGTTGTGGCAGTTCCTTCCTACTTCTCTCTTCCCCTTCACTATCTATCGACTAGAGTTTGCTGTTCGGCATTGCACTCTAAACGAAGAAAATAGATTGTCGACAGTACAAAGGGCTTTCCCTGAGCTCTAGTCTTGCACATAAAAAAAAAAGAATTACTCCTTTACTTACTTTTCCCATGTAAATTAATATCAATTAAAACTTAATACGGCAAAACAGTTCATTGCCTGAGATACTACGATAACAAATTATAATAAAATTTCTTTAATGAAAATTTCTCAGGCTTAGATTTTTAATAATACTAATTTTTTACAATTCTCAATTCTTTACTCGAAATCAGAGAAATTGCCATATTTTTTTTACAAAGCACTAATTAAACCACCAAAGCACCATAACCACCTGCATTAAAAAAATTGATTTCATAAAAAAGAGAAAAAGAAGAATTCTTCCACGGCTCAAATTATTCTTGAACCTAACAAATCGTTTTTAAAGCATATAAACACAACAAAAAAATTCAGAGAAAGAAGAATGCTCAACTTCCATAGAAAATTACCCCACGTCCGGCAGCTGAGAGAAATATCTCAAAAAATAGATAAAAATCAGTATTAATAAATGTCATACTTCCGGTTGACTTCCTTACTGGCTAACATACAAAAAAATTGCTCCAAATATTCATACAAGCGCAGTATACTACCTATATTGATCTTAAAAAATGCTTGGCTTTTAGTCATGCAAAGTACTATAACGGCCATAGCAAATATTTCAGAGAAGAATCTTGTTCTGTATAATGACCATGATCCAGAAAAAAGGATCTCTTCAACGGCTTACAACAGTAAACTTAACCTTACTTAAAAAAATAATTGTAACCTTTGCAACTAATTCTTTCTGATGGTGAGGAAAGAACAGATTAAGTGGAATATGGTAAAGGTGACACTAGACCTTATGACTCATAAGGACTACTTCTCACATGGACCACTTCCAATAATTGTACTAATAGCACTCATCTCTTGAGGTATATGTTCAATCAAAGCAAAACAAAATCACTAGGCAAGTATCAAGTCCCACGAAAAAATAATCACACGTAAAACACAGTACTAATGAATGTTAGCCCAAGCCCAGGACTGCGAGGGGTATACCACAGGCTAATTTTTAAAGCGCATTTGGAGGACTTGGCGAAAAAAGCGTCCGCTATTTGTGCAATTAATTCCCAGAGCTACCAAAGAAAAAAAATAAAAATATTTTCTATTGGTAACCGCCTTGACCGCCAGAATGCGCTGCTACTGCAAAAAAGGTTATGATGGTGCCTTGAAGTCCGTTCATATTTAGGCAGACATGCCAAATTTCAGTGCGATACTGTCTTTAGTTTTGTTTTGACAGCTGATTGTTGACGTATTTGGCATCATGTTGAGTATGGACAAAAACGACATTATTTTTTGAGAGGCAAAACGGCGAAGGAAACAAAAGAAAAGTTGGATAAATATTATGGGGGTAATGATCCGTCAGATTACACCGTCAAATATTGGTTTCGAGAGTTTCGTGGTGGCCGCAACTCCACTACCGATCAAGTCCGCAGCGGCAGGCCCTCCGATGCGGTTACAGAGGATTGTCATGGCATACTCTTCGTGGACTACCTCGAAAAAGGAAAAACCATCAACAGCGACTATTACTGTGCATTATTTTAGCGATTGAAGGCCGAAATCGCTTCAAAACGGCCTCACATGAAGCGAAAAAAAAATTTTGTTTTTGCAAGACAATACGCCGGCGCACAAGAGCATCGCAACCACGGCTAAAATCAATGACTTACGGTTCCAATTGCTCTCGCATCCACCGTATTCGCCCGATTAGGCTCCCTCGGACTTTATCTCTTCCCAAACCTCAAAAGATGGCTCATCAATAAAAAATTCATCTCACGCGAGGAAATCATCGACGCCGCGGAGGAGTATTTCGCAGACCTTCCGGAAAATTACTTTTCGAACGGGATCAAGAAGTTGGAAAGTCGCTGGAAAAAGTCTATCGAGCTAAAAGGGGACTATATTGAAAAAAATAAAAAAACATTTAAAAAAAAATTCATTCCCAAGGAGGTTACTTTTCACCCCAACTAGTATTTTCTATTTCCAATAAAATAAAAAATCTTCGCTTTCTTTGTCTCCTTTATTCTTCGCTTGAACCGTAAACAAAGAGAAGTGAAGTGCGTTTTAGTTAAAATAGTAAAAACAGAAACTTTGAGAATCATTCTTGTTAATGATAACGATTTTGGAAATCTTGTAATTTGATATTAGTCGGTTAATTGTTTTTTCCTTTCGGGTTAATATTTTTGACCGGTTATTCAACAGCCATTCTCCCAAGCAAGCTGTGCTCTTCAGAAATGGCACAAGATGCGATTTCTTGTGATGGTGTTTGTGGTGGTGTTTTTCATTCTACCTGCCTTAATTCTCGTGTCAGTTGCAACTCGTCGGCCCCTAGAGGGTCTGCTTGTAGCAAATGCTCTGACATTAGACCCTTTCATGTCCTGAGGCTGATGAAAGACATCTCCGATGTTTTTCTCGATGGTCAGGAAAAGTTCACTGGACGTCTTAACTCCTTTTACGGCAACATCTCACATTTTCAGATGCTAGCCGATGACGTCCAGGCCATCAAGGTCCGGCTTGACTCTTTGTCGGGCACCCTAGCTTCTGTTACGACCAGCTCGGGTTCCTTGATGGACAAACTCCAGGAAATCTCTTCCCGGGTGGCAACGGCCTTGGAATCCATTGACGACATTCATTCGGGGTTCTTGAATCCTGCGCAACCTCTTCCTGCACTTGTAGCCCCTCGGCTTCTCTTCACCCTATACTGGATGATATTAAAAGGAGTACGAAGCGTGTTCGGGCAGATATTGAATCGCTGTCTACGGCAGTGGTACAGAATCAAAATGCCCTCAACTCTCTGTCTTCAAAATTTGAAAGCGTCTTCGTTGAGAAAAACTCCCCATCTGCGGCGGTGGCGTCTGATGGGGCCCTGCAGTCAGGGAGCAACTTCTTTCCTCACGCGGCTCCACGGCTGCTTCTCCTTCGGAGAGTGTTATTCTCCAACAAGCTGCCAGCAATCAAATCGCGCCAGGTGCGTCGCAAAAGTTGTAGTCGCCAAGCCACCATTTGTGATGGTGTCTCATTAGGTTCCTCGTCCACGTTCCGGTGGCAAAATTAACCTCTAAGTCGGTCTCGATATCATCCTCGTCCCCTGCAATAGTTGGTGGTCCCCCGGTCACTGAAGCTACAGATCCTCTGGGACCTTGCACCCCTCTGGTTACTGTGTCAAGGCCTCTGAATATCTTCATCTCGCGATTCTCTACCGAAACCAAGGCGGAGACTATCTGTGAGTATCTAAGAATGAAATCTGTAAGCCCGGAATCTGTGCTTTGCAGAAAAGTCAGCAAAGCTTCCAAGCCTGTTGCTTCTTTTGTTTTATTGGCTCCGCCTGTTACAGCCGATATTCCTCTGGACGCTGGTTTCTGGCCTGCTGGTGCCCTTTCTTAGCTTTTTATTCCACAAACCTGTACTCGAATTCATCACGCAGACGCTTCCACTCCGAGCGTTTCACAGGTGTCAAAAAACTCGAGACACTTTTCATCAACTACCAGAACGTAAGGGGTACCGGGCCAAAAACTAATGACATCCTTCAGGCAACGGCGGCTTGTGGATTCGATGTCATAGCCATCACTGAAACCTGGCTCCTTGCGGGCATTCTTAATGCTGAACTCTTCGATTCCTCCTACCAAGTCTTTCGAAGGGACCGTTATATTGACTCGGAAGCACGTGGGGGCGGCGGGCGTACTTCTTGCTTGCAGCAGCCGCCTTAATTGCAACCCAATTTCGCTTCCTAGTTTCTCCAACCACCTTGACATGGAGCTTGTCGCTCTCAAAATTTCTTTTTCTAAATCTAATCTCTTCCTGTTGTGCTGCTATATCCAACCAGATATGATTAGCACACTTGACGATGGAGGTAGGAGCCTCTTTGATATTCTCATCTCTCGTGTTGATCATACCCTGAGTACGATGAACACCGGTGATGAATTACTCCTTCTTGGGGACTTCAATTTACCCAATATTTAGTGGGTATCTGACGAAGATGACGATAACTACCTCCCTGAAGGCAACCTTAATCTTAAGGAATCCTGCTTTCTAAATTCCTTATTCTCACTTGGCTTGATTAAAATGTGACCAATGTGTTAGGGAGGCAGTTAGATCTCTTATTCTTTAAAGACTCAGTCAACATAATGTTGAACCCAGTCCATTAATTCTGACGCCCGTTGACAATTACCATCCTCCTCTCTTACTCAATTAATCCCTGTCCGGAGGCGGTAACCCATTCTTTCAACTTAAAAAAGGCTAACTTTAGTGTACCCTCATCTAAGCTTGCCTTGATTGATTTCAACAGGTTACTTTCCGCAAATGAGTTGGATGTCGATGTAGCTCGGTTTTATGCCGTACTATATGAAGCTCTCGTTTCTTGCGTACCTTTTGAGCCCAGTTAATCTCCACCTTGGTACAATAATGAGCTGAAGCAATTAAGAAATCAAAAGAATAGACTCTGGAAAACCTACTTGAAGAGAAAGGACTATTCGAGTCTCAATTCATTTATCGATTGCTATAACAGTTTTCGTTCACTCTCTTTTGATCGTTACCGTGATTATCTCAGCAGCATGAGGGATAAAGTGTATACTGACCCCAGAACCTTCTTTAAATTTGTCAAATCTAAGAAAAAAGTTGATAACTACCCAAACACTATGCAGCACACTAACTGGTCCAGTTGTGAGTCGTCCGCGATTTGCAACATGTTTGCATCCTTCTTTCATCAATCTTCCACCCCTACTGACTTTCAGCCTAATGAAAATAATTTTCATCATATAATTCCTAACCGAGAGGCTTATAGTTTATCTCTTTAAATTTGCAATGAAGATATCGCGAAACATATTGATGAACTCCCATACGATTTCACTTCGGGCCCCGACGGTATCCCTCCTGCTGTCCTTAAATCCTGTGTGGAAGTTCTCAAGTCTCCACTGAAAACCATTTTTCAAAAATCCCTGAATAAAGGGTTCTCCCCTACTCTTTGGAACACTTCGTTCATAATTCCTATTCACAAGCAGCAAGAACGAAATATCGAATTATTGACCAATTGCGAAGCTGTCTGTCATACCGAAACTTTTTGGATCGATCATTTTTTCTGCAATCGTGCCTATCTGCAAGAAGCTTATCTCAACGAATCAACATGGTTTTCTTCCAGCTCGTTCTACTACCACTAATCTTCTTGAGTTTACTTCCCATGCTGTCGAGGGCTTCGTTTCCGGTTGCCAAACTGATTGTGTCTACACTGATTTCAGTAAGGCATTTGACAAGCTCTCCCAATCCGTTATAATTCTTAGAGCCGGTTTAGACGGTGCGCTCCAGCGCATGTGCCTCACGAACTTTGTGGATAAAGGGAGAAGTGGGGTGGTACCTCTCTTCATCCCCACTCATCCCTTAATCACCAAACGTTCGTGAGGCACACGCGCTAGAGCGCACCGTCTAAAACAGCTCTTAAATTAAGGAAGTTAGGCTTTCCGCAAGCCCTTCTATTATGGCTCTAGTCTTACTTAGCTGACAGGACCTACCAAGTTCTTTTCCTTGGATCCAAATCTAAAACCATATAGGCGTCATCCGGTGTCCCTCAAGGCAGTCATCTTGGCCCTCTCCTGTTCATTCTTTCCATTGATGACATTGTTCCCTGCCACTGCAGAATCTTGATTTATGCTGATCACATCAAATTGTACCGTCACATAAAGAGTATTGAGAACTGCAAACTTTTGCAAGTTGATCTTGACACGTTTTACTCTTGGTGTGCTAACAACAACCTGGTTCTTAATATTAGTAAATGCGAAGTCATGACTTTTTGTAGGAAACGTGATCCTATTAACTACTACTTTTTTAATGAGGGTGTCCCTCGTGTTAGTTTTGTTAAAGATCTCGGGGTTAGATTTGACTGTAAGCTGGACTTTTCCATTCACATCAACTATATTTCTTCCAAGGGCAGTTTAGTCCTGGGTTTTATAAAAAGGTGGTCCAAAGAATTTAACAACACCCTGATCACTAAACACCTATACATTTCTCTTGTCAGACCTTTACTTGAATATGCTTCCCAGGTTTGGTCTCCTCACTATTCTACACAGGTTGGAAAAATTGAGACGGTTCAACATTTGAGAGGGCCACCTCTCTTAAGGGGCTTCTACACGATACAACGGTTGGACCAACTTGGGTTGTCACTTTATCGGTCCAACAGCCTATTGTACACAAGTTGTGCACTCACGTGCAAACACACGAGACAATCGTCGCATGCAACCGCCATTATAGGACGATATCGTGCCAACCGTTGTATCGTGTAAAAGCCCCTTTACACATAAACTCATCTAACACCAACTATAGCCGATTTGAAACTGTAAATCGCATGTTCATTAATGTTAACAAAAATATTAATGTTTTTAGCATGAGCATTAGTAAAGATGCCCTTAAAAGGAGTCTTTTTAATCTCACGTGACTGTCTAAATGTCTCGCTCTTTCTGTCATTGCACGCTTCTTTGGTGCTACTTTTTGATTGTTTTTTTTCTTTTAACCTTTATATTTTTGCATGCTTTAGTTGAGCCTCATCTCAGCGCTTTCTTGCGCTGAGTTGGTAAATTGTTCTTGTCCCAGCTGAGAAGTGCTCCTTCTGCGTTAGAAGGATTTACTCTATTATTATTATTATTATTAAATAATTTTTCAGTTTTCTGAGTTTTGAGAATTATTTGCATTAGTTCATTTGAGCGAATAGTCCATTCTAAAGGCGTGGGGGTGTCGAAACACAACACCTACCGTTATGAAACTCTTTCTCTTTATGTTTTTTGGGTCGCTGATTACGAAAATCGGGGTGCCGCAGTCCTAAAATATGGGTGCCATCCTTAAAAGTTAAAAAAACACCCCTAATAATAATAATACAAATAATCCAATGAAATACACTTTTTACAATATTTATTTGCGAAGGTGGTTGTTTCAGGACCATAGCCAGTGGTAGGGCCCTTAGGGCCCGGACCACGCCCGAAACTCTGAGACAGAAGATTGTAAATTTTGAATTTTTAGAATTTTTAATGTCAAAGAGTTCGGAAAATTTTGAAGTTCCAATTTTAAATTTCGAATTTTTAAAATTTCCAATATGCCCACAACCCCAAATTCAAAATTTTCATATTCGTAATTCGCGAAAATCTATACTTTTCACATTTTAATCGCCAAAACCCGCGAACCCCAACCCAATTTTTTGATATTAAGGCCCTTTTACATCCCAAGCGAAAAGTGGAAACACAAATTGGATCTCTTTTATCGCACAGAAATTTGTATGCCTTTTCTTTGTCTGGAATACACGATCGTGCAACAGAGACAAAAACATACAAATTTCTGTGCGATAAAAGAGCTCCAATTTGCGTTTCCACTTTATGCTTGGGATGTAAAAGGGCCTTGCTTGTTTACGAACGAATCGAATCGTCGGAATGGAACGCTCACAAGGCCAACAATGTATTGTTGGTTTTTTCAAAAAACCAAGAACGAATGAATTGAAAAGTGAGTTCTCTGCATTTTGCCTTTACAGACAATCGGGTGTGAGGGGCGTAAGAGAGGAGGGTTTAGATTGTCGGTAATTGAAGGGTCAAAGGGGTGGTTGTTTGGGGTACCCGTTGGCTGGACTACAAGAATAAATTGTTTTACATTCAGAAATCAGTTATATCTAGAGGTTGTGATCGAGAATTCTCAATTCTCGATTTCTCGAGAATTCTCAACAAATTACAATTTCTCGATTCTCGAGAATTTATGCTATTTCTCGATAAAAAAATTATTTAAATCAAAGTAATTTTAAACTAGGGAGAAAGAGGAACTACACTTTTTTTTGAATGTCGATTGTTTTCTACATTGATTATCACTAGTTTTCAAAATTTTTCTTAATTGCGGGTAATAGAAAAAGTATTTTTTAACCTAACTTGAGGTTGCTAAAAACGAAAATGGCAGTCATTTATTTTTCCAAACAACCGTTATCGAGATATTAACTGCGATCCATTGGGACTGGTAAACTACTCAAAACTGCTGCTAGCTACTCGAAACTACCCTTGCTCTTGTTTTTGGGCAGATACATTTTACTAGTAATTGTCAAAAATCGGGTTCCATTGGTGATGTACCCACCCGCAAGTACTTGCGACTAGAAAAAATCGCCCAATGGATCGCAGCTATTAGCAAAACGGTTTTTTCCAAATATTGCCAGATTCTCGAGAAGCTTAGCTTAGGTTCTACCCTACCGACTTCCAGAGTTATGAGTCATCAAAGTCAAAATTTTGTTTTTTTTAACAAAAACATCAACTTCAACTCCCCTTTTCTCCAAAGAATACGTAGTTAACCAATTTTTTTTTTCCAAAATTAGAAAGCTTGGACAATTTCCTATGATTAATGTCCGGACAATATTTGCGTTACGACATTTACTTTTGAAGATATTAGCAAATTTTGATCTTAAAATTGACTTTATTTGGTACTTTTCGACAAAGCTTAGGTGAAAAAAGTATTAAAAAAGCACAAAATAACGCTTATAACTTCAAAAGGCCGTAGCACAAAAATAGTCTGGACATTATTCATAGGAAATTTTCCAATCTATCTAATTTTGGGAAAAAATTATAAGTTAACTACGTATTTTTGGGAGAAAAAGGTTGTTTTAGTTGAAATTTTTGTTAAATTTTTTATTTATTTTAACGACACCTAACTCTGGAAGTTGGCACGGTCTGAGTACACTGTCTACATTATTCATGTAAATAGGTTATACGGTTGCAAAGCTACGATATGATATGTAAAACTCGAACAAAATAATTTGAAAACGCCCTAGCGACTAAATCGTTACGACTATCCCCACTCACCCTCATACGATCTTTTGTGCGTTAAATCAAAGCCTATCAACAGCCGGCCGCTTTGACTTTTACATAAAAAAACGCCGGTATTTTAGGCATATGTATGGAAATAATCTCCGGCAATCGAAAGGTTAATTATCAGAATTTCTCGAAAATTCTCGAGAATTCTCAACAAAACCAAATTTGTTTTTCTCAATTTCTCGAGAAGTTGAATTTATCGAGAAATCACAACCTCTAGTTATATCCCTTTAACCCCCGCGGTTATGGGGCCTTGTGCCCACTGAGAACTATCACCCTGCGAAATTTCAAGAAAACTAGCCGAAAGCCATTTTGCATAGGAAAAGTGCGGGGTGTCTTGGATCATCTCAAAAACAGCGGTGTGCTTACTTGCAGTAGTTCAGAAAAGCTAGTTCAGCGCCAGTCTCTTGGTTTGTGACAGACTTCTCAGTTTCACGTTTCCTTTGTCAGTTGGACTGCAAGAAAAATCATGTGATTTGGCATCGGCAGTTCACGAAATTGTGGATACGCTTCAAGAAGAGCGTAAAAATGCATTCGGCGAAATTTTTAGAGCAGCTGAAAAACTCGCGAAAGACACATTCGATATGGAACTCACGTTGAAGCAAACAGCTCGTTTTAATTGTCAAACAGACTCTGTTGTTGAAGCCTACTTTCGTTCTGCTATTTTTATTCCTTGGTTCGATACGCTGATTCACAATTTGTCAAACAAATTTCTTAATGATATCCTTTCAAGCTTACAGATACTTCTCCCTGGATTTACCAGTAAAAGTAGATTACTTGGATCATCTTGCTCCATACTTCAATGATTGAGTATCAGAATGCGCTGTAAGAGCTGAATATAAATTGTGGTATGAAAAATTATCAGAACTCGAGAAAGATGCCGAGGTTTTGGGAGTTTTGGATTTTTATGACCCGAGTAGATTTCCAACAATCAAATATCTTTTGACAGTTTTGACGACTCTTCGACACTGAAGAGGATCAAAACTTACATACCAAAGTCAACGGGCAATGAAAGACTCAGTGCACTCGCCGAACGGTCAATCCATGGGGACTTAGGTGTTGATCCGCATGAGGTTCTCGAAATTATGGCAGCAAAGAAAACTCGGAAATTGAAATTTTGAATATTTTATTTTTGACAATAAGCAAGCTCACTTTAATTAATTCTACTTCAATAATAGATATTAACCATGTAAACGCCCCCCCCCCCCCGCGGGAACGAAGATTTCTAACTACGTGAAGGGCCCCCCGGACCAAATTTCTGGCTACGGCCGTCGGTTGATTTATACCAAATCAAGACAAATTTTTTTTCAAATTTTTTTTTATTTTTCGATATATAAAGCAAAAACCAAATTTGTTTCCGAAATTGTGAACTTAGCATACACTTTAAAGCAGCAAAGATTTTTTTATCGTTTTCCACACCCAAAAAAGTACCTGAGTCCCAATTTTCAGCGAGATCACATTTTGTGCGAGCTTTCGGTCTAAATTTGGCTCTGACGACTGGGCTATAGGGCAATACTTGCTTTTGGAGGCATTGAAGTCCACACGATTCTTGAGGCCCCAAAATACAATGGATGTCTTTGTTCAAGAGTAACGCAGAGTACCGTCATCAGCGAAGCTGAGAAGTGGATTGAAGGGAATTGAATGTAGGTCATTTGTAAAAATAAGAAATAGAGCAGGGGATAAAATTGACCCCTGGGAACCCCTCCAGACATGGGGTGATATTCAGATTTAACGCCATCAAATACTACAAAAGGGCAAAAAGTATACGTAGACGTTTATCCAAAGATGAGGCGCATTTCTTTAAGACGATAGGGGATATATAGTCCAGTGTATTTATTGGCATCGAGCTCCTATATACCTCGCGAGTCCTGAAGAATATGACGACGCCGGGCTGACCGCGCATGTTTACCACATAACTTGTTGATATACGCAGCGAAGAAGATATAATGATTTAAAGAACCACCAAAATTCGCCTTCGATGATAACTTCGGAAGTTTACGGGATAAAACTGTTATTTTTATGTTTTTAAAAATGTTGAAATATTCTACGCTTTTACAAATAAGGTGTTTGATTCGTTAGATACAGGGTGTTAGTAATACCCTATTAAAAACTTTATAGCGTCAAACTATTAGGAGTCCAAGCATACGTGACAGACCCTGTATAAGCTGTTGGGGAAAATTGTGAAGATGTGAGGATGGATATTAACAAAGCCAGTTAATACTTAGTAAAGCCGGTTAATACTATACTCAGCTTGCCCCTGTTGCGCTGTCGAATTCAAATTTTGAAAATTGAAATACATAATGGGTCTGATTTTATATATCGCTGGTTTGCGAGAATAACGACACAATTCAAAATTCTGTAAAATTAAACTAAATATGCCAAATGACCAACAATCTTTGATAATTTATAGTAAACAGACACGCAACGCTCATTTCGCAACAACTATCGTTAGAAAGATATATCGTCATTATTCATTTGAGAAAATACATTCTCGAGTAATTTATAAAAAAATTTTAAAACGTCATTCTCTAATCATTTTTAGTTGCGTCACTATTCTCGCAAACCAGCGATATGTATGCCTGAAAAAAGGATTCAAATGTTTTACAGTTCGACGATAATATGGGATATGTGGATCTATCATTATTGCCAAAGTCCTAAATCCAAAGTAATTCCTAAATGCGAAAGGATATTTTTGTTTGAAAGCCGTGGATTAGGCCTATTGGGGCCAGCATGTTATAAAAAACGCGCCCTGTACTCGACCTCTTCGGTGATGTGGAAGAGAGTGCACAGACTTATTGTATTGCGATTCCTTGGTGCGTTATAATTTTTACAAATTTTTTTGGAGGAAACTGACTCAGCAACAATTTAGAACGGAATGGTTTTTTTACATAAAGATCAACCATTTTAAGTAATAAATTACTCCTTTATTACTTTTTCCATATAATTTAATATCAATTAAAACTAAATGAGGCAAAACAGTTCATTGCCTGAGATACTATGATAACAAATTATAATAAAATTTCTGTAATGAAAATTTCTCAGGCTTAGAATTTTAATAATACTAATTTTTTACAATTCTCAATTCTTTACTCGAAATCAGAGAAATTGCCATATTTTTTTACAAAGCACTAATTAAACCACCAAAGGACCATAACCACTTGCATTAAAAAATTGATTTCATAAAAAAGAAAAAAAGAAGAACTCTTCCAACGCTCAAATTTTTCTTGAACCTAACAAATCGTTTTTAAAGCATTTAAACACAACAACAAAAAATTCGGAGAAAGGAGACCGGTCATAGGAGCCCCAGGCCCGGCGCAAAAGAAACAATTGGCTCTATTTCGTACTTTTTAGTAGGTACTTTTTCACCTACGCTTTGTCGAAAAGTACCAAATAGAGTCAATTTTAACATCAAAATTGCTTATAATTTCAAAAGTAAAGGCCGTAGCATAAAAATTGTACGGACATTATTAATAGGAAATTGTCCAAGCTTTCCAATTTTGGAAAAAAAATATAGATTAACTGTATATTTTTTGGGGAAAAGGGTAGTTGAAGTTGATATTTTAGTTAAAAAAAACAAAATTTTGACTTTGAAGACTCATTGCTCTGGAAGTTGATAGGGTAGAACCTTGATTTTGACTGTTTTAGATAGGTGGGAGTATTCTGCGTAGACTGATACCTTATTCATGAAAATAGGTCATATGGTTACAAAAATACAGGGTGATATTAGGTATTTCGCCTGAATAAACAGAAATGCCAATATTAACACCTTTGCCACATTTACCGGAAATAAAAACTATACAGTATTTCAATACTCATTATAACCGATAATCTGAAATACTTTTCTTTTGCGCCGGAGCTGGGGTAATTTTGTATGGGCTGTGACCAGTCTCCTTTGTTTCAAAGAACGGCAGACGCAATCGCAACTATCTCAATTCATGCTATATACATCATTTCAAAAGTTCTATGTACAGTACATAAACTGCGAGACTGATAGACAGCTTTTATATTTTTCGAAAGCTCGTGTGCCTAAGTTTTAACATGGATTTTCAAATCAGTGCAAGTATGGCCATCTATATTCAAGACCATACAACAAGGTTACGTATCTACTTATAGATAATCAATGGACATGCAATGTTAAAAAGTATATGGAACTGGTATGGGAACGGGAGAGCTATAAGCTTTTTAAGAAGTGCTCAAACATAGCTATTGGAGCACTCCATTTCTCGCTAGGATAGTTTATCATACGCAGCGCCGTTCAGGTCCTACTTGTCAAAAATAAGTTTGAGAAATAAATTTCGCTGAAGACGCGTTATCACAATTCAAGTTTACTTGAGCGAGGATAGTTGCCCAACAAAATTTAAATAATATCTTTAGTGAGAACCTAAAGTTGATCAACTGTTTAGTTGATAAATAAAAGTTTGACCCAGTCGAACTTCTATCGTTCAAGTCCGGCATTTCCTTTCAACTATAATCGCTCAACTAAACTTGAATCGTGAGAACGCGCCTTAAGATATATCTAGGCAGAACCGTCGTAGGAGAACTAGTCTTAAAATAGAGTTTTGTTTGGTGTGAATATAATTGCAACTAGTTTTCAAATAAAAATTTTTCAAAACAATAAATTTCAATAACAATATCTAAATTACTTTTTTACAGAAATCATTGTATTTATATAACTATAAAATTAAACATGTGTATAATACTACTACAAGTGTGTTAGTTTTATAGTTAGTTTTATAATTTAGAGTGTACTTTATATTGAGTTTCGTTGACTTGCCCCTCGGCCCTTAAAGCAAATCTTGGCTATAGTAAGGATAGTAATTATATTAGAGTTTGGCTGCCTCCTAAGTTGCAGATTATATTCGAAAAAGCGGAAACGTAAAAAGGATCCAATTTTAAAGCTTACCCGCGGTCCTAATTCATGTCGTCATTAAATTTTGGAAAAAAGGTAAGACCACCACCTGAGCAAGAGCCACATGTTTGCGTTTTAAAGCGCATCACACCATTATTGACTTTCCATATATATTTTTAATTCTTTATTATAAAAAAACATTCGTTAAAAAAAATTAATAATAAAAAACTTACCGAATAAAAAACAGTTCTAAGAAATTCGACATTTTCTCTCCTGTAATAAAAATGTGTTCCATCTGCTTGAAGCATGCACTTAACTATTTCCCCGCGAAAAACACTGGGCAGGTACACGACGAAAGTTGCCAAAGGAATTAAAACTACAGTCATTCTAAAAAAAATCAAAAAAACCAGTATGTTTATGTAGAGTATTATTTTTTTAAACCGCTTTCAAATATAATAGAACGTACAAAGTCCTTTTTTGCAAGTAACATTACAAAACTCACACCTTGGTGGTCCCATGAATGGTCTAACGTATCCTGGATGACAAACTGAAACATATCTTTCGATGGTTAAAACCAAAAGCATCATAACCCCAACACCTGTAAAGCTTATTAAATTTGGTATCTTATACAAAAATTATGAAAACTTTTTATCATACCAAGGCACCCGTTTCCAAGAAAAAGTTCTAAATGTGCTGTATAGAACGCCGGTCCAAAATCCTGCCATCTGCCTTTATCTTGATGTACTAACATACGAATTCCGAATGGAATAGCAAATACTATTGCCAAAAGTGCTGCCGCTGAATATCCTGGAACGAAATCAGTGTGTTGAAGTTAAAAGTTTAAAAGAAGGTCCTGAAAGCTTAGAAGGTGGTGAGAAGCTTGAAACTAAACCTATGCAAGGACTCATTGTACCGTTTTGGAGAGGATTATCAGTATAAAAGCTTTACAAGCTTTTCATACTTCAACTTAAAGTTTATTTTATTCAAGCAGCAGCGAGTAACTTCGCAAAGCTACTCATTAACAGCTTTTGGTTTATATACTGACTAAAACTTAATCGAGAAAAAATTTGAAACAAGGTGAGTGTTGACAAAAAAATACATACTCTGCCTTAAACCGTTTTGTATACTTCGGATATTTACTTCATCTCAAAATGTTTCAAGCAGCATCCTAATTGGTTTGTTAATGTTGCGATTCTTTCCTCTTGTCTTTTATTCCCTCCTTTCAACGATATAGTCATAGTAAATTATATTTTTCGTTTTTGCCTGTGGAAAAATGTTCCGTTCCTTTACCATTTCACCTTCTGAATTTTTTGTATCGTTTTAGGTAGGAGAAAAATTACCATTTCAATTTCAGCCCTTCAATTTCTTTTATTTAGATACAATGAGACGTGAACTGAGTACAAAGGATTGTAAAAGCTTTTCTTAGTAAAATTGAATACTTCTAAGAAGTATTTTCCAACTATTAAAATTTACCTTGAAAGAAAAAAATTTTATAACTTGCTAAAAGTTTTTCACCCCTTGAGACAAAGTGTTTCTATGGGTTGAATATTGCACCGATAATTTTTTATTTTGTTTTGCTTAATTAGAGATTATATTTTTCTTTAATTAGGTTTTTATAAAGAAGCGAAGTGTGATTAGGCCAGTTAAGTGAGATATTTAGTTCAAAAAAAATCCTGACACTGATATTTTTTTTTAATTTGTTCATTGAATAGCGTACTATAACCTCATGAGAAGTTATCACTCGCCGGGTTGGGGGAACTCCCTAAAAAACGACCCCCTAAAAAAATTCCGTTTTTGACTAATATCTCTTAAACGGTAATTATTATCATAAAATAGTGTTTACAAAGTTTGTAGATTATGCAATTATCTACAAAAAAATATATTATACATTTTCCCGTACGAATTGCAATTAATGAGATATCGCCGTTTTAAAGTTTTAAAATACTCATTTGCGACTTGTATAGGTCATCAGACGTTCAATAAATCCTTTGTTGGACTACGTGGCTAATATTTTCAGGGGTGATTCCTGGATGTATTTGGAGAAAAAAATTGTTCTATAGAGGTGGGCTATCCCCACTATCCACTAAAATTCAGGGTGTTTACGAAAAAAAATTTAATGTTTTTAAAATTTACTTAAACCTCAATTACTCCTAGACTAATTATCGTAAAGCAACAAAATTAGGCTCACCTCTTAGGTAAGTGTGTATTCTTTAATTTGATATAAAGATCAAAAAGTTGAGTGACTCCGTTTAGAAAATATGTAGGTTTAAAGTTAGGTGCAAAATGCTGAAAAACTAAGAATATTGGGATTTTGCTCACACTTTAAACCTACATATCTTCTAAACGGAGTCACTCAACTTTTCGATCTTTATATCAAATATACACCCTGTATTTTAGTGGGTAGTGGGGATAGCCCCCTCTCTAGAACAATTTTTTTCTCCAAATACATCCAGGAATCACCCCTGAAAATATTAGCCACGTAGTCCAACAAAGGATTTATTGAACGTCTGATGACCTATACAAGTCGCAAATGAGTATTTTAAATCTTTAAAACGACGATATCTCATTAATGGCAATTCGTACGGGAAAATGTATAATATATTTTTGTGTAGATAATTGCATAATCTACAGACTTTGTAAACACTATTTTATGATAATACTTACCGTTTAAGAGATATTAGTCAAAAACGGAATTTTTTTAGGGGGTCGTTTTTTAGGGAGTTCCCCCAACCCGGCGAGTGATAACTTTTCATGAGGTTAAAGTACGCTACTCAATGAACAAATTAAAAAAAATATCAGTGTCAGGATTTTTTTTGAACTTTTAGGAGAAAATATACTTTATCGCCTGGGCTAGATGAATTTAGTATATAACCAAAATTTTGACTTTGACGATTCATAACTCTGGTAGCTGGTATGGTAGAACCGTTATTTTACAATTTTGGATAGGTGGGAGTATTCTGCGTCCACTGAGACCTTATTCTTGGCGTTATAGGGTTACAAAAATACAGGGTGATATGCAAAACTCTAACAAAACAACTTCAAAATTCCGCAGCGGCTAAACCGTGCGACCCTTAACTTAGCCGAAGTCTTTTCATTTAAACAAAAAATGGCTTGACCGAATGTTATGAAATTTTTACAGAGCCTGTTTTCGTTAATATGTTTCTATCGTCACCTCAACGAAGCCGATATCATTTTTTGTTTGCACGATATCGTGCAGGTACAAAGATCACATACATATACATATGTCGTTTAAACAAAAAAACGGCCCACCCAATTTTTATTACGCGACTGCCCCCAAAAAAAGGAGTGTAATATGTTTCATGTGTGTATGTACATATGTGGAGGTATAACAAGCTAGATGGCCAAAGAGTCGTGCCACACACGTGTCTAGGCTTATAATTTGTCGCTAATTTGTTACGTCAAAAAAAATTTTGTCGCTCATCTCATTGTTTGGAAAATGATGAAAACGCTAGCTTGATATCAAGCTAGCTAGCCCCACACTGTATCTTTCCAACTAAGCAAGATAACAAAAAGGCATTGAATGGAAGAAACGCACGTTGGCCAGCCACCTTGATACGTCGATCGGCAATAATGGCCTTCTGGCTCCTTAAAAAACCGGCGACAAAATCGGCATTATGTGATCCTTTCAGCGACAAATTAGCGACAAATTACTGCACCAGTGCCTTTTTGTTAACTTGCTTAGTTGGAAAGATACAGTGTGTGGCTAGCTAGTTTTCATCAATGATATGAGCGACAAATTTTTTTTGACGTAACAAATTAGCGACAAATTATAAACCTAGACACGTGTGTGGCACGACTCTTTGGCCAGCTAGCTTGATATACCTCATATGTGGGAATCGAGCACTCACACATTGCTCAAGACTGATCGGGCTTCGGTCTTCGATCAGTTATCGCAGAGCTTATCAGTCAGTAAAGTAGTAACCGTGGACGTGAATTATTATCAGTTGTTTATTTGCTTATCATTATACCATATCGAATATTGTTTTTTTATATTGAATACTTTTCTTTTTTTATAATATACGGAAGTTTCCTAATTTTTCGTTTCAATTTTCTTTTCGTTATTCAAATCCCACAATTTGGGGCCCAACCAGGATATGAAAAATTCCACCAAACGGTGCACGAAAAATTTGGTTTGCGGCTCTCGCTTTTTAAAAAATGTTGTGATTCTTGGTTGATTTTATATGAAAGTATTACTTGAACTACCACGGCAATGACCTAAAGTTGGATATTTGTTTGATGTAAAAGCAAAAAAAACAATAATACCTCTTACTAATTTAGGCCCCGGGTTACACGAATAACAAAAAATAACAATTGTCATAATATCTGGTCATAATTAATGACATTGCTGTTTACACGACGGAAATAATGACAAATAATGACATGTGTGGAGCTTCGTCATAAAATGCCATTCATTTATGGCAAGAGGTCATAAATAATGACAAGAGTTGAAATTTGAATTGTTATCTCGCGGATTTCCACTGGTCGGCTTGATTCGACCTAAGGACTGGGATTTATATAAGAATATGTTCTGTGTGTTTTTGACTGCCGAGCCCACAGTTTTCGTTATATTTCTTATACATATGGGTAATTCTTTTACAAGACGGAAACCTTTTTGACCGACACATCTTCGATTTGGCTGAAACTTTTTTCACGGATTCTATATCGAAAAATAAGAGATACGTGTCCGAGGATCTTTTCCCCACATATTTTCGATAAATACACGTGATTCAAAATTTGAGAATAGCGAGTTTTTTGGGTTGGAGACTCATTTTTATAAATGTATAACTCGGTTCTATTTGAGCTACAAACTTCTTTTCTTTTTCAATTTAAAGCTAAAAGACTGAATTTTGAGAAAAAGTATTTTAAATAATAATTATTAACAAATTCATATTGTTATTAACAATTTAATTGTTTAAATCAATTTTTAACAACGGCCAAAATCTCGAAGCAAGTTTTTCATATTTTTATCGTATTCTCCGTTAAATCTATCTATATATATAAAAATGAATGCCGTGCGTAAGTCCCGCAAAAACTCGAAAATGGCTCGACCGATTTCAATAATTTTTTTTTGTTTTGTTCGCCTCAATACAGGGGTGGTTTTAGAAAAAAAACCATTTCAAAAAACCAAAAGGAAAAGCTGCAAAACCAAAAAAATTGGTTATTTTGGGATTTTTCACCTCACATGAGTTTCAATAGCTTCATGGCCTACCTATATATTGACAGCTGCGTAAATGTGAAATTGTCATTAAATTAAATCGGTAATCTCTCAAAAACCCCAATTTAATGACAATTTCACATTTACGCAGCTGTCAAACAATATATGGGTAGGCCATGAAGCTATTAAAACTAGTCTGCAGTGAAAAGTCGCAAAATGACCAATTTTTTAGAATTTTCAGTAGTTCCTTTGGGGTTTTCTTATTTTTTTTAAACCACCCCTGTATTGAGGCGAGCCATTTTCGAGTTTTTGTGAAACTAACGCACGGCAATTGATTTTTATATACATAGATAATTGAAAATTGCACTTAAACATTATCTTATTAACTACTTTAAGGTGCAAGTTCATATTCTCCGTCATTCTAATCTGGATTACCTTCAACATTTGTAGTATTTGTGAACATTGGAAAACCTGTAAAATATTAGCATCCATTGTTCTTTATATACTTCCACCGAAAAATGAGTAAAAGCTCTTAATTGGTGCGAAAATATATAAATAATATATAAAAGTCGAGTTTTTGCATTATGCCTCAGATTGCGGTACATCTTGAAAATGGTCAACGTGTATATTTCACTGAAGAAAATGCTATTAATAATGGTTATTAATATTTGTTGAAGAGTTGAATTTTGAAGATTTGGATTAATTTTAAATGTCTTAAGGTAGGCTACAGCGAGTCGGAAAGGCATCATCTTTGTGTATTTACGCGCCGGAAAACAAAACCAAAAACATAGTTTACCAGCAAGTTTTGTAAAAGAATACATACATAAGTAATTTTGGTCACACTTAATATGAAAGCTTATTGAATCTAATGTCTCCAAATTTTACAGAAATCAGTATTGGTTTTTCCTTAGATATGGCGAATAGTTTGATTTTCAATATTTGCATTAATTTCACATGTTTTGATGAACACAATTTCGCAATATAAGAGAAAATAAAAGTTGGCTTTTTGGCATTGCTTTTTCCAACTATAAAATATTTGTTTCATTTTTCTATTTTGCTTTATTGTTCTCGAAAAATTTTGTTATTGAAGACTTCTAGATTTAAATTAAAAAAGCTATAGAAAATGGCCCTCGAATTTCGAGTGCTGGATGCTGCTATTTGCATTAATTTTAAATATTTTAACGTTCATGGTTTTAACAGAATACACAAGCAATTTTGGTCATAGTTCAAATAAATGTATTTTGAATCTAATGACTCCAACTTTTATAGGAATAGTTGGTTTTTCGTTAATGGTTAAGAAGAGTTGAATTTTGAAGGTTTGGATTGATTTTATATGTTTAAACGTTGGGTGCAGCGAGGAGCAACGGGTCCCAGCTATCCAAAATACAGAAAATAAGCGGTTCATTGAGAAATTTCATCTGTGTTTGAAAATTCATATCTCGAAAAATGCCATGTCAATGGATGGTTTTTATTGTCGCGATCAAAATGTCAGATCACTAATAGTTTCACATTTTGTTATTTGGAATCAAAAATACCAAAAAATTGCCTTTTTCAAACTCTTCTGCTGTATATTAAAATTCACATCACCTGATTACTACTATTGGCTTATGGGAGCAGCATAGGTGCGCCGGGTCCCAACTAGTTTTACATAAAAAACATGTTTTCAAAATATGGTACCTTTATAGTAGGGGAGCCCACGATGCTAAATGGGGATTTACTCGAGCGTCGTGGGGACGTATTGGATTTTGAAGATTAGATGGTAGAAAGAAAAAAAGGTTATATGATGTATACCATTTCATCGGTGGGGGGAGCGTCTGCAGGATTTTAAAAATGTAAAAAAAAACAGTCCCATGGAAATACTCGAGCGCGTCAGATATTAATACGGTATATGCCCTACGCGTCCCTGATGACGGAGGTCTATTAATCTGCCGGTTTGCGTAGTGGGTGCAGCCGTACGGAAGGGTTAAAAATGGGGGGGGTTTACTCGAGCGCGTCAGATATTCAGAGGGGATGTTAAGTGAACCCGTACGAAGCTCGCATTCAAAAGACTGACGATTCGGATGTTACGCAAGCTCGTGGCGACTTCTTGAAAATGCAAAAATAATCGCCATTTTGAAATACTCGAGCTCGTCAGATTTTTAAACAGACGGTTCCAGTTGATGTCCTGATCGTGCTGATCCATAATCTGACGATTATTTGGAGGGGTTCTCTTAATCTGACGGTTTGAAACAAACAATGTTCATGATTTTTATTTTTATTTTTAATTTTACACAAAACATATTATAGATTTATTATTTATAACTTCTTTACTGAATTCAGGAAAAAAAGTAAGAAAAAATAAAAAAGAATGGGTTTCCGAAGAACCTCAAAGCGAAAAGAAGCGAAACGCAGCTGAAATATACAAACTTTTGAGGATCGAAGAAAGAAATCGCCGGAATCCTTTCGAGAATACCTATACCGTATGATCGAAATCGCCGCGTTGGCAAATGTAGTCCATTCAAAACGCGCCTTAGGGTATTCCAACATAACACCGTTAAGAAAATCGAACCCTACAAGGATTTTGGGTCGCTGATCACGAAAATCGGAGCCGGCGGTTCTAAAATGTGGGCGTCACCCTTAAAATCGCAAAAAACACCCCCTTTTAAAGGTTTTTCTCGGTAATTTCAATAATAATGAATAATAATGCGATAAAATGCACTTTTTTCAATATTTATTTGCGAAGGGTGTTGATTTATACTAAATCCAGCTAAACATTATGATATGAGATGATCCTAAAGGGTTAAAACTACCCCTAAATCGACTGAAAACAAAAAAATTTGTAAAATTTTTTTTTCAAGTTTATGCTTCAAATTCGATTGTATGCGTATTGTCCGGCAAAAATAACTTATTTTTAACCCTTAAGGGGTTCAAACTACACCCACAATTTGAAAAATCAACTTTAAATAAAAAAAATGTTTTCTGCTTTTTGCTTGAAATTGGGTTGCATAGGTTTTATCAGACGAAAATTAAATATTTTCAACCCTTAAGCGGGTAAAACTACCCCTAGATTAAAGTTGAATTTTTTCCTGTTTTTCGCTTGGAATTGGGTTGCATAGATATTATCAGCCAAAAATTAATTATTTTCAACCCTTAAGGGGCTAAAACTACCCCAGATTAAAGTTGAATTTTTTTACTTGTTTTTCGCTTGGAATTGGGTTGAATAGTTATTATCAGCCAAAAATTAATTATTTTTAACACTTAAAACTACCCCTAGATTAAAGTTGGATTTGAAAAAAAATTAAATTTTATTTTTTGCAGTGAAATTTTATTATTGATGAAATATTATTAAAACAATCGGAAAATTTTATTGTAACCTCTTTTTTAAAGGGGTTAAACTGGATGAATAGGTTCTCTAGGGCAAAAATAGATAGGCTAAAAAATATAAAGGCGGAGAAGGTGGCGGCGAGCGTGGGCTGTGGAAGGGGCGCGAGCGGAGGTCTGAGGCGGGCCTCTTCGCCCGCCCACCTTCCGCCAGACGCCCGCCGCCGCCAGCCTTCCTACACCTGCCTCGCCACTGCCCGCCTTCCTCCGCCTGCACCGATGCCGTCTCCGCCCGCCCTCCTACAACTGCGCCACTTCCGCCACACGCCCACCGACGCCACCCCCTTTAAAAGGGGGTTAAAATAAAATTTTACAAATGTTTTAATAATATTTCATATATATACAGTACTGATTAAAATATTAAGACCACCTACTATTCGACATAAAACTCTAACTTCAAATGACTATTACTTTTTAAGCTATAGGTGTATTTAAGAAAAAAAAACACTCAAAACTTACCTTGTATCTTAAAGTATTATTAGTAAAAAAATTTTAGTAATAAAATGAACAGTAAACTAAGTAGAAAAAAAATAAACTTCGCTATTGATTAAAATATTAAGACCACCCCATGAATAATTGCAATACTTTAAAAAAATTTATATGAGAAAGTACTTCTAAGTATTGAGTTATCCCATTACTAAGTAAGAACGAAACATCCTCTAGTCTAGAGTTCATTCGTATTACTTCTGGCACCGTTAATTATGACTTTTACCGTTATTTTTGGGGTGGATTTTGATATGTTCTTCATTGCTGTGAAAAATGGGTAGATAATATCGATGTACGAGATAGTATCGATGTACGATGTTGAGATACAAGCTAAATTTTGACGTTTTATTTCTTAAATACATCTACAGTTTAAGAAGTTATAGTAATTTGAAGTCAGAGTTTTATGAAAATAGTAGGTGGTCTTAATATTTTAATCAGTACTGTATATAAAAACAAATATAGTTTAAAAAAACTAAAAAATACGCTTTTATTTTAAAATGAACTAAAAAGTAAAAAATAATTTTGAATGTAAAGTTTTTATTGCTCCAGCCAGTATAAGAAAACAACCTACCTTTCGAAATGTAAAAAAGCGTGGGGCTCTCTATATTCTTATTTTATTAACACCGGAACTTTTAGCTAGCGCCCCACGCTTTTTTAGATTTCGAAAGATAGGTTGTTTTCTTATACTGGCTGGAGCAATAAAAACTTTACATTCAAAATTACTTTTTACTTTTTAGTTCATTTTAAAATAAAAGCGTATTTTTTAGTTTTTTTAAACTATATTTTTTATTTTCTATTTTTTAGTCTATTATATGTATGTGTTCGGCCATTTTGTAGTGACCGCCATATTAGATTTAAAACGACATCACAAAGCTTACTATACTATACTCGTCATACACTTTCATTTGATACCCATACCGAGTGGGTTGTAAAGAAAAAAGTAAACCGCCATTTTGAATTTGGAAAGACGCCCCACAGCGAAAAGTATTCTATTATCACATCCTTTTATTTGATACTCATACCGAGTTGGTTGTAAAGAAAAAGATAATCCGCCATTTTGTGTTGGCCGCCATTTTGAATTTGGAATGACGCCACACAGATAATAGTATTCTAATTGTCACACCCTTTCATTTGATACCCATATCGAGTGGGTTGTAAAGAAAAAGGTAATCCGCCATTTTGTTTGCCGCCATTTTGAATTTGGAATGACGCCATACAGCTAATTGTATTCTACCTGTCATGCCGTTTCATTTGATACCCATGTCGGGGGGTCGGGGAACACAATAGCAAAAATCGACCGCCATCTTGGAACTGCCATCTTGATTTTCTTACAAAATGGTCAGATTGCATTGTCACGCGAACTATGCATATGTGCAAAATTTGAAGTTGATCGGTTATATAGAAGTGGGTCAAAATCAAGTTGCAAGATTTGTTTACATAAAACATACATACATACATACATACATACACACATACATACAGGTGAAGCTAATATAAAGCGTATAATGAATGTCGTGCGTTAGTCTCGCAAAAACTCGAAAATGGCTCGACCGATTTCAATAATTTTTTTTTGTTTTATTCGCCTCAATACAGGGGTGGTTTTAGAAAAACAAAAAAATATAGTTTAAGAAAACTAAAAAATACGCTTTTATTTTAAAATGAACTAAAAAGTAAAAAATAATTTTGAATGTAAAGTTTTTATTGCTCCAGCCAGTATAAGAAAACAACCTACCTTTCGAAATGTAAAAAAGCGTGGGGCTCTCTATATTCTTCTTTTATTAACACCGGAACTTTTGGCTAGCGCCCCACGCTTTTTTAGATTTCGAAAGGTAGGTTGCTTTCTTATACTGGCTGGAGCAATAAAAACTTTACATTCAAAATTATTTTTTACTTTTTAGTTCATTTTAAAATAAAAGCGTATTTTTTAGTTTTTTTAAACTATATTTTTTATTTTCTATTTTTTAGTCTATTATATGTATGTGTTCGGCCATTTTGTAGTGACCGCCATATTAGATTTAAAACGACATCACAAAGCTTACTATACTATACTCGTCATACACTTTCATTTGATACCCATACCGAGTGGGTTGTAAAGAAAAAAGTAAACCGCCATTTTGAATTTGGAAAGACGCCCCACAGCGAAAAGTATTCTATTATCACATCCTTTTATTTGATACTCATACCGAGTTGGTTGTAAAGAAAAAGATAATCCGCCATTTTGTGTTGGCCGCCATTTTGAATTTGGAATGACGCCACACAGATAATAGTATTCTAATTGTCACACCCTTTCATTTGATACCCATATCGAGTGGGTTGTAAAGAAAAAGGTAGTCCGCCATTTTGTTTGCCGCCATTTTGAATTTGGAATGACGCCATACAGCTAATTGTATTCTACCTGTCATGCCGTTTCATTTGATACCCATGTCGGGGGGTCGGGGAACACAATAGCAAAAATCGACCGCCATCTTGGAACTGCCATCTTGATTTTCTTACAAAATGGTCAGATTGCATTGTCACGCGAACTATGCATATGTGCAAAATTTGAAGTTGATCGGTTATATAGAAGTGGGTCAAAATCAAGTTGCAAGATTTGTTTACATAAAACATACATACATACATACATACATACACACATACATACAGGTGAAGCTAATATAAAGCGTATAATGAATGTCGTGCGTTAGTCTCGCAAAAACTCGAAAATGGCTCGACCGATTTCAATAATTTCTTTTTGTTTTATTCGCCTCAATACAGGGGTGGTTTTAGAAAAACAAAAAAATATAGTTTAAGAAAACTAAAAAATACGCTTTTATTTTAAAATGAACTAAAAAGTAAAAAATAATTTTGAATGTAAAGTTTTTATTGCTCCAGCCAGTATAAGAAAACAACCTACCTTTCGAAATGTAAAAAAGCGTGGGGCTCTCTATATTCTTCTTTTATTAACACCGGAACTTTTAGCTAGCGCCCCACGCTTTTTTAGATTTCGAAAGGTAGGTTGTTTTCTTATACTGGCTGGAGCAATAAAAACTTTACATTCAAAATTATTTTTTACTTTTTAGTTCATTTTAAAATAAAAGCGTATTTTTTAGTTTTTTTAAACTATATTTTTTATTTTCTATTTTTTAGTCTATTATATGTATGTGTTCGGCCATTTTGTAGTGACCGCCATATTAGATTTAAAACGACATCACAAATCTTACTATACTATACTCGTCATACACTTTCATTTGATACCCATACCGAGTGGGTTGTAAAGAAAAAGGTAAACCGCCATTTTGTGGTGGCCGCCATTTTGAATTTGGAAAGACGCCCCACAGCGAAAAGTATTCTATTATCACATCCTTTTATTTGATACTCATATGTTATGCCGCGCGATTTTGATTATGACGATTAATAATGCGCGACGGGACCAAGGAGTGCTTTAGATAGAAGATCACCTGCCCCAACTGATATAACAACAATATGTGAATGTGGTTTTTTTGTGTCTTTATTATTAATACATTTAATTATTAACAGAATTATTAACACTTTATATTATCTTTAAATATTTAAAACTTTTTACTGTTACTTAAAATTATGCTTCTGCCTTTATTATTTTATTTTATTATTCTATGCAAAATAACACTCAAGACTCAACTATCGATCGATTTTACTTATCGATCTCGCGTATACAGTTCGACTCCTCGATTCACTCTCCAACTCCCACTTATAAAGCATGACTTTCCACAGTTCATTGAAAGTCATGCACCTCCTTCGAGTTCTCGCGACGTTTCCTGGTTGGTTGCACAACCTCACGCTCGCGTTTATTCTGCAAACTGGCTTGGCCAATTAGGGCACAAGACAGAACAAACAATTGAGCAATTTCCCCTGTTGGGAAACTCTCAACGAAGAAATGCGCTTACCCGGCGCTCTTGCGGCTGTTCGCATTCGAGCGGCTGTTTGCAGCCGCGAAGCTTTTGTATGGCTTGAGTCATATGCGAACGTTTGCAGTTGGGTTAATGCCTGAGCATTGAAAATGGGTCGGTCGTTGTCGTTGCTTTGTTTATGTTTACGTTCATAAGTTGAAGTATGTCTTATGAACGTCGCGTAAAATCGCTTGGGTCAGGAAGCAAGGGTTGCGACACATTTGGAGCGGCTGTTGGGTTATGCTCGAAATGTTATTTTACGCGTAAGCAATGTTTGGAGTTTTGGGTAAAATGGGATGAATTCCATATGGATGGATTCTGTTCATTTAACCCGAATGAAAATAATATGGACCTCATGTACGCATATGTTTTGTCTTTTACATCTTTGGGTAATTATTAGAAAAGAATATCGTGGGAAAAGATGCAAGTTCTTTGAAATGGTTTATGTGTTAACGTTCGGTTAACGTTGGGTATGCATACTTTCAGGAAGTATGTGAAATTATTTGGTTCATGAATCGGATAAGAGAAGATTCATGAGTTGGATATTGGATTCCTTGTCTTGGATAGGTTGATCTGGAGGGTTTTTGATATGGGGGTGTATGGTGATGATTTTAATACAAAATGGTCAGATTGCATTGTCACGCAAACTATGCATATGTGCAAAATTTGAAGTTGATCGGTTATATAGAAGTGGGTCAAAATCAAGTTGCAAGATTTGTTTACATAGAACATACATACATACATACACACATACATACAGGTGAAGCTAATACAAAGCGTATAAAAACCAAAAGCAACAGTTGAAAAATCAAAAAAAATTGGTAATTTTGGGATTTCTCACTTGAGATTAGTTGTTACAGTTGTACCTCCTAAGAAAAGCTTATTATAAATATATTATCCCATACGATATTAAACCTTGAGAAATACAAATCCCTTGCAAATTTCGCCATAATGTCGCGACCCTGGTTCATACGATTTCACAAGTTACTTTTTGCAAGCCCGCGTCTCGTTGACATCCCGTGTTCTAGGAACTGCAGGTGCACGGACGTGTGAACTTGTTAAGCGTGTGAACTGATTCAAATAAATCAATGCACCCAAGGGTTGATGGGAATTATTAATTAATCTAAATTCAGTTCTTACATTATTCTCGATCGCGTCGGTCCGGTCTCTCCAAGTTTCCTTTGTCGATCTTGACATCAAATATTAAAGGATATCCATATTAATATCCTAGTTATTATAATACAATAAGTGAATTAAGTTAAAAGGACAAACCTGTGAAAGTAAATTAATAAACTTAGTATTATTATCAGTGAACATTTTTCTCGTGTTTTATTTAATAGAATTTGTGGTTCGGTCTCAAGGAAGAGATCGAACAAATTTATATTTTTTTAATATCTCGAAGAAGGAGATTAAAAGTGGCGCAGTCGGTAGGATGCGCATAGTGAGTTAAATAAGAATTATTTCTCGCGTGTATTTTTATACTTTAGTGCGCATCACTGCAAAAATAATTAACTCTCGTATAAAGATTTAGGAGTGTAAGTGAAACAAAAATATATATAAAGATATATATATATATAATACAAAATAAAAGTTGAAGCTGAAGTTCAACCAACGAGGGAATATTCAAAATAAGGACCCAACCACCGAGGGAGAATAAAAACAAGTAAGGACTCAACCACCGTGGGAAAAACTGCGGAAACTAAAACCCAACCACCGAGGGAATTTATAAAATAAAAATAAGGACCCAACCACCGAGGGAATTTAAAAAAATTAAGGACTCAACCACCGAGGGAAATTAACCAACATCAGGATATTATAAATTTAAGGTTAGATCTTCCCATATCATTTTGATATATTTTTTTTTATAATAAATAAAAAGAAATTATTATTTTTTTTTTAAATAAATAAACTCTATATATATCATATATTAAAAGTGATTAACAAAAATTAAATCCTTTGAACACATAATAAGAAAGTGATATTAAAGATCTTAAACAATTTTTTTATATATATATATGAAAGGTTGAAAAGTTAAATTGAAAGATTACCACATAAAACATGGTTTTAAATATATATTATATATGAAAGGATTTTACAAAATTTAAATGGTTTTAACGAAAAATTAAAAAGATTTTATTAAAAATAAAAAGTTTTAATGGTTTTAAATATATGGGAATTTGAGTAGGTATTCCGGCACTTGGGCGTAAGAACTTTTTGGTGACCTTGGGAACTAGGTCACGGCAGGTCATTGACCTTGGGAACTGGGGTCAGTCATCAATCAATCAATCAATCAATCAGGGCCGTGGGATGTAGGTCAAGGTGGTTGACCTTGAGACGCTTGGATGAGTCTGTCAGGGTCGGTGGCTTTGGGCTCGGCGGGCTTGGCTAGGCTGGAGCGGGGTCCTCGGCGGGGGACTCGGTAAGGTCATTAAAAGGTGTCAATTACCTACTTAATGGCTTTTATTACCTTGTTAATGGGCCATTAATCAATATTAATGGGTCATAAGATGTTACTTGTCTATTTAATGAATTTTATTACTTCTGACCTTGGGAACTGGGTCAGGGAAGTTAGGTCAAGGTCAATCACCTGTCATCAATCAATCAATCAGGGCCTTCGGATGTAGGTCAAGGTGGTTGACCTTGAGACGCTTAGACGAGTCGGTCAGGGCCGGTGGCTTGGGGCTCAGCGGGGTCGTTGGCCTCGGCGGGGCTGGGGCGGCGGACTCGGCGGGGTCCTCGGCGGGGGGACTCGGCAGGGCTCTGGCCTTTGCGGCTAGCACTCCTTGCTCCTGCCCCCGCCCTTGTGATAGTTGAACCGGTTATGACACCCAGGCTAATGACCTTTGCAGGCGGCCACTTCCGTCCATTCTTGGCGAGTATTGCATGGTTGTTGTTGATGTTATAACCTGAACTTATGAAACTGAGTGAATTAATGAAAGATAATTTGTTACTTGCTGACTACTACACGGCACATGGCGGTAGCTATTGATATTGATCTTACATTCTGTACTAGTCATTGCCTATAAAAATCACAAACATGGTCGGGAATCGAACTCGCGCCAGCGAATCGCGAAATGAAAAACCAACGCCTTAGCCAACTTGACCAAGACGGCAGTTGAATGAAGTTGGGTTATTTGTGCACATATATGCAGTTGTGGAATTCTATTTTTAGATCTTGCGAGGTTTACCTGTGCGACCCGACGAAAATAATGTGTACATGATCGTGATGAGCCCGCGAAATGAGAAAGAAAGAAAAAACAAAACAAAAACAAAAAAACTGCAGCAGCAGCAATTTGAGAAGCAAAATCTGCCGGTTTAAAATGAAAAAAAGGAAACGACGGTGCAAGACGTGGAAATAAAAGTTCTTTAGAATACATTTGTATTTAAAACTAAAATTGTTTTGTATATTAAAATTCTGAAGAATAAGGTGTTATTGTTGGAGGAAAAATTTGTTTTGGGTTTGAATACCTGTTATCAGGAAGGAAAAAGCATTTCTTGCTCTATGGAGTATTTGCAAACCCATTATAACAGGCGACCATAACGTGAAATAAGAAAGAAAGGCAAAATGCCCGTGTGGATCTTGCACACTAAAACTAGGTAAATTCCCAGCGGCCAATTTTTCGCTGCTTAAGAGGAGTCACAACATATGAATAACAACGTTACGCGAGGTGCCCCTTGCCCCACAGGCAGACAGTGTGGATGATGAAAGCAAAAATGGATCTTGAGCACTACCTATGAAAGGAATTAAGAGACACAGAGCAAGGCAGGGCCAATGATTTATGATGGCCCGGATTTTACAAACAATATTATCCAAGCCTTAAGGCTGCTTGCTTTACACTTTGTTGTACTGGAAACGGTTTTGATCGAGCAGAATCTTTGCAAAAAAAAAACTCAAGCGAAGACTTGAAGTGCAGAATGTATGCTATGGTGAGGATGCTGCTGATCTTTCTGCGAACCTGTTATGACTGCAAGGTGCCATACAATTTCGATTATTACGTGCGTAGAGTATTTTGTTGTTGTTTTGTTTTGTTACGGTTGTTATTTACGTTGTGAATGAATGAATTTTCGAGGAAGCGAAGTCGCACGTAAAACCCGCTGTATGATGATCTATTAAAAATTGTATTAATATTTATTTGTACATAAATAAAAGTTTTAAATAAAACGATTTATATATATTTTTTATTTATTTATTTCTTTCAAAATTAATCGATCAAAAATATGATTATTAATACAATGCATAGGTATTTCGTAAAAAGACGCGAATAATTCAAATGTACTAAGGAAGTTCTACTTGGAATAAAAAAATCTTCGTATGTTAGGGTTAAAACATTTTTTTTCCTTGCATTTGTCGCATACTTGTTGTAATATTCCTTTAGACAATGGGTAGCGTTGTTGTTATGGAACATGATAATGTTGAAAAATTTCAATATCTCAAATAATTTGTATAGTTCCGTCGGCTTGAGTATGATATCCCTTGTCTCTTTCGTGATATCTCCATGTTGCTCAAATTAAACTTGTACTCTGAATACTAACACTTTATGTTCAGAATTTTATAGCGCTGATCTCAGGTCTGCATGATTGGTTACATAAATTCCCGCCACCCTGTGCAAAATCCTTCAAATAAAAATTAATTATTTTCCGGTCATTTAAATCTACGTCACTCGAGGAAAACTGATTTAAAAAAGTTTTCAGACCTCGCCCCCTGCATCGGGAATATAGAAACACACAGCAATAATGCCCACAAGTTGATGAATGTTGTCCTTGCAATCGTTTTTTATTATTTAAAAAGGTGGTCGAATTATCTAATAGAAATTTTTTAAAGTGAAGATTGGTTGGGTATCTTCCAAACGAGTCAAAGTACTCCGCCGGTCCTTCTTTTGGAAAATAAAATGCTACCCAATGTGTCCCGGCTTTATGTGCAGGATCCGTATTAGCTATTACGCATGCAGGTTTTTTTATTTTTAGCGGTAAATGGTTGCATGGAAAGACTCCTCTAAAAAACTTTTTTGTTATGCGATTATTCGTTAATACATTTGCTAGCTCAATCGTCTTCATGGGGTCGCATAAGTTTGAATTTCCCTCATCATCATATTTATCTTGAATATTTAATTGATGGTGTTTGTAGCGATATTGAGGAAAGTTTTCAGTATCATTATTCGCATCTTCAACCAACTTGTCTCGTTTTGTTGAGACTTTGTTAATTGATTCTAAATCTGAACTTTGCAAGCTTTCATCATCTTCTCCTTCTTCAGAAGTATACAATTTTGACTCATCATCTTGGTTTTTACAGGGGTATTGGCGAATTTCACCATAGTTTTGACTATATTTATTTACATCTTCAACCAACTTTGCTCGTTTTGTAATTGGCTCTGAATCTGAGCTCTGATCTGTTCCAAGAATTGGATTTTTGTTATTATATGGTTCCACTTGACTCTCTTCATATTTATCCATCTGCACTTGCTTAGAGAAAATATTACTAGATCTGTTCTCGCTGTTAGCATGTTCGGAAACTGTTTTCGGTGTTTGAATTTGTAAATATTCCCGACCTCTTAATTTAAACATTTTATTTCTAATGATTTCTGTGGGGCTATGTCTATTATCATCCTCATACTCCATAGCATTATAGATATCTTCATATTCTCTGTTTCTGAGTGTGTGCGTTGATCGTTTTTTATGTCTAACAAGACTCTCTCGACGAGTGACCCTGCAAACAATTTCTCGGCTTTTCTCGGAGGCTCGCTTTCTCGAACCATTCTCGATTCGAAAACTGCTTGCGAAAGGTACGAGAAAAGCTTCAAAACCCACCATAAAAGCTTTCCTAGTACATTGGTTTCGATATCATGCTCCGCTTTTATTGCCTTCGAATTCGTTTACGAGTCGTTTACGAGCCCGAGTTCGAAGCAAGCTCTCGCTTTTGCGTGTCGTTCTCGAATCGTTTCCGAATGGAAATGTTTGCAGGGGAATGTCCTGTTACATTCCAAGCACTCAAACATAGTGATTGTAAGTTACTGCATTTTATCGAGCGAGGTAAGTATTTATATTCTGGTGTCGGTGCGCCGTGCCGGTGTTGGTGTGACGCCAGAGTTGGTGCATCGGCGTTGGTGCGCCGGTGTTGGTGTGACGCCATAAAAGGATTTGAATATAGATTTAAAGCTCATTTGGTATTTTCTTTTATATAGTTGAAGTCATGAGCTCAGACGGGATTATTTTAGACATTCAGTTTGTCAGTGGAAATAATGGCCAGCAGTTTGCTAAGGAGCTGTCGGTCTTACATTATGGCTCCCTTACACCAAGCTTATATTATTTTAAGCCTCCATACCGTTATAATGAATTGTCACCAAAGGCTAGATGGCAAGATGATTTCAACTTTAGCAAAATAAATGGATTAAGATGGAAAAGCGGAAATATCAATTACAACAAATTGCCTAGCATACTGAAGGATTTATCACAGTCAACAATTTTTGTAAAAGGACTTGAAAAGGCTAAATTTATTGAAAAATACGTTCCGGAAGCAAAAATAAAGCAACCTGAAATACCAAAATTAGAGAACCTGAAACAATTCCACACATTTTGTCAAATACACGGTAATTTAAAAGCTGTACGATGCGCTGTTCAAAATTGTGTTAATATTTTTTTATACATGTTAGTAAATAAAAGCATTGAATGAAAAGAAATATAATTTTTATTTATAAAAATCCAAATTTATTACAAACATATAATGTCAAAAATAATTTTAGTAGAACAATATGAATTAATTTAAAAACTGTATTTTGAAATATGTATGGTGTAAAACTGCTTTTATTTTTTTTCTAAACATTTATCTGCTATTAAAAATTTAAATGTGCATATATACACTATGACCGATGTGCTCGAAAAATTGTGTTAGGGATTTTCGAATAAAGCAGTGTTTAAAACATTATAAATACTTTTTATTTTCTTATAATACTATTTACAATATTTTTCTTGTTCGCTAACTTAACCAACGCCGATGCACCAACTCTGGCGTCACACCAACACCGGCACGGCGCACCGACACCAGAATATAAATACTTACCTTGCTCGATAAAATGCAGTAACTTACAATCACTATGTTTTAGTGCTTGGAATGTAACAGGACATTCACTCGTCGAGAGAGTCTTGTTAGACATAAAAAACGATCAACGCACACACTCAGAAACAGAGAATATGAAGATATCTATAATGCTATGGAGTATGAGGATGATAATAGACATAGCCCCACAGAAATCATTAGAAATAAAATGTTTAAATTAAGAAGAGGTCGGGAATATTTACAAATTCAAACACCGAAAACAGTTTCCGAACATGCTAACAGCGAGAACAGATCTAGTAATATTTTCTCTAAGCAAGTGCAGATGGATAAATATGAAGAGAGTCAAGTGGAACCATATAATAACAAAAATCCAATTCTTGGAACAGATCAGAGCTCAGATTCAGAGCCAATTACAAAACGAGCAAAGTTGGTTGAAGATGTAAATAAATATAGTCAAAACTATGGTGAAATTCGCCAATACCCCTGTAAAAACCAAGATGATGAGTCAAAATTGTATACTTCTGAAGAAGGAGAAGATGATGAAAGCTTGCAAAGTTCAGATTTAGAATCAATTAACAAAGTCTCAACAAAACGAGACAAGTTGGTTGAAGATGCGAATAATGATACTGAAAACTTTCCTCAATATCGCTACAAACACCATCAATTAAATATTCAAGATAAATATGATGATGAGGGAAATTCAAACTTATGCGACCCCATGAAGACGATTGAGCTAGCAAATGTATTAACGAATAATCGCATAACAAAAAAGTTTTTTAGAGGAGTCTTTCCATGCAACCATTTACCGCTAAAAATAAAAAAACCTGCATGCGTAATAGCTAATACGGATCCTGCACATAAAGCCGGGAAACATTGGGTAGCATTTTATTTTCCAAAAGAAGGACCGGCGGAGTACTTTGACTCGTTTGGAAGATACCCAACCAATCTTCACTTTAAAAAATTTCTATTAGATAATTCGACCACCTTTTTAAATAATAAAAAACGATTGCAAGGACAACATTCATCAACTTGTGGGCATTATTGCTGTGTGTTTCTATATTCCCGATGCAGGGGGCGAGGTCTGAAAACTTTTTTAAATCAGTTTTCCTCGAGTGACGTAGATTTAAATGACCGGAAAATAATTAATTTTTATTTGAAGGATTTTGCACAGGGTGGCGGGAATTTATGTATCCAATCATGCAGACCTGAGATCAGCGCTATAAAATTCTGAACATAAAGTGTTAGTATTCAGAGTACAAGTTTAATTTGAGCAACATGGAGATATCACGAAAGAGACAAGGGATATCATACTCAAGCCGACGGAACTATACAAATTATTTGAGATATTGAAATTTTTCAACATTATCATGTTCCATAACAACAACGCTACCCATTGTCTAAAGGAATATTACAACAAGTATGCGACAAATGCAAGGAAAAAAAATGTTTTAACCCTAACATACGAAGATTTTTTTATTCCAAGTAGAACTTCCTTAGTACATTTGAATTATTCGCGTCTTTTTACGAAATACCTATGCATTGTATTAATAATCATATTTTTGATCGATTAATTTTGAAAGAAATAAATAAATAAAAAATATATATAAATCGTTTTATTTAAAACTTTTATTTATGTACAAATAAATATTAATACAATTTTTAATAGATCATCATACAGCGGGTTTTACGTGCGACTTCGCTTCCTCGAAAATTCATTCATTCCCAACGTAAATAACAACCGTAACAAAACAAAACAACAACAAAATACTCTACGCACGTAATAATCGAAATTGTATGGCACCTTGCAGTCATAACAGGTTCGCAGAAAGATCAGCAGCATCCTCACCATAGCATACATTCTGCACTTCAAGTCTTCGCTTGAGTTTTTTTTTGCAAAGATTCTGCTCGATCAGAACCGTTTCCAGTACAACAAAGTGTAAAGCAAGCAGCCTTAAGGCTTGGATAATATTGTTTGTAAAATCCGGGCCATCATAAATCATTGGCCCTGCCTTGCTCTGTGTCTCTTAATTCCTTTCATAGGTAGTGCTCAAGATCCATTTTTGCTTTCATCATCCACACTGTCTGCCTGTGGGGCAAGGGGCACCTCGCGTAACGTTGTTATTCATATGTTGTGACTCCTCTTAAGCAGCGAAAAATTGGCCGCTGGGAATTTACCTAGTTTTAGTGTGCAAGATCCACACGGGCATTTTGCCTTTCTTTCTTATTTCACGTTATGGTCGCCTGTTATAATGGGTTTGCAAATACTCCATAGAGCAAGAAATGCTTTTTCCTTCCTGATAACAGGTATTCAAACCCAAAAACAAATTTTTCCTCCAACAATAACACCTTATTCTTCAGAATTTTAATATACAAAACAATTTTAGTTTTAAATACAAATGTATTCTAAAGAACTAGCACAAAAATTATACTAAATTATGTATATTAAAATTATGCTATGTCGTTTTTTTTATATTAGTGAACAATTTTTAATGCTTCTACATTTTTGTAGTTAGTTTTCTCAACAACTATTTCTTGGACTTTTTTTTCTACAGAAATTTTTTGAAAAGCCATCATGGAGTCAATTATATCCAGTTATATTGATCACTTTTTCATTAACTGAGTAAAGGCAGAAGATCTTTTTTATTCTTTCTCATTGAGCCGCGGCTTTTTTATTTCCCTTTAAACCTTTACCAGGGTAAGAATCAAGCAACAACAAACTTGTGTTTTCAGACTTTTTTTCGATTCTGCTGTTTCGATTTTAGATCGGAAGTATCGCGTGAGCCCTGCGGGCGATAAACGCTTTTATCACATGTTTCCAACGGTAAGATGTGATGTTGTTTTTTTTATCAGGGGTATGGGGAACGTTGAATAAAAACAGTAACAAACATGTGATCCTCTGGATGTTCTACCAAGCGATAATCTATGCGCAAGTATAAACTGGTTCTTATGGCGTAAGCTTATGCATATTACGAATAATCGCTTAAAGGCGGCCTGCAGTAACTTGCAAGTTTTACTTTTGCTTTTCTTATCCCGTCGAAATACCTGATGGCTGATTATTTTGTTTTTTATTACCTCTTCTTTTGCGGGGTCTTTGCAACTACGATCATACGTATGCTATTGTGTGTTGTGATTCTGATTTTGCTTCTGTTCCTGTTACTTTTCTTTTAGATCCACACGGTCAAAACAGCTTTTTGAATTTAATAAATGCTTTTGTTTGTTCTCGCATAACATTTTCTTTATTACAAATAATATTATTAACTGCTGTTAGTAATTAACATCGTCTCTTTCTATAATGAAACAACAACATGATGTAATATGAACATCACATACACACAGCCTTTCCCTTTCTCACACACATTATCTTTAATTTTTTAAAAATAAAGCATAAATATTTCCGTAAAATTTCATTCACGCAGAAGTTGTTTTTTTATTTCCACGTCTTGCACCGTCGTTTCCTTTTTTTCATTTTAAACCGGCAGATTTTGCTTCTCAAATTGCTGCTGCTGCAGTTTTTTTGTTTTTGTTTTGTTTTTTCTTTCTTTCTTATTTCGCGGGCTCATCACGATCATGTACACATTATTTTCGTCGGGTCGCACAGGTAAACCTCGCAAGATCTAAAAATAGAATTCCACAACTGCATATATGTGCACAAATAACCCAACTTCATTCAACTGCCGTCTTGGTCAAGTTGGCTAAGGCGTTGGTTTTTCATTTCGCGATTCGCTGGCGCGAGTTCGATTCCCGACCATGTTTGTGATTTTTATAGGCAATGACTAGTACAGAGTGTAAGATCAATATCAATAGCTACCGCCATGTGCCGTGTAGTAGTCAGCAAGTAACAAATTATCTTTCATTAATTCACTCAGTTTCATAAGTTCAGGTTATAACATCAACAACAACCATGCAATACTCGCCAAGAATGGACGGAAGTGGCCGCCTGCAAAGGTCATTAGCCTGGGTGTCATAACCGGTTCAACTATCACAAGGGCGGGGGCAGGAGCAAGGAGTGCTAGCCGCAAAGGCCAGAGCCCTGCCGAGTCCCCCCGCCGAGGACCCCGCCCCAGCCCCGCCGAGGCCAACGACCCCGCTGAGCCCCAAGCCACCGGCCCTGACCGACTCGTCTAAGCGTCTCAAGGTCAACCACCTTGACCTACATCCCAAGGCCCTGATTGATTGATTGATGACAGGTGATTGACCTTGACCTAACTTCCCTGACCCAGTTCCCAAGGTCAGAAGTAATAAAATTCATTAAATAGACAAGTAACATCTTATGACCCATTAATATTGATTAATGGCCCATTAACAAGGTAATAAAAGCCATTAAGTAGGTAATTAACACCTTTTAATGACCTTACCGAGTCCCCCGCCGAGGACCCCGCCGAGTCCCCCGCCCCAGCCCAGCCAAGCCCGCCGAGCCCAAAGCCACCGACCCTGACCGACTCATCCAAGCGTCTCAAGGTCCACCACCTTGACCTACATCCCACGGCCCTGATTGATTGATTGATTGATGACTGACAGGTGGTTGACCTTGACCCAGTTCCCAAGGTCAATGACTGCCGTGACCTAGTTCCCAAGGTCACCAAAAAGTTCTCACGCCCAAGTGCCGGAATACCTACTAATTTGAATAAATTAAGTTTAAAAGGTTTAAGGGATTTTAAATACATATAGTTACGTATAAAAGTTAAACGGTTTGAAAATTAGAAAGTGTTACGAAATATTTCAAATACACGATTTTTACAAGTTTCCGTGCGTAAGATTGTATCTATCTTGTTTCTTTCCTCTTAATTAAAATGAAAATCGAAATCTAAAGTTATAAAATTTCGTGCTTTCCGTGTAATGTCAGTCCCTAGTAATATCGATTTAATTTAGCAAATTGAAATTACTAGAAGTCAGTCGAGGGAACTTTCGCAGATAGTTAACAATTTTTTCACTCCCCTAAACGACGGACAACAAACAATGGCTTCGCTTAATCTTGATCCACTTAGATACCTATCCAAACTTCCTGAATTTAATGGAGACTATAGAGAGCTCCAAAATTTCATCGATCTAATCGATAAAGTTCACCCATTCCTCCTCAAATACGATGAATTCGCCCAGAGCATATTTTCGGATCACATAAAATCCAAGCTCAAAGGTAGGGCAAGAGAAGTGATGGAGATAAACACACATGTGTCCGCCTGGAGTGATATAAAAGACACACTCATTAGAAATTTCGGTGATAGGCTGTCAATCGAAGAATTATTCGATGAGCTAAGAGCTGTCAGATTTAAAACAAGTGCGGTAGATTTTTACAGTGAAATGAAAGCAATCTTAAGAAGATTGAACGTCAAGACGAAACAAGTATCGTCAGACGAAGAAAACACTCACAACTTAATAGAGACGAATAAAAGTTCGGCTCTAATTATATTTAAAAATAAACTACCAGAACCCATGCGATCTATAATGCACTGCAGGAATCCTTCTAGTTTAGAAGAAAGTATGAATATCCTGTACGAGTGTGGCTACGCATTTACGAACCCATCCATGAAAACAAATAACAATCCCCAAACTAATAGACCCAAGGATAGAGGTTATAACCCCAACAATTCAAATAATCTCAATAATTTTAATAAGAGACCATTTACAAATGAGCGTAATAACATGCCACCTGTAAATCGGAATAAAATGTTTAGGCCAAATTTCAACGAGTATCAAAAAGGCCCTCAAAACAGCCAAAATTTTAATAGGCAAAACTTTAATAGATATAATGGTAATCCTAACAACCATTTCAACAATGCGAACCTTAATGCCAATTACAGCAAACCATATTTTAATAACCAGCACCGAGTTAACAATAACGCACCGCGCAACTCGCATAACTTTAATAATCACCCAAGTCAAAGATTCCCAGCAAACAACGGGGATAATAACAGACCAGAACCAATGGAAGTAGACTTCGTTGAACCTGTAAATTTTCAATCTCGAGCCTCATCCACACATTACCCTATATAATAGTCCAGTCAAAAACAATTCCACTTAAATTTGTGGTAGATTCTGGGTCAACCCATTCCGTCATTAACCCCAACCTCTGCCATCCAAAATGGAAGGTTAACTTAGAAGCCCCCATTAGAGTAAAAACCCTTAAGCATATTGTAGACATAACAGAAAAGGTAAAAATACCGACATTTAAGGAAATAGGAAACCCCAATAGGAAAGTCGAATTTCTAGTTTGCGATTTTCACGACGTGTTCGACGGCCTGATAGGCAATAATATGTTAATAGAATTAGACGCAATCATCAATTATAAAACTAAGCGATTGATCTCTGGTAGGAAAAAGAGTAAACTACACTTCGGAGTGAAAGCTAATGAAAACCTTAGAGACAACGAAAATAAAGAAGTAGAAATGGACCTATCCGTATCACAGAAGGAGGGATTAGGTTTCTCCAAAGAATTAGGGAACGAATTGTTCCAAATAGAAGAAGGGATCTACAATGTAGAAAACTACAAGATCCGAGCCAAGGTTAGAAAGGTAGGGAAGAACGAAGAGGATGTCGTAATCCCACAACCTATACAATTGGAAACAGTAGACGATAGTAACTATAATATAATAGAGGAGTATGATAAGCCGCCAATGATGGATCAACTGAGGACTAGTCATTTGAACTCGGAAGAACGAAGTTCATTGATGAACGTAGTGAAAAGATTCACTAACGTATTCTATGACGAGAACTCAGATCTTTCATTCACCAATGTTATAAAGCACAGGATACGTACAGTAGATGACACTCCTATTCAGTGTAAAACCTACCGGTATCCTTATGTGCATAAAGAAGAGGTGGAAAGACAAATCCAAGAAATGTTAGCGAAAGGAATCATACGAAATAGTAATTCACCATACTCTGCACCAATATGGATCGTACCAAAGAAGGTAGATGCCAGCGGAGAAGCAAAGTGGAGACTCGTCATTGATTACAGGAAACTTAATGACGTCACAACTGACGACAAGTATCCTATACCCAATATTGATGAGATTTTAGGGAAATTAGGAAACTGCCAATATTTTACAACACTCGATTTGGCCCGAGGCTTTCACCAAATTGAAATTGATGAAAGAGATGTTCACAAAACCGCCTTCAGTGTCGAGAATGGACACTATGAATTCTTGCGGATGCCCTTCGGATTGAAAACGGCTCCCGCAACCTTTCAGCGTTTGATGAACCATGTCCTAAAAGATTACATAAACAAAATATGTTTGGTATATCTGGACGATATAATTATATTCTCCACATCCTTACAAGAACACACAGACTCCTTAAAGAAGATTTTAAAGAGATTAGAAGATGTGAATCTTAAAGTACAGATGGATAAATCCGAATTTCTCAAGAGAGAAACAGAATTTCTAGGTCATATCGTTACCCCAGATGGTATAAAACCGAATCCTAAAAAGATAGAGTGCGTGCAAAATTTCCCCATCCCAAAGACTCCAAAGCAAATAAAGCAATTCTTAGGCTTTACCGGTTACTACCGGAAATTTATAAAGGATTACTCGCAAATCGCGAAACCTATGACTAAATTCCTGAAGAAAGGAATAAAGTTAGATTTTTCCAATACGGAATACCAACAGAGTTTTGAAACTCTGAAACTTCTATTGACTCATGACCCTATACTTCGCTATCCTGACCTCAATAAAACATTTGTTCTTACTACTGACGCAAGCCAGGATGCGTTGGGCGCTGTATTGTCACAAGATGACCACCCGATATGTTACGCCAGCAGAACCCTGAATGACCACGAAGCCAACTATAGTACTATTGAGAAAGAACTATTGGCAATAGTGTGGGCTACAAGGTACTTCCGCCCATATCTTTTTGGCAGGAAATTTATTATCGAGACTGACCACAAGCCACTTACTTGGCTATTTTCTCTTAAAGAACCCAATTCGAAATTGGTTAGATGGCGTCTGAAGTTGTCAGAATTTGACTATACAATTCGGTATAAAAAAGGGACTAAAAACAGCAATGCGGATGCTCTCTCGAGGATAAAAATCCCAGAGATAAACATGGCCGAAGAAAGCAATTTAATACCCACTAGTAATTCCCCTATTAATTTATTCAAAACGCAAATTATTGTCAACGAAACAAGCACTGGCGCTATGAGAATGAAAAGACAAAAGGTATTTGATAAGAATCGAATAACGCTTTATACAAAAAGCCTAGATGAAGAGACTGTTATTACTCTTATGAAAACCCACTTCAATCCTAAAGGATTAAATGCTATCCTTATTACAAAGGAAGAATTCTATAAAACGCTAGAGGACGTATACCCCAAACATTTTTCAAATAATGAAAAGTTCAGAGTAGTCCGTTGTACTTATTTGTTAGAAGATGTAACAGATGAAGGAAAACTAGCAGAATTAATCGAGAAGGAACACCTCAAGAATAACCATCGTGGTATCGAAGAAGTGTTCAAAGAATTAAAAATGACATACTATAATCCAAAGATGAGGGAGCGTGTAACAAAGTTTATAAATAATTGCAATATATGTAATTTAGAGAAATACGAAAGGAAACCACCTAAACCCCTTTTCAAACTAACAGAAACGGCTAACGAACCAAATCAAATAATCCATGTAGATGTCTTCTATTCTCTACAAAACAATCTTTTCCTAACCATAATCGACAAATTCACTAAACACGCGTGCGCAATAAAGATTTTGGGCAGAACGTGGACAGAATTTAAAAGAGCATTATCGTACTATTTTGGACAATTTGGTAACGTCAAGAAACTAGTTGTAGATAATGAATTAGGTTTTAAAGCCATACCGTTAGGTGAGTTTTTAAAGAATCATAATGTTGAGATACATTTTACCTCCAATAGTAACCATACTTCGAACGCAGATGTTGAAAGGTTACATAACACTATCAACGAGCACATTCGCCTTCTAAAACATGATAGGGAAAATAACAAGGGAACTGTCGAAGAGAAGATTCTTCGCATCATTACTTTCTATAATAATACCATACATTCTACTACAGGTAAGAAACCTATAGACTTCGTCAATGGGAAAATACACCAGGACGAATATCCTGCAATTTATGAAAGAATCCAAGAAAGAAAACAAAAGGTTATCAATAGATTAAATAAAAATAGGGAAGATAATACGATAGAATCAGGAAAGAATTATATAAAAGAAATTAGAGGAGGCAAGAACCACTCTAAGTACAGGAAAATAAATTCTAGAAAGATAGATAATGATCATATTATAGACGTAGGAAATAACTTAAAATATTATAGAGCTCACGTAAAAGATAGGAAAAAGTATCAAGAGTTAGAATAAATATTAGTTTAGGAAAAGTTTAAACAACAATAAAAAGTCAAACTTTTGCAGGAAATTACGAATACTACAGACCTTGATAAACATTATGCTGACTTTAACAACGACAAGGACTCAGGAGATACAAGTTCAGGATCTAAACAGTAACAACGGGTATTTAACATTGGAACTAGAAATAGTTAAAATCACCAAAAATTACCATAAGATTTTGCATATCATTAATACTACGCAAATTGAAGCAACTAAAGATTTAATAAAAAATAATCTTATTACGCTAGAACCCAAGAGTACACTTTTAGGGCCCATGTACAATACTTTAAGCCAAAACCTCATTTTACTAGAAGCAAAGTTAGATAACATTAGACCACACTACAGAAACAGACGAGGAGTTCTCGACATAGTAGGTAAGTACATAGCAGGTACAATGGACCGTGATGATGAAATAGAAATTAAGGCTAGATTAGATGAGTTATATGACAATACACAAAGAATAATAGTAGAAGAAAATAAACAGGTGTCAATCAATCAACAAATATCAGGTCAAATCCATAACATTACAACGCATATTAATAACCAACAGAATATTATTAAAACTTATATCAATAATTATACCAGCGAACTTTCGAACAAAATAGCAACTATTGAAGATGAAATAAAACTAATGCAAAACGCATACCAAATTAATAACGACATAGTATTACTTAGGAATCATATAGACGATATAGAACAAGTATTATTTTCGAGCAAATTAGGTATCCTCTCTAAAAACATTCTTAACGAAGAAGAACTTAAATTTATATCAGATATTACCAGTTATCAAAATATTAGAACCACAGTAATGACTTACAGAGATTCAATTATCATAACACTTCTCATACCCCAACTTCTAAATACACGATTTTCTAGAATTCTTATAGAACTTATACCCGACTCTCAAAATAAAAGCCTACACTTATATACAAATGAAATCCTTATTGACGAACGCAATAACGCGTACGAATATCCTGTTAAAGAAAACCTAAAGAAATACCTGATTCCCATTACCGATCCTTGTATTAAAAACATAGCAATGTTAAGAGAAGCTCATTGTACCAAGGAAGTTAAATCCGAAAAAGAAATTAAAGAAGTAAATAACGGCATAATTATTACTAAAGGTCTGACTGATACAACGGTTACGTACAATTGTAATAAATTAAATATTAGTATACACGGAAACAATTTAATTAAATTTAAAAATTGCAAAATAAATATATTAGATAAAGTATTTGAGAATTTTGAACAAACCATACATGATAAAATAATTGTACCCAATTTTCTAACTAGAACTAAGGAAAGTAATATATATAAAGAACTTAGTCTTAATGACTTGTATTTGGAAAATATAAATAATAAAGAATTAATAAAAGAAATAAAACATAGAAGTAATAAATTTAGCATGGTAAATATAGGGACAAACTCCTTTATTTTTGTAATACTTACCATTGTAATAGTAATAAAACTATATAAAATGATTATAAAAAGGACAAGAGAGAGAAAGGAAAATGGAGAGAACGTAAACATAAACATAGTTTCGTCGGAGCCTCAAACTAACGGTGGGGGTGTTACAGTTGTACCTCCTAAGAAAAGCTTATTATAAATATATTATCCCATACGATATTAAACCTTGAGAAATACAAATCCCTTGCAATTTCGCCATAATGTCGCGACCCTGGTTCATACGATTTCACAAGTTACTTTTTGCAAGCCCGCGTCTCGTTGACATCCCGTGTTCTAGGAACTGCAGGTGCACGGACGTGTGAACTTGTTAAGCGTGTGAACTGATTCAAATAAATCAATGCACCCAAGGGTTGATGGGAATTATTAATTAATCTAAATTCAGTTCTTACATTATTCTCGATCGCGTTGGTCCGGTCTCTCCAAGTTTCCTTTGTCGATCTTGACATCAAATATTAAAGGATATCCATATTAATATCCTAGTTATTATAATACAATAAGTGAATTAAGTTAAAAGGACAAACCTGTGAAAGTAAATTAATAAACTTAGTATTATTATCAGTGAATATTTTTCTCGTGTTTTATTTAATAGAATTTGTGGTTCGGTCTCAAGGAAGAGATCGAACAAATTTATATTTTTTTAATATCTCGAAGAAGGAGATTAAAAGTATTAGTTTCAATAGCTTCATGGCCTACCTATTGTTTGACAGCTACGTAAATGTAAAATTGTCATAAAATTGAATCGGCTATTTCTCAAAAACCCCAATTTAATGACAATTTCACATTTACGCAGCTGTCAAACAATAGGTACGCCATGACGCTATTGAAACTAATCTGCAGTGAAAATTCCCGACCAGTTTTTTAGATTTTTCAGTCGTTCCTTTGAGTTTTTCCTAATTCATATTCTCCATCATTCTCATCTGGATTAGCTTCAACATTTGTAGTTGGCCATAAATATTTTCTGATAAAAAGACGTATGAGCTATGATTTTAACTTTAGTATGATAGTACCTTGGCTGTGATAGTACCTTTTTTTTTATATTAATTAAATTACTTTCCACTCGATCAACCACAGACGAAAGCTCATCGATGTTTTGCGTTAATAGGTGACTATTTTTTTCCGCGTTGAAAGCTTTAGCATTACAAGCTTCGAAGTCAGTACGCAGGTTGCCAACAGCCTCGGTCAAATTAATTGTATTGTTGTTGTTAGTCTTAATTGCCCGTAAAACGTGCGAAAGATTGATGAGTTTGCAGTCCGGGCAATAAAATGTAAAAGCTTTCTTGAACTCGTTCACGTACCTGAGCGCAGCAAGAGAGAGTCCAATGCAAGAGGCATGGTAAGAGTTATTGCATACCCCATTACATGAAATCCATTCGTTTGCATGAGTGGAAGAGATATCATCGGGGCCCATGCAATTCCCGCATTCAATCATAATGAAGAGTGATGTGTAGAAAATTGAAGAGTGGTAAAAAAATTAAGAGATGAATGTGTTGCAAAAGTCCAAAGTCCAAATGTCTCAGTGACGACGGCAACCGCAGGAAAATAGGATTTTTCGAAAACTGGAGGGGCACTTAGTCCACTTGACCTAAATCACAGCAAACAGCAACCACTAACACCGTGGAAAAGACGGAAAAGACACAAAAAAAACAACGACGGTCACAGAATTGAATTAAATTGCGGCAGCGCGATCGACGGCAGTGTTACTTCGTTAAGAACGTATAGACATTTTTATCTGAATCCTAATGAAAACTCATATAATGTCGAATAGGAGGCGCAAATGATTACGTGGTATTATTTGACGAGGAAGAATGTGTTGACTTATGTGGTTATTACCCAGAATACCCATCTATAGTACCTTTAAGGAAGCGCTTGGAGGGAAAAAAATGTTTAAAATAAAAGTGACTTATGAGGTTTTTGCAAGGACCGATGCAATTGTTATTGCACTAAACATCGCTTTTTTTAAAAAAAGGTAGTGGATTTTGAGAATAGATTTGGTTAAAGCGAATTCATTTGCATTTTGGAACATTCATTTTGATCATCCATTCTATTAAGGTAAATTGACTTTGCAGGCTGACGCCGGCCGTATACCAAAGCTGCAAATCGTCACATGCCGCTTCGCAACATAAATCTCCAAGCAATAAGTGACGAAAAACTGCATATAAATCTTTGGAATACGGCCGGCCTTAGACATAACCACAAAGGACTTAGTTAAAGGATTTCGATATTGGAAAGTTTGTCAGATTTGAGTGACTGTGAAAACAATTCCGTGTCATTTTACATTGTGAATCTCCTGGATTGTGTTGTGCTGGTGGAAAAGTGAAATTGCCACAATTGGTCATGCCACCAGAGTGGGATTAGTTTCTGGAGCGAGAAGTGATTCTACACATTTCCTAGCCAACATCCAAAAATAAAGCAGTTGTTTCCAAATGACGTCGTTTGGCGCGACGCAATTTCGTGCCTACTTTCAAGGTAATTTCAGCGCAATTGTCGTTCGAATCATTCTCTGTTGTATCAGAAACAATTTCACACACCATTACAGATTCAACGGCAAATATATCATTCAGTAGGAGCATATTGAATCTAATGTTTCGAACTTCTATAGGAATAATTGGTTTGTCGTTATTGGTTACGAAAAGTTGTTGTTCGTCTATCTAAAACCTATCCACAGCCGCCCACTTTGTAACTTTAGTATACATCTATATCTATGTATATCTATATCTATCTAATCTATATATATAAAAATGAATGTGTGTATGTATGTATGGATGTATGTATGATCGCTATAGGCTCCTACACCGTGCAACCGATCTTAATGAAATTTTAACCATGTGCTATTTACATTAAAACTTAGAACATAGGCTGTTTTATTATTTTCTAAAGCCACTCCTAGATGGCGCTGTCATGGAGAGCTTCCTTGAAAATCATCGTAGAGCTTTGAATTTTTGCATGAAGGTCCGTGGAGGTCTCCTATGATGCACATCGAAGCCTGATTTTCGAAATTCAAAATGTCCGCCGAAATATGACCGAACTTCAAAATTGCCGCAGAAATATGGATGAATTTGTCAATTTTATTCCGGTTCAAATGAAAGTGGGTATCTAGGGGTTTTTAAGGTCGCAAATAACGAATTTGTGGTCAAAACTTATAAATTCAAAAAGGCCGAAGAATTGGCAAATTGTGTTCCGATTCCAATGAAAATCTGTGTATGGGTGTTTTTAAGGTAGTAAATAACGAATTTATGATCAAAACTTATTAAAAATTGTGGGGCCAATATGGCGGAAGAATTTTGTCAAATAAGTATCATTTTCCGGTTAGCTGTATGTAAGGTGTTCAAGAGTTGGAAAATCGGAAAATCTTGACATTCTAGCTACAAATGGAAAACATTGAATATAGTGTATCGTGAAGCTCTCTAAGCAATCGGTTCAGAATTGATCAACATGGTTTTTTTGGAAAGATGGTAAAGAGAAACGGAAATGTGGGAAGATTTATATATAATGGATAAGAAGGAAAGAAACCCGCCCCTTCTGAATTTTTAGGCATAAGTAAGTCTAGGATTCTACAATACGGGAAGAGGCTGGCATCTGGGTATGTTCATGGTTTTAACAGATAACACAGGCAATTTTGGTCATAGTTCAAATAAATGTATTTTGAATCCAATGACTCCAACTTTTATAGGAATAGTTGGTTTTTCGTTAATGGTTAAGAAGAGTTGAATTTTGAAGGTTTGGATTGATTTTAAATGTTTAAACGTTGGGTACAGCGAGCGGCACCGGGTCCCAGCTATCCAAAATACAGAAAATAGGTGATTCATTGAGACACTTCATCTGTGTATGAAAATTCATATCTCGAAAAATGCCATGTCAATGGATGGTTTTTATTGTCTCGATCAAATTGTCAGATCCCTAATAGTTTCACATTTTGTTATTTGGAATCAAAAATACCAAAAAAATTGCCTTTTTCAAACTATCCTACTGTATATTAAAATTCATATCACATGATAACTATTATTGGTTATGGTGGAGCATAGGCGCACCGGGTCCCAGCTAGTCATAAATAAAATTTCACTGCAAAAAATAAAATTTAAATTTTTTTCAAATTCAACTTTAATCTAAGGGTAGTTTTACCCCCTTAAGTGTTAAAAATAATAAATTTTTGGCTGATAATACCTATTAAACCCAATTCCAAGCGAAAAACAGGTAAAACAATTCAACTTTAATCTGGGGTTGTTTTACCCCCTTAAAGGTTGAAAATATTTAATTTTTAACCTTTGCAACCCAATTTCAAGCAAAAATCAGAAGAAAAAATTGTTTGCAAATTTTTTTTATTTAAAGTTGATTTTTCAAATTGTGGGTGTAGTTTGAACCCCTTAAGGGTACAAAATAATTTATTTTTGCCGAACAATACACATACAATCGAATTTGAAGCATAACTTGAAAAAAATTGTTTACAAATTTTTTTATTTTCAGCCGATTTAGGGGTAGTTTTAACCCTTTAGGATCATCCTTCATCATAAAGTTTAGCTTGATTTAGTATAAATCAACACCCTTTGCAAATAAATATTGAAAAAAGTGCATTTTATCGCATTATTATTCATTATTATTGAAATTACCGAGAAAGACCTTTAAAAAGGGGTGTTTTTTGCGATTTTAAGGGTGACGCCCATATTTTAGGGCCGCCGGACCCCTTTTTTCGTGATCAGCGACCCAAAATCCCTGTAGGGTTCGATTTTCTTACCGGTGTTATGTTGGAACACCCCCTTCCGCGTTTTGAATGGACTAATGGGGATGACTCATCGGTTATTAGTTATGTGATCTAAGGGATTAAAGATAGCGCGGTTAATAGGACAATTTTGTACGGTGCAAAGACAGTAGTATAGTATAGTCGTGCAGCAAAGACGGCACGACAATTTGGCTGTCGATTCGCACTTAACCGTCAACGTTAAGGTGCTGGTAGACGATGAGAATATTTGAAATGGGGTGTTGGTATAATTAAATATCCTGTTGGCCAAACTCCATCTCATTGCAATATGCTATGCGCGTATTGCCAATAATATTTTCATTAATATATATATTTAGATAAACTTTAAGTTTTTATTTTATATCGTTATTTTATTTTAATATACAAACTTTAATAGTTACGTATTCGAAAGAATTAAAATTATATAATCTTTTTATATAACCGTTATAATCTTTACATAGTCGAAGTTCCAAATCGAATGAACTTCTAACTAACACTCTTACAATATTTCAAAATTATTTTATTGAACAATATTTGTGTGTCTATGTTTTTTAAATTTCGTTTCTGTGTACAGTGTATACATACGTGATATGTCAAGCTAAATTCTCCAAGTGTATTTCCTAGTAGTAGTGAGAATCCAAACTGACGTATTCAAAAACACTCTATTAAAAATTAACGAGTACAGAAACTGAGTAACTACCTGAATAAAACTTACTACAAAAAAACGTATATACATGATAAGTAGCGACTGCTACATAACTCCCCCTTCAGCGCGAGCGTCCATGCCTGTATTACGATAATTTCTCAAATAAAAACCACCATCGAGAAACGAAAAAGAAAAAAATTTTTATAATCGAAATGAAACTTTTTTCTTTGAACTTCTAGTTACTGGTTTTTCAGTGTCTTCCCTCTTTTCAATAAAAGCGGGTTTTAATCTGTCAATTGATACCACCGTTACTCTTCCGTTGACGTTAATAGTGAAAACTTTCTTATCTCTCTTCATAACTTGAAAAGGACCTTCATACGGATTCTGCAAGGATCCCCTCTTTCTGTCGATCCTTAGGAAAACAAATTCGCAATCCTGTAATCCTTTTGGGATATAGAAACTTCTTCTTTGATCTCTAGAGTCCGTTGGAACAATATTCCGCATGTGCCCTCGCAACTGCGTCACTAGGTCTGCTGGATCTGATACGTGGTGCGGGTCCTTCACAAAGAATTCCTCTGGAATACGTAGTGTTTGCCCATAAACCAATTCAGCTGGACTGCAATTAAGATCCTCCTTAACCGTTGTTCTTAAACCAAGTAATATAGGGGGAATGTGCAACAACCAATTTGGATTACTCATCTTAGCTCTAAGTGATGCTTTTAACTGCCTGTGGAGTCTCTCCACCATGCCGTTTGATTGTGGATGATACGCTGTTGTTCGAATCCTATGCATTCCTAAAAGTTTAGAAAATTCTTCAAATAGTCTTCCTTCAAACTGACCTCCTTGGTCCGTTGTAACTGATAATGGAATTCCAAATCTCGGAAAATATTGCTCATATAATGTCTTAACAACTATGCTGGCTGTCATACTCTTCAGTGGGTATACCTCCGGCCATCTGGTGAATCGGTCCACGACCGTTAGCAAATATATGAATCCCTCTGCCGGCTGTAACGGACCTACCAGATCTACATGGATGTGTTCAAACCTTCCCACTGGTATCTGAAACTTTTGTGTTGGAGATTTTGTATGCCTGTGGATTTTTGCCTTCTGACATGCTATACAGGACTTCGCCCATAAATTAATATCAGTATTCATCCTCGGCCAAAAATATCTTCTTGCAATTAATCTCCTAGTACCTCTTATTCCCGGATGTGACAAGTTATGGATTCTGTCAAACATGTTTCTTCGTAATATTTTTGGTACGAATGGACGATCTTTATTAGTGGAACACTCTAACCAGATTTTACTTTCCGACAAAGGTACATCTGTTTCCATTAAAATAAATTTCGAATTCTTGCTTGGATTTTCAACCAAATGCTTCAACTCTATATCGTCCTTTTGTGCTTCAGCGATAATGTTTAAATCTATTTCGGTTTCGTTTACCGCGTCACAATTGTTATTCTCCATAGTTACTCGCGATAAAGTATCTGCTACGACATTAGATTCTCCCTTGATGTATCTTATATCAGAGTTGAATTGGGTAACGTAATCCAAATGTCTTGCTTGTCTTGGACTCCTCTCCGCTTTAGTCCAAATTGCAGATGTTAAAGGTTTGTGGTCCGTGAATACTGTAAACTCACGACCTTCCAAAAAATGTCGAAAATGTTTAATCACAGACTTAACTATCTGTAATACAGATGTTCCGCTTCATACAAAATTTTGGCACCAGCAAATTGCTGGGTAGGATTTACTTCATATCCTAAAGCTTCGCCTTAGGATACACATTCCACAAAGCTCTCCGCGCATTTCCCCAAGTTCTCTGTTGATAGACTAAGGAAGAGAGGAAGGGCATGGTGGCTACGGAGCTTCATTCCACACGGACGAAATGTATTTTTTCGTCTGCTCCACCCCTCACTCTCTTTGCCCAACCAGCCAGGCAGCAGACGACACAATTTTTTGTGAATAGCCAGTGCTCACGCGAGTTACATCAGCAAACACTGATTCCACCTCACATGAAATGAAACGTGAGCAAGGATCACATTTCATTTCATATACTGTGTGAGAAGATCTCCATATGAATTTTCTCACAACATTACCAAAAAACTCTAAGTAAGCAAAAATTGCAATGAGTAGGAAAAGCTCATAGAAATAAGAAGACATTTTTTGGATAGTTAGTCTTAAGATCGTCGTGTTTGAAATCAGTTCGCTCAAAAGGTGAATCTTATGTTTATTGGTAAAATTAAAATAAAATAAAAAGAATACCAGCTTTTAGTTAATTGCGTGTTTTTATTTTATTTTCCCAATATCAAAAGAATAGGAAAAACTTAACTGGCGCAGTCGCATACGGTCGAGTCACACTTATCAAAAGATAAGTTTTCGCGATTTAAGTGATATTTTAAAATATCAAATATAATTTGTTAACCATCCGCTTTACCCCAACCTCCACCCATTGGAGTGAGTGTAAAAATAAATAAAGCAAAGTGAAATAATTACACAAAAAAAAAAAAACCCCCCAGTGTTTATATCTTGATGGGTGTGAGTGAGTAATACAGAAAGTGAAGAAAATTTTTATCTATGCCCAAAGCGAGGAAACAAAAACGAGCACTCCGTTATAATAATAAAGAAATAACAAGTGACAGTGATAGTTCGAACGATTTAATCAACATCAATACAATGACGGAACAAAATCCAGCTGGTTTGCCTGGACAAGCACCATCGATACCATCAGCTCAAGCGATTCCACAACAACAATTTGATCTTTCTGTGAATGATATTCTTAAAGACGCCCAGAGAATCCACGAATTCCGAGGAACGAAAGACGTAGCCCTGACTTCGTTCTTACGAGAAGTTGATTCCATACTTCAACTTTTGGAGAGACACCCCCAGGCACGCCAATATATTTATCGTCGCATTATTATAAACAAAATTCAGGGACCAGCGTTGGATGTCATCCGCACTCTAGGAACCGAGGCAACATGGAATGAAATCAAGACAGCATTAATTAACAATTTCGGTGTACAGGAAACATACCATCAGTTATACCAAAAGGCTTTATCATTAAGAAATTACCAAGTAAGAGATTTTTTTTGTAATTTAAGAGACATTTTATCAAGATTGAATGAAAAATTCGAGTACGACATAGAAAAGCCAATAGAGTTTAGCCCAAAGAACAATGAATCAATTATCTTAAAAACATTTTTAAATAACATAGACCCCAACTTAGCTTCAGTTATTTTAAATAGAAACATAAGTAATTTGAGAGATGCGTTTACTTTATTAGAAAACTTAGGACTAGTTAGAGATAGACCAAGAAACAATAACCACAGTATTAATTATAGTAGTAATTTAAATCAACACAATCATCGACGAGAGAATAATCGTAATAGTCCACCAAAAAACAAACCTAATCATAAATATTTTAATAATAATGCTATGAATCATAATAATTTTAACAACAATTCTAATCATTATGGTCATTATAACAATCCAAATGGAAGTAATAATAGACAGAATCCCACACAGTCTAGACAGTACCAAGTAAATAGGCCAACTTACTCTAGACAATATAGCCGAAAATTTACTAATAGATCTGCACAAAACAGACCAGAACCAATGGATGTAGATCACATTCAGGAAGGACACGAAGTAAATTTTCAAATGATGCCTCACAAATATACTTACCAATAGTAAATCTTACTGTTGGTAGAGACAAGTTAAAATGCCTTATCGATACAGGGTCTACTACTTCATTACTAAATGAAAAAAAACTTCCCCAATACAAAAGACGTTACCTTAAACACTCAATAAAATTCAGAACACTTGACCATTACACATTCGTAAATAAAGAAATTAAAACCGATTTACCATTGGAGTTTAATGAAGATGCTCATATGATATGGAAACTCACTAAATTTCGCGGAAAAAAATTTGATGCCATAATAGGGCAAAATTTGTTAAAGCCTTTAGGAGTCATTATAGATGAGGGGCAAGACATTCTGTTAGTTAACAACAATGAGATACCATTTATAGCATATTACCCTTACAATAAAGGGGAAATTTACCAACTTGAACATATAGAAATCGATCATATAGATGAATCCTTTTTTAAGGGCCTTAACTCTGAAGAGAAGGCATTATTAGAGAACCTACTAAAGACATATAAAGATTTATTTTTTAAAGAGGGAGAGATTTTAACATGTACGAATGAAATTACTCATCAAATTGTTACTACAACAAATAAACCAATTTATTCAAAAAATTATCGGTATCCGCAAATACACGAACAAGAAATTAACAGACAAATAACCGAAATGCTTAAGAACGGAATTATACAAGAGAGTAATTCGCCTTACAATAGTTCACTTTGGGTTGTCCCAAAAAAAATTAGATAATTCCGGAAAAAGAAAATGGAGAATCGTTGTAGACTATCGCAAATTAAACGAAGTCACAATTGATGATAAATTTCCAATCCCGAATATTGACGATATACTAGACAAATTGGGGAGAGCCCAGTATTTTACGACAATTGACCTTGCAAAAGGTTTCCACCAAATATCGGTCAATGAAAACGATAGACCGAAAACAGCTTTCTCAACTCCTCACGGACACTTTGAGTTCGTTAGAATGCCGTTTGGGCTTAAAAACGCCCCAGCGACATTCCAACGACTGATGAACTCGATTCTAAAAGACTTTATAAACAAAATATGTCTAGTGTACCTAGATGATATTCTCATCTTTTCCACTTCTCTACCAGAACATTTACAAAGCATCAACAAAATTTTCAATAGATTACGGGAAGCAAATTTGAAAATTCAGGTAGACAAATGCAAATTCTTCTCTAAAGAGACAGAGTATTTAGGCCACATTTTGACACCTGAAGGAATCAAACCCAATCCCAAGAAAATAGAGGATATATTAAAACTAAAACTGCCACAAACACAGAAGCAGATAAAATCTTTTCTCGGAATAACGGGCTACTACAGGAAATTCATTAGAGACTATGCAAAAGTAGCGCAACCCATGACCAGGTATTTAAAGAAGAACGCCAAAATTAACCTTCATGACCCTAATTATATCAATTCATTTGAAAAACTCAAGAAAATTATAACAGAAGCACCAGTATTAAAATACCCCGATTTTAATAAAAGGTTTAAGCTAGTAACAGACGCTAGCACCTTCGCAATAGATGCCATTCTTCAACAGGACAATCATCCTGTATGTTATGCTAGCAGAACGCTCAACGAACATGAACGCAACTACTCAACTACAGAAAAAGAATTACTAGCAATAGTTTGGGCTACGAACTATTTCCGGCCCTACCTTTACGGTATTAAATTCGATCTCTTAACGGATCACCAACCACTTAAGTGGCTACATACAAAAACGAAAGGTATAAATGTCAATCCTAGACTTCATCGTTGGTTGCTAAAGCTAGGAGAATACAATATAAATATGCACTATATTAAAGGGAAAGACAACAAAGTGGCGGACTTTCTCAGTAGAATTAGGACGGATACAAACGAAATAAATGCAGTCAATCATCTGTTGAAAGACGATGACCAAAAATCTTCTCGAAAAGGTGAGTGTGATAACTGGAACGAAATCAATGCCGTCGAAACTACAAGCCAAAGAACAGAGCCAAACAAAGAAAGCGAGAATCTAGAGACGCTGTCACAAGTCTCAATGTTAAATAATGACGAAACCTTGGAGACAATACATTCTCAAGAGGAAGATTCAAACAATCACATAGCAATTTTAGACACAGTAGTCAATCGTTTTAAAACTCAAATTATCTTGACTAATAACAAAACCAAAGAATCCGAAATTAAACATAAAAATAGAATAATATATGTGAATACCGCAGATTTGAAAAATAATCTGTCGGATATTCTACGACGATATATTAAACCAGGAAAAACTGGTATCTATACGGAATTGAGCGACAATGAGTATAATATATTGCAACAAAAAATCATTTAATTGTTCGATAATATTCACAACATAAAATTCGTTAGGTGCTCTTACTACGCTAAGAACATGAACAGCGAAGACGAGGCTTATGCTCAAATTCAAAAATACCATAAATACGAAACAGGTCATGCCGGTATTACTGAAAATTACGAAGGCCTCAAAAGATACATTTATCACCCAAACCTAAAACGACTTGTACAAAATTATATAAATAACTGCGACATTTGTAATAGAGTCAAATATGATCGTAAACCAATTAAACAGAAATTCGAATGTACCGAAACTCCTACTGATATTAAACAAATTATACATATGGATATTTATACAAACTCCAGAGGAAATTTTCTTACTTTTATAGATAGATTTTCAAAATTTGCTACAGCTTTTTATTTGGAGGATAGAAATAACCAAACCATTATTGAAAAAATTAGGGAATTTAAAGCTCAAAGAGGACACCTTAATAAGTTAATAACAGACAACGAATTCAAAAGTATCAATATTAAAAATTATCTTAGAAACGAGAATACTGAGCTTCACTTAGTAAAATCCAATAATCACACCGGAAATGCTGACATTGAGAGACTTCACAGTACTTTAAGCGAAAAAATTAGGACATTGGGTTTAGAGTATAAAGAATTGAACATTAAAGAAAAAATGCAGAAGGCGATTGAATGGTATAACACCAGCTACCACTCAACAATTAAGGAGAAACCAATTAATGTACAAGAAGGTAGATGTTGCAAAAGGAAAATTTTCGAAAACATATCTAAAGAAAAGAGTAGGTATATCAATAAAAGAAATAAAAATAGGGAAAATTACGAAGAGAGTAGATTAGAGGGTTATATAAAAAACTATAGGAGTGTAAGACATAAAGAGGCACCCAAATTTATTAAAACTAAATTAGAAAATATACATAAAACAAATATTAAAAGGAAAAACAAATTTTCAGGTCAACTGGATATCAAAAATCTTCCTAATAATGTGGATGGTAACGACAGTCCGAACCCACCTGATGCTTGATAGAATTGACACAAACTTAGGTTACATAGAAATAAAATTAGATCAAGTTAATATCATAAAAAATTACAATACTGTAATACATTTAATCAATCCTGAGGAAATTTCAAATATAATAGATACTTTAGAAGCAAATATAAATCAATCTGATCTACGAAACGAGAACATAACCCTACAATACCAAATCGAAACTATTCGAAATAAAATTCATACGCTAATTCTACATAGGCAAAAACGGGGTTTACTCAATATCGTAGGTACGGCCCTTAAATGGCACTACGGGACGATGGATGATAACGACCGGGAAGAAATCGAAGATCACTTCAAAGTAACAGACATGAATAATCATAATATTATTGAAAACGCAAATTCCCAAGTGAAAATCAATCGAAGTTTCAATGATACATTTACAAGAATGAAGAACGTAATTGAAAATGATAGAATAAAAGTATCGGCACATTTAAACGAAATTAAAAATTATAGCAAAATCTTATACAAACAAGTAGCTTATACAGACTTTGTACTAAAACTAAAGATATTACAGGACAATGTCGAACATATTCAGGATAATATAGCCGCTTCTAGATTAGGTATCATACATAGCAATATATTAACAAACGAAGAAATTGTAGAATATCAAGTAGATTTTGAGAAATTACAAGGTATCAAACTAGCAACCGCAGTCGATAAGAATGATAATATTGTGTTTATAATAAAAATTCCAAAAGAAACAATTACTGTACAGAGAACATTACTTATGCCATTAGGCGACAAGCAAAATAGAGAATTAGTGTTTAAACCCCAAGAAATAATTAAGTATGACAATAAAACTTTTAATTTTAGTAATGGTAAAGATTTAAAGAATTTGAAACCTTGTAATAATTGCGTAATGAATAAAAACTGTAAAAGTGTATTTAATAATATTTCTGAAATTATAGAGCTAGAAGATGGCATAGTATTACTTAAGAATCAAAACAATGTTAAATTCACTAGTAACTGCGATGAACGAAAAATTATAATAAAAGGAAACTACCTAGTAAGCTTTAATAACTGTTCAATTAAAATTGGAAACCATACCATAAAAAATACACAAAGAGAATTCAAGCAAACTTTTGTTATTCCAAACTATTTAGAAGATATTAAAGAAAACAATGATAAATTGATATTTGACGATATAGTATTAGGGCAAATCGAAAATACAAAAGAATTCAAAGAATTAAATTATGAAAGTAAAACTCATTATATATATTCAGGCATAATAACAACCATATTTATAAGCTTTCTTCTGATCATTGCAATATATGTCTTAAAAATAAAACATAAAAATAAAACTATAGTTATAAAAAATAAAGAGCCTCAGGAGAGCCTCGATTTTAACGAACGAGGAGTTACATCAGCAAACACTGATTCCACCTCACATGAAATGAAACGTGAGCAAGGATCACATTTCATTTCATATACTGTGTGAGAAGATCTCCATATGAATTTTCTCACAACATTACCAAAAAACTCTAAGTAAGCAAAAATTGCAATGAGTAGGAAAAGCTCATAGAAATAAGAAGACATTTTTTGGATAGTTAGTCTTAAGATCGTCGTGTTTGAAATCAGTTCGCTCAAAAGGTGAATCTTATGTTTATTGGTAAAATTAAAATAAAATAAAAAGAATACCAGCTTTTAGTTAATTGCGTGTTTTTATTTTATTTTCCCAATATCAAAAGAATAGAAAAAACTTAACTCGCGCAGGATGGATTTTTTTGTTAATTGCCATTGGGGCAGGTCATGATAGTGTTTTTTTCTTGTTTTCAGGCATATGTAGATATATTTCTCCGATGAAATGGAATATTCTTTTTAGGAAACTTTTCAACTTTCGCATTTCTCGCCTTTTGAATGTTGTTCCCGGCCTAAGATTTCAGGTGTGCGGGACATAATCTATGGATTTGAATTGTATTTGATTAGCCAAGGGCTCAGGCGCAGTGCGCCGCAGGTTGGGTTGTTTTTAATTTCCAATTATTCGGCTGGCGAAATATGTTGAAAACGTGAATTGTGGCAGGTCATGTTTTGTTGTTTCTTGTTTTAAGGCATTAGTATATTTCTAAGATGAAATTGAATATTCCTTTTAGACAACTTTTCTTGTTCAAGGCTATTTCGCTACATTTCGCATTTCCCGGCCTTTGATAGTTGTTCCCGGCCTAAGATTTCAGGTGCGTGGGACATAAGCGATGTTATTGGGTGAACTTAATTTGTGCTCCGGTCGGTGGAAGTCGATCGCTGGGTTTTCAGATGATACATGTTCGCATTTGTTCCATAAACAAGGATAAGAATTCAATTACAGTTTCGGTATGACAAAGTCTTACAACTTTTTAATATCATGCAAAATACATAGGGAAAAAGCCATTCACTAAGTCTAAGTGTCAATATTAATTTTGGTACATATGTACATATTTAGAACTGAACAAAAACAATCCTTCCTCTAGGGCTATTTTATAGTTTAATAATAGGTAATTTAAGGTGGGCGAAGGTGTTTTTAAGAAAACATATTTTTTATAATTCGAATCGCGAAAACATTGAAAATACAATGAGCATACTCGTCTTGGCAATGCTTAAAACCCCGAACAAACACGAGTATACTCGAGTAGTCGGGGGTATAATGAAAAAATGGTTTTTTTTATAAGGAAAATAACTGAAGTTATTAATTTCATATTTAATTAATGCTCAAAGTTTCTTTTTTTGTTTTTTTTATTTTACGAGGGAGTGGTGAGAATCTTTCATCAGTCGGGAACAAAAATAATTTACCTTTTGTATGATGTTCCTCATCTAATCAAGTCCTTTAGAAATGCGCTGTTTAAAGGAAAATTTGAGACTCCAGATGGAGCTGCAACATTCGATGTCATAAGAGAGTTATTTGAAATAGAAAATGGCAAAGTTACATAGATAACAAATTTAACCATAGCATATTTATCCCACTCCTTTCGACAAAATGAAAGTTGATTTGGCGGCAGAAGTTTTTAGCCATACCACATCAGCTGCGATTAAAAGATGAGCAGAAGCCAGCTGCTTTAGAAAGGTTGATAAAGACACTGCCCTCTCCACTGCAAAGTTTGTTGAAAAAATTAACATTCTCTTTGACTGCCTAAACAGCAAAAATATTGATGACAAACCTTTTAAACGTGGGTTAAAAAAAGGTAACAGTGTTTGGAAAACACTGGTGGAAATGAAAGAATATATAAAGATAATAAAATTTAAGCGACACAAGATATATTTTCAGAATGGAATGATCCAAACAATTAAGGGCATTCTTTTCTTGTGTCAAAATCTGTTTGAAGAAAGAGGAGATATTTTTTTTATTCACACGTCTCGCTTTAATCAGGATCCTCTAGAAAATGCCTTCTCGATTGTTAGAGCTAAGGGTGGAAATTGAAGAAATCCGTCAGTCCACGAATTCAATATAATAGTGGCAAAAATACTGTCATTGAAATTGTTGCATTTCAGCTCAAAATCAAGCTGCCTGCAAGATGAGGACTATACACTTGAAGTTGATCCCAAGTAAAAATCTGACCAGATTTTTCCCAGTCCGAAAGTGGCACTAGCCAGACTTCGGCCAGTTCAACTAGCCCAGTAAAATCTGACCAGAAACTGCCAGTTCCTAGCCAGTGTACACTATTCAAATTTATGACTGGTCAGAACCTAGCTAGGTTTTGGCCAGTCAAATTGTTAAAGTTTTTTCTATCCAAAAACTTGTCAAGTTTTTCCTATCTAAAAACTTGTCAAGTTTTTTCTATCCAAAACTTGTCAAGATTTTTGTATGCAAAAACTGGGCTGAGATTTCATGCCAGATACTATCCATAATCTCGTCTGTCAAAGTTTGACACTGCTTGCTGTAAGACTAATTAATTTTATAATTTGTATTTTAGAAAGAAATTGCTACTGAAATTTGAAACGATAAAGTATGAAAAGGAAGATTAAAAGGAAGGAAAGGAAGAGTGAATTTTGGTATCGTTACGCAAAAGAAGTTCAATACGTTTAACTGTGTTCCTAAATCTAGATTGAAAAGTTACACATTCAGTTCATTTAGTCATAAATATCGTTTAATAATGCTTTAACTATTATTTTGTATCATCAAGAAAAAATAAATAAGTTCAAAAACATTGCATAATTCAATAATTTATTTCAACAGTTACCTACTTTTTTTAGCGATGATTTCAATTGTTTCACCTCAGAGCATGTGCCAATTGAATTAATGTCTACATGGTACTTCGTGGGATATTTGGCATATCGAGTTAAATGTGAAATGTGTAGGATCATTATCATTAAACCAGAAGAAATTTTGACATGTCCTTCAGAACTGTTTATCCACTTCAAAAACTATATTAACGGACAGGACTTTGGAAGCTTATGTGCTCCATCGGATATATTTTTTGATGTCTGCAGAATACAAATAAAAGTTTTTGAAACAATTTTCAACAAAAATATGGAGATCCTAAACATAAGGAAGACAATGGCGGCCGAGAGCATCAGATGTATCAGAGAAAGCCCACAACAATCGTGGTTCGACGAGGAACATCCGTGTTATAGCAACCGGGTAACTATAATGAATTTGCTCTTAACAGTAAGGCTAAGAAAGCACTGCACTTGGACGTCTCGAATGAGAAAGAGCAGCAAAGAAAAAGTTCGAAACCGGACACATCAATAGATTAATTAGAATATCCTCGACGGAAATCACCTCAATATATTGAAAATAAATTAAAGTGAATATTTAAAGTCCGCTTCAGCCCACTCGAAAAAAATTTAACTCATCTAGCGCATACAGGAAGAAGAAGAAGAAGCTATAAATAAACTTAAAAATAACAAGTCAGTAGGTATAAAAAATATAGAAGCAGAAATATTTAAAAAATATATTAATACATTAAAAATATGTATGCACAAGATGATACAATATGATAGAAGCGTAAAGAACTACCTAGCGAATGGAGCATAAGAATAATCTGTCCTCTGTACAAACAAGACCAACTTGACTTTTCAAACTACAGAGGAATTATTTTTCTACATGTGGCATATAAAATATTCTCATATACCCTATTCACAGTACCAGTATGAAAGAATAATTAGAAATTACCAGTGCGGATTCGGGAAGGAAAAGTCCGCTACTAATCTCATATTTTCATTACGACAGGTATGTTGAAATACTTTATGTCAAAAAGGATAAGCAGGAAGTAATAACATTTAAGTTATACAAAACCGTGATAAAACCAGTACTAATGCGGAAGCATGGACGCTTACTAGGTAAGACGAGCAGGTTCTCAGAAGTTACGAGAGAATAACTCTGGCAGGATCGCAGGCGCATTAAATGAAGAGGGTGTCTGGAGAAGAAGATAAAACGACTAGTTGTACCAAATATACAAAGACCCACGCCTACGCTGGATGAACGTGGAATGAGAATGCCTGAAGAAGCGCCACCAAAAATTAAGTTTCTGCAAACGCCAGAGGGGAGATGGCCACAAGGACAACCTATGAAGAGATCGAAATGAACGCCTCAACTACCACATCGATTAACTCCACTTTTGAATTTTGTTAAATCTTGATGTCAAAATAATTTATTGACTCTTAACTGTACATATTCAAAACAAATTGCTCTGATAATAGTCATTTAGAAGTGTTAATACTTCTTATTATCAGAGCAGTTTGTTTTGAATATGTAAAGTTACGAGTCAATAAATTGTTTTGACATTAAGATTTAATAAAACTCAAAAGTGGTTAATCGATTTGGCAAGTGAGGCATTCAAATAGAAATATACTTACATACATTTGGCATTATCAAGTGGAAGAGTGAGACGGCAAGACCGAGAATTTTGCATGATATTAAAAAGTTGTAAGACTTTGTCATACCGAATTCTTATCCTTGTTTATGGAACAAAATGCGAACATGTATCATCTGAAAACCCAGCGATCGACTTCCACCGACCGGAGCACAAATTAAGTTCACCCAATAACATCGCTTATGTCCCACGCACCTGAAATCTTAGGCCGGGAACAACTATCAAAGGCCGGGAAATGCGAAATGTAGCGAAATAGCCTTGAACAAGAAAAGTTGTCTAAAAGGAATATTCAATTTCATCTTAGAAATATACTAATGCCTTAAAACAAGAAACAACAAAACATGACCTGCCACAATTCACGTTTTCAACATATTTCGCCAGCCGAATAATTGGAAATTAAAAACAACCCAACCTGCGGCGCACTGCGCCTGAGCCCTTGGCTAATCAAATACAATTCAAATCCATAGATTATGTCCCGCACACCTGAAATCTTAGGCCGGGAACAACATTCAAAAGGCGAGAAATGCGAAAGTTGAAAAGTTTCCTAAAAAGAATATTCCATTTCATCGGAGAAATATATCTACATATGCCTGAAAACAAGAAAAAAACACTATCATGACCTGCCCCAATGGCAATTAACAAAAAAATCCATCCTGCGCGTGAGTACTGGCTATTCACAAAAAATTGTGTCGTCTGCTGCCTGGCTGGTTGGGCAAAGAGAGTGAGGGGTGGAGCAGACGAAAAAATACATTTCGTCCGTGTGGAATGAAGCTCCGTAGCCACCATGCCTTTCCTCTCTTCCTTAGTCTATCAACAGAGAACTTGGGGAAATGCGCGGAGAGCTTTGTGGAATGTGTATCCTAAGGCGAAGCTTTAGGATATGAAGTAAATCCTACCCAGCAATTTGCTGGTGCCAAAATTTTGTATGAAGCGGAACATCTGTATTACAGATAGTTAAGTCTGTGGTTTAATACTTGAATACATGGCCAATAGCTCCCTGTCAAAAGTAGAATACTTCATTTCTGCTCTGCTTAACTTCTTGGAGTAAAATCAAAGCCTTCTACATTTACAAGCCATGCACAACGAAATCTCACACTCACATTCAAAGAAAATGGGACTTCAATTTATCTGACAGAATGGACTTCAGTCAGAATGGACTTCAATTTAGCTGTGAGAAAAGCAATTTTTTAACTTAGTTTTTGCAATAAAAAGTGGTAAAATATTGTATTTTATCACTTTTTACTGCACACGGATTATCAGTGATAAGTTATTTAGTGATCTGACTCCATAAATTAAAAAAAAATTAGTGGTTAAGTGTATTTTAAGAGTGTTAATTGATTAGGTGACGTTTTTGTTTACATTTGCGGTGGTTTTTTCGTGTTAATTTAGGGAAAAAATGATGAATTTGTGTAGTAATGGAATTAAAAGTGAATTTAAAGAAGTTAAAAATTATTATAGAAGAGTTATTAAAAACATAAGTGCAAGTACTACCACACAAAATGAATAACAATAACTTTTTCACTTTTCCTTCACATTTTTCTGCACTTATGTTTTTAATAACTATTCTATAATAATCTTTAATCACTTAAAAAGCACTTTTTATTATATTACTACACAAATTCAACATTTTTTCCCTAAATTAACACGAAAAAACCAACGCGAATGTAAACAAAAACGGTCACCTAATCAATTAACACTCTAAAAATACACTTAACCACTCACTTCTTTTTAATTTTTTTTATTAAATCACTAAAGCATTAATCACTGATAATCCATGTGCACCAAAAAGTGATAATATACATTATTTTACCACTTTTAAGTGCAAAAACAAAGTTAAAAAATTGTTTCGTACGGCTTCGGCAATGTTAATTCCACAATTTTGGCACTTCATACACATACATGCACATACCTGGGGCATGGCTTGTAAATGTAGAAGGCTTTGAGTAAAATGCTAAATGTTCATTCTCGTCGTTGTTAACTTGTTCTAACATCGCTCCAATCGCCACGTTTGATGCATCAACAGTCAACTTCAAAATAGTATTTTCCGCTGGATGCACTAATAAAGTTGCTGAAATAAATGCCTTTTTTACCTTTATGAACGCGTCTTCGCTTTCTTCAGTCCATTCAAAATTTTTTAAATTCTTAGGTTTCTTGAGCTCCCTAACTAAATGCATATGAATGGGGCTTAACAATTCTGCTAGTCGTGGAATGAATCTATGGAAGTAATTTACCATTCCGATGAATTGTTGCATCTGTTTAATTGAAGTTGGTGAAGGAAAATTTTGAATGAATTTAATTCTGTTCTCAGATGGAAGAATCCCGTCCTTCGTAATCTTGTGACTTAAAAATTCAATAGTATTTACACCGAAAAGACATTTCCCTGGATTAATATTTATCCCGTATTCTTCTAAACGTGCAAAAACTTGCTCCAAATGTTTCTTGTGTTCCTCCTCATTTTTGCTTGCAACCAAAATATCGTCAATGTAGACAAAAACAAATTCCAAACTAATTAGAACTCTATCCATAAATCGTTGGAATGTTTGAGCAGCATTTCTAAGTCCAAAGGGCAGTCGAGTAAATTCGAATAAACCGAAAGGTGTAGTTATCGCTGTCTTAAAGATATCCTCTTCTACCATAGGTATGTGATGATAAGCTCTAACTAAGTCAATCTTCGAAAATATGGTACAACCATTCAAATTCAACGTTAAATTTTGAATGTGAGGAATCGGGTATCTGTCTGGAATTGTTATTGAGTTTAGTCTCCGGTAATCTCTGCATGGTCGCCAGTCTGTAGAATCCTTTTTTGGAACCATGTGCAGTGCTGATGAGACTGATGATGACGATGTTCTGCATAAACCTAATTTTACCATGTGCTCGAACTCTAATTTGGCTATTTTAAATTTATTCGTGTCGAGTCTCCTAGGTCTTGAAAATGGTAATTGACCTCTAGTGGTGATAGTATGCACTACATTATGTTGAACAGGTACATCATAGCGTGGAGGCTGAGTTAGTGAGGGAAATCTAGATAAAACTTTATTGTATTCACTATCAAAGGAACAATGCCTGGGTGAAGGAGAATTTGTTTTAATAATGATTCCATTAACACTTAACTCTGTGTTACCATCTATCACTCGTTTATTTCTAAGATCAACGAGCAAATTAAATCTTGAAAGAAAGTCTGCGCCAATAATAGGTTTGTCGACGCTTGCAATAATGAACGGAAACGTTAAATCTCGTCTTAATCCAAAGTCCAATCTAAGAAGCTTTGTTCCGTAGGTATGGATAATTGATCCGTTAGCTGCAGAAAGAATTAATTGTGGATTTCTCTTACATTTTCCATAAAATGCATTCGGTATGACTGATAAATCAGCTCCAGTATCAACTAAAAATTTAAACTTATTCTCTTTATCAAAAATAAATAGTCGATTAGATTTTTTTGGGGTATTATATTTAAAACATGCTGAAGGGATATTTAGTTTTTTTGGTTATTAAATTTGCATGGTTTAACACATCTTTTCGCTTTGTCGCCGAATTTAAAATGAAACCAGCAAAATGGTTTATTATTATTATTATTATTATTATTATTATTATTATTATTATTATTGTTATGTGAATCACGGCTTCTACTTCTAGACCTTGACCTATGACGAAATTCATTACCTCTATTAATTGTAAGTTTCTTAATTAAATCCGTTAAATTTTCGATTTTATTTTCCAAATAATCAATCTTTTTAGTAAAATCTATGCTACTTACATTGCAACCTAACTGGTTTATAAAAGGATTTGAAGCACAATCACTGATGGATGAAACATATTGTAATCTTGAAACTTCAAAAATTTTATCCGCTAACATTAGAAGATCTTGGATGCTTTGTTTTCCAGAAGACATCAATGCGATATTAATACTGGGTGGTAATTTTCGCATTCAAAGCTTTCTAATCAAGTCCTTTCCTAAATTTGATGAAGTTCCGGCAAGTATCTCCATTGATCTATAAAATTCTGATGGTTTCCTATCTCCCATCTCAGAATTGCATAATAGTTGTTCCAATTTTCTTTCTTCAGATTCGGTAAAACGTTGAATTAATATTGTTTTTAAAGCTTCATATTTGTTCTCTTGCGGTGGGTTTTGAATACAATCCAATACATTCATTATGATATCTAGAGGAAGAGCTTGGATGACATGTTCGTATTTAGTCTCATCTAATCTAATTCCTTTAGAGTTAAATTGGCTCTCTGTTAAAATAAACCATGTCTCTGGGCACGGGGACCAGAAAGTTGGTAGCTTTACAGCAGATGCACTGATACTTTCACCATTCCTATTCAATCCTTCATTTTCACCACCTTGGACACTCATATTAAACACAATTTATTAACACTCACGTAAAAAGAAGTTCAATAAAATTTCGACTTTACTTTAACTTCGCGATACTATATACGACAACCGTGGACGTTCGCGCTAAGAGTCGAATAATAGTCAAATTTAAATAAATTGTACCGACATTTTATTCACGTTTAACTTTCTGAAAAATGAAAAATATTCACCTTATGCGGAAAGAAAAATAAGTTGGATTGTCACCAATATTCAATTATGTAAATGTAATGTATGTGTATGTAATTCTGAACAATTTATATTTTAGAGAAAAAGAAAAATATATTTAATTGAAAAGAGTAATTAACTTCCCCTTCATTGTAAAATAAGTTTCTTCTTTTCCTTTAAATTCCTCTTCAAAATTTCTTTCTTCTTTTTTCTTCTCTTGTTTCTTCACAAATTTTCTACATTTTCTTCAGGGCTTCTTTTAAAATTACTTTTCTTCTCTTGAAAAAGGTTGTCTGCTCTTCTCAGCTCGGGGTCACCAAAATGAAATGGGGTGTTGGTATAATTAAATATCCTGTTGGCCAAACTCCATCTCATTGCAATATGCTATGCGCGTATTGCCAATAATATTTTCATTAATATATATATTTAGATAAACTTTAAGTTTTTATTTTATATCGTTATTTTATTTTAATATACAAACTTTAATAGTTACGTATTCGAAAGAATTAAAATTACATAATCTTTTTATATAACCGTTATAATCTTTACATAGTCGAAGTTCCAAATCGAATGAACTTCTAACTAACACTCTTACAATATTTCAAAATTATTTTATTGAACAATATTTGTGTGTCTATGTTTTTTAAATTTCGTTTCTGTGTACAGTGTATACATACGTGATATGTCAAGCTAAATTCTCTAAGTGTATTTCCTAGTAATAGTGAGAATCCAAACTATGACGTATTCAAAGACTCTATTAAAAATTAACGAGTACAGAAACTGAGTAACTACCTGAATAAAACTTACTACAAAAAAACGTATATACATGATAAGTAGCGACTGCTACAATATTCTCATGCAAATGTTACGTTCTTGTTCTCATGTTACGTTCTTGTTCTCAAGCGTTCTCATGAGAATCGTTTTCTCATACGTGTAAATAGGTGGCGTGAGAATATTCCCATTAAAAAGCGTGAGAATGCATTCTTTCCAACATGTCGGAAAGAACGAATGTTCTCATGCGATCTCATATGCGATTTTCAAGTGCTTTTTTGTGGAAAAATCAAACGAATTTACACAGGCCAACGATGAAAAAGCTTTTTTAAGATTTTGCTTGATTCTTTATGTTTTTGGGTGTGCTGAGTCCGAAAACAATAGCAAAAAAGTCGTATCCCCACCATTTTTTCACATTTACTGAATATACGAAATATGAGAAATTTAATTTACTATCCTGCTCACGATTAGATGATATCTGGAGATTCGAAAGTAATTTGCATGCTCCTTGGACAACCAAAGGGGTTTAGTTCCCATGTTTTATATGTGAGTGGGGACAACAGAGCAAGGGATCCACATTGGCCAGACACGATTTCAGCACGTATGTACTGTATTTTTGGCATAATATTGAGCTGCATTCGTTTAAAAAGTTTCACAAAACACTTTGCTGGCCTGTGTTATTTTACGCCCCTACTAGACCAAACACTCGTTGTAGAAAACGAACGTTCTCATGCGATTTCATTTGCGATTTTCAAGTGCTTCGTTTTTGTTGTGTTATTTGCTATGGCGGAAAAAAAATAAAGGAAAAAGTGCAATTAAGAAATAAAGAAGTAAGTAAAACAATATTATTTGGATTTTTTTTTTATTTGAATAAAATTGAAAAAATGTTTTCCGCATATGAGGCCAATGAATGCTTAGAAAAAATCAAACCAAAATTATTTTAAGCCCCATGGACTACTGGAGCAAAAAATTGCAGAATCTTTGGGCTGCTCGGTTGCCGAAATGAAGGCAAGGTGGACTTCGATGCGCCAAACCTGTATGAAAAATTTAAAAAAGGAGAAGAAAACTGAAAAAAGCGGCGCGGGGTTTGCCAAATTTAAAAAATGGAAATATTTGGATCGTTTGCGGTTTTTGTCGTGCGAGGCCACCGAAGCAGGAAACATTGATAGTATTGTAAGTATTTTTCAATTTTTAATTCCACAGGATTTGTACTGCCATTTCACTTCACCAGGCGCTGTCAGGAAAAAATCAGCAAATTCTCTCAAATTATCTTTCGGTTGTTTTGCAAGGTTTTGGGGGGCTAAAGGCTTCAAATCAGTAAATCCCTGAGGGGAATCCATACGCCAGGCTCCTGAGATATAGGAATTTTTTTTAGATAAAAGCAATAGTAGACAATAGGAATGAAATTACCAGGGACTTCTACACCTGATTCTGTTTCAGTATCAATGTATGAGTCCGGCGCGTATAAGTTTTTACAGCGTTGCATACAAATATTGTGGAGCACACATACAGCAGACACAATAGTTTTTACTTTTTCGGGACCCATTTCTAAAGTTCGTCTAAGGCATCGAAATCTGGCAGACGCAATTCCAAATGCGTTTTCAATTATACGCCTAGCTCGTGATAGACGGTAATTAAAAACTCTTTCAGGTAATGACAATGAACGTTTTGAATACGGCTTGATGATATGCTTTTGCAATGCAAATGCATCATCAGAAACAATGACAAAGGGCACTGACATATCACGTTCAGGCAATGGACAATCGGGTGGCAAATTCAGTTCCTCGTTTGCCAATTTCTCCATCATCGCCACCATCTGATGCCGACCCTTTTGCTCCTATGTTCACGTACGTAAAGCAGTAATTCGCATCAGCCAATGCCATTAACACAGTACTACAGAAGTGTTTGTAATTATAATAGTCACTGCCACTTTTCGGTGGTTTTTTTATGGCGACATGTTTTCCATCCAAACTTCCTATACAATTAGGAAAATTCCATTTTACCCAGAATTCATCTGCAATTTTCTTCCATTCAGCTAGAGTAGATGGCGTCTGAAAGTAAATTAGGTTACAGTGCAAGACATTTATAATATATGTAAGTTAATTTGTACAGCGCGATTTAATAGGGAAGGTCCACAGATTTTGAATGCCTGTACGCCAGGATTCCCACTTGTAAAAAATTATCGCAAATTATTTGAAATTTTTATTATCAGGACACGCAAGTTGAAGTTGAAGAATCAGACTCGGTGTGCGACTCCTAGCACCAGCAGCTGTACAGTTACACAAGCATCAAAAAAACGACAGGCTGAGCCCGAGCCTTCAAGTTTAAAGTACCAGGCTATGTGCGACAGTTTCTTCGCTGAATTGAGTCAGCAGAAGGAAGATAAATACGAGGTCATAGACCGAGAGCTTGGTGGCCTATTACGAAGATTAGAGGACGATACGTTAGCTGAGGTTATGGAACTGGAATTCCGACAAAAACTGAACGAGGCTTTGTTAGACAAAAGAAGGAGACCACAAGACGTTCCTGTTCCAAAACCACGCGAACTGCTTCCGTCCACCCCGACAAACGTTAACGCTGTGCCCGAAATTGACCAGAACATGTTTGACGAGTACATGCTTGACATATAATGTTTTAAATTTGTGCGTTTTTTTTAATATATAAATAAATAAATATGTAGTCTACCTTTAAATAATCCTCTTTCAATTCGTCAAAAATGGCCTTGCACACTTCATCGACTATTCTTCCTATTGTACACGGCGGAATATGAAACACAGCAGACAAAGTATTGTAGCTGTCACCTAAGAAATATAGTCTGGTTACCCCATACTCACACCAAATAAAAGGCAGGTGCGATACCAATCCACAACATAAAGTGAAGTCCAAGAAAAACATTTGCTAATTACCTGAAGCTAAATACCACAGTGTCACTGCCAATCTTTCGTGTGTTCCAATGGCCTGCCGCATTATTGTGTCTTGTTTTTTTATTTTTTTATGTATACGGGCGTGGATAAAATCAAATTCCGCGTACGACAGCCGTACAAACTGTTTATAAAATTCCTCGCCTTCGTTCTTCAGCCGGTCCATTAAACTTTCAAAAACATTTCGGTTATTCCGTTCTAACCAAATTTCCTTGGACCAAACGTTTCTATTTCTTCTTCGTTTTCTTTCAGCCTCCTCAGTCTTCTCTGCTTCCACCAGCAACCCGAAACTCACACAAAATCCCAGCATTAATTTTCGTCTTTTCCACATGGCGATGAAAATAAAAATGAAAAACAAACAACAACTGGCAGTGCGAGAAGAAAAATTATTCTCAAGCTACAGCTTTTATTCTCATCGTGTAAACGCTCATGAGAATTCATGAGATTATTCTCATGAGAACTGCCACCATGAGAACGATATTTATTCTCGCGGGAACAAATACCATTCCTCGTGTAAACAGCCCTGTGAATATTCTCATGAGAATACCAAAATTTACGTTGAGAATATTCTCATCGTCTACCAGCACCTTTACGTGAATTTTGCCGTTCAGTCTAAAAAACATTAGATAGAGTATTGTCGTATTCCGTATTGCTAATTTAAATTGTTATTTGGAATTCCAAAATTTAATAATAAAAAGTTAGCAATGATTGCATTAATTTTGGATGAGGAAGAAGAAAATTTAAATTTAGCAACAAAACAGAAAAAATGGGTACAAAAGATATTTACAAAAAGAAAACAAGAAGGAGGATACCACACGCTGTATAAGTAATTGGATGACGATGAAATAAATTTTTATAAATATTTGAAAATGTCGAAATATCAGTTTCACATCCTTTTAAAAAAAAACTGAACATAAAATTCAAAAAAAACACAACTTTCCGAGACGCTATTACTGCTAAGGAAATATTATTTTTTGTGCGTCTATCCAAAACCTGTCAACATTTTTTTACCCTTTATAGTCCAGGGAAATTAGACGAAAAAGGCCCAATTTCGGAAAAATTGCGGGAAAGCTGAAAGTAGGTATTCCGGCACTTGGCCGTGGGAACTTTTTGGTGACCTTGGGAACTAGGTCACGGCAGGTCATTGACCTTGGGAACTGGGTCAGGGAAGTAGGTCAAGGTCAATCACCTGTCATCAATCAATCAATCAGGGCCGTGGGATGTAGGTCAAGGTGGTTGACCTTGAGACGCTTGGACGAGTCGGTCAGGGTCGGTGGCTTTGGGCTCGGCGGGCTCGGCTGGGCTGGGGCGGGGGACTCGGCGGTGGTCTGGGGGCTTGGCTTGGCAGGGGACTCGCAGCTTGTGACAATGACCGGGCCGATGGCTTATTACATAACTAGGGTCTGCACAGAAAAAGTGAGAGTGGAAAGTGCAGCTAGTGACAATGACTGGGCCTACGGCTTATTACATAACTACGGTCTGCACATGTGCCCCTCTGCTCCACAGCCAGACACTGTGAATGAAAGTAAAAAGTGATACTTGTGCTGCCGATGTGTTGTTGTTGCTGTTATTACCTGAAAATATGAAACTGAGTGAGTGGCGTTAATGGAGGTGGTAGTGATTGTGGTGACAGTGTTCTTGGTAGATCTTTACCGCATACGTCTTTCCCGAGGACACTTCGCCGTCCGCTTCGGCATCCAGCTTCATTGCCCTCACGTACTAAAGGACTGTTGCTATGGGGGATCTTGCACTCTGCAGGCAAGCATGGGTTTCTATAGGAGCCCAAAGCGAAACCTGAAAAATTAGTGGGGAGTGATTATAATGAAAAACAATATGTTACTTACTGAACATTTTTTATTTTATTTTTAAAACCAGATTTATTATTACACTCAGTTGTGAAATTCTGTTCTTAAACATTAGTTTTATTTTATTTTCTAAAATTGGATTAATTACTACACTAAATTGTAAGATTCTATTTTTAAATCTAAATGTATCCACTGCTAATGTTTCCCAAGGTCCCTTTCGTGCTTTGTGATATGCAAACTTCCATGTGTACAAATATTTGATGGTAGGTGTGTCGTTAAACCTGACTTGTTTTTTCATAGTTTTCCGTAAAAATATGAGATTTCACAACACATGCCTAGAACGAGTAAAGTACCTGCTAAAAACTTCAAAGTGTTGAAAGTGTAAATTAAGGCTTTTGATTCAGATTGTTTGGTGATGAGCGGTGTTGGTGAAGGTGCCGGTGGTGGTAGTTCTGTCATTGGTAGATCTTTACCACATACGTCTTCCCCAATGTATTTAACACGTGCACACCTTGGTGAGCGACGTCTATGATCCCGATATATATCTGATGCACCGCTGGTTGCATCCATTTCCAAAGAACAAAAGTAGCTTTTAACATGGTCTTTGAAATTTGTGTAAAAAAATCCGTCTTTTGCAAACTGATTTGCTGTGTCTAAATCAATAGCAAGATTATCAAATGTTTTAAAACGATCGTATTCTACTTTCAGGTTTAACATCTTGAATGATTATTTGAGGCTTTATACAAAGTCTTTTATATACACCCAGCTATTGTGACTGGGTGAAAAAGCAAGCCATTTAACAAAAACCCTGTTTCCGCGTCGTTTTAAAATTTTTTCTACTAGGTAGACATCGGGGTTTTTCACTGGAGCTATTTCTTGTTCATAAAATCTGCCTTGAATTATATTTCCTTGGTAATCTTCGAGAATATATGTTGTCGGGTAAACAGGTTTAACTTCTTTTATTTTAAATATCTCAGCGGACCAATTAGGTGTATAACCTTTTTCGAAAACATGTTTATGTCTACTTTTACGAACAAAATCACCTGCTTTATATTTAGGCTTTGACTTTATTTTGGGGTACTTGTAGACAGATAATAATAAACGTTTTTCGTTGTGTGGTCCAACATCTGCAGGTCTCATCTTAATCGTACGATGTTTGGTTGTATTGTAGTCGTCTGTTAACTTGGCCAACATAACTAATCCAGTGATAATTTCCATTCATGCTGAATTCTTTCCACATCATATTTTTCAATGTTCTGTTAAATCTCTCTACTATTGAGGCTCTTAAATTACTGTAGCTGGAATAATGGTTTATTTCATAATTTTTCATCAGTTGCTGAAATGGTTTATTAAAAAATTCCTTTCCATCGTCATTTTGTAAATTTTGTGGTGTGCGTCCTGTATTAAAAATAGACTGCATTGCTTTAACAACTTCTGGGGCCTTTTTACTTTTAAGTGGTAAAGCCCATGCATACTTTGAAAATGTATCAATCACAGTAAGAAGAAAACGAAAACCTTGGTTTTCTGACGAGTAAGAACCCATTTCGACCAAGTCTGCCTGCCACAAATCATCTATACCTTTGGTAGTGACATGTCGGCGTTTAAATTTTTTTCTAACTGGTTTATGCAGTTCGTTGATTATCTGTCTTCTACTCATTGCAGCGAATGTATAAATACCAGAGGTTGAATAACCGGTTTATATACAAAGCAGGAATGATCAAGTTTAATCACCCATTTACAATGATGGTTGCGGGACCTTCAGGATGTGGGAAAACAACATTTATAAAAAATCTTCTTAATACTAATCAGATATTTATACAGCCACAAATTAAAAAAATTATATGGTGTAATGCAGAACACGGTGCACTGCCAACGGATATCAAACTACAAAACATTGAATATTTAAATGCTATACCAGAGGAGTTTGTAAATCATGTAAACGAACCAACGTTGATTGTTATAGATGACATGATGTTAAATGCGTTTAGTAAACAAGTTTGTGAACTCTTCACTAAGGGGTCTCATCATCGTAATTTCTCAGTAATTCTTGTGACACAAAACGTATTTCACCAAGGAAAATTCAGTCGTGACATATCGCTCAATTGTAAATATCTTGTTGTATTTAAAAACCCCCGAGATAAAAGCCAATTTACCCATCTGGCCCGACAAATTTACCCAGAAAATAGTTTAGAACTTGTGAGAATATATAAAGAGATAACTCAAAGGCCTTACGGGTATTTGTTAATTGATTTAACTCAGGACATTAACGACGTCTTAAGATTTCGCACGGATATATTTAATAAACACTTTGTAACCTGTTTTTGTCCACAAAATTCTTTAAATGGTAAGAATGGCATCACGAATGAAACGATTAAGGGACAACAAGCATATGCTATATGTTCTTAAAAGGGCTAAACCAAATCTAAGAAAGTCCATCATAAAAAATGCTGACCCCGAGGTTATAAAACCTCTTTGTGAAATTACTCTCAATACCTTAAAAGGTAACCATATGCCACATGGAAATATCTACAACTCACTGTGTAAGTATAAAAAGGACATGCGTAAATTGATTTGCGCAAAGAGATCTGTTGCTAAACAACGTAAAATACTAGTGCAGCGAGGAGGTTTTTTACCAGTTTTATTAGGAAGTGTATTATCGGGAGTTATCGGCTCGTTAATTGAAAAATATGCATAGAAATAATGGACTTAACAAGATGCTACTTCTGTCGCCAGAGGTTTACACAAGCTTAAAGATGAAATTGAAATGACTGAAAATCAGTCCATTTTTGATAGAGCAATGAATAAAATACTACAGAATAAATACATGAATGATTCAGAAAAATGGTATAGTTATCGAAATCAACTAATTTCATTTTTAAATCACAATCGGAAATCTAGACGAACCCTTGATAAAGAAACAAATTTATTCAATGAGCAAAAAAGTTTAAGAGATAGTGCCACACAAACGAAATTTATTTTTAAAAATGATGTGTTAACACAGACTTCACCGGCATCAATGGATTTTCTAGACGAAGAAGAAGAAGTCTTTGAAGAAGCAGGTAGTATAACCCCACCGAGAAGATCTTTATCACAAGCGGCAAAAAGACGATTATCAGCTAGTGGTATAGCAAAAACGCTAAAACCGCCACCAAAAATACTAAGAACAGCTTCTGCACCTAACGCACGTGAAAAGGATTATAAAATAATTACGGGTGAAGATGGTATAACACAATATACTGTACCAATGAATATGACTGTCGATGAAGTTAACGATGTTATAGAAGAATTAGAACAAAGTGGAAAACAAACAAAATCAGTCCAGAAACAGTCTATATTAAGACCCTCTGAACTAGAATCTGGTCAATATACGCTTTCATTTCCTGTGCGCAAGCTCGGTGTTAGACAGAGTGAAGAACCCAAAGGATAAACCAAAAAGTACTTCGGACATTCCTTGGGAAAGACTTTAAAAAAAATGCCAGTGGATATAAAAGAAAATGATTTCTATGTTTGTCTTTTGAGTAATAACTATATGCAATTTTACCCGGAAAATACGCTATCGGCTTTTACAAATGCACTTGCTAAACCATGCAAATTTAATGGAAACTGGCGTGTCGGAATAACTGAAATTTCACTACCAAATTTTGAAATAACAAAACGTGCAATCTCCAGCAATGAAGGAAATGGGCCTAAAAGAGTGAGGCGCGCAGGCGACCAGTTAAAGGAAGCTAGAAAGCAGCATCAAAAGGATTTTAAAATACTTAGCATCAAAATAAATGAAAATGTAAAACTTGAATGGACGCCAGAAAATCTACGATAAAAATAAAAAAAACCACTACCCTCACACTTGAATGTTAAAGATCTCATGACATTGCTTTTAGCCAATGTACACTTTGACGATAAAAAGCTTAGCGAAGAAGAAAAACATAAACGAATTATTCAAATTAAAAATACAATTTTCGAAATATTGAATAGACTGAAGAAAGATTCACTCAAAGCAAAGGCACCTGAGCAACGGAAAATAACTAAAAACAGTGAAATTTTACAGGTCCCGTATGAAAAACAAAGCTCGGGCGACTATTTATCCACACCAGTACCAATTAATACAAACATAGATAATCTTTCAAACTTCATCACAGATGTATTTCTCCAAACACCTGAAAACAAGCGTAATCCTGATGCATTGTTGGCAGAAATAAAAGAGTCATTTGACACAGCGGGATTACAACAAGAGCACAGGTCAATAATGGAAAAAATTGATTCTCTCGATACAACAATTAAAGAATTGACACAGCCATTACCAAGAGGTACACAAGAAACTATAAAAGATTGCTCTGAGAAAAATATAATACATATATACACTGATATTATTCGACCTAGAGCTATAGGTGACAAACTAGTAAGATATCTACGAATAATACCGATTCAAGAGTGTGGTACTATATTAAGATTTGAACATATAGAGTACTGTCCTATTGAAAAAACTTTTATCGAAAGTATTTCTATAAAAATAACTGATCACCATGGGGAATTAGTTGACTTTAAAACAAGTTATATTCCGACATATGTAATGCTGCATTTAACAACTTGTTTTTGCATAGTATAAATAGAACTACGAGATGAATTCCTATTATACGCGTTATTATTTAATACAAAGCGGCAGTGGTCTGTCGGATATTGGAGAATTGTATCGTGGTCCACTTATTTATCAACGTGGAAGAGGTATCGGTAGCTTTTTCAGTGCATTATTTCGACACTTAAAACCTCTAGCTACATCGGGATTAAAAACATTAGCACAACAGGCTGTAAAAACTGGACAAGCTATAATACAAGATAAAAACATCAACAGCAAATCAGTTAAAGATATTTTAAAAGAACACGGTAGAGTTGCTATTCAAGATTTAGCTCAGAAAGGTATAAATAAAGTGTTTGACGGTATGAGTGGAGCAGGTATAAAAAGACCGAATCCGTTTACAACCTTGCATATAAAACCAGCTCTTAAACGTAAGAGACGTGGCAAAACACCTAAACGCACGAGAAATTGCAAAACTAAAAATCAAAGAAAAGGAATAAAAGCAAGAGTTTTGAAAACAAAACGAAAGATACGTAAACGTATACTGGACATTTTTGATAAGTAATAAACATAATGTCGTACAAAGAATGTATGAAATCGGAATTGGATCTTTTTTACACACCACCAGTTCAAAGCAATATTTTGAAAACAGAAGAAGTAGCATATTAGCCAATAGCCTCACTAGACAACTCCTCTGTTCTAGAGTTTGTTACCTTGGGTCATGGAGATACATACCGTGATTTATCTAGCATTTATCTTCGTTTAAAATTGCAATTAATTAAAATAAAAGATGGGAAAGAAGAACTTTATCCGAATGATGGTGATGCTCCAGGTTTAATAAACAACATTTTACACTCCGTATTTCGCCAGTGCACCGTTAATTTGAATGGGAAACCAATTGCTCAAACCGACCACAATTACAATTATCGCGCTTATATTGAAAATTTATTAAATTATGGTAAAGATGCTGCATCAACCCATTTGGAGTCGGTCGGCTGGTATCTTGACAAAGATGATGTGGAAATTGCAGATATCGATAAACCCGTCGCTGAATTACATCAAGGCAGTTGGGAATAAGAAACTGGAAAAGTCGAGCCAGAGATCGGGAGTCATGGAGGCGAATGCTGGAGGAAGCCAAGGCCAACAATAGGCTGTGGAGCTCCTGATGATGATGAACAACTCTTCTGCACGCCAGTTAAATTTTTTTTCAATTCCGTTCCTATACCTTTTGTCTGCCTCACCAGTAGAATATACGCTAACCCGAACAGGGGATACCAGCACTTATGCATAATAACCCAGTAGGAATTCTAGGTAGCACTTACAAATGGAGCACTGATATAAGTAGTCATCTGGTAAGGGGTACTCATATTTTCTTAGGTGTTTGAAGACCCCTTATATAACGCATTACAAGAGAAGGCAGATGGTAAGGAGTAATCCAGAATTAGACCCAAAGAAGTTAGAAATTTGTCCGCTGACTCAAATACCATTACAAAAATACGAAAACAAATGAGTCATCGGGCAAATTTCTGACTTCTTTGGGTCTAATTCTGGATTACTCCTTACCATCTGCCTTCTCTTGTAATGCGTTATATAAGGGCTCATCGATGAGCAGTTCTGTACGTACTCAAAGGTAAGTACTTATATAACAACTCTAGGGAAAGTAAAAAAGTAAGGCCTTACCTCCTATGACATCGTGTGTAAAAATAAGTACTTCTGTAAGGGGTATAGTAAGGCCCAAGGGCGTCGCCAGCCAATCCGCCAGAGGGGGTCAAGATGATAGAGGTTGGGTGACAAAAGAATGAACAATAAATAAAATTTGTCAAGAAATATTTTTATTACTAGAAAATTAAAAAAAGAAACTTCATTAAAACATAATCTTCGCGGGTTTTTGGCGAAGTTCTCGACCACTTCATTATTAAAATGGTCTAGGTTGTCAAAAATTAGCTTTCTGTGAACACTCATCATTGCTAGAGGCGACTTTCTACCATAGTGCTTCTTAGCCAGGTTTTTATTCTTCTTAGGCTACTAAAGGATCGCTCCACAGTACACGTTGTGCACGGTAGAGCAATCAAAATTTTTAAAGCTTTTCCCGTTTCGGGGAAGAAGGGTTTCGTCTCTTTAAGAACATCAACTACATTTAGTTCATTTAGTTCTGTTGGGTTGTGCGTGTCCTTATCCTGCCACAATTGTTGCCAAAGTTCGATTTCATTTGTAATGTTTCCTAGATTTTCCACTGACATCGTGTGCATTGGCGCCGGGTGTAATTTAGATAATGCGAATGATGGTGTGTTTTCTTCAGCAAAACGTACCACAAGAGAGGCAATAATTGAGTCCAAGTACGGTATTATTAAAGACCTCTTCCAGAATTCTGAAGGGCTTTCTGCTGGGTGGTTGCTTCGATGACGTTGTTTCCGAACGATACGCGGCACTGATGTCATGTCCTCCTCCAGTCCGACTTTTTCCGCAATGACAGTAGCATCTCTTATAATTTCATCTGTGACTTTTTCGGGATCGTCACGGTTGCTTTTGAGCAGTTGCAAAATGCGCTTTATGTGCTACGACGCCTTGACCGTGTCCAAAGCTATGACCGTGTCTAAAGCAAAGACTGGAGCATGTTTACAACAGGCTCCATCAAAGCCGAGTATTTGGCTATCAAAGTAAGGCTTAGAATATACGAAACTCTGGAGGCAGCCGCATGGAGCTGAAAGGTATTTTTTGAGTCGCACTATTTCCTTCACGCGATAAGGTTTCTAAGGCTCCCATTATAACAGGAAAATTCTCCTTAAAAACTCTTATAGTTTTGTGTTTTTCGCTCCACTTTGTTTCGCAGAGTTTGGAAATATTAGGTATTAACTTTCTTCTCAAAACTGATTCACGAAAAAATTTAATAATATCGTTGGTGGTTCCCACGGTGTTCCGAATTTCAGGCAGAGAATTGAGATCATTAATTACAAGATTTAGTTTGTGCGAAGAGCAATGAAAAAACAAAACTTTGGTGAATTTTTTGCGCAAAATTGCGTGCACACCACCCTCTTTTCCGGACATCGTCGAACAGCCGTCAAATCCCAAACCAACACATTTCTCTGGATTAAGATCTTCTTTTGTCAAAAACTCATCTATAGTCTCCGCAATACATTTCGCATCCAGAGCTTTCAGCTCAACAAATCCGACGAACAATTCCTGAACTTCGTTGGTTTCCTCATGGAAATATCGCAGTCCAATTGACAATTGTTCAGTTCCAGAAATGTCAGCTGTCTCTATACTATACTATACGCTTCTGCTTTTTTTACTCTTTTAATAATATCCGCCTTCAGCACATTACCAAAAATGTGGAAAATTTCATTTTGGATATCTACTGATCGATAGCTTGCATTCTTTTTCCCATGCTCTAAGTGTTCCCTCAAAACCCGCACTCCTTGTGAAGATCTTTAAACTTACAAAATGGCCTTACGATAAATGACCCCAATACGCCTCTAACAGAACTCGGATTAGGCGGAAACAAAGTGCAATATTTACAAAAGTTGGTTGGGGTTAGGTGGTTGTGGCAGTTACTTCCTACTTCTCTCTTCCTCTTCACTATCTATCGACTAGAGCTTGCTGTTTGACATTGCACTCTATACGAAGAAAATAGATTGTCGACAGTACAAAGGGCTTTCCCTGAGCTCTAGTCTTCCACATAAAAAAAATGCTCCTTTTTGGCGCCGGGAATATGCCAACCACGGAGAGTACGTTTCCAACCATGAGTAATTGAATTTTCTCTTTAAATGCTTGGCATCTGTCGCAAAATCATACGTCGCAGGAGGAGTCCAACAGTTTTCAAGCAAATCCTTCTTCAGTTCGGTCGATAACATCGACGCTCGACCAACAAATCGGCCTATGTCATTTTCGTTGTAGTCATCCAACAGAACCATCGCCGAATCCGAACCCTGGTCCAAATCTTTGGATGAACTTGGTCTCGATAGATCACCCGCAGAACCATCACCTGGACATGCCCCGGCATCAGAGCCTTGAACTAGTTTCTGAGGCTGGACAGCCCTCGTTGCGGTGACCGAGAAATAAGCCTGCGATGCCGTCTCCATTTTCCCCTTTTCTACTATTTCATCGTGCTCATCGCTATCACTACTTCTTTTTTCAGGTTTTTTTCTTTTCAAATTTACTGGAAAACAAAACATATAGTAAGCTTTGTGTATGGCTCCAAAATGTTAATTGAAACATTTAAAAAAGAAAGTAACTACTGTTAAAACTAATTTAAAAATTCGCTCGGCAGCCAGCGGCCGCTAATTAAGTCACAAAATGCCAAGATGGCCGAAATGCCGATTTTAAAACATAAAACAACTGTTTTAAACAAACTTCATTAAAAATAATTGATTAATTGTCATTTTGGAAATAATTTCATTTGGTTACCGCTATTAACGGATAAAATTAATTACTACTTTACCTACAGCAATTTAAACTTCATAAAAATAATGTACATAGGAACACAATCATCACAAAAAGTATGAGAAGTAAATCAGTAACTCACCAAAAAAATTTTCTGATGTCCATATTATGTACTGTATGTTCTTTCCTAACAACCTTTGAAGTGTCTAGTTTGAAAACCTATGGCCTAATTCTTTTCTTTTATATTACGACCTACGCGCGCTAACGAATAAGAAATCTGAGCAACGAACCGAATTGTCGCGAGTCGTTTACATCCAGTGACATGTAAGAATGGAAGGACTGGAAGTGTTTCATGGGGCCAATTCGTTCAATAGGTGGCAAACATTTTTTCACTGAAGTGAACACTTTTGTTAATACAAATTTTTTAAATTCGTATTTGGAAGGTTGAAACTAAATAAATTTTAGTTAACAAAAAAGAAATAAAATTTCTATGATTTTTCCCTTTAATAATGCTTTTTTCATCAATTACAAATGTTTATGTAAAAAAATCTATCCCTGTTTCAACAAATTCCGGGGCTTATGGGGGCAAGAGAAAAAAATAAAAATCACTATACCCATCTATTTTTTGGAAAAATCATGGAGACTATACACAAGGAGATAAAACTCTTATGGGGAAAATGACAGGAAATGGATAAGTAGAAGAAACTAAACTTTTAGTTCATTTTTAGCAACAGATGTCACCTTTGTGCGATGTACCCCACATGAAGTTAGCTGAATTTGACCTATTTCGAAGATTCGTTCAAAATTAAGTTAGTCGAAATGGGGGAATGCAAAAAAAATTCATTGGAAATTAATAAAAATTCATTAGAAACATTAAAAATTGATTAATTACGAATAATCGCACTGATATAAATTGAATTTAGAAGCTGGTTTTTCGTAAACATAAAATATATTAGTAATAAACGAACTTGGCCATGAAGCAGATAAATACAATCGGCCATGTTTTTTGGGGTACATTTGACTGCAGCGCCACCATTAAACAAACGAAAATTGACAACACGGAGTTTTAGCTCCTTGTATAGTCTTCATGGGAAAAATTCTGAAATATTTTCAAAGGAAAAAAATGAAAGCAGGTATGGCAACTTTAACACCGTGTAACCGTTGTGGCAGTTTTTTTTTAAATTTCGCTTAAAATTATTCCGGAATTTTATTTACTTTTCTTCTTTTACTGCAAAGATAAAAAAGTTGTCGTATTATGTAGTTTATTGAAATAGAAGAGTAAAAATATTTAAGAAAATGAAAAAGTGTGCATTTTTTAAATTTTTGCACTGTCTGATTTTATTTCTGCCAGTGATTGCATTGAACTCATAGCACGAAATTGAACAAAATTTGAGTTCTGTGATAAAAGGGGCTTATGGATAAGCGAGAGGACTATACTTTTTGGGCCCAGGATTTTTTATGGAAATATTTCAGATGAGCAGTCCATTATATACATGTGCTTGCATCTACCTCCGCCAGCAGTAGCAAGCTTGACCATTTGACTGCTTTTACACGAGCCACTATCCAATCATCAAAGAATGGCTGTAATCGTTAATTCTGTTTTGAATCGTCCATTCTCTCACCATCTTCTCTATAAACCACGTACGTTTTCACGCAAATTTAGAGAAACTAAACATCGACGAATATTAATTGAAATTATTACGATGCTCGATAGCTCGCAAGGGAAAATTAACTAAACTGAAAAAAGAAGATGTCGGAACTAAGGGGATTAAAGTCACTAGATGACTAACAGACTGTTCGAGCTATGATGACGAGACTAGAGAATCAAAACATTCACTAGCCTACGTTGGGCGCCATTTGTAACTGTCTGGGAAAATTTGTGCCGGGGCACGACGACGATATCCCGTGGGCCACACATCCGTGGGGGTTTCTACTCCATCATTCCATTCAATATACGTTATTCATATGTTTACAGTTAGGTGGTCTTTTTCTTTTTTTTCAGGTTATATTAATTCTTGGTTTACGTTTATATTAAGTATTCAATTAAAGATATGTTATGGAATTGATTAAAGCTAGGTTATTTAAGTAATTAAGGTTATATTAGGTATTCATTCAAGTGTTTAGGTGTGCGCGTGCAGAAAAGAATAGCTTTTCACAAGTAAAAAGAACCCCAATGGTATTTAATGGGAGCTAATTCAAATATCCTCACTAATTCCACCAATCTTTTGCCTTTTTTTTCAGACAAAAAAAAACCCCAAACTAAAATTAAATGCGCAACAAATAGCTCATTGGCGAAGGTAAGGATCCAAAATGTTATAACAGAAGAGTTCGAAGTTCGACAAGGACTTAGACAAGGGGATGGGCTGGCCCCAATGCTCTTCAACCTCGCCCTAGAATGGGTGATAAGGCAAACGTCTGTCCAGAGAAGAGCATCAATAGCAACACAGTCGGTACAATTACTTGGTTATGCGGATGACGTTAACATCGTGGGAAGGTCCTTTTTGGCAGCAAAGGAAGCTTATGTCGAATTAAAAGAGGCGGCAAAGGACATAGGCCTGAAGATCAATGAAGAAAAAACTAAGGTGATGCAACAATCCAGAGCTGGAAGATTTAGAATGGGGAGAAATATAACTATCGACGAACATAACCTAGAAGTAGTCGATAAAACAGTCTACCTTGGGTCTACAATCACAAAAAGAAACGAAGAAAAAGAAGAAATAACTAGACGAATACTACTGACTAATAGAGCCTTTTATGCCCAAAAAAAAATACTGCACTCCAGATTTGTGTACAGAAAAACCAAACTCTCACTCTACAAAACAGTAATACGACCAGTACTTTGCTATGGCAGCGAGACTTGGACTATGACCCAGGACATAGAGGAACGAGTCAACAGGTTTGAGAGAAAAGTCCTCAGGTGCATAATAGGCCCAACCAGAGAGGATGGAATATGGAGAAGGAGATACAACAGCGAGTTGTACGAAATTTTTGACGACCCAGAACTCTCAATTTTAATAAAAATTAACAGATTAAGACTAGCCGGTCACGTAGTCAGGATGGAAGACAATCGCATCCCAAAACGGCTTATGATATCAGAAATTTCGGGAAATAGGCCAGTAGGTAGACCCAGGAGGAGATGGATAGACTCTGTGACGGCTGACGCAGAGACAATGCTGAACATCCGGAACTGGAGACATGCTGCAAGGGACCGTCAAACATGGAGAAATGCCCTAGAGGAGGCCAAGGCTCGATTTGGGCTGTAGCGCCATTGGATGGATGGATGGAAACTAAAATTATAAGGTTACAGAAAAATCCCAACTTCCCATAGTTATAATATTAACACCTGAGCATAGTAGGAACATTACACGGCGTTCGCTCGGCCTCGATTAATCCTCGGTCAAGGCAAGTTAATAAGAAACACCCCAGCAGAAAAAAAATCCTTTTCCTTTTATTTAAAAAGTCTCGTCATATACACCCAAATTCCTAAAACCACAGTCAGTAATATTCTCGGCAAATTTTTTTTTTTTTTCGATTATTTTTATATTATATTTCTTATTTTAATTTCTGTTATTTATCCTATTATTATGTGTCCAGTTATATTCTCCTTAATTCTTTTAATATTATGTTTCTGATTTTTTATTTCTGTTATTTATCTTAATATTATATTTCCGTTTTCATCTTCATTAGTTATTTTAATATTATAGTTCTTATTTTGATTTCGGTTATTTACCTTAATATTATAGTTCTAACTTTATCTTCATTAATTATCTTTAACATTATATTTTTAATTGCATTTCTATTTGTACTCAGTTTTTAGATCAAATTATGATAAGTTTCCCTTAAACACTTCTTCAACGTTTGAAAATTTTAAATTTTTTTTTTCTTTGTTATTAAATTTGCATTACTTCTTCATTTAAAATATATTTCCCCTCTTTTTTTTTTTGAGTAAAAGTGAGGTTCAACTAAATGTTGAAATTAAATTATGAATAAAATTCAAGATATCAAGTAAAAATATATAATTGTTACACAACACAAATTGGACTGATTCCAAAATAGGGACAAGCGAATTAATGAGTAGATATAGTATATTCGCAAGCAGTACAATCTCCCAAATAAAATTCAATTTTTTTTGCTTTTGTTTTGTTTTTTTTCTATTGATTCATTGGGAATCAGACAGTGATCTCGATCTATGATACAACCACCCCTTTTCCTAGATAGATACAACAAATTACGCGAGTTCCTTCACGGTTGACTAAATATTATACCTACACATACCTTTAATAAAGCCGGGAAAGATTATCCAACCAAAATTAAGGTAAATCAAAATCAACTCGAGCAAAAAAAACCACAAATCCTTGGGCAGCCTTAAGACCACCATTCATTAGGGCTTTTACCTGTCTGCCCAAAAATAATCGATCACTACACAAAAGGGAATTCAAAATTCTCTTCTTCCTTTGTAGATATTTCGGAGTTTTGATTATATTTTCATTTTATTAACAACAAAACTTCTTATTAATTTATGTAAACTTCCCCTCTGAATATCTTCCTTTTTTCCATTATTCCAGAGAAAAAGATTGATTATAATGTAATAATGAATAACACTTGTTGATAACACGAAAAATCATTCCGTTTAATTGCAGAATGTCCCGCCCCAAAACCCAAGAAAATATATATAATTCCAAAGCAATGGTAAACGAAACTAATTTAACATTTTTTTTTCAATCAATTCTCAAATTGTTCGCCACCAAACACAAAATAGCAATTGATAATTCCAAAACCAACGATTTCTAGGAGAAACCAATTTAACATACGTATTTTATTTAAATCTAATAAAAAAATTGCGCTTCACCAAAGCACTAGAAAACCATTTAATATAATATATAAAATATATAATTCCAAAGTAATGGTAAACGAAACTAATTTAATATTTTTATTTCAATCAAATCTAAAATTGTTCGTCACCAAACACAAAATAGCAATTGATAATTCCAAAACCAAAGATTTCTAGGGGAAACCAATTTAACATATGTATTTTATTTAAATCTAATAAAAAAATTGCGCTTCACCAAAGCACTAGAAAACCATTTAATATAATATATAAAATATACAATTCCAAAGTAATGGTAAATGAAACTAATCTAATATTTTTATTTCAATCAAATCTAAAATTGTTCGCCACCAAACATAAAATAGCAATTGATAATTCCAAAACCAAAGATTTCTAGGGGAAACCAATTCAACATATTTTATTTAAATCTAATAAAAAAATTGCGCTTCACCAAAGCACTAGAAAACCATTTATAATAACTGGCAAAGGAACTCATTTAATATTTTTCCTTATATCAAATTCAGGATTTCCAGCCACCAAACACAGAAATTTTACAACTCAGAAAAAAAGGTAACGGAAACTTCTCTATTCTTTTGATTCCAATCCAATTGATTATAGAAGAAAAACGGCGACGTTTCTAAAAATTTAGTTTAGACCACCAAACTACAACTAAATGAAGTTTTCGCGATTTTTCCGCAATCACGCAATCCTTCTCGGTCATAAAATCAATCAATCGCGGGGTTAAACACCGACTCAAAAAAAACCAAACAAACAAAAGAAAATCCGCGTCCCAACCAAGAAAACGAAACGTCCGTTCGCTACCAAATCTACAATCCGACTCTCTTTTCTCAAAATTTTTTCCTTCCGCCTTTCCACCGAAAAACCAGCAGACGGGACCCCGTTATCCTGCATTCCTTCCCGCTATCCCTGATGCCTGAGCCCACAATTTTGAACCGGCGAAGCGAAGCAATTCATTTTGGGATGTGCCACATTTTAGCTACGCCAGAAAGCAGTGATAAACTAGCTAACAGCGCAACCAAAGTGCCATTTATGCTTTCGTTGACTTGGCTAGCCCGGTTAGATTGGCTTGGGCCTAAACACGTCTAATATGTTGTTATGGGTATATTCTGCTGGTGAGGCAGACAAAAGGTCTCGGAACGGATTTTTTGAAAAATTATTAACTGGCGGCAGAAGAGTTGTTGCCAAATTTTTGTCCAATTTTTACTTGAAAAATGCGTAGTTGCCATCTAATTTTTTTCCGAATGGTTAACCCTCTGACACATGATTCTTTGTTCTTACTTAAAAAAAAATATAGGTATATTACATCGGTTAAAAATAGGAAAAAGATAGGAAAAAGATGTTTATAAAGTTATGTAGAAAAATGTGAAAATTTTATACGTTACTTCTAGATGGCTAATGTCTCCGGTAAAAACAAATGTAATTAAAATTGTGACTTGTAAGCAACAGAAAACCATGTTACATGTGAGTTACACGATGTGTGAAAGGGTTAACAATTCGGATTCAATTTGACGCTTACGCCACTATTGTTTAGGTTGATAAGGTGCGTCAGAGGCCTATGTGCTCAAGGCGACCGTTACATATTGGGTCTACAGATACCATAAACCCACCATTTTTTTGGTTTTTTTATAAGCTACATTTTATAATTTTTTCGCTAAAATACTTACTTTTTGAGTTATTCGCGAAAAACCTTCTGAAAACGTGGTTTTTTTGGTTAAAAAATTGACATTTTCACTCGCAAATAACTCGAGATGTATTGAATTTCAGAAAAAACTTTATAAAAAAAGTTTCTTAGAATTAGCCAATCTACATATCTATTCCCGGACTTATTTTCAATGAAAAATTTTTCACCCCCAGGATAAAAGCAACCCCCCAACAAAGCAAACTTTAAAGTAGAGGGTAAGTAGAACCTAAATCCAAATATTTGTGCAAATTCGGTTGACTGGAATATAAGCCCATCACATAAACAGATGTTTGTTCGTGAGGGCTGTGACGAAGGCTGTGAAGGTTTTACATAAATTAATATTTTTAATTATAATAGTAAACTTATATTAACATAAATTACTTATTTACTATATATAAAAAATTAAATCTATACTCTAGAAACTAATATTTCAAAAAAAATAATAAATAAAAAATTCAAGTAAAATTCATAATCCATTAATTAATTCATTGAATAAATCGCTGGTTTGCGAAAATAGTGACGCAACTAAAAATGATTGATTTTAGAGAATGATCTTTTTTAAAATTACTCGAGAATGTTTTATCTCAAATGAATAATGACGATATATCTTTCTAACGATAGTTGACGCGAATTCGGCGTTGCTTCTCTGTTTACTATAAATGATCAAAGATTGTTGGTCATTTGGCATATTAAGTTTAATTTAACAGAATTTTGAATTGCGTCGTTATTCTCGCAAACCAGCGAAATGTTTCGTATGTATGTATTACATAATAGCCCAGTGAATAAGCCGGAAAAAATGGAGAAGTGGTAGAACAACACCAATTTCAAAAATTCTTTTTTTCCCGTATTCTGTAGACGTTCAGGAACATTCATCACCACTAACCCTTGCATTACCTCGAAAAATGAATAAATTAGTTTGGTTTTACCCCTCCAAAGCACTCCCATGAATTGCAGTACTGATAATTTTAGTAAAATTTATATATTTCGGCTCGGAAATTTTCTCTCGGGAGCTTTCGAGGTCGCTGATCACGAATCCGAAGTCCATTTGTATGTAGGGGTGGTTTCAACTCTTAAAAGAACCCCTTGGTAAGAAGAAATATTAAAAATGCATTACTTTGCCTCGGATATCGTTTCTCGGGGGTTTTCGGGGTCGCTGATCACGCATCCGAGGTTCATATACATATAGGGGTGGTTTCAACCCCTAAAAATCACCCCCGGTGACAGAAAATATTGAAAAATTCGTCTCTATAGATGTTCGATATCATTTTCTTCGAGAGGCGGCAAAGAAAAGGAAGGTGCAATTTTTCAAAGTTGCAACGAAAGAAATGGTCGTCGATTCATGGACAAAGGCAGTTAATCGTCAAAAGCATGAGTGGTGTCGATCAGTAATGGGGATCAGAGTGGATTAGAGATTATAGTAGCACCATATCAAGTGGGAGTGTTAAAATCTACGCTACCAACTGCCTGATAGTGGAGCTATCTATCTATCTATCCCTTGACATGTATTGGGAACTGCCGCTGACTTCAAGCGTATCATATTTTATTTCATAACTTTCCGCAAGTGTGTACCATGTTGGAATTCAACTTTTGTTAGCTAATGCTTTATCTTATTCTTTTTGTTTGTTCTTAATAAATATATTGTTAATCAAAATCTGTTTTTATCAGGTCGGATTGCATTGTCAGGCGAATTATGCGTATGTGCAAATTTGAAGTTGATCAAATTTACTTAAAGTTGATCAAAGATACCTTTTAGTCTATTATAGATGTCTTCCGCCAGTCTGTGTTGGCCGCCATAAAGAATTTGGAATCACGGCTCACAGCTAATTATATTCTACCTGTCATACCCTTTCATTTGATAACCATGTCGGGGGTCGGGAACACAAATGCAAAAATCGGCCGCCATCTTGATTTTTTTACAAAACGGTCAGATTGCAGTTCCCCGCTAGCTATACATATGTGCAACATTTGAAGTTGATCGGTTATATGGAAGGGGTCAAAATCAAGTTAAAGGTTTTTCTTTGTTATCTATCTATACCACCCTAATTTATTCATTTTTCGAGGCAATGCAAGGGTTAGTGGTGATGAATGTTCCTGAACGTCTACAGAATATGGGAAAAAAAAGAATTTTTGAAATCGGTGCTGTTCCACCACTTATCCACATTTTACAGTTTTTTCCGGCTTATTCACTGGGCTATAATTCTTGAATACTATTTTAAAATAAAGTTCATTTACAATATTTTTTAGATAAATTGGAAGATTATTGAATAACTTAGGACCTAGTGTACTTGCATGACGTTGGGCTAGTGTTTTTTTGCATCTTGAGATGTTGAGCGGCGTATTTCGTTTCGCACGGGTATTATGATTCGAGATTCTTGTGGAAAATGTTGATGGATTTTGTTTTATAAATTTTAAAAGTGTTACCAAGTATAGTTGTCGAATGTCCATTACGTCAAATTCGGCAAATGCTTGAGTTGTTGAGTAGTATTTCGATTTGCCGAGGCATATTTTAATTAGTTTACTTTGGACATTATGTACAGCACTTATAGTATACTGCTGTGGGTAGCACGCCATGCTATTTTTTCATATTGAGGGATTGATTGTGCAATCACAAAGTAAACATTTTTCAAGATTTGGAGATCGAGGTAGTTCCTTAATATTCTAAATTTATATATAAGTTGTCTCATTCTGCTAACAGTGTTTGATATATGATTTTTCCATTTCGGTTCATTATCTATGGTAACCCCTAGATATTTCACTTCCTTTGTGTGATTTAGCCTAGTATCCTAATACCTTTTTATATTTGTTTATTTATGTCGCGTATAAAAAGTATGTGCCCAAAATTCCCTCATAAAATCTACCAAAATTGCGATTTTTCAAAAATTCCAACGGGATTTCATTTTTAATTGTTTCTTAATTTTTTTAAATGATTTTCCCAATTATAAACTGATGTTAGAAAAAATGGCAGCATTGGTAATTAAGGTTAAAAAAAACTAGATCGTTTTTAACTCAAAAAGTAGTGAACCGATCTTGTTAAAATTTTTTTGCATTGCCGGGAATACATAAAACCATCTTCAAGAATTTTCAGCCTTCTATGTGTAGTTGTTTTCGAGTAAACAAATAGTCAAAATAACGTGATTTGAAAACTTTGGAAGCTGTTTGCAAGATCACCCTTGCACTTAGCGACCTGTAACAAGGCTTATTTTTTAGAGAATTTCATAACGAAGAGCTTTCCCAATGCATATGTTATACTAAACGTTAGCAGGAACAAAGCTATTGAAAGAAATATAAAGAAGTGCATATTTTATTCACAATAAGTTAATTAAAAAATTATGCCGTCAACCAATTTGTGGGCAAACTTAGGGTGTTTAACGACACCCTAAAACGAAGCGATTCCAACAATAATCTCGCCTAGGGGTCAATAATTCATTTTTTATCTTTTTTTCCTTCTCGCCGACTGGTCAGAGCCAAAAACCAGTAAGTATTTTTTAGAAATGTAATAGCATATTCTGTAACAAGTTTGGAATAGTTCATATTCCGCACAAGTGGCGGCGTTGTTACAATTTTAATCGATCAGAACACTTATCTAGGGACTGCAAAAGCGTAAGACGGATCGAGTGTTATAACTGCCACCAACAGGGGCTGTACAGAATTACCACTTTAATCCTGACAAAATAAAAGGTGCCGGAAAGGTGTGATTCAAATAAAAGATAACTTTCGAATAATTCAATTACAATTTATTTCTGACTGATAAGTTGTTTCCTTAATATCTAATTCAGTATAATTCAAAGTGAAATCCAAAAATATATTAATTTTTAAACTGCCGAAAATCTAATTCTGAAATTAAAGCTAAGAAAATTTTCTTAAAACTTAGCTAACTTGATCTATTTTATAAAAATTAACATAGATGTTAAAAACCTACAAACTACCTACCCTAAGCTACGACTAAACCCTAGAAAATAACCTAGTCGGACGACAGTCACCAGAGACTCAGGCGCCAGGATCTGGTGGCTCTCGCCCGAGCTTTGTCGCCCGCGAGAGCTGAGGCTTTACAATAGCCTGAGAGCTCGCGGGCGGCGTCATTCAAGGCTACCCCTAGCTAAACCTAACCTTAAAACTACCTACCTATCTTATAGCTAAACTTATTACAATGGTAATCCTATGACTATGCCTAATTCCCCTACTGGGATCCTAATCCTACTTAGGCTAACGCCTGCATTCACACATCACATTATCACACACATTAGCCGGCTTCATCCTATTGATTCTTTCAGCCAACAGTACTTTGTACTGGCTCTGAAAGCCTCCTCTCTATCTAAAGGGCCGACTCGCGTGCTGAATCGCAGGAGGTCTGCGTTCAGCCCATCGGTTCGCTCGTGTAACACACGTTTATCCCGCGCCCGACGATAAACGTGGTATATTAAAGGTACTCCCTCCGTGTTTTGTATCAAACCTAATGAATCTAGCCACGGGAATGCTTCTGGTGGTACATATCCTGTCTGTCTTGTCATGTTATAATAGTCTGGTTTGGGGTAATAAGCCCCAAAAATGAGAGGATTGCCGCTCTCTGTCGCTATTACAACGTGATTTCGGATCAATCTGATTATGAAATTGTCCATCCTCATGGTTGCTGATTTTCCGTATAGGATATCATTGGCATGGAATTTTTTGAAACTCGACTCAGGTGTTCTATACATGCTTAAGCATGCCCTTAAGCATTGTCTTTCGAACACCCTCATCTTATCCATATATGATGGTGATATATTCCACCATACGGGGCAGCCGTAGGTAAGTACCGGTCTGACTAAGGTCTTGTAGCAATTCACCTTAACTCTGGAGTTAAGATGTTTACTAAAAAAGAGCCTTTTCGTCATTTGGAAAGCCTTACGGGCTTTGGCTATAGAAGCACGTATATGACTCTCGTAATACACGTACTGATCCAGCCAAATTCCTAGATACTTAACCTCGGTTTTCTTTACCAGCGTCTGTCCCGCATGGCTTCGTATATAAAACTCTTTCCAGTTCCTCCTAACATCGCTTGAAGGTTTATTAAGAGGAGTCCTGAAAAGGATCGTTTCGCATTTTCCATGATTGATTTTCAATTTCCAATCATCAGCGTAACGCTCGATTTCCTCGAAGTCGTGTTGTAGTAGCGTCTGGATCACGTCGATCTTCGGTCCTGTCCTGTATATGACGAGGTCGTCCGCGAAAGCCAGGGCGCTCGGAAGAGATCCAACTAGATCGCTTATATAAATGTTGAAGAGCAGCGGTGAGTTCACGCTCCTTGTTGCAACCCGTTTTTAGTTTCAAAGACCTGTGAGGTAAAATTCCCGCTTTTGACGAGGAACTTTTTCCCCGTTATCATGTCACAGATCACACGAAGCAAGGGATCGCTCATTCTATACCTTGTCAGCTTTAGCAGTAGCCTCTCGACCACACAGAGTCGAAAGCCTTATCCAGGTCGACAAGGCATGCTCCCGTACACTGTTTCTTACTAAAGTTCCAGTGTATGTCGGACACCAATTTTGCGCAAGCATGGATAGTTCCATGTTCCGCTCGGAATCCGAACTGGTTGTCCGGAATTATTTTATTTTCCTCAACCCAGCTTGCCAGCGAACGATTAATTACAACCTCAAATACTTTACTGATGTTTGGGAGTAAACTTATTGATCGGAGATTAGCAGGGTTTGATCTATCTTTTTTTTTTAGGGATCGGATATATCACAGCTATTTTCCAGTGTTCTGGGAAATAGGCAATGTTCAAGGCATTGTTGAACAGAGCGGTATAAATGTCAACCGCACAAGGGGTAGGTGTTTCAGAACGACATTAGGGATGCCGTCGATCCCCGACGACTTTTTATTAGTTAACGTTTGGAAGATTCGCAGGAGCTCGTCCTTCTTCACGAAAATTGAGTGTTCGGAGGCCTCTGAGATATTATCTGCTGGGCAATCTTCACTGAATTCGACTAAATGTCGATTCTCAGATCTCTGTGCTCTGATGTCGCTTTGAAGGGCGGATTGATTTAATAGTGCTTGGTTCTCCAGGTCAAGGTTCGGTCGAACACTAGTGTTCACCGAATAGACTCCCTGGCAGAACGCCCCCACTAAATCTACTCTGTTATAGACTTGGAGTAATTCTCCTTGATTAATTGTTGGAGTTTTCGGATCACCGACTTTAATGTTGCAATTTCCGGATTCTGGCGGTCGTGGAATTGTCGGTGTAGTGTCTTAAGTCTCGAGAGCAGTATACTTTTCTGTCTTTATAGGCTGTCAATTGTGGAGTTCCTATAGCAGTCGGTACAGTCTTGCTTTTTTGTCTTAGGCTGGTCGCACACTGCAGCAGATTCGGCCGAACTTTTTACGGCCGTATATGGCCGAATAATTAAACAAATCTGATCGGAGTAAACCTAGGGACGTCAACGGCCAAAAACAACGGCTGTAATGTGCGAATGAGAATAGCAAAATAATTGTTTGAAAAATTCGGCCGAATACGGCCGTAGAAAATTCGGCCGAATCTGCTGCAGTGTGCGACCAGCCTTAGGTATGGTTCGATCCATCGTTTGTACAATGATTCGATCCATATCCTTCAGTAGGGAGTCAATTTCGTCCTTCGTTAAATTTCTGTCTGTCGGCGGTGATAGCCCTTCCGTCTGTATGGTGCGGGCAATCGTGCTGGAAAAACGTGGCCAGTATGCCCTATGGTAAGCAAAGGGAAGCACTGTAACATATTGTTCCAGCTCGATCGACTCGCGTGTCAGTTTCACCGTGATCGAGAGTCCGTGGTGGTCGCTGTCGTAAGGAACCGTTCGTAGGCAGTTCACATCCTCGTCATTTGTTCGTCCGCTGTCTAGACGTGAGTCGAGCAAGCACAGATCTAAATACGAAACACCTCTGGGGTACGACGGCCTGTCTGTAGCGAGAAGTGTGACCTTCTGTAGGATTCGATTGCCCTCTAGCCATCTTTGCAGATGGTTGCCTCTAGTGTTGGATGTTCGATTTCCCCATGCTCCGTGTTTGGCATTTAAATCTCCGGCCAATAAGTAATAATTTTCTTCTGATCCCAGGTTAAGTATTTGAAAAAGTTGTGCTAACTCGCGGACAAAACAGTCGGCATGAGGGGCTGCGGGTGCATAGGCCGCGATCACGTACATCCTTCGTCCACTTTGGAGAGGGAAATACACGACGCAGGCTTCCAGCACTCGAAACCTTTCGATTTCTTTGCTTTGTCTGACCCTAAACTTTATCCCATTTTTGATGAAGATAGCCGTTCCGCCGCCCTGAGCGGCTCCAGGGCGGTCACGTCTGACTACTTCGTATTCTTTGTACTCCAGTTTGTGTTTCCGAGACAGCTTGGTTTCGCTGACGAGGAGCACATCAGGGGCTTCGTGTTGCAACAATGACAGGATGTCTGCTCTCCTCTCAATTCTAATAATTGCGTTGGCATTTATTACCACGATTTTAATTGAGTTCCCTCCCAGTGCCGTCATTATGCGCTTACGGTCCGTCTACGAGGAAGAGCACGGAGTAAACAAGGTTCAACCTGGCACCTTGCTCATTTACTTGTCGTTGTATGTTGGCCAGCTGTCCCTGAATGGACAGGAGGATTGCTTTTATCTCAGTGTCCGCAGAGGCTTGGGCCTGTGCCAATTTCGGGGCTTGTTGTGGTACTGCTTGTGCTCCCATTGCCATTTGTGCAAAGGATACATTTGGCCTTACTATATTTTGAAACATGGCAGCTTTCTGCCTTTTATGTTCTTCGATTGTGCTCTTTCTCGCTTGTATACGCTTTTTTAGCTCTGCGTACTTTGGGCATCCCCGATAATTTGCGGGGTGTCCGTTTGAGCGGCAGAGCACACAGTATAACTTTGTCAAGTCGTCCACTCGTTCTTTACCAAGTGCGCACTCCTCTGGCTTGTGGTCCTTGTCGCACTTTATACACCTAAAGGCCATGTGGCAGTTAGGCGCAGCGTGCCCGAACCTTTGGCATCTCATACATTGGAGAACGCCATCTTTTTTATTTAATTTTTCCCATTTCACTATGAGGTGGCCAACATCACCAATTAATTTAAGGGCGTCTAGTCGACTCTCTGGGGAAAGTTGGACCAAGAAGAAAGGGAGTACCTTTTTCTTAGCGCGCGAGTACGGTGTTGCGAAAGGTCTCACCGTTAAAAATTTTAAATTGTCAACTTTCTTCTCATTTAACAATGTAAGGATTTCCTGTGGATCCATTTCGGGGTCCAGGCCCTTCAGAAGGACATTTATTTTTCTATCCTCTTTTGCGGTATAGGAGAAGAATTCAGTGTTAGTACGCTCAAGCACACTTTTCATTTTTTTATAATCTTCTACTCTCATACATATAAGGGAGTGGTGTCCGTTAGATTGTCTCTTAACGGAATACCCATCCTTCCCAATCACTCTTAAAGCTAACGCTAGAGTGTCTGAGACACTTTGATTAAATATTATGATAGGCGGTACCTTTTCTTTTTTTGATATCTTTGTATATCTTGCTGTTGTTGTTGTTGCTCATGCTGCTGTTGTTGTTGTTGTTTTTGTTAGGTTTTCAGCTGAACTTTCTGTGGGAACTTTTTTTGGCGGAGGCTGTTTGCAATTTTTCTCCTTCACCAGATTGATGAGTTCTTCTAACGCTTTTTCCTCATCTTCGGTTGGCATTAACGGAGCGAAAGTATTTCCTACTCCAGTATATGCCGGCTGCTGTTGCTGCATTTGTTGAGTGAGCGCTATTAGAGGGACGGGGGTCCATGTTATGGCCCACTCCCTTGCGTCCGTTGCGCTTTTCACTTAATTTGTGTTCGAGGGTTCTAAATTATTATTATTTTTTTTCTTTTAATTGTAACGAACCACGTTTCGTTACTAGAATCCCTCTCCAGAAACGTTAAAAACATATTAACGTACCACGTTACGCCACTAGAATCCCTCTCCAAGAACTTTAGAAAATATTGGAGTACTAAACCGAATAGGGGTGATTCTCTCCTTGAAAGCTTCCTTTCGAAGCTTTAAAGCTTCCTGCCCAGATGAGCTTTTTGACTATAAAACAAACCGCTTCACCAGGCCAAATTCAGTCTTTAACCAGGCTCGTTCCGGAGAGGTCCTCCTCTCCGGTCCTAGACCGTGTCGAGGTGTATGATCCGGCACGGTCAAAACACATACCGTTGGAATGTGGCCTAGGTCTTGTCGAGGTGTATGATCCGACATTGTGCCGAAGCAATAATTCCTAGACCGTGTCGAGGTGTATGATCCGGCACGGTTACACTTCACACATTACACACATTACACAAATACCAGAGGAATGCGGCCTGGACCAGTGTCGAGGTGTATGATCCGACAATGTGCCCAAGCAGCAATTCCTAGACCGTGTCGAGGTGTATGATCCGGCACGGTTACACTATACACATTACACAAATACCTGAGGAATGTTGCCCAGGCCTTGTCGAGGTGTATGATCCGACAATGTGCCGAAGCAGCGCTTTCTATACCGTGTCGAGGTGTATGATCCGGCACGGTTAGACCACATACTTAACACATACACAACACATACCGACCGCATACCGACCGACCACCGAATACCTGAGGAATGTTTCCTGGACCAGTGTCGAGGTGTATGATCCAACACTGTTCCCGGCAGCATTTCCTAGACCAGAGTCGAGGTATGACCAGATACAATACCGACAATATACCGAACACCGCATTATATACATACCCGCCTGGACCGCACCAGTAATACCGCTAAACACCAGCTTACGCACATGTAGAGTGCAGTAATGAGTAGATAGTAGAGTGTAGTAGTGGTAGTTAGTTGCTTAGATATACCCTTAAGAAACATGTAAATATATATCCAGATATAATAAGTAGTTATTTATATTTAAGATACCCAAATTGTTAGTATATAAGGATTTTGAATGAATAAAAGAAATATTATTTTGTAAGAAGGTGTTTGTTCTCACAAGACCTTGGACAACTCAAGAGCCCCCGGCAACCCTCCCTTAAATAAGGAGGTTTAGAGAACTTCCGGACGAAACACCATTACAAAATTGGCGCCCGAGCAGGGACCGTTAAATTATATATATATATATCTAACCAGTTAAGTAAATAACCGATGTCAAAAAGGAAAAAGAGTAGGGATAGAAAAAGCATATAAATATCGGGCTCTGAACTGAAGAAAATCAGAAAGTAATCAGAGCTCAAGGCGAGCACATCTAAACCAGCTAGAACCAGGAAAACCAAGCTGATAGAAAGAATCCAGTACCCTGAGAAGAAAAAGCAAAGTTTTCGCTATGGACAACCGACACCAGGAAATTCTCCAAATGAAGAAGACGGAGCTAGTAGCCGAATTAAAATTCCATGGACTACCCACCACCGGAGACGTGCATACATTAAGGGAACGCCTACTCCAGCAAAGCACACCAGGGGAAATTTCATCAGTACCCCATACCCCGACGATGACACCAACAGGCCAGACACCAGTAAGAGCACCCGATCCAGTCGCCAAGAAACCCAGTCCAAACATAGAAATCATGGACAGAATCCGAAAATGGGGCACTTACTTCGACGGAACAAACGACCTATACGGATTTATAGAACGAGTGGAAGAACTAACCGAAGCCTACGGAATCTCAAAAGAAATCCTCGTACCAGTACTATCTGAATTACTCAGAGGGAAAGCACAGCTCTGGTACCGAAATAACAAAGCCAATTGGAGGACATGGGACGATTTCCTAGAGCAAATAAAAAACCAATTTCTCCCGCCAAGATACCAGCAACAATTAGAAGAATATTACAGAGGCCGGAAGATGAAACCCAACGAGAACATCCGAGAATATATTACCACCATGCAAACCCTCAGCAGACGAGTGGGGATAGCTAATCCTGAAGACCAACTTGCACGAATATTCAACAACCTGAGGGCAGAGTATAGATTATATATCCGGCGCAGTGATGTTCAAACCATGACCGAACTACAAATTCAAGGCGAAGAGTACGAAGCAATCCAAAGGGACCAAGCTGCTCAACGAACCAATCAACCGACCTACCAGAACCGAATACGATTGGCCGCCACCATGCCGAATCTAATACATCCAGCATACAACAGAAATAATCACTGCTGGACATGTGGACAACCAGGGCATGACCGAAGAATATGCAAGGAACCTTCTAGGCTATTCTGTTCCAGATGTGGTACCAGGGGCACCTTAAGCAAAAATTGTAAATGCCCGGGAAACGCCAACCCAATCGGAAAGAAACAATACGGTCCCACCGGTTGGAACCAGCACGGACCACAATAGAAATCCCAAACACCGATACCAGTAAAGACAACCGTCCATTTATCACCATACAAACATACGACCAGACCCGAAAAGCCTTATTAGATACCGGAGCAACCCAATCCTACATAGGACAAGACATAGCTGACTTTTGTAAAGAAAACCATGCTGCGAGCACCATTATACCAACACACAAACAGAAAGTACAACTTGCCAATGGCATCACCGATAAAGTAACTGAAGTCATCCAATTCGTGTTCAAACACAATAACAAACCAGTTGAACACCCATTCCGCGTACTTCCGAGTGTAAAGCCAAACATCATTATAGGCATGGACCTATTAAACCGTTTTGGACTAGAAATGACGTTCACCAGACAACCGAATGTAACCAACCCTATCCTAGCTATTACCACATCCGAAGAGACCCAACTCGAAGAATTCCTACAAAAGGAACTAGCCAAATTTGACAGATTAGGGAAAACTACCACCCTTGTCGAACACAAGATAAGGCTAAAAACCGACCAGCCAATAAAACACCGATACTTCCCTAGAAATCCAGTAATGCAACAAGTAATCAACACCGAAATAAACCGTATGTTGGCTGAAAAAATTATTGAACCGTCCAGCAGCCCGTACAGTTCACCCGTAGTTCTGGCAAGGAAGAAGAATGGCCAATACCGATTCTGCATCGACTTCCGGAAGATCAATGAGTTCTCAATAAAAGATGCTTACCCGTTGCCTCAAATTAATCATATTCTAGACCGATTACGAGAGGCAAGATATATAACCACACTCGACCTACACCAGGGTTATTGGCAAGTGCCATTAGCTAAGGAGAGTAAACCAGTTACCGCATTTACTGTCCCAGGTCGAGGGTTATACCAGTTTACCGTCATGCCATTCGGACTCCACTCCGCGCCAGCAACATTCCAGCGATTACTTGATACCATAATAGGACCAGGAATGGACGAGAAAGCATTCGTATATCTAGACGACATTATCATCCTAGGAAGAACCTTTGAGGAACACCTAGATAATATACAGGAAGTATTCCAGCGGTTACGAAGAGCAAATCTCCGACTAAATCCTGACAAATGTAAGTTCTGCCAGCCAGAGTTACAATACCTAGGTCACCTGATAACACCAGAAGGTATCAAAACAGATCCAGAAAAGATCAAAGCGATACTACAAATACCATCTCCTAGAACTGTAAAGCAAGTTCGTCAGTTCCTAGGCATAGCCTCATGGTATAGACGCTTTATAAAAGACTTTTCCAAAGTAGTAACGCCTCTTAACTTACTACTAAAGAAAAAACAAGAGTGGAAATGGGGACCAGCTCAGGAGGCTTCATTCACAAGCTTAAAACAATCACTTACCGAAGCACCAGTACTAGCGTGCCCAGACTTCAACCATACTTTTACCCTACAAACAGATGCCAGTGCTGAAGGCCTCGGAGCCGTACTCACACAGAAAATCCAGGGGACAGAACAGGTCATCGCCTATGCCAGCCGCACGTTAAACGAGCAAGAAAAGAAATATTCCGTCACTGAGAAGGAATGCCTTGCGATAGTATGGAGCATCAGGAAAATGAGGCCATATCTGGAAGGGTACAAATTCACCATAATCACCGACCATCAGGCATTAAAATGGTTACGGACATTAGATAATCCGTCCGGACGTTTGGCAAGATGGGCCCTCGAATTACAGCAATACGACTTCGACATAAAATACCGAAAAGGAGTATTAAACAAAGTCGCCGATGCCCTCTCACGCCAGCCAACATCGGAAATAGCCGGCTTAGAGGAAGAAAGCTGTAAATGGTATTCACACAAATACCAATCCGTCAAAGAAAAACCCAACGATTACCCCGACTACCGAATCCACGACGACAAATTATATCATTTCATACCGGCTCAGAATCATTTGAACGAACCAGATCCGGAGCAAGAATGGAAGCGTTGTATAGCAAAAGAGCATAGAAAACAAATCCTATTTGAAAATCACGACACACCCACCGCAGGGCACTTAGGAGTGGCCAAAACAATAAACCGACTGGCCAAAACATATTACTGGCCGGGAATATTCCGAGAAGCAGCAAAATATGTTCGAAGTTGTCTCACGTGTGCCAAACATAAACCAGACCAACAGAGACCAGCTGGTAAAATGCACACATACCAACCTCATAAACCATGGGATGTCGTCAGTTCGGATTTAATAGGACCGCTACCACGCTCCAAAGAAGGAAATACCATGATATTAGTATTTCACGACAAATTTACCAAATGGGTCGAAATACAACCATTACGACAAGCTACCGCTACTACCATAACCAAGTCATTTCGAGAACGAATAATTTCCCGCGTTGGCTGTCCGCGAGTCATCATCACGGACAACGGAGCGCAATACACCAACAAGAAATTCCGACAAATGTTAGAAGGCTTCCAGATACAACACCGACTTACATCTCCATATACTCCACAAGCCAATCCGACCGAAAGAGTCAACAGAGTTATACACACCATGATCGCCCAATACATCGAAACCGATCACCGAACCTGGGACAAATATATCCCAGAACTCATGCTGGCCATTAACACCAGTTCACACGATTCCACAGGATATACCCCAGCGTATTTGAACTACGGAAGAGAACTCACACGACCTTCTCTTTTTAAGAAAACTCTGGAAGAGGAACACAATCAACCAGCCATGACAGACATTTACGAAGTAGTCCGTCGGAATCTCGCAATAGCTGCCAAGAAGCAGAGTTACCACTACAACCTCAGGAGAAGAGAATGGCAACCCTCCATAGGAGAATGGGTAATGAAAAGGGAACATCAGTTATCCTCCGCCGTAAAGAATTTTGCTGCTAAATTAGCCCCAAAATTCTCTGGGCCTTACCAAATCCACACCAAGTTATCACCCGTCATCTATCGACTGACAAACAAAGATATAACTAGCAAACAAATAACAGCGCACATCAAAGATTTGAAAACAGCCCACCTGGAAACCCTAAATGCTCTAAATCCCTCAGAAACAATAAAAAAAGAAAAACAAACAAAATAAAGCAAGCTCAGTTTAGTAGCGACCATGAATCACTACGCAGCACGAAGACGGACCCAGCCCAGCCGAGTACCAACGAGTAGGAAAATACCCACAGCTGACCAAGTCGCCCAAGTTCACCGGTTAGGTGCACACAACCGCACCCAACCCCTCCAGCAGGCCGTAGGGCGAAAAAAATCCGAGATCCGCTACCTACCCACCAGGCCATTAGGAGTCCGAAATCGGCACGCTGCTGAAACCGCGATTCTACCCGGCTTAGCGACTATCGAAGTGGTCTCCGACGATAATTTTGTCGAGGAACTAGAGCAGACCATCCAGCGATACACCATTCAGCCAGTAGCACCCATCCCAGACGACCAGGTGGACAAGGAAAACCAAAAAAAAATACCAGACCCGAATCAGCCAAAAATACCAGACCCAAGCCAGCCAAATGTGCCTGATCCGAACGAGAGAATAGTGATAGAGGACCAAAGACCGATTGCCCGCGCCATCACAATGACGACCGATCCAGCCGACTATGGCATCAGTGGCACTTGGGAGAGCCTGTTCAAAACGTCTGCCCGAATAAAAAGACGAATCAAAGGAATTCGGCACATTCTAAAAAGACGGCCAGATGGAACCATCGAAACTTTTAGATGTTAAGAGTAGTGGAAAACCCTTTTTGTTGTATTATTTGTATTCGATTTACCTATTTTTAAGCAAGAAGCTAATTAATTTAGATATAAGGTAGAGCTTATTTATGTTTTTTTTGTTTATTTAATATTAAAGCTTTTATTTAGAAAAAAAAAAAAAAAAACAACACACCTATTCTAGACTTTAAAAACAATAAATTACCTCTTTTCCTCTTCCCGAAGAAAGAGGGGGATGTAACGAACCACGTTTCGTTACTAGAATCCCTCTCCAGAAACGTTAAAAACATATTAACGTACCACGTTACGCCACTAGAATCCCTCTCCAAGAACTTTAGAAAATATTGGAGTACTAAACCGAATAGGGGTGATTCTCTCCTTGAAAGCTTCCTTTCGAAGCTTTAAAGCTTCCTGCCCAGATGAGCTTTTTGACTATAAAACAAACCGCTTCACCAGGCCAAATTCAGTCTTTAACCAGGCTCGTTCCGGAGAGGTCCTCCTCTCCGGTCCTAGACCGTGTCGAGGTGTATGATCCGGCACGGTCAAAACACATACCGTTGGAATGTGGCCTAGGTCTTGTCGAGGTGTATGATCCGACATTGTGCCGAAGCAATAATTCCTAGACCGTGTCGAGGTGTATGATCCGGCACGGTTACACTTCACACATTACACACATTACACAAATACCAGAGGAATGCGGCCTGGACCAGTGTCGAGGTGTATGATCCGACAATGTGCCGAAGCAGCAATTCCTAGACCGTGTCGAGGTGTATGATCCGGCACGGTTACACTATACACATTACACAAATACCTGAGGAATGTTGCCCAGGCCTTGTCGAGGTGTATGATCCGACAATGTGCCGAAGCAGCGCTTTCTATACCGTGTCGAGGTGTATGATCCGGCACGGTTAGACCACATACTTAACACATACACAACACATACCGACCGCATACCGACCGACCACCGAATACCTGAGGAATGTTTCCTGGACCAGTGTCGAGGTGTATGATCCAACACTGTTCCCGGCAGCATTTCCTAGACCAGAGTCGAGGTATGACCAGATACAATACCGACAATATACCGAACACCGCATTATATACATACCCGCCTGGACCGCACCAGTAATACCGCTAAACACCAGCTTACGCACATGTAGAGTGCAGTAATGAGTAGATAGTAGAGTGTAGTAGTGGTAGTTAGTTGCTTAGATATACCCTTAAGAAACATGTAAATATATATCCAGATATAATAAGTAGTTATTTATATTTAAGATACCCAAATTGTTAGTATATAAGGATTTTGAATGAATAAAAGAAATATTATTTTGTAAGAAGGTGTTTGTTCTCACAAGACCTTGGACAACTCAAGAGCCCCCGGCAACCCTCCCTTAAATAAGGAGGTTTAGAGAACTTCCGGACGAAACACCATTACATAATATTATTGTTTGTGGGCCGGCACTAATTTACTAACGCGGCACCCACTCACTAGAATAAAACTATGATTTCTACTTTACGCAAGGATCAATTAATTCGTAAAAATACAATTATGTGTTCGCAGTTTCACGTCCTTCCTGCACGGCAGTTCGGTTAAAAAACTTATTTTAGGAATATTTGCAAGTTGGTGGGATATTCAGGAGGCGGAGTCCAATTTTTAGTGTTGAGAGGTAAGCAATTTTGTGAACTTGTTTGACTTCTTCATTGATTGTTTTTGTCTGTAATATTTTTCAGATTGCCGACAGGAATCTCAACTTCTAAGGATTTTCTTCAACATTAACCTGATTGTGTTTATTATGTCGGAATGGTTGCACATTTATCTTGAAAAGGGAAGTTTTATATATACTATATTAATTATTATATGCTAAATTAATTTGTTTTTCAGCCAAAACGAGACAATATTCTCCGATGGATTGAATGACGTTGATATCGTCGCGATTCTTTGAGACTTCTGTATCAATTTACGTTTAGTGTTTACATTTTGGTGTGGTGTAATAAATGGTGAATTGTTCAGTGACATCTGTATTTTATTTATGTTTATGTTTTAAATTAAATAAAAAATAGTGAGTTTTAACTGCTAAATTTGTGTGTTTTATTCACATTATTTCGTTTCAGGTGTCTTATCATGGTGATGATGGTCATACGATTTTTAATATATTTTTAGGTTAGGACGCTTAGGCCGGAACAGGGGCACGTATCAAAAGAATGTCTGATACTTCCTAGATGAGATAGCTGTATGATATGTAATAAGGTTCATCACGCAATATAGTTGCAAATCATGCAAAAAGGGTTCTCCAGAAAACTAGTCAGAACAGGAATGTAGCTGGGTACCTGCAGTCCGAAGTTAAGAACGAGTATCATATGGTTATTAAAATAGGCGATACCGATTATGTAGCGTTCATCGATAGCGGTTCAGATTGCTTGATGGTAAGAAAATGCATAGCCAGTAATCTCAACGAGTTTAAACAGCGGTGGCATAATCAAATAAGAGGATTCCTTGGAGGTAGTTACCTGTCAACAGAACGAGTTAACATCATTTTTCTAGTGGATGATATTCGTTGCGAAGGAACATTCTGCGTTGGGAACCGAAAAGTAGCACAAGTGCTAGAAGAGGCAATGATATAAGCCGAGAAGACGTGCGGATTGGAGTAACGACAATTGACGAGGAAAAAGAATGTTAGCGTTGCTGAACACGTATAGACAATTGTTTGCGAGGAAATTAAGCGAAATAGGTTGCACTAACCTGACAGAGATGAAGATTGAGCTCACTGATAACAAGCCATTTCAGTTACGACCGTACAGAGTACCGTATCCGAAGAAAGACAAGGTCACAGAGATGTTCGATGAAATGATCGAAAATGACATCATATGCGAGTCGACATCAGCATATGCGAGTCCGGCGATACTAGTGGCTAAAAAGGATGGTGGCGATCAACTCTGCGTCGATTTTAGAATGTTGAGTAAGCGAACAAGAAAAGAAGTATTTCCAACCCCTAAGGTTGAGGAACAAATTCAAGAAGCTGCAAAATACTTAACTACTTTACGGTAATAGATCTTAATAGCGGGAATCGAAGAAGCGAGCCGACAATATACAGCATTCGTGACGAGTAAGGGACTGCACGAATTTAAAAGGATACCGTTTGACAAAATGCGCCCGCGGTATTCCAGCGAATGATGGCCACGGTGTTACGTACTGTTCGTACAGACGACGCGATGAATTATATGGATGACATACTCATTGGAAGTCACACTTGCGAAGAAATGCTTCAAAAACTTCGTCGGGTATTCGATGCTATAAAGCGAGCGGGTTTAACCTAAAGAAATGTACTTTTATGAAGACTACGGTTGAGTACCTGCGACACGAGAGCAAGTTGAATGAAGTAAGGCCGGGAAGCATTAAGACTCAAGCAGTTGAACAATTTAAGCGGCCTGAAACTGTCACAGAAGTTCGTTAATTTCTGGGACTTTGTAGTTACTTTCGAAAGTTTGTTCCGAAGTTCGCTATACTGGCTAGTCCGTTAAATAAACTACTTCGAAAAGAAGCTGCGTTCACCTGGGAAGAAGGTCAGGAAAAGGCGTTCATCCAACCTTGGCCGCGTATGACCCCAATTTGAGTTGCGAAGTCCACACTGACGCAAGTAGCAGTGGATTGGCAGGAATTCTTCTTCAACGAGCGGAAGGTGCTTTGAAATCAGTGGCTTATTTCAGTAGGGCTACCACCGATGGCGAAAGGAATTTCCACAGCTTTGAATTGGAAACACTTGCGGTAGTAGCTAGCTTGGAAAGGTTCAAGTATTATGTTCTAGGGAAAACGTTCACTGTGGTTACCGATTGCTCAGCGCTGAAAACGACAATGACCTAAAAAGAGTTGATACCGAGGATTGCGAGATGGTGGCTGCGTATTCAGGAGCTCGATATCGAATTGGAACATCGAGCTAGAATTCGTATGTGTCATGTAGACGCATTAAGTAGGTCTCCTGAAGAACCGTCGAGAGAAACAGAACCTGTTTCTTTAAATGTTTTTAAGGTAACGATCGATGATGACGATTGGTTATTCACGATGCAGATCCAGGATCCTTATTTGCGAAGTATTGTTGCGAAACTAAGGGGCGGTGGTGACGTCGATAAGCAGCTGAAAATGAATTATGTATTGGAACGAGGTCGACTTTATCGAAGAATGAATGAAAGGAAAACGGTGGGTCGTGCCAAACTCGATCAAATGGAGGATAGTATAGGTTAGAGCGAGTATAGGAACATTATTGGTTCGCAAAGATGCGAAAATTCATCGCGAAATATTTACTGTCCTGTATTGATTGCGCCTTTAACAAACATTCAGGAGGGAGGACAGAAAGAGAATTTCATTATGATCAGATCGATTCGGTGCCTTTTAAGACGGTACACCTGGACCATCTGGGTCCTTTCCCACGGAGCAGCAAGGGAAACATAAACATACTTACCATCGTCGACTCGCCAACGAAGTACGTGATTGTCAAAGCAGTAAGAAATACAGCAACGGCGCCCGTGTTGAAAGCTTTTGAATGAGATTACCGGAATTGTAGGTATGCCTACGAGAATAGAGGTAGCTGTTAGAACTCCGCGAGCAACCGGACAAGTGGAACGAGTGAACCGGACATTGATATCTATGTTGGCCACTATGACCAGAGAAGATAAGAGATGGGACGAGCGGTTGAGGGAAATCCAATGGGCTCTCAATACGATGCAGAATCAAACAACAGGACGTAGTCCACACGAGTTGGTTTTCGCCTATGATCCCAGGAATATACTTCAGAATAAAATCACGCTCGTTCTTCAAGCTGAGGAAGATGACATCCGTGAAAATGTACCACAAGTCCGATGTGCGGTAGCGGAACTTATTAATGAGAAAAGGGCGAAGTGGAAAGAGAGATTTGATCACCAGCATAGGCAGCCAACGAAGTACGATACTGGAGATCTTGTGTTGGTGGAAAATGAACCCGCAAGCACCGGAACGTCGCGAAACTTAGAGCCGTCTTATAAGGGGCCATATATCGTAACAAAGGTATTGGATAAAGACCGGCATGTAATCGAAGATTTACCAGATTATAAACGAACGTATTCATCAGTATTTGCGAGTGATAGGACGAAACCCTGGTGTAGCTTGCCCTCAGGGGACGAGAGCGAACCAGAACAATCCTACGACGACGAGGAGAGCTGCGAGGATGGCGAAGACAGCGAGGACGCTGTCATTGCAAGTTTGCCGAGCTGTAAACATAGTAACCCGGCACCAGACTTAATTGTATATTAATAAAACCTTGACACCCAATCTAGCAAACAAGCGTTGGCAACGGACTGACAACGATTATTTGGACTGGACTTGTTTTCGTTGCTCGTGTTTTTTTACCCGAAACAACATTTAACCATTTACACAAGTAATGGAATGAATATTCCACACGGGTGTGGAATCCTGCTAATTCGGTATCTAAAAGCAAGCAAAAACAAAGGCGTAGAAAAATGGTATTCCATAATACCCTCCTCTCCGTAATATTAGATCTTACACATGTAACTAATATATAGTTTTACTTCTATTCTATTCTATTCTTGTTGAGGGGCGCCTTGGCGGGCACTGCGACCTATTTATTTGGTCTATTGTGCCATCCCCGTCTTTAAAAACCATCTAGGTTAAGGCTTCCAATATAGCCTAAAACTGATTTAGGGTTCATATCCCAAATCTCCCTGGGAGTAGGGAAGTCGCGATGGAGGAGGCTCAATCTCTTCCTCGCTGTAGCCTCGCAGTCGCACAGCAGGTGCTCCGCAGTTTCGGGAGCTGCCCGCAGAACCGACAGCTACAGTCGGCTGCCAGTCCTATTTTGTTTAGATGGTAGTTAAGCGAACAGTGGCCCGTCATGAGTTCTGTTATTATTTTAAGCTCGCATCTTCTGAGATTTAAAAGTTTGCCCGCTTTAGCTTTATCGGTTTGGATGAATCTTTTAGCTTGACGAACAGCCTGGGTCCTTGTCCAACTATGAAGAAACAGCTGGTCGACCCAATTTTTCATGGCCGTTCTTACTTGGCAGCTTGCTAAGCTGCAGAAAGGTTCCGGACCAATAGGTGATGAGTTTGCCCCTACTCTAGCCAGGCTATCGGCAATTTCATTACCAATGTGACCTTCGTGGCCCGGAATCCAAATCAGCGTGACACTGTTGTTCCTGCTGAGGGATTTCAGAGATAGGAGACAATCCAGGACAGTCTTTGATGACACCCTGTAAGATCTAATGGCCAACAGGGCAGCTTGGCTGTCCGAGAAAATCACAATGTTAGAGCTATTTGGAGCTCTATTAATACAAGTCTGAGCACACACCTGGATGGCGAGTACCTCAGCCTGAAAAACAGTGGGGGTAGTGCCCAAAGCCATGGATATTTTGCTCCTTGGGCCATATACGCCCAGCCCTACCCCTTTATCGGTTTTGGAACCGTCCGTATACCAAAAGGCCGTGCTTCCTCTAAAGAGGGGCCTGCCATGTTGCCACTCTGACATACTTCGAATAATCGTCGTAAACGGTTTGTCAACGTCAAGAGTGGCAGGAATGGTATCGGACAATGATATTATTGGCTCCAGGTTTAGCTCCTTGAGGATCGATAAATGATCCAGAAGGTCTCCTGGCTTAAAGGAGAATAGCTCTCGTAGACGAAGCGTCCCTGCCAGAGCCTCCTTTTCACCACTAGGTAGAGCGGAGGAAGGATCAGTAGGACCACCATAGCCGCAGTCGGACAGGTGCTTTTAGCCCCTGTGATACCAAGACAGGCCAGTCTTTGCACCCTGGCCAGCCTAATCACAGCACCCTTTTGCTTGGTCCTGACCCACCATGCGATGGATGCATATGTGACCATGGGCCTTACGACCGTCGTATATAGCCAACACAATAACCTCGGTTTGAGGCCCCAGGTTTTTCCTACAAATTGACGACAAATATGGAGAGATGTAATTGCCTTAACAGTTACTCTCTCAATCTGGAGTTTCCAGGAGAGCTTTTGATCCAGGATTATGCCTAGATATTTAGCCTCTTTTGAGAAAACCATTTCTTTGCCATCCAAAGAGGGAGCTTTTAAATTTAGCTTCCTTCTATTAGTAAATGGTACGATGACAGTTTTTTGTGGGTTAATACCCAAGTTCTTGCTACGGCACCAGCTATGCACATATGACAGAGCGGCTTGCATGAGGTCTGAAACGGTGCCATCATGACCGCCGCTAATCGTTATGACGATGTCGTCTGCATAGGCCTGTGCTTTAAAGCCCCGGCTATTCAGGTCGGCAAGAAGTTCGTCGATCATGATTGACCATAAGAGGGGTGATAGAACGCCCCCTTGAAAACAGCCTTTAGCGGCCATTACCGTAATCGATTCACCATTCATCTCAGCAGTAATCAATCTGCTACTGAGAAGCGACGTGATCCATCTCGCAGTGGGGGATTAATGCCTTTTTTACTGCTGCTTCATTGATCGTGTCGAAGGTAACGTTGTCAAACGCACCCTCATTATCTGCAAAGGCGCAGAGAGAGATTTCCTTGGCCCGAATGGACTTCTCAATATCTCTCACTAAGCCATGAATGGCAGTTTTTGTGGATCTGCCCGCCCGGTAGGCAAATTGCAGGCAGTGAAGTGGGTTCGCTGTAAGACCCTCTCTAATATGCCTTTGAACTTTCTCCATCGTTTTCAGGTGAAAGGAGGAGAGGCTGATGGGTCGATAGGATTTTGCTTCCCTATATGATCTTCTCCCCGACTTAGGGATAAAGACTGCCCTAGCCTCTCTCCAACACCTCGCGATATGGGCCAGCGCAAAGCTACCCCGAAATAGTGGCAGCAGGATTGGTAAGATCTCTTCCAAGCCTCTCTGAAGGAGAGCTGGGAAGATGTGGTCCTTTCCAGCAGCCTTGAAGGGCTTGAAGGTGCCAATGGCCCACTCAATCTTACCCGTAGTGAAAATACTGTTTGCCAGGCCTTTGTTCCTATTATAGGACCGGTGGGCAAGTACTACCTCCGATTCAATGTTAGGTTCTAAGGCCAATCCAGGATCAGTTACCTGAGAGCCCGGGAAATGAGTGCTCATTAATAGCTTCATGGTATCCCTGGTGTTCTCCGTAAAGGACCCTTCAGCAGTCTTGAGAGAGACAATGCCATTGGAGTGATCCTTAGACAGAACTTTGTGTAACCTCGTAGAGGCTGGAAGTTTGTCTATTTCTTCGCAGAAGGCTTTCCAAGACCTTCGTTTGGATCTTCTCAAATCTTTGTTATAATTGGTTAGGGCTTTCTTGTAGAGTTCCCAGTTGCCCGAGACCTTAGCCCTATTAAACAGTTTTCTGACTTCTCTCCTTTGCCTGCAGAGATCATTGCTCCACCACGAAACCTTTCAGTTGGTACTTCGAAGTTTCGCAGGGCAGGTACTTTCGAAGGCTGCGATGATGGTCTCCTGCAGGTTGGTAGAGACAAGGTCGAGATCGGCCTCAGTGATGGGGTTATTATCAACATGGCTGACTCCTAACCTGAGGGCTGTGCGATAGGCCTCCCAGTCAGTCTGCCGTGGAACCCTAAATGCTTCCGAAGATATTGTAGAAGCTCTCAAGTTAAACCTTATATGTCTATGATCAGATATTGATGGCTCACTTGAGACGTGCCAGTTAAGTATTCTGGAACTGACAAATGTGCTAGCGAGAGTCATGTCAATCACCTCTTGCCTAGTCACATTAGAAAAGGTAGGTTCGTGCCCCTTGTTCATGACCTGTAAATTGTAGGTAGTAATGAAATCAAGGAGGTATTCGCCCCTAGAATTAGTGTTGGTGCTTCCCCACGCAAGGTGGTGCGCGTTAGCGTCGCAACCGATCACTAACTGAATATTCTTCCTAGCGCAGTCCTCCACAAGTCTCTTAACATCTGACGGCGGTGGGGCAGGCTCTTCTCCAGGGAGGTAGACCGAGGCTATGACAAGCCTGGGCATTACTACGTCTCCGGGCAGCACTACCTCCGCCGCTACAAGATCTCTGGATACGAACTGCGAAAGAGGAAGGCAGGTTAATCTCTTTCCTATGAGCAGTGCTGCTCTAGGGCAGTCATGCTCGGTGGAGTAGATCAGTCTGCCAGCATTAGTACCGAGGCCACATATTCTTCCTCGGTACACCCATGGCTCTTGGATTAGGGCCACATCTACATTGCCCGAAATAAACCTTTTTTCAAGTATTGCAGAGGCAGCCTTGGCGTGATGAAGGTTTATCTGGACAAGCTTCATATTGGAAGCAATACTCATTTCCTGAAGGGATTTTTCCCCTCCCCTTTTTGAAAGCCTTTCTGGGCTGGGGAGGTTTCCCCCTTGAGGATTGGAGTGGTGGTTTTAGGGACCCAGACCCGCCTGTAGCGGCAATAGAGGAAGCATTTGTTCCCAGAGTTGCTTCCTCGGCGATTCCGCCAGCAGCACCAGCCTCTCTGGAGGCGATATGGATGTTTGTGTCGGATGGAGGGGCATTAGTCATTGCCCCAGCCTCCTGCAATCTTGAGATGGTGGAGGGATTCATCACCTCGTTAGAGGCCCCCCAAACCACCAGCCCAGGGAGTGCAGTGGTCACCATCCTCACATTGGAGCTTACCTCTCCCATTCCCGGAGCAGGCTCCTGCAAGGCTTCAGATGGTAGCCTCGGGGTGTCTGCTTCCTTGGTGATAGGAGCAGAAATGGTCGCGGTTGCTCGCGAAGTGCTGGCGGTCGCTGAGGGGACATTACAAGTTTGGCTGGGCGCAGCCTTGGGCTTTTCTGCCGCCTTGATCCTAAGATGTGCCCAACCAAACTTTTAGCCGATTTCGCCGCCCGTCCGCATCAGGTCGTCAATTGACCTTTGGTCCACAGAGAACGTCATCTCTGTGAATGGTGGACGGTGCACTTTGTGGAGTACTCTCCACTCCTGCACCCTTAGAGCCCTGTTTTGGACCCCTATCCATTTTAACATTATATCAGTAGGGTCTTCAGTTGCAGCCGGGAAGTACACGACCACAACATGGCTGCGCGGCAGCTTGTCTTCGTCCACAGCGACGAGACTAGCTCCTTCCCAGGGCTTAAGACTGACCATCACTCCTCTCAGCCACGTGGCCGTGGCCGAGTCGGCGCAGGTGATGGCTAGCCACCCGGGGCGCGCAGCGAAACCTAGGAACCTCGGCTGCTCTGAGCTTTGTCCCAACTGGGCTATCGCCTCCAGAAGACTCCCTTGCACGGCAATTAATTGTTCCGTGGCCAGGAGAGTCTCCGGGTAGTTAGTCGCGAGCACACCCATTATGACACTCTCTGCCATTTGGCAGAAGGTCGGCTTTGAAGCTACTTTTGGCTTCATTAAGGGTGCGTCGGACTTCTTGGGTGAAGGCTTTCCAGCTGGCTTTCCAGTCCGTGTAGCTGGAGCCTTCGCCCTTTTCGCAGGGGCATTGTGGCCCGGAGAGGATCCAGAGGATCTAACCCTCTTCTTATTAGGAAGAATGGTACGCCTCTCTTCCTCGGGGGCCACGCAAATCCTGGCAGCATCTTCACGGGAGTAGCCAGCTTCCAAAAGTCACTTAAAACGTTTGCTGGCTGCGCCACTCCGGTTTTTAGTAGGGACTTTATCGGGTCGCCGCTCCAATGGAGCAGAAGGTGCCCGCGATTCCGCAGGTGGGCCTCTAAAGAGATCTTCTTCCATTGAAGGAGTGATCTCAGCGTGCTCCACGGCGGTTAGCGGGCTCAAACTGCCCTCATTGAAGAGGGATCCCGAAAATTCCCCTTCACTGGGGCCATGATCGGCACCCTGCTGCATGGGTTCGCAGGAAATATCCAATCGGCCTTGTAGCTCGGCCTGTTGAGGGGCTATGGAAGCCCCAGAAGTGGTTGGAGCGTTGAGAGGTGCTCCATCCTCATAAGTTTTATTTTTACTTTTTTCTATGATGATCCCAAGAATCGCGCGAGAAAGGACGGTCACCCATGGCAGAGCTCCGCATTACCATGGGAAGGCTAATTTAAACCGGAGGTCGCCTGGTATCCGGAGTCCATCGTTAGTGGTACACTCACGCAGTACCATTCATCCCTTCAGCACGATTGTTTACACCTTGGGATTGCGTAGGATTAGGGGTTAGGGATGGGAAACACGGATTGAAAACAGGAAGGAACACAAGGTTGGGAGGACGACTGTCTGCTACGTTCAAGAACGTTCAAGAACGCATTGCCCAAGATGAACCAGCGTGATTAACTCGTCACGCATACGTGGAGGTCGTCGTCTTCTCATCATGGAGGTCGTCGTTTTACTTACTTATATTCTTACATAACTACATAATAGTCCGGGGAAATTAGCAAAAAAACGAAAGAAAATAGACAAAATTCCGAAATGGCTGAAAATTGGTACACAGCTTCCTTGGAACTTTTTAAGATAACAATTTCGAAATCACAACCGTTATTGCCTAAAAAAGCCCTCTTGTCATTTTTTCGAAAACCTTTACCTTTCCGAATAATTCAAGGAATTTTTTGGCCGAAAAGTGATTTTTGGAAACTTTGACCTTGAATAACTTCGAAAGGGTTAGGTTTTCGAAAAAATTACAAGAGGGCTTTTTTGTAGGCAATAACGTTTCGAATTGACTGATCAAAACTGATTCAAAAAAACCAGTTTTTGAGTGATTTTTTTGCAAAGGTGGTATCTCCGGCGGCCATGTTTTTCTTTTGAGATTCCGAAATTGTTTTCTTAAAAAGTCCCAAGGAATCTGTGGACCAATTTTCAGCCATTTTGGAATTTTGTCTCCTTAAAATTCTAATTTCCCCGGACTATAAAATATACGCCACCTATTATTTTATTTTTACTAATTGTTTTTTTGCTAATTCGTATTTTATTTTCCTCATCCATATCCATATTCTATGTCGTACATATTTATGTAATTCGAATTTAATTTTCACTTGCAAGATTTGAACTAAATAAACATACACCCACACTTGTACATACAAATAGCCATTGAATAAAGGAAACTCCCCAGTAGGGAATGGAAACCTTCCAGAGTCGATTCTGTACATGTTCCTTCGATTGCATAATGTCTACTTTCTAGATCGAAACATCGCTTCGATTAACATTGCGATGTCCTAGGGTCGAAGGCATAACGGCCACCTTTTCCATTACTATACATTCCAATATGAAGGCATAAGAGCTACTTTTTGCATTACCATACATTCCAATAAAAAGACATAACGGCTATCTTTTGCATTACAATTCCTTATGCATGACACTTTACATTACCATTTCTTCCAATAGCCATCGATTCACATTGCTTCCAATTTCTATAAAGATTTACTGCATTCCAATTTCATGAATTCGTAAATTCCCTACTGGGTCAGGAAAAAATTATAAGTAATATATAAGTATATGTAGATAAAAACTTTTACATTAGTAGGAAGCGTGAGACAAGAATGAGGGATTTTTCATTATATTGTTGAATTCGTTTTTTTTAATTAAATTTGGTTTCTTCTGGCCTTGTTTCTGGTACTGCACCTAGTTAGAATTAAGACTTTGTTTTGTTTTAATGTAGAGGGTGAGTAGATATACAAGGCCGGTTCTATGACCCCCCCTCATAGTTGCCTTCCCCACTTCCCCTCACCCTCACTTTGAGCTTTCTATGTATGTGTGCACAACACACCCACACACCCATACCCACACACACACCCATACCCACACACACACCCATACTCACACATACACCCATGCCCACACGCACACCCATACCCACACGCACACCCTCACACACAACCTGGGGGAGGAGCCACACACACGCCTTCTATGGAAAACACCGCCTCATATTTACCTCCCCGCCCGACCTATGTATAACATACCCCTTCATATTTACCTCGCCGCCGGACCTATGCATAACACATACACGCCACCTTGTATGGCATACCCCTTCATATTTACCTTCCCCCAGGCATTCCCCTTTTCTGGTTTGTTTATATGGCTGTGGCGCCACACACGCCATCACACACACACATGGCATCGCTGTTGTGCGCAAAGCTTCCCGCCCAACAGGCACACCCTTCACATTTGCCTTCACCGATCTCCACATATACCAGCAGTATATTTCGCAACATACCCCACATACCATCACACACATGGCATCGCTGTTGTGCGCAAAGCTTCCCGCCCAACAGGCACACCCTTCACATTTGCCTTCACCGATCTCCACATATACCAGTAGTGTATTTCGCAACATACCCCAATCGTGTATCTTTTCTTCTCAACTTCTCATCGCTGTTGTGCGCAAAGCTTCCCGCCCAACAGGCACACCCTTCACATTTGCCTTCACCGATCTCCACATATACCAGCAGTATATTTCGCAACATACCCCACATACCATCACACACATGGCATCGCTGTTGTGCGCAAAGCTTCCCGCCCAACAGGCACACCCTTCACATTTGCCTTCACCGATCTCCACATATACCAGTAGTGTATTTCGCAACATACCCCAATCGTGTATCTTTTCTTCTCAACTTCTCATCGCTGTTGTGCGCAAAGCTTCCCGCCCAACAGGCACACCCTTCACATTTCCCTTCACCGATCCCCACATATACCAGCAGTATATTTCGCAACAGCAGCTTTTACACAAGGTTATCGTGTATCTCTTCTTCTCAACTTCTCGTTGATCATGTGTGTATTTACTCTATGCTGTAGAAAATTTGGCTCTCAAAATATAAAATCGAAATTGTTGTTGTTGTTGTTTTTCTACATTAGGCCACTGGGTAAAGTCACATTTTCTATGATATTCGAGATACCAACAATATATTTCGCAAAATCAGCTTTTATCGAGGCTTTCTGGATTTGTTTATACAAGCGCTGAACATGCGATCGAAGAATAGAATTTTTATCTTTCTTTCTTTCGGCCAATATGAGGGTGTGTATGTGTGAATGGAATAAGCAGAGAAGCAGATATCGACTTCTCGTTGAGTGCAGATATTATTGATTGATAAGAACTCTTTGCTATATTCTTACATGATGGGTACATGAAAATTTTATCTGGTTGCTGATATGTGTGTGTGTTGGTTTAATGTTGATGTTTTTTCATCCACCTGTTCAGGATAACTTTTTTATAAAATAAAAACACCGAAATATTGTATTTATGGAAAATCTTTATTTTAAAAATTATTAACAGTAATTACAAAACAGCTTTTTAGAATGATTTCTCTCATGATAATGATCTTAAGACTGACATGATATTTATTTTTCTTAGATTCTAAAATTTTATTTTCATGTTAATGAGTTGGTTCTCACCAGCTCGTTGAGATTTTAAATGTTTTCCCCATAGGAAGTGAAGCTTCATATTTAGTCCGGGAATTTATTCATTATTTTACAGTTTGACTCCTTAGACGTCATTGATTATAACAATAGGAGATATACTATGCAATTTTCCTAACTTCGCTGGTAAGTGGTATGTATTCCACTATTCTATCATGTAGCAATAAACAGTAGGCTGTAGTGTTGGCTGGAACGTTCGCAGATGTCTTGAACTCCACCCTTATATCCACAGGACCGGTTTTAATAGCCTCGTTTTGACGTGAGCAATCAATTATTGAGATTGGAGCATTGTTCTTAAACTCATCCCATGAGAGGAGCGGCTGGAATTGACGTTGATAGTACGAAGGTTGAAATTTTATATACATATCATATAGACGTGCATATTTATCTATATCAAACTTCAGATTCAAATCGCTATATGGGTATGATTCAGAATTCAGGTGTACTTTAACATCTGTCAGCATGCAATGATCAAATTTGCTAGCATTTTTTGTTCTATCATTTTTGCGATTTGTTTGTAGAGCAAAGATAATATAGCGAGGTTTTTCCATCTGGGATGACGTTTTAACAGACCATGTGTGATGAGTTGTTGCTGGTAACGCCGGATACTCATATAAATCCCAACTTCTGAATGGCATTCGTATTTCACGCCCACTCTCAATGATTTTAAATATAACCAATTTCTCATGATCGGCAACATTAACATGTGGAACGTGCCATTGAAGTTTAAATATCTCAATTTTTACATCATCTGTTGGTGATACGATTGCATCTTCATCTGCCCTGCTTCGTATTAATACGAGTTCATGCTTAGCATTCGCAATAATTTTCTTATAGTCTTCAGCAAACCCCAACAATGATTTCAGTGGTACACAGAAATTGAAAAATCCTTCGGTTGGTGTAATCGACTTATCAGGTGACCAGCTGGCGTTGAGTAACATTTTACTCTCATTTTCGCTCAATGATATATAATTTTTTAGTGTTGTAGCAATTCCAAGATTTCGAGTTCTATCAATTTCTACACCATTGAGCTCATATCGAATTTCCTCAAAGAGGAATGGTATAGCATTATTCACCAGCTCTGCAGTGGCTGATATTGATTCATCTGATTTAATTAGTTTTCCTTCTATGTATATAAAACTTTCGGCTGGTAAGACATATAGGTCTTGGTGTTGCACAGAAATACGAATTTCATCACTGTTTTTGAATGATGTTAGGAATGGTGAATAGATGTGGTAGTCAATTTTTGATATGCTATTATCATAATTTACATCCCCAGTAATACTCAAGATGTTGCTCATTGCTTCAAGTTTAGTTCTAATGATTTTAGAAATTTTATATTATCGGCTGTCAGCTGACGTCTTGCACGCTTCAAGGTCACTGGTTGACTAATGTTTTCAGTGAAGTTCGTTCTATATATATCCTTATTGGTGTAAATTAGCATTCTGCGGCTTCAAATGCAATCTGATAGTTATCGTTTCACCTCGAAAATTTATTAGATCTCCGTCCTGATCAACGATCTTCAGTGTGAGAGAACTTACCCGTTTGACGTTCACAGGTAAATAGATCACATTCCAGGGAACCTCTACTATTTTATAACCAGGCCCCACGATTGGAGCAAATTCATGGAGCATATGCACATGTTTATTGTTAATGTATGAGCCTGATATGATGTTACATTCTACCCGAATAGTATTAACTTTAATTATATTGACAGGTAAATCTGATGTATGAAGCATATTTGCACCCAATACACGTCTCCCAAATCCCAACAGTGGAGCGATAGATCGCTCTTTTTCAAAATGTAAAGCTTCGGAGGTCTTTATTTCACTCTTCAAGGTATTATTGTTTGCTCTTAATAAGACTGATGCCTTGCTGTTGCTTTTATTTAAACTTTGCTGCACCAATGTTGCTATATCATCAATCTCATATGATCCCACAGGTATTTCGATAAACGTATCCCCCACATGCATTAAATTGTTGCTCTCATCAATATTAGGTATAGAATTGTACGTTTGAAAATCGATCAATCCGCAAACGTAATCTCCAACTAATTCCAATGGTGGAAAGTATTCGGCGGTGAGAACCGATGTATTGCCTGTAAGAGAGAGTGTTATCGACATGGCTACTTGAAATGAAATGACTATGGTTATTTGCGAAAGTCTTTATTTATATATGTTGAATAACATTATGTAAGAATTTTAAACATAAGTGACCGCAAATTACTGAATCGAAATTTTGATGGGGTGTATAGTTGTATGTAACTGCATCACCCAAATAATTTGTAACTTCTCGCGGCGGCTGCAAGTTTCCAAAACTATCAAAGTAATTTATGATATTTCCATTCTTCTTGTACGCTACCCAATGCGTTCCAGGTCCAGATGACACATCTAGATTTATAATGCCACTCTCATTTTTCCATGGTTTTCTAGGTAATTGATCGCGCATAAATACTCCTCGAAAGTGGGCTATGTGTTGTGAATATTTACGTAGATCATTTTCATTGAGAGCTCTTTTGGGTAGCGACTTTAGTAGTTTTTTGGCTGAGGGTTGAGGAATAGTCCCAATTAGGGTTTAACACTATTCGATGTTTTTGGATATTCGAATATCCGAATAACAATTTTTTAATTATTCGAATTATTCGAATAATTCGAATAATTCAACAATGTGCTAAAAAACATGACATTTAAAAAAACATTTATTTATTATTCATTTAAAATGAGACTGAAACCAACTCTTTAAAAATACAATAGCATTTATAGATTCGTCTTTCATTCTTGTTCTTAATTTTGACACCACAATTCCGGATGTTGAAAATACTCGTTCGCTCTCTGTTGACGTTGGTTTCACTGTTAGAAGAGCATTATATAATAAATCCAAATTTCTAGATCTTACTCCAGTGGCTTCGTAGATTTGAAATTCTTTGTTTAGAGAATTAAAATTATCCCCATTAATTGGTATTGTAGCATATTGGCTTTTTTGTATTGCTAAATTCAACTCATCGGAAACTGATAATGATCTAGTTTCGGGTTCATGTTCATGTTCAGCATGAGTACATAACATTTCTGCATCTTCTTTACCATTATTTTGCTGTGCAGTTACTTCTGTTGGAAATAATCGTTTCATTAGTTCTTTGGCGTATGCTAAAGTCACGTTTCTTGGTGAATAAGGAAACCATGTATTTTCTTTTGATGAAGATGAATTATGCAGAAACATCAAAAGTGACACCATCGGTTTATGTCTTCTCTGGTTTATACGTCTAAGTAAAGCCTCTCGGAAATTTAAGCTTAGTTCAGAGTGTCCTTCTGTCAACTTATTCATTAAAAATAAGATAATCGTCTCGCAAGTTAGTAATGTGGCATCTTTTCTGCTTAGTGCTTTAACAGCAACGTTTAAAGGAGACAGAACTGATAACATATCCTTAAGAGTAGCCAAATTATTTTCATGAATTTTTTCAGTAGCATTCAATTCAATCAGACTGATTTTTATACAGCTATATAGCATGATAAATCTTTCAACCATAGCTTCAAGAGAATTCCATCTGGTTTTAATATCTCTTATTAAACTAATTTCCTTTTTAAATTCTTGTTTCACATATCGCTGTAAAATGCTATTTTTGGTGGGTGACCGCCTAAAGAAATCCACAACTTTTCTAACTTCTTTTATTGCCTTGTCGTAATTTGGCTGAAGAATAATTCGGTGGTCTTGTTCAAAATTCTCAACAAATAATTCACCATTTTCAAATTCATTAAAATTATTATCCGATTCTGTTTCTGAAAGTTCTAATTCTAAAGTAATTTCATCACATATATCTTCACGAAAGTCCAGTTTCTCGCTATTCTTATAAAACATATCCATCACAGCCAGATGAATAGCATGATTCATGCATTGCACGTGGTGAGCAGGACTTTCACGTCCAAACTTACACATAACATTTGCACCGTCAGTTGTCGATGCAACAATATGTTTATCGAAAGTGATTCCAAATTCTTTTAAATGTTGGTTGACGATTTTTTGAGTTTCTATGGCATCACAACTCCCAATTATTCGAACCAGCCCCAGATTAAAAAAAACCGATTCGTTGCAATGGATATTAATGTTGAAATATCGTTTGTTGGCAAGACTTGTCCACTCATCGAGAGTGAGGCTTAATCTTTCACCACTGTTTAATTTTTCACTTATGATTTGAATTGATATGGCTTTTTGTTCTTTAAAATAAGAAATTACTAAATCCATTACTTTTGATGGATTTTTTGGAAGGTTATACCCTTTATCATAAATAGATTGTCTTATGAAAGAACTTTTTGTTATTCCGTTCACTGTGAAACCATCCTCTGAAACTAATCTTGCGACAATTTCATTAAGCTGTTGTCTCTTCATAAAATTTAGAATATTTGGATTATTATTATTAGTGCATATTTTTTTTGAATTTGTTGATTGACTGAAACTGGAACTGCCGTCTTTTGAGCGCCTACCAGTAAGATCCAACATATGTTTTAACTTTAAATGATTTAACATGGGTGTTGTAGTAGATCCTTTGCATGTTACCTTGTGTGGGCACTTTGTACAAAAAGCTTCATCTCCATGTCTTTTAAAATAATCCCAAACCTCAGCAGAATTTCTTTTAGACATTATTATAAGGGCTGAAAATGTGAAATTTGAAATATCCCAAAATAGTTGTATTTAAGTTCAGTAAATCTTACTATTGTATAAATATTATAATGACAACGTTTCTTATTTGGGTATATTTATGTTTATAACTTGTTTAGTTTTAATTAATCAATAAAATTTCAATAAATTAATATATTCGTATAAATATTACCACTTTTTATGTTAAACGTAAACGTATCACTCACCGTCACTTGTTTAGTCATTCCTCATGCGCATTGCTCAAGAAAAATAATTTTAAGTTTTAACATAAGCAGCGACATCTCTTAGAATTATCGACATCTTATAAAATTAAAACATAAATTTTTTTAAGCTAAATCATGAACCTACCAGTATTCGCCGAGTAACGATAAATAGTATTCGAATATCGAATACCAAATATTTGCTCAATTATTCGAATAGTATTCGACGAATATATTCGCGCGTTAAACCCTAGTCCCAATCCTTTCCTATAAGGCTTTAGAAATAATCCTTGTCCACGTTTTCCTAGTGCTATAGCTTCCATTGACTCATTATGGCGTTTCGCTTCTTGCAGTTCCTGCCGTGCGCTGCTTGCAGCGTTTACAGCTTTAGCTATGCCTGCAGCACCCCCCGATAACGCTCCAACGGCTGAAAGACCAGCAAAAAGTGGAATGAGGAATGGTAAAACGCCTCCTACTTTAGGCACTGGTATTTTAGGCACTGGTGGTGTAGTGAATGCTTTTTTCTTTCCCTTGATAACATCATTTGCTGCACTTAGAGCAATTTTAGTAGCTTCCAACAGGTCTTTTGGCTTTTTCAGTTTTAAAATTTTTCGTGCATTACGTACAGCTACACGAAATGATGGTCGTGACGTATTCTTCTTCTTCTTCTTCGAGCAGCTGATTTTTGCTTTGATACCCATTCCAACTTTGATTTTAGCTTTCATGGCGTTTGTTATTAATAGCGCGTTGGCTCGTTCTGCAAAGCTAGCGTCTCTAGATTTTACTCGCTGCCAAGCTTTCTCTTCTAAAATACGATCAGCTATATGTCGGTCACTTAATTCCTTATGATCACGATATGCAATATCATGTTGTTTGCAAGCAGCGTCAAGTGGGTTAATGCCGGGGTCTCCGCGGGCTAGTCTTTTAGCTAACTTTGTTCCTGGACCGCAGTACTGATATCCTGGTAGATGAAGCTCAATTGGTAACTTATTTATAATAGAGTTTAATAGTCCTTTCCCTTTGATGGCTTTTCGTCGAATAAGGTGGTTCTTACTATGGTTACTCATTTTATGGGTTTACTGCAAGACTGATAAAAATCTATAAAAGCACCGGTATTTATAGGGAACGTGTTAGTAGGCAACATGAAGTTTATCAAGCAACGAGCGTCTCTACCTGTTAGAAATTCTGATACTGGAATTACAAGTACATTGAAGAAGAAACATGGAGTGCTGCTTCCAAACAGTATGCGAGGAATTATTGTTGGACCATCGAATTGTGGCAAGACAAATGTTATGCTAAGTTTACTGGAGCACCCTAATGGCCTACGATTCGAGAATATCTACATTTACTCAAAGTCGCTAAGTCAACCGAAATATGAGTATTTGAGAAAAGTTGTAACTCACATATCAGGCTTGGGTTATTACACGTTTTCTAACAACTGCGACGTTATACCGCCAGAAGAAGCAAAGTCAAACTCAATTTTCATCTTTGATGATGTGGCCTGCGATAAACAAAATAATATTAGAGCATACTTTTGTATGGGGCGACATAAAGGTATTGATAGCTTTTACCTCTGCCAGACATATACTCATATACCAAAGCATCTAATTCGCGATAATGCCAACTTTCTAATCATATTTAAACAAGATGATTTGAATCTTAAGCATATATACAATGATCATGTAAATAGCGATATGGGATTTGTAAAGTTCAGAAAAGCGTGTGCAAACTGTTGGAAAGACAAATATGGATTCTTAGTAATTGATAAGGACAGCCCTATAGATAAAGGCCGATATCGAAAAGGCTTTGATGCTTTCATGAGCTTATAAAAGGAGCTTATTGTTAAGATCACAGATACCCAACAGACCTGGTCTACCTGGTCTATCTGGTCTACCTGGTCTACCTGGTCTACCTGGTCTACCTGGTCTACCTGGTCTATCTGGTCTACCTGGTCTACTTGATCTATCTGGTCTACCTGGTCTACCTGGTCTACCTGGTCTATCTGGTCTACCTGGTCTACCTGGTCTACTTGATCTATCTGGTCTACCTGGTCTACCTGGTCTACCTGGTCTATCTGGTCTACCTGGTCTACCTGGTCTACCTGATCTATCTGGTCTACCTGGACTACATAAGTGACTATCAGTATGTCAATATATCAGTGTAACTGTAACTATCAGCGTAGTAACATGAATGAAAAACTATTGAAGGATATTATAAAAACACGTGATGCTATACGAAGGAAGTATAAAGCTCTCAAGACCGGTAAAATTGAATCGGAGGCTCAGTTGGAGGAAACCTTTAAACCAATAACCCGCAAGCTGGAAAAGCTCACAACATCAGTGAAGCTTGAGCCAGAAGAAGAAATTAAAAAAGAGAACAATGAAGAAACATACACACCACCACGTAAATATTTAAAGATGGAGCCAACTAGTACCCCTCTTAGGGGTGTTTCCGATGATGATGATGATGAAGAGTTTTCTACACCTATAAAAGAACAAATATTAGAGTCACCAGGCAAGATACTAAACAAATACAACCAACTACTTGAAAATGATAGCAATAAAATTGACAAAATTTATGGGGTGTACTATCATAACGATATGTTAAATATTGGTAATTCCAGCATTAAAGTTGATAAAGAAAACTTTCTTATTGGTGAGAAGCAGTATAAGATAACTGAAGGTTCAGCTGAACTACTTTTTATGAAAAAGCCTCAAGGTTACTCAATAGACGATATGACCAATTATCAAGCAATTGTAAATGACACATCCGCCTACAGACGCGATTTTAAGGAAAACCATCAAATAAAAGGAACAAATACCTTTAAATATAGAAAAATTATAAAAAAGTTGATTCGCACTCCTCATACTGGAAAGGGAATAATGCAAATTCCTAAGAAAAATATTGACTACATATATTGGGATGACCCTAATGAGCTAGTTGATCGGCTCCGCATATTGGTAGCATCGCAGCAAGCTGGAAATAATAATCATACTAATGAGATAGTATCAATCATTGAGGAGTTACGTGAAGCTGACATTATAGTATAAATATTAGCATACATAAAAAATAGTTACATTTCTGAAATGAGCGTTGACAAGTTTGGCCGATCTTCTAAACGACAAAAATTTGGAGCAGTGGGTGATCGCGGACCACCTGGAATTCCTGGAAAAGACGGTGCTACTGGTTCTAAAGGTGACCGGGGGCCAAAAGGAGACGGTTTTAATTTAACATCAGATGGTGACTATGATCTTTCATTGAAAAGAATAAAAAACCTCGGTGATCCAAAAGAAAACGTTGACGCTGCAACTAAAAACTATGTTGATGATGAAATACAAAAAAGTGTGAACAAAGCAGTACAGAATCTAACGCTGTATATTAATGGTGAAATTGAGAAAATTGAAAAATTTATATTCGCTAGCATAACTAAAAAGCCTCAAGATGGCGTCTATGAGTAAGAGACAAATAGTGAATGAGCTCCACAAACCTGCTCGTCGAAATTTTACTAGACGGAGAGTTATCATTAAAGGCCTGGATGATTTGTGGCAAGCTGACTTGGTTGAAATGGATGCTTATAAACACGTAAACAAAGGATTACGCTATTTGCTGACTGTAATTGATACATTTTCTAAATATGCTTGGGCTATACCAATTAAAAGAAAAACCGGATTAGAAGTTACAGAAGCACTGCACTCAATATTCAAAGATGGACGTACACCTAAAAATTTACAAACGGATGATGGCAAGGAATTCTACAACTCTCACTTTCAAAAGCTAATGAACAAATATGAAATTAATCACTACTCAACATATACATCGCTTAAAGCATCCATAGTGGAAAGATTCAATCGAACTTTAAAGAGCATGATGTGGAAGGAATTTAGCATGAATGGCTCCTACAAATGGTTTCATATGATAAAAAAACTGCTTTCACAATACAATACGAAAAAACATCGAACAATCAAAATGCGCCCTTGTGATGTCAATAAAGCAAATGAAAAGCACCTTCTTGCTACAGCCTATAATCGTATCAAAATTGCTGCTTCAACATCATATAAAATAGGAGATCACGTCCGTATAAGCAAATATAAACATGTATTTGAAAAAGGCTACACACCAAACTGGACAGCTGAAATTTTCAAAATTTCCAAGATTCAACTAACTAATCCTGCAACATATCAACTTGAGGACTACCAAGGTAACCTAATACAAGGAGGATTTTATGAAAAGGAATTGCTGAAAGTTAAACATCCTGATCTCTATCTTGTTGAAAAAATATTAAAAAAGAGTGGAGATAAAGTTTATGTTAAATGGCTCGGTTTTTCATCAGAACATAATACTTGGATAAATGCTAAAGATGTATTATAAGCTAAAGAAATATATATATATAAATAAATAAATAAATGACATTTTTATAACATTTTAAAACTTGGGTTTTATTTTCAAATCTAGTTTTGCATATTATCTCGCTATGATGTTGTTTCAATATGGGCTCCAGGATTTTACTTATATTGATGATTCTCTGCCTAAGTCTACATCTATCTATAACACATACATATATGGCACAGACCCTTGCAGCTGGCTCTATAAACAAAATCCCATACATGCATGATGTGTACTTCTGGTTGAATTAGAACTGAGTATTATTAAACAACTACATATCTGTAATCACTATAAATTCAATCGCAATAGAAAACCAAACAAGAAAACCATAAAAAAGATGCGCCTCAAGAACTTTAGCTGGATATCAGAAACCTGAAACATAAATTTGCTGAAATTGGTCGGGGATGGGGAAATTAATTAGGGTTTTTTTTAAAAAGAAAAATATTTAATTAGGTAAAAATCCTTTTATTTAATTACTCATATAAAAGTTTGTGTTTATGCTTTTAGTAAAAACTAAATCGAAGGTTTTAGCAATTGGTCCTCTATTTATTATTATGTAGCCTCCTTCATTGATGGCGTCGAATCCCCTCTCTGACATATTGTTGAAGCGATTCGGCAAAAAAAGCTGGTTATCCTCCAAATCGAGCACAATCTTTGGACCAAACTTCGTTGTAAGTCTCCTACATCCTAAGATTTTATATAGATGATTTATCTCCATTTCCTTCAGGGGTAGTGTTGGTTTATAGGTGTGAGAATTTAAATCGGCCAATATCTCAACCTCAGTATTCAACTCGTTTGCTGATGATGAATAATCCATTGCTTTTGTTGTATGAAAATCAACTTGAACTGTATGCTAAAAGAAGCTACTTATTTCTTCAGCTGCTAAAACAAGACTGACAACTTCGAAGTAAATCCAAGCATACAAGGCCTTATGTTAGGCTAAGAGATAAGAAAATTCATTTTTTTCTCTATGTATACATTATAAGTATAAAACTTAATTATCTAAAACGGAAGCCGTAGGTGATTATGGATCCAATTTCATACTCAGCATATTTCTTTGAATCATAACAAAAGGCCTTCAACACAGCGCCGGAAACGATGTATCAGATTTCTTCGGCAGCAGTTCTCATTAAGATAAGAATAGCTTACGTTTCAAAATTGTATTTATCTTAAGATGAAGGCGCGCTATCCGTAATACTAAATATCTTTAGTTGTCATATCTACAAAAAAAAGAAAAATGATTAAATAAATAATTAAATCTTATTTATATATATGTACATACATTTGTAGTGTTGATGGTAAGTTGTAATGTCCCCATGGAAGTGTTTCAGTACTATCCTCAAATAAATATCTTTTATCGTCATGGGGATCCAAAGCTACTTTACGTTGACGGATCGTGAATACTTGATGTTTTTTAGATCTTATTAAGTTCTGATCTCTGGATATGCTAATCATGCCATCCAGACATTTAACATAGTCATCAAAGCTAATATTATTTTTGACTACATAGTTCTTCACTCCTTTAGCTTTTTTATGACTTTCATCATCGGCATCATTATCGGTCCTAAAACAGTACATTTTCGCTCTCAGTCCAACAAAATCGGTAATAATATTTCCATGCAGCTCATCTTTCATTAATCCAGGAACTTTTTTATTACAAAGCGGGATGTTGAAAATATTATTGTTCTCATAGTCGCTCGTATCGAATTTATTAACATTATTTTTAATCATCTGTTCATATGGATCCATATCAGTAAACTCATATATTAATGAGTCTGTATCGGTATACAAGCATCTTGCTTTATCACCGAATTCCTTTGTTATGAATTCATAGTGGAAGTCGTATATACAGGTTTTCGAGATATCAAGTATCGCTTGGCCAACATAAATAGGTTTATTCATTTTAGCTGCCATCTTGTTTAACTCCACGGCCACTAGATTTTCGTCGAAAATTGATGCGCTATGAAAGTTAGGTTTTGATATCATAGCTTGTGCGCCATACCGCCCATCCCATTTTGTAAGGAGTTTTACAATCACCCTCTTCCGAACATTTTCCATGGTTTTACCAAATATTGCATTGATCAGTAATTTGAAGAAATCCTTTTCAAAATTGTTTGTTGCTCTGGCTCTAAAATGTGTATTTAAGTCAATGTAGTGTTTTAACCACGGTGATTGATTAAATTGAAGTACGCGATGAGTTTTCTTTAAAATCATACCATTTTTTAAATATTGTTTCAAATTGCGATAATGTATTATATATTTTTCTTTATTAAATAATGTAAGTAATAGCTTAGGATTTTTAGAATTAGGTGGATTCATGCAAGTTGGCGCTAATGGTAGATCTTTGTGAATATCATGTATTGATTCTGGATATTCCAGATCTACTTCAAGTAGATACCCAACTGGTGAATCATCAGGAATACTATTAACATCAATGGATTCAATCCATTTGAAACCCCCAGTTGGTAGATATTGAGACATAGCCCATCCATATAAATTATTGGCATCTAAGTACATTAAGTACTTGTCCTCTTCATTGGGGTTATATTTCTTCATATATTTATTATTGGCTTTACCTCGTCTTCCGCTACATTGTGCTACTCCACCTCTGATGCCACGTTCAACAAATAATAACATGTCAATATCTGTTATTAATTCCAATGTAACACCTGTATATAGCAACATCGCATCCCAAGTTAGACCGGGTGTAGTGAAATAGTGCGCTGGATCCAGTTTATGACTTTTTAAACATGTGTTTCTAAAGTTTTCAAAAATATCTGCTAAGAGCATTACATCTGTTTTGAGATATAAATCCGAATACTCCCCTAAAGTAGTAATATGAAAACTAGACCATACAATTAATGCATGCTGATAATCTTCTTCGCTTATATCGCTATCAGTTAGTTGACTATGAAAGGAATCCTTAGATGGTAAGGTTGGTTCGTCCAATTTCTCCCATGAATCAACATAATCATATGGGAATACACCTTTCCTATGAAGAAGATTATAGTGGTTATTTGAAAACTGTTTTTCCAATAACGGAAATGATGTGCAATTCTTTGCTAACGCATCCAATGATGATGGAAGAAAGCGAATTGAATCAATAAAGCGTAGATTGATAGAGGTCTCTTCTACATGTTTGGTGAATGAGATATACTTCTCTTTTGTTAGCGGTAATAAATCAATCCTTCCATTAATATTAAGTGCTATATCTTTTATTATGAAGTGGCTATCATATCCAGAAAGGTTATGGAAAACTACTGGAATAACATGGCTATCCTGATAAAGTAAATTACAGGTTTGATGAGCAACTCCTCGAAATTTTCCAGTAAGATGATCATGGTCACAAACTCTAATATCAGATATTATAAAGGTTTTCTGACAAATATGACAACATTTGGCTGCTTTATGCCTCATCTCTCGGTCCTTTGTATTCATATCCAGTGCAATTATCTTTTTAAAAATTTCCGATACATCTTTGCTAATCAGCTCCAATTCTTGAGCGAACCATTCCAAACATTTTTCTCCTCTATAAGAGCGATAATAACTCAATTTCTCATCGTAGGAACACTGGAAGAAGTATCCTATACTATGAGCTTCATGCTTTTGATAGGGTGTTGTATTGCTTTGTGTATCATCGTTTAATGATTTTAATATGCACTCAATATCAGCATAAATAATGAAAGGGCACTTTTCTTTATACTTATAGTTATTAAAATTTACCCATTTTTCTGTAGGTAATATGACTCTGCAGGTATTTATTTGTTTGCATTCTTCTATATGTTTGTTTAAATTGTATTCACTGATGAAATGGTTTAAGCATCGATCACAAATCCATGTTTTATGCGCCTTTTTTGAAATTTGAGCACCAACTAACCTTGAGAGATCCTTTATCCAGCAGTAGTGGTAATTGCCACAATTTTCATCCACATTCATTTCATTCTCAGCATCGTCATCATCAGTAAATATCAGTAAGTGTATGCATTTAGCATATTCATTCTTACTGATATATATTGGTACTGTCAATATTTTTTTATTTTCTTTTATTAATGTATACACATTTATTCTTAGATTATTATTTTTTTCAAATTTTGGTATATCTTTTATTTTCATAGGAAATTCAATGTTATTTAAATTTAATACACTCGCATAATGAGGATAGGAGCTTGTACGTGTAGGATTTGATTGTGATGTATTTGATAGTGGGTGTAATGCACTTACTACACTCCATGCGAAACATGCATTATCAAAGTTTATTACATTTACACATGCTTTTTTATTTTTTATCTCAGTGGGTAATACTATATATGAGGATCCTTTAAAAACCGAATTTCTGTTTATGTTAACACCTAAATTTATTATTTTCACTAATGCCCATCCACTATCCCGTTCCTGAAATTCTTCCAACTCACTTAAAAGTTTCTCCTTAATATCATTCACTATTTCCTTTAAATCAGTTCCGAAGTCAATATTTATATTAGCAGTTTGTATATATTTTAAATCTGTACACATATCACCATTTGTCATTATTTTCTTAAATTCACCACACAATGTTGTATTGATTTTTATCATTGAAAATTGTTTTAAAATATTTTTAATTCTTATTATTAATGTTTTACCGGCATTGTTTAAAAATATTTTTGGATCTTTATATCCTAGATTTTGAATAACCGATGACCTAATTCGAGAACTAAAGGCGGATTGTATATCTTTCCACACTAATAATTTCTCACGATTTTTAATACCCGAACCAGTATGCAGGAAGGTTTTTAACACTTCACGATAATAATTTAGCATCGCAATGTTTGCTTCAAATCCTCGTTTTTCACCAATTGTATCACTATTTCTTTGATATTTATATATCATTCGGATGTTATAGTTACAATACTTTATCCACTTTGTAATTTCCACTTCATTTTTGCTTTCCTTTATTAGAGGTAAAGCTTGGTTTATTAGCGACACAATTTTTTTCCCGATGTCAGACATTACTTTTAATTAAATGAAAAATCCGTTGTTGATAGGTTGAAAGTAAGAACACGAATAATTCATATCAACCATTCACCATACATATAAAGTCATATCAATCGTATTCATCTACGAGAAGTCGATATCTGCTTCTCTGCTTATTCCATTCACACATACACACCCTCATATTGGCCGAAAGAAAGAAAGATAAAAATTCTATTCTTCGATCGCATGTTCAGCGCTTGTATAAACAAATCCAGAAAGCCTCGATAAAAGCTGATTTTGCGAAATATATTGTTGGTATCTCGAATATCGTAGAAAATGTGACTTCACCCAGTGGCCTAATGTAGAAAAACAACAACAACAACAATTTCGATTTTATATTTTGAGAGCCAAATGTTCTACAGCATAGAGTAAATACACACATGATCAACGAGAAGTTGAGAAGAAGAGATACACGATAACCTTGTGTAAAAGCTGCTGTTGCGAAATATACTGCTGGTATATGTGGGGATCGGTGAAGGGAAATGTGAAGGGTGTGCCTGTTGGGCGGGAAGCTTTGCGCACAACAGCGATGAGAAGTTGAGAAGAAAAGATACACGATTGGGGTATGTTGCGAAATACACTACTGGTATATGTGGAGATCGGTGAAGGCAAATGTGAAGGGTGTGCCTGTTGGGCGGGAAGCTTTGCGCACAACAGCGATGCCATGTGTGTGATGGTATGTGGGGTATGTTGCGAAATATACTGCTGGTATATGTGGAGATCGGTGAAGGCAAATGTGAAGGGTGTGCCTGTTGGGCGGGAAGCTTTGCGCACAACAGCGATGAGAAGTTGAGAAGAAAAGATACACGATTGGGGTATGTTGCGAAATACACTACTGGTATATGTGGAGATCGGTGAAGGCAAATGTGAAGGGTGTGCCTGTTGGGCGGGAAGCTTTGCGCACAACAGCGATGCCATGTGTGTGATGGTATGTGGGGTATGTTGCGAAATATACTGCTGGTTAATGTGGAGATCGGTGAAGGCAAATGTGAAGGGTGTGCCTGTTGGGCGGGAAGCTTTGCGCACAACAGCGATGCCATGTGTGTGTGTGATGGTGTGTGTGGCGCCACAGCCATATAAACAAACCAGAAAAGGGGAATGCCTGGGGGAAGGTAAATATGAAGGGGTATGCCATACAAGGTGGCGTGTATGTGTTATGCATAGGTCCGGCGGCGAGGTAAATATGAAGGGGTATGTTATACATAGGTCGGGCGGGGAGGTAAATATGAGGCGGTGTTTTCCATAGAAGGCGTGTGTGTGGCTCCTCCCCCAGGTTGTGTGTGAGGGTGTGCGTGTGGGTATGGGTGTGCGTGTGGGCATGGGTGTATGTGTGAGTATGGGTGTGTGTGTGGGTATGGGTGTGTGTGTGGGTATGGGTGTGTGGGTGTGTTGTGCACACATACATAGAAAGCTCAAAGTGAGGGTGAGGGGAAGTGGGGAAGGCAACTATGAGGGGGGGTCATAGAACCGGCCTTGTATATCTACTAGGGTGTGAGAAATAATTTTTTTGTCGAGTATACATACCCCATGCGTTTACATCGTAAAACAAATCCTAACTGTATCAAAATAAAATTGTAACTTTGGAAATGGCAGGGAATTACAGAAATCCTTCATATTTCCATAAATTCATTAAGCAAATCTCGCTGTTTGTGAATAGTCGCCAAAACTGCAAATTCACTTCATATTGATTGTAAGGACTTCTTCCTTCTATTTGGGGGGGTCAGCTGCTCTTCTTTCTCGAAGTTCCCTATTCCACAAAAGGATAACCTAAAACGTATGTATATAAAAGATATCATCCGCCCGTCTCACTGTAAGTGTACCTCAATCGATTCCATCTTAGTTTCCCTTCAATTTTTTTCTCAGCATGAGGACTTGTCATTACTCAAAGTGAATTTCAATATGTCGAGGAAAATGATGACTTTCAGAATGGATTCTATACGTCATTTCGACTAAGAAGAAACTTTTCCGTTATTAATTTTCTTCAATTTTTTTTTCAGTTTTTCATCCCCTTTGTTAACATGGAACGTGTTAGAGATTAGAGATTCTTTTTTGCCTTTATGCAAAAACAAAATACTTTTTAGGATCCTTGGTAATCGTAAATTTTAAAGGTTTACGATGACTAAGGGGAAAAATATTGCCATGGGGGAAAATGATAATTAGTTGGGCATTTTTTTTATCTAAGAACATTTGGAATTTTTTTTAAATAAATTTTCTCATAAATTTACTGAAGTAAACTGGAAGGCGTAACTAACGACTGTTAACTTGATAAATAGTCAACAGACCACCATAAAAATAAGTGCCATAGATGCTGTTGACTCTTGGTGGAAATCAATGTTGTTCGTCTGTATTTTATTGCTTGTGATCCTTTTACAGGAATTTATCATGTCAAGGTCGAATGGTTTCGAATGAAACTGCCCTGTTCACAAGCGATTTGTCAAAAGGAGTCCTGCCATTTTACGGTAACGAAGAGCATATAGGTAAACGTTACGGGCCGGAGTCCTTCCCAGTCATGAAATGTCGGGCATATTTAGAAAAGGGATTCACAAAACGAAACTGATGACGGTCATTTCCTTTAATGGCAATTTGTCGCAATGGATTTGATTTCTTTTGTCCTTTCTCAAAACACAGCAAACAGAACAACAAAAAATCTTTATATTGTTTCCGACTAACAATTCCAGTCTTCATGTCATCATTGTTATCCCCACCGCAAATCCTTTTATGGTTTTTAATTTAGTTGTTGAGTAAGGGTGAAAAAATATTAACAAAATTGTAGTTTACTGTCATAAAAGTCAGGATTTGTTTTCTGTCGCGATTATTCTGCCGCCTTCCATCTCCCGTTTTCTGTTTTGCACTTCTTCACATAAAAAGTTACATTCAATTTAGCAGAATTCTTGCGTTTTCTTATCCCTTTTCTTTTCCTTTTTTGGATGGTGAAAAGGGAGGAGTGTCCTGAGAATTGAATTCCCTGTTGCAACTGTAGCTCTATTTCTGAATCAAGCTGCATTTTTATGAGATGAAGAATAAGGATTGAAGCTAAGGACGAATGCATTTTTGCCCATTGCAGCACTAAAATCCCGTGTATAATAAAATTCTATGGAAAGGATTTTGTCGAGATTTTAGTAACTCAGTGAAAGGATAAACTCAGAGCTTCTAGTAAATGCGGTGGAAATGGTTGAAAATGGGATAGCGCTCTTCAGTATCATAAGGTGCCACGGACTATGCCACTAGATAGAGATTAGGTCCATGGGGTAGCTTATGAAATACAGACAGTTCTTTTGTATAAATTTAGGATTGTGTAAAAAAATATTGGGGGTTGGGGTTTTATTTACTTTCTAAGCGAAACTTTCAGTGGCAAGGGATTTTGTTGTCGTTTTGTCGGACTAGAAATTTATTTATTCAAATCTTAGCTCAACTTCGTCAAAAATTCCCGAGTAAAAATAAAAACCGGCCTTACAAAGGACGAACACCGGCCGCTTGGCTTTTTAAGGGGCATATGATGGACGTAGAGTTTTTAACTATTTTTAATGGGAGCACATACGGCCTTACGACGGCCAAATTTGAGCAAAAGATTTAAAAGGCCAGCACTGAGCTGTAGAAACGGGCATTCGACGGGAAATTTGAGCCAAAAAAAGAATCTGCACCAAATGTATTGTTGAATGTGTTTTATGGGAACTTCATCATTTTCGTTATGTACAATGGTTCTTTCGATTTATCCTACTTAAAGATATCGATGCACAAGTCGCGAGTCGTCGGTTTGTTGTACGTGAAGTGTGTGGTGCGTGTTGATTTATATTTTAGTGGGAAATTTTGTTATTTAACGGCTTGAAAAAAAACACAATCGAAAAAAAATCAAACATTTAATTGCAGTGAAATATATTTTCTTATAGGAGGGCGAATATCCACGTTGCTGCCACTGTACCACCGTCGTATACCCGTAATAGCAACCATACGGCCGCCGTACCACCGTCGTATGGCCGTTATTGGAACTGTAAGGCCGTTGTATCACCGTCAATCGTCCCCTGTACGGCCGTACTGTCCTGCAACGAGCCTTCTTTTAACCGCCAGATGGCCGAGGACTATCTTTCAATCACAGTCGGTATTTGCCCGTTCTAAGGCCATCATTTATTTTTACTCGGGATTACATCAAATCTTTCAGCTGAAGTGGTTATGGAAAGGTGAATAATTAATTTTAAAATTCAGTTAGATCTATAGAATTTAACTAGGAATTCCCAATAACGAATTGATTTTGATTAGTCTACATTAAAATTGCATTTTTGGGATAATTCTATTTTTAGAGGGGTTGAAAATAACAAACTGACGAAGTCAGATGGTTGTCAGTCATCAATGAAATAGAGAGATCAACATATAACCAAATAGGGTAGCTGAACAAGCATCTAAAGCTCTTCAAAGGAAGGAAATTTAACCATTCATCAATGTCGGATCTAAGGGGGTGAAACGAGGTACATCCCCCCGGCCACCCAGGGGCTCTACACTGTAAAAAAATATGTAAATTCACAGTGCAAATGTACAGTAAAATTACAAATCGTGATATGAACTGCTAATTTGCTACACAATTACTGTAATTTTACTATACATTTTGTAACTTCTCATGAATAAAATGAGAATCTCCAATACTTCATAACGTAAATGTTTATTACATGAATGTCATGTTTATTGACAGTGTATTCGATTTGTAGTTTTGTTAGCACATTAGCATTGCTTTTTAATTTTTATCTATTTGTCAGTAATTAAAATAACTTTGTTTCAATTGAACGACACTTTTCTTTAATCCTAATTGAATTTGAAATCGTTGGAGCCAACAACTCTTTCTGCGAAACTTATTCTAATAGGTTATGGGGTACTCGCGTGGTAACAATTATTTCAATTAAATTTATCTTAAAATGGATGTTGGTGTATCGTAAGGAAGAAAGATATGACATCTGAAACGAAGTATACGCTTGGAAAATTGAATAATGTAAATTATTTCAATTGGCGGTACAAAATGAAGATGTTATTGATAGAGAAAGGTGTTTGGAGCGTGATCAGAGATGAAAAACCGAATCCAGTGACAGACATATGGACTGGATATGATGAAAAGGCTCATTCGACAATAGCGTTATCAGTTGAAGACGACCAAATCCAACACATACGGAACTGTACATCGGCAAAGGATTCATGGGACAAACTGAAGGAATTTCATGAAAAGGATTCTCCGAATAATCGTTTGTTCTTTATGAGACAAATGATTACTCAACGTGTTAGTGATGTGTAGTATGTGTAGCAAATGGTCAGCAAGTTATAGCAATTGGTAAGGGAACGGTTTGCGTTGATTTTGTAACCAAATCAGGAGATACAAAAGCTGTTAAAATTTTGGATGTGCTATATGTGCCAAGCATAAAGGGAAATTTAATTTCCGTAAAGAAACTGGCCGATATGGGTTACACGGTGAATTTTTGTGAACGGAAATGTGAAATAAAGAAAGGTGATCAAGAGGTTGCATCAGGAGAAATTGCAGGCAACTTGTACAAGCTGAAAACACGAAATAAAATTTTCACGGTTGGAAATTCCAATTCAAATTCGGACTTGAAAGATAATTGTATCCATAAGTGGCACAGTATACTAGGACATAGAGACATCAATCAAAACTTTGACGTCAGGTAAACTCGTAGACTGTGTACAATTCGGCAAGTGTAATGAAGATTGCAAAAACATTTTGAACTGTAAAGTATGTCTACAAGGAAAAATGAACCGAATTAAATTTCCACAGAAATCAAAAAATCGTGCAACTGAAGTGCTGGGTTTGATACATTCGGATAGCTGTGGACCCATGCAAACAAGTACACCATCAGGAAAAAGGTATATGCTTACTTTTATTGATGACTTTTCAAGATATACAGTAATTTATTTAATCGTGAATAAATCGGAAGTTTTTGAAAAGTTTAAGGAATTCGTGCAATTATGTTTAACAATGTTTGAAAGAAAACCAAAGGTAATTCGTACGGATAGAGGAGGTGAGTACATGGGAGTGCATTTTGTGAGATATTTACAGGAAAATGGTATCCAGTTTCAAAGAACAGCACCATATACCCCGCAACAAAATGGTGTTGCCGAAAGGAAGAATCGTACTCTAGTGGAAATGGCTAGGTGCATGATAATAGATGCCGAGCTTGAATACAAGTTTTGGGGTGAAGCAATCACTATGGCAAACTATATACAGAATCGTTTACCGGCAAGAGATATTGAGAAAACGCCGTATGAGAGTTGGTTTAAGAAAAAGCCAAGTGTTGGATATTTCAAACGTTTTGGATCGAAATGTTACACGCACGTACCAGACGAAAGAAGACGAAAACTCGATCCAAAGGCAATTCAAACAATTCTCGTTGGATATGATATGGCTTCAAAGGCATATATATGTTTCGCGCCATCAACAGGAAAAGTCATCGTGAGTCGAGATGTGAAGTTTATCCATAAAGATAGCAACTGGAAAATAGATCAACAAGAAGAGGAAAATGTTATTTCAATTCAACATACAGCAGAAGAAGAATTTTTCAGCGCGGATGAAAGTAACGAAGGAAAACTTAACGATGCATTACCACAAACAGAAAATAATACAGGACCAGAAGTTGGTAGTGAAACAATAACAGTTCGTCGATCTAAACGATCAAATAAAGGTATTCCACCAGAAAGGTTGATTCAAGTAATGAAAGCAGGTAATGAAGGTATAATTGAACCGAAAAGCTACAATCAAGCAATTACATCGAATCAAAAGGACGAGTGGATCCAAGCTATGAAGAATGAAATGTCTTCATTGAAAGAAAATAATACGTGGGAATTGGTAAAATTACCGGATGATCGTCGTGCAATCGGGTGCAAGTGGGTTTACAAAGTTAAAAGAGATGCCAGTGGAAAAATTCAACAGTTCAAGGCTCGATTAGTTGCACAAGGATTCTCACAAAAGTTCGGAACAGATTACGATGAAGTGTTCGCTCCAGTGGTAAGACAATCAACATTCAGAATTTTACTTACCATTGCGACGAATGAAAAAATGAAAGTAACTCATCTTGACGCAAAGTCAGCATTTCTCCACGGAAGATTCAAGGATTCAAAGTTGAGGAAAAGGAGGATAATGTTTGTTTCTTGAGGAGGAGCATATACGGATTAAAACGATCAGCAAGGGTTTGGAATAAAGCAATCCATCAGGTGTTGGTTGATGCTGGATATACTCAGAGCAAAAATGATCCATGTCTTTACACATTCGCAATAGGAGGTAAATTTTGCTATGTTTTGATTTACGTTGATGATTTGATCATTGCTAGTAAACACAATGAGCTTTCAGTGGAATGTGTACGAATCCTAGGTGCAAAATTCAAGATCAAGAATCTGGGAGAAATTAGAAATTATCTTGGACTACAGATCAAAAGAAATTCTCAAGGAGGTTTCGCATTAAATCAAACAGCGTACATCAATAAGATCCTGGGTGATTTTGGTTTAGCAGATTCAAAACCATCTCATGTGCCAATTAGCGTTTCATGTGAAGAATCAGAGAATTTAACCAACAACGAAAATTATCGACAGTTAATTGGTTGCTTGTTATTTATTTCGGTGAATACTAGACCAGATATATCAGCAAGTGTATCAATTTTGGCACAAAAGGTTTCTAAACCAACGCAAGAAGACTGGAATGAGCTGAAACGCGTACTCAAATATTTAAAGGGCACTGCAGATTTTTCATTAATGCTTGGCGGTGTTGAAAACAAAACTGTTCTTATCGATTATGCGGATGCAAATTGGGCCGAAAACAGGGTTGATCGAAAATCAAATAGTGGATACGTTTTCAAGTTATTTGACGGTGTGATCAGCTGGAGTTGCAAGAAACAAACATGCGTTTCTTTGTCATCAACTGAGGCTGAATTTATCGCTTTATCTGAGGCGTGCAAAGAAGTATTATGGATCCGTCGAATATTGATGGATTTCAATCAAAAAATGGACAAACCAACTACATTGTTCGAGGACAACCAAAGTTGCTTGAGGCTAATTGAGGAGGAGAAATTCTCTGGCCGATCAAAGCATATCGATGTACGATACTATTTCGTTAAAGACTACATTGATAAACAGGTGGTCAAATGTGTTTATTGTCCGACTGAAGAAATGGTGGCAGATCTGTTAACGAAGCCTTTGTCAGCGACTCGCATCAAAATATTAAGAAAAGAATGCGGTGTGATGAAATCGGAATAAGGAGGAGTATTGACGGTGTATTCGATTTGTAGTTTTGTTAGCACATTAGCATTGCTTTTTAATTTTTATCTATTTGTCAGTAATTAAAATAACTCTGTTTCAATTGAACGACACTTTTCTTTAATCCTAATTGAATTTGAAATCGTTGGAGCCAACAACTCTTTCTGCGAAACTTATTCTAATAATGTTTATTACATAATGTTGTGTATTTTTCTAAGGGCCGGCCCGAGGCACAAGCGAACAAGCTTAGGGTGCCATCGGCAAAGGGGCGCCAGGATGAGGTTGAAGAACGTTTTCCTTGTGTTGAACCAATAATAATTCCTTTAGCGGAAGCGCAAAGTCTAAAAACAAACCACGGCAAGACTTTCTTTTAAAATATATCGCGAGGACCAATGCGACGTCAGTGGAGATGAACTCCTGCAGGAAATTATTATTTTGGCACCGATGTTACCTAAGAATACCTGCCCTGAATTAAGTCTTGATTTTATAAGTCGATTTTCCCAAATATCTTCGTAGCTTTAAGGATATTACCTAGCCTTTACACGGGACAGTATTACTGTCACTGTCTCGTGTAAACGTCTACAATCCCGTATTTTTACAGTCGTAAGTACTGGCCAGATTGCAATATCGACAATACTGTCTAGGAAGTAATTTTACAGCTTGTGAAATAAAAATGGCGAAAAATGATTTTGAAGTGGTAAGTACACGCAAGAGCTCCGCTATCGGTTCGCTTCACACAACTGACAAAATTTGTCATAAGGTAACTTGAGGAAATTTGTATGCAGAATAAAGCAAGTCCTTTAACAAATTCCTTTCAATCTCAAAATCACTTCGCTTTGAAAGGATCGGATTTACCCATTATTTTATTAACCTGCGCCTCTCTTATTCTTCATTTTGTCTGTCTGTCTGTCAGTCTGGCTAATCGGCCGGCTGGACAGTATTTGACAGTTTTAGACAAAACTATCCGTCAGTAACACTGTCCCCTGTAAAGGCCGGGATACGCTAACAGTGACAGTAGCTAGTCGAGAGAGAAGTTTTTCAAAACTAAAAATCGCCAGCAGTTCCGCTTTGGTCAAATAAATAACTCAGGCCAGCCCTGATTTTTCTAAATCGTTGATGTAGGGAAAATACAATAAGTCTTAGTAACTACATATATTTATTAATGTTATGTACTAAACAAATCTTAACACTTTGTACTGAAATTTTACAGTAAGGAGCGTAATTTAGAACTTATATTTTCAGTAAAATTTCAAATTGGTTATTGGAATGTAAGGTTTAAATTTTTCCTCTCATGGATATAATTCACAGGCAACATTGGAATACTAAGCAAATATACCCAATTGTTTTAAGTTGAGGTCAGACTTTTGACTTTGATCAGGGTCTGGACAGTTATTGTAATAGCCAAGAAATTTTGATAGACGTTGCCTCATCTACATGCTTGACAAGGCATGGCAAGCAAAATGCTATTGTAGTGGGTAAACCAGGAATATAATTTCGCGCTTGAAAATATTTCAAGCAGGGCCAAGCACATTGGCACACAGCGAGAATCTTGAGCTATACGTTTTTCCCTGTTCCTCTCACTGGTAAAAAGTGACAACACAAAAGTTTTGGAAATTTACAAAACTATGAAGTGAAAGCTCCAACACTGATTGCATTTTTACATCCCACAAATAATGTATATTTACTGCACAGTTGGTAAAAATGCGTAAAATAGATTAGGAATATTCCTAATAATATATAGTGCAAATTTACAAAACTGCTTGTGCATAAAATTTCCAATATTTTTTTTTGTAAAATTACCACAGAAATTTTTTACAGTGAATGATTTATTGATTATTTTAGTTCTAAAAAAATATGTCGAGTGAAAGCAATTGAACTAGGAAATTTACCTACGCGTTAAGAGAGTTGGACATGAGTTCACGGTCTAAGAGACAAGGTCTGGCACTTGCTTGGCTATGTTTTCGTAGGCGTAGGAGTAACGCAGAGTACCGTCATCGGCGAAACTGTGAAGTGAGTAGGAGGGGTTGAGAGCAGAAAATTAATGAATATTTTAAAAGGAGCAGAGGAGAGGATCGACCTTTGGGTGGGGGATGCCGACCGAGATGGAGTGAAGGTCAGATTCGACGCCATCCAATACTACCTTGTAGTCTAATAAATAAGTACTTTTTCTTTGGGAAAAATACCGCAGGCACGGATTAGGGCTAGTGGAAAAGAGTGTGCGTCAAAGAAATTTCTCAATTATTTGTATGAAAATTTGTGTTTTACGAAACGTTCGGCGCTGAATAGCGGCTAAAGTATTAATGCTAGAAAAAAATGTTTAAAATAAAATTTCTACGGAATCTTATAACAAACAAATTTGTTGGTATAACTTTTCGTCGTAAATTAATAGTTGCCGAAATATTTGTAAAAAACCATTCTTTATAAGGGTTTAAGGTGTAATGAATCCATAAAAGTTAAAACAAAAAATGTGGGCAATTAAATTCTGCACAAAACAAGTTATAATCGGTTTTGTAATAAAACGTGTAATTAAAAAGATAATGGCAAAAAACTATTTTTGAATTTACGTTTTTCGACACTTAAAGCGCCATAACTCGTGCAATATTAGCCCTACGTAAAAAATGGTGATAACAAAAATTATAGATAATCGTGTGTTCTATAAGGCTTACGAAATGTTTTTTCATGTAAAATTAACCATTAACGAAATATTTATTTATTTATTTATTTATTTATTAACGGCCAAACAAGGCACACTTAAACTAGGTTAACATTGGCTTAGCTAATAAAAGTCATATAAAACACGACGACAATATACACTAGCAACTTAAATTTATGTTAGTGTAAATGATTAAGATGCGAAAGGACATTTCTTTTAAAGGAAGATTTGTTTAAGGAAGGAGAGAAACAGGTACTAAGGCTATTAAATACTAGACAACATCTATTAATCGGATTGTTCATTGCATACCTGGTACGATGGCAATATTCCTTCAGAAGTTTCGTTTGTCTTGTATGCCGAGCTTCATTGTTGAATTTGATTCTGTCCGACAGGGAGTGTACTTTGATGTTACCAGTTAAGATATCAAAAGTGAGACAAGAGATAATCATTTTTCTTCTACATGAAAGGGGTAGGAGGTCCAAAACTTTGAGCCTGGTCTCATACTGTGGAAGGCTTCGATATTCATAGGGGTCGTGCAAATTTCTTAAGGCGAAGAGAAGAAATTGCTTTTGTATGGATTCAATCCTGTCACTGCCCAGCAAACCAAATTTTAAGATATCTTACCGAATTCGTTACGGATATTCGTATATTTCTCCCGAATTCGCAATCGATTTCTGAACAAATTCGGAACGAAAAATATATGAAGGGGTTGACACGACATCGTTACAAAAATTCTTTTGGAATTCGTTACGAAATTTAGTAAACATTTAGCAAAGCTTTTTGCGCACTTCACTCAAAGACTCACGATTTCACAATGAAGTTTGACAAGAATGTTCCGATTTCTTTCCTATTTCTATAAGAAAATATGTTATTGGCTTCTTTGTGACATTGTTACGAAGTTGTTTTCCGAATTCTTTTTGAACTAGTTTCGACTAATCGCCACATACAAAGCTTTAATTTTTGTTGTTGTATTACTTCCGAAAACCTTTCGACTTGTAGGAATTCGGAAAGTTTGGTTTGCTGGGTGCTAACTTGAAATATAGGATCCCATATTGGGCAAGCATATTCAAGGATAGGGCGTACCAATGAACAGAATAGGGTTTTTGTAACCCAAACGTTATTGAATTCTTTAGCCCTTCTCTTTATGAAGCCTAAAAGTTTATTGGCTCTGGCAGTAATGTTATCGTAGTGTAGATTAAAATTTAGTTTGTTATCGAGGATTACACCCAAATCGACAATTTTATCAACATGATTCAATGCCCTATTGTTAAGATAATAATCATGCTGCTGAAGATTACTTTTACGAGAGAAGGAAATTGCATAGCATTTATCGGTGTTAAGTTGCAATTTATTGGTGAGGCACCAGTCTTGTAATTCATAAAGCTTCGACTGCAGAAGAGAAACATCGGTATGGGATCTTATGGCACAATATATTTTCAAGTCGTCCGCATAGAAGAGATGTGGAATATTTATCAGAATTTCGGACAAATCGGAGATAAATATGTTAAACAAAAGCGGTCCTAAGTGACTGCCCTGAGGGACGCCGGAAGTTACCTCGATGTCCCTCGATAGAAGGCCTTGAAATCTGACGACTTGTATTCTACCGTTGAGATATGATTTAATCCAATGTAGGATAGAACCAGAAATGCCGAATTTTAAGAGTTTTGTGATTAAGATATGGTGATCAACGCGATCAAAAGCCTTGCTGAAGTCAGTATAAACAGCATCAATTTGGTGACCGTTCTCCATACCACAAAGTAGATCTGAGATTAAGATCATGAGGTTAGAAGTGGTCGAACGGCCCTTTCTTAATCCATGCTGCTGTTCATTGAGTTTTGGATCTATTAAGGGGGCAATCTTGTCATAGACCAATTTTTCAAAGAGCTTAGGTATTGCTGAGAGGATGGCGATGCCCCTGTAGTTGTCCACCAAATGCTTATCACTTGATTTATGGATTGGCACCAGAAAAGATTTCTTCCACATCGTAGGAAAAGTACCTAAAGAGAGAGATTTATTGAAGATAATGTGGAGAGGTAGTAGAAGTTGTTCGGAGAAGGACTGCAAAAAACCAGGAGGCAAATTGTCAGGACCCTGACCTTTTGTGGGGTCCAAATTATCTAAACCGGTCCTTATGTCGTCGATGGAAAGTAGCAGACTGTCAATTAAGACAGAGTCTTCGCTACTAGTATGATCAGTGTGCGATGTTTCAGACCTGGGGCAGAAGACATCACTGAACCTGTCAGCAAACATATTACATATCACTTGGGGGCTCGAGGAGTGAGAGCTACCATTTGTCATGGTTGACGGATAACCTGCGGTCTTTCGTTTAATGTTAACGAAGTTAAAGAATTTTTTTGGATCATTTATAATATTTTCACCAATAGCATTAATATAAGACGAATAGGCCTCACGTGACCTAAGAGAAAATTCTGATGCTATTCTGGAGTATTCGAGTCTTAATTCCTCGTCTACGTTATTATTCAGTTTGATCGTCTTGTACAATTTGTTCCTATAATTACGCAGAGATCTAACATTTTTGTCAAGCCATGGCTCTGATTGTCTGTCCTTTTTTTTAATTTTGGGGACATTTCTGTCGATGGTATTAAAAATGGTTTTGTAGAAGAAAGAGACTATCTCGTCAAGGTTGTTACCTATTAGCCTATTCTTCCAGTCCACAAGCGAGAGCTCTAAGCCAATATTAATGAAATTTGCGTTTCTAAAATCGTAGATAATAGAGTTATTGTAGGACGATTGGTATTTGATGGTTTTGGAATTGATTTCGAGTACCCAGGCCGAGTGGTGAAGAGATATGATGCAAAGAAAGTGATATATGAAGTTTGAAGTACTATTTCTTTGTAGATATAGACTTTACACAAAAAAATTCTGAACAAAAAAGTTCTTATTTATCTACAAAAAAGATAAATATACATTTTTGTCGTAAAATGCATAGTTTCTGAGATATAGAATTAAATGCGTTTCCCTTCACTGTAAGTTTAGCAAGAGGGTGGGGATGACGCCATTTTGAATTTAAGCTTATAAAAATATATAAAACCATATGGTAAAAGAAAATCGCGTGCGGTATTTTTCTCATTACGAAGGCCTTTTTTCGACCTATTTATTGGATCACACAGGCCGACAAAATTTAACAAAAGTCCAGACCCAGAGACCAGACCTAACATACCCGAAGGATTTTGATGCGCTGAATCCGAATCCGTGTTCAGAATGGCTCGTACACGTCTGGTTTTCGAGATATCCTAACCTAAAAGTGTAAAAAACGCGTTTTTTTTGTAGTTTTTGAGGTTACGTGACATAAGGAAAAAGTTATAATCAAAAAATTTTGTATGGCAATTGAAAGTACCACCCTGTCCCTTTTAAACCTATTTGGATTTTTTGAAATATATTTTTTTTCACCAAAATATCGCTATTTGAAATTTTACAATTTAGCGCATTAACCCAACTACAAAAAAAACGAAAAAATTCTGCCCGGGGTTGCTGATTCCGAATCCGAGGTCTAATTCACCCTATTAAGTCAGAATTTTTCGCAAGCTCAAAAAAAACCTAAAAACGACCCCTACCAAACCATAACCAGGCTAACCCACCTGACGCTGGGAACAGGGAGTTAAGTAGATTATTTCTTTTGAAAAAAGTCCTATTTTTAATCAAATTGTATCCCACAATACTAGCGAGCTTACTTACCCACACCCAACCCCCCTAATACCTACCTACCTATTTTTTCGATTTTTTTTGTATAGTTGGGTTAATACGCTAAAGTGTAAAATTTCAAATAGCGATATTTTGGTGAAAAAAAAGATATTTCAAAAAATCCAAATAGGTTGAAAAGGGACAGGATGGTACTTTCAATTGCCATACAACATTTTTTGATTATAATTTTTTTCCTTACGTCACGTAACCTCAAAAACTGCAAAAAACGCGTTTTTGCAGTTTTAGGTTAGGATATCTCGAAAACCAGACGTGTAGGAGCCATTCTGAACACAGATTCGGATTCAGCGCATCAAAATCCTTCGGGTACGATAGGTCTAGTCTCTGGGTTAAAAATTTGTAGGCCTGTGTTATTGATGGAACGGCCAGAAAGAAAGCTCTCAATCCAGTTCCTTAGAACTGAGTCGATACCAATAGCTTGGAGTGTAGACAAGAGAGCGGGATGCCATACTCTGTCGAAAGCCTTGAAAATATCTAGAGCAACCCAACCAGACCAGACTCACCGAAGCGATGGATGCTTTGGTTGAGATGCTCGGTCAAACACACAAGAAGGTCGCCAGTAGACCTTTGCGGTCTAAAGCCGTACTACCTGTCGTGTATAATATGGTTAGATTCTAAATATTTCATCAGCTATCTTTGATTATTGTCTTCATGATTTTGGAGAGAACCGAAGTAAGTGGGACCCCCTTTTTTTCGGAATGGGCTGAAGATGAGCTAGTTTCCAAGAGTTAGGATAAACTCTGGAGAAGTAAGACAGGGCAAAAAGTTTGCGCAGATGTTTCGTCAAAGGTGTGGAACATTTCTTGAGTACAATGGGGGAATATTGTCAGGGCCAGTGGATTTATTGACGTCGAGCTCTTTGAGACATTTTTATACCTCTCCAGTCCTGAAGAAAACTGTTCTCGAGAACGGGGAGTGGCGTATCGGTTTCGGGTAAAGAAGAATTTGAGACGAACAGAGATGCCAGAAGATCGGCCTTGGACTTGCTTTCTGTTATCACCTCGTTCTCATGAATTAAAGAAGAGATTGTGGAAGATGTAAAATTCTTCTTGAAGGAGGTTACCAAGGACCAGAAGGTTTTGCTGCCAGCATTTGTGTTGAGGATCTAACTTCTCAATTTATCGTCAAATGATGATTTGACCCTTATGATGGAATTACAGGAATTTCTCAACTTGATATATAGATGATTTTATTATTTTTTGATTTTTTCGCAACAAACGTCGGACTCTATTATTTTCAATAAAGGACTTGAAGGCGCCCCTGGGTTTTATGTGCCCTCCCGTAAAGCGAACCTTGCAGGAGCGTTTTTTACGCCGCTGGTTCCAGGCTATGATGATCCAAGCTGTTTAGATGAACTCACCCCAGCCCACTTTCTGGCAGAACAGCCACTCACAGTACTTCCGGAATATCACACTGGAACCAAGATAAGATCTATACATCATCGTTGGCCGCTACTGCAGCATACGCACGACAATTTTTGAAAAAGATGGAGTACTGAGTACATATTTTCCCCAGCTACAACACCGACTAAATAGCAGAAGGTGGACCAGAATCTAAGCAACATAGTTGAGCACAATAAACTTCCTCCTCCCAAGTGGAGTTCAGAGCTAGTCATAGATACGAATCCAGGAAGAGACAATTTATGCCCACGAGGCCAGTTTTTCAAGCTAGGATAATAAGCTAGTGTTAGAAGGCTAGCAAGCAGGAAGGTCTGGCTTCGTGTAAACAAAACTAGCATAATTTCTAGGCGAGTAAGCTAGTGAGGAAGCTAGTAAGCTAGTGTTTCAAGTTAGGAAAGTTTAATAGGATGGGGTTCTATTTTTTTAGCTAGTATTGAAGCTAGTATCCGATTAGCTAGTGTTAAGTGAAAAGGTTTTTTGTTTTTCGGACCGATAGCCACGTGTTTTCGAGACAAACATGCCAAAACGTAATGCCGAGGAGGAATGCCTATGGAAGTCTATGCATAGTTTAGCCATACAAAGCATACGCGGCAAATTATTGACAATAGGCATACAAATGACGATCCAAGAAATAAAATATAAAATAGGAAATACTGATACTGGCTTCAAACCTAGCAACATGTAAACAACTAACAACACAAGAGACAAGCCAACACGCTTCTGCCCTATGTGAAAGTAGCGCGACAGTAAAAAAGCCCAGTCTCGCTGAGACAACACTATCGAGTGCGAGACTGTCGCGCTCGCCCTCCATCTCGTGGGATTTTCCAATCTTTTAACTTTTTTCCCGGATTGTTAGCGGGATTTCCCGTTTCTATAAAAAGTAGAGTTTTATATTTTCGTCTGTAATTTTTTTACGAGAGTTAAAAGATTCCGGTAAATCCCCAACATGCCGGCGAGAGCGCGAGTGCAGCATCCTTTACACCCTCATAAACATCCCATTGTCTCATCCAGAGTAGCGTCCTTTCTCTCGCGACACTACTCTCGCGGAGACTATAACTGTGTTCAATGACTGCTTAAAAAGTTCAGAGCAGAGCAGATCATTTAGGAACAGCTGCCAAATTGATGCCAGAGCAGAAAAAAGCAGAAAAGAACAATAATCTCAAAAACCATTTTTCTGCTCAACTTTGCTCTAAATTCCCTTTTTAGAGGTTAGATACGAATGCCAATAAAAACAATTGAATAGTATCCGAAATGTTATTTTTTTAAAAATTTATGTTTATTTTTTAATATTTAAAAGTATTTTTCCAATAAATCATTCCTAAATCAATTTTCCGGTTTTTCCTGTTTGCGATTTGACAATTGTCAATAGAAAAAGAAGATGAAGAATTTTCCTGCTCTGCATGCTCCTACAAATTTGGTGGAGCAGAAAAGTAAGAATTCTCAACCCAGAGCATGCTCAAAGCAAAGATTATCTACTACAATATTGTAATCTAATTTAATCTAATCTAAAACATAGAGCATAGCAATTGAAAGCAGAAAATAACTGTCAAAAAGTCTCAATGAACGCAAATTGCTGATTGTTTCTGCTCCAGCTCAAGCAAGTGGGGGTGGTGTGAATAAAAACTGACTGAACAATCTAAGTGGATTCTCTTGAAAAGGGTGTTTCGTCCAGAGAGAACTCGGAGTGATTCGGAGGGAGAAAAATTTCCTGTTGCTTGCACTCAATCAACCAAAAAAACACGTGTGTAGCCAGTGCACGGGAAAGATGTGAAACATCTTTGACAATACTTATCTTTCTTTAAATTGAATAATTAGTAAGGATAAGTGCTAGTGGTACTTTATCTTCTCTCTTACCAATACCCTAGTAGCAAAGCTTTATGCAAAGGTTTTGCACAAAATTTGCTCAAATCTAACTCCGCAATATTCAGAATTATTTGTGCAAATGTTTTGCATTATTTTTTTTCTGAAAATGAACTTATAAATTGAAATTTTAAATGGAAATATAAGTTAATTTAACCCTTTGACCGATGCCCTGGCTAAAAACTATCAATCATACCAATTGTTTTGTCCTAAAAATGACAAAACAATTAAAAAGGTTTTAAAGGCAAAAAAATACCTTTTTGTTGACAGAAATACATTGGCAAAGACGGTATGTTTTGTCCTAAAAATGACAAAACAATTAAAAAGGTTTTAAAGGCAAAAAATACCTTTTTTTGACAGAAATCCATTGGCAAAGACGGAAGCACAAAACCGATCAACTTCTAACGAAATAAACAAAACTCCATACGTCAAATGAATGACAAAATGTATGGAGAGTGCTTAGCTGAAAAAATTAAAAATGTCCGAATTTTAGATGGGAAGCAGCTTGAATAGTTGCGATTTCTATTTGAGCCAAATATCCCCCACCTAGCCTCGATATCCAGCAACAAGCAGGCGTCGAAGGATACGAAGCTAGGGAGCAGAAAACTAAAATTCAATCTTCTCTGGACATCGGCCGAGAAGGTTGGTATCAGGAATTCTTCCGATATTTTATAATAGGCTTAGATAATTGGTGGGCTTGTAGCCGCTGATTTCTGTGATAGGATTATTTAGTCAAGTATTGTTATCTTTCAGGTTGAGATTATCCAAGCATTTTTTTATTTTTTTTTGTTAAAAAAAAATGTATATATATCTAATATAGATATAAAATAGTTGTGCAGAGGATAGAAAGGTTCGTTGGAATTAGATAAAAGGCAAGCCTTGTATTTATAGATACAAGACAAATTGCACGGAAAGCAGCTTCTAACATCAACACAAGGCTGAATATCGTTAGCCAATTCAGCTACGATACGCCGTCACAATTAAAGCAGGATTAAGGCAAAGTTACTTACGGTAACTATTAAAAAAATCCGTAAAGGCATTCTAAGTCCTTTGGTTGGAATAAGTCCAACTGGCGTAGTAAATTCACGAATTTTCTAGCAACCTTGTTGTGTACAAGTTGCGTAGAGTTTACCGGAGTATTTTTCTGGGTAAAATTTGGCTTAGTGAATTTGCGAATTATCTAGCAACTTTGTTGTGTACAGGTTGCATAGAATTTACCAGAATATTTCTCTGGATAAAAATACACTTTGTGTAAAAATTGAACCAGGATATTCATCCGGTTCGCAACTGTGGTGAACAGTTCCAAGTGAGCTTATTCACGAATATTCTAGCAACTTTGTTTTGTACAAGTTGCGTAGAGTTTACCGGAATATTTTTCTGGGTAAAATTTGGCGTAGTGAATTTGCGAATCATCTAGCAACTTTGTTGTGTACAGGTTGCATAGAATTTACCAGAATATTTCTCTGGATAAAAATACACTTTGTGTAAAAATTGAACCAGGATATTCATCCGGTTCGCAACTGTGGTGAACAGTTCCAAGTGAGCTTGTATGGGACAAGCACCATACAAGGCTCATTTGATAGAGCATATTTCTGTGGTTTGGTATATCCGACCACACGCTAATAATAACTAATTTTTCTCTTATTGTTTTTCTTTAAGATTAGCGAGAGATCACCTGGACGCCGTACCCCGAGGTTGCACTCACAGCAGGTTTACCTGATCGCCGCAGCAAAGGAATATTTGGATTGTTTTATATTTTGAATTCTCTTTTAGTTTTTTTTTACAAAAAGTAATTAACGTAGAAGTAGTCTGTAAGCATAGATTTAATTAGAATTATAACCAGGTAGGAGAAATATATTTGTATCAAACGGACCTTAGACTCTTTTACTTAGAGCAGCCGGCACCTATCCTACTTTTCAGATATTTTTTTTTATTATTGCAACGATCACCTCCTTACACCAGGTCTTAAACCGGTTTTAAGAAGGTGGCGCCGCAACATGGTCCTTCGAGCCGGATAGTTTGCAGTCATACAAATATATTTTTCTGAGATTTTATTAGTTGTTAAATTTAGTTCGTAATCCAAATATTCCTGTAATTTTAAGTAAAGAAAGCCCGAATCAAAATTATGGGTAAATCAAAACAACAGGAACTCTGTCAGACAGAATTGGAACAAATAAGCAAGATGAAGGGTAAATTGCAACAACAGGATGTCTGTCAGACACAACTGGAACAAACAATTTCTAATTATTGAAAGATACCAAAACCCAGGCATACTCCAGGTTATATCAAGGGCAAGTTAAGCACTATCAAAAAGATAGCAGAAAAGTTCAACAACAACCATCTAGAAATAGGGGCAGCTGATATAAGCATTATAAAGGATAAAAAAATTGAATCTGCCATAAAAGAATACCTGGAAGGCGAGCAGTTCATGGAATTCGAAGAAACATATTCCGAATTTCTGGGAGAACTTGAGGACGCAATGAGTGCCTGCCCGCCGCAACCAAATACAACAACCGCACAGAGCACATCTTTTAGTGAACAATCAGGTTCACCAAGGCTTAAACTTCCAACTCTGGAGATTCCTAAGTTCGATGGCCAGTACACATCGTGGAGGACTTTTCACGACCGGTATGTTTCATTGATACACAATGAAGATCGCCTGATACCAGTCGATAAATTGCATTACTTAAAGAGTAGTCTCACAGGAGAAGCACGTAGATACTTGGACTCGTTCGACATGACATCAGACAACTACGAAGCAGCATGGGATTTATTGTGCAAGCGGTATAACAAAAAGAGACTGCTGATATACGCACAACTCAAGCTATTATTCAATCACAACGCGATCAGGACAGGGTCACACAAGGAGTTACGAACCTTGCTTGACGAACTGCATCGCATACGGCATGCACTGCAAGTGCTTAAAGTAAGCATCCTCGATTGGGACCCCATCTTCGTGTATGTCACAGCGCAAAGGCTTCCAGAAAAAACACGTCATTTATGGGAGCAGTTGATCGCCAAATCCGATGAGTTACCAGCACTTAAGGATTTGACTAAATTTCTGGAGGAAAGATATAGGAGTCTAGAGGCGATCAAAGATGCTCATAGTAGCAAGCCGAACCAGGAGATTCGCAGGCCGGAGCAGGCACGGCAAAAGGCTACCAGTTACCATACCCAGCAGCAAGGCGTCAATGCAACAGAGTAGCGTAGACACGGAGATGGAGGAGGCAAACAATTTCCCCAATGCCGAATGTGTCACAAGGAGCATTCAGTGTCGCAGTGTGGATCATTTAAAGCGCTATCCACCGAGGCCAGAATACAGTGGGTAGCAAGGCAAAGGCTATGCTTCGTATGTTTCAAGCCGCATCATAGCAGACATTGTAGCAGTAAGAGCAAATGTCCCAGATGCCAAAGAAGGCATCATTTACTGCTTCACAAGGATGACGCAAGAAAGTCAAGGGTAGCTGACAACCCAGCATCACCACCAGATAAAAGCATTGAGCCAACTGTGGCAACTTGTAATTATAACATGAACACAACGGAATCAATGTTAGCAACAGCTCTGGTTAAGGTGAAGGACAACCATGGCAATAGCCTGGCCCTACGTGCCCTCATTGATCCAGGGTCACAGTGCTCGTTCATAACGGAGTCTGCATTTCAATCCCTACGACTAGAGGTGGTCGCGGCGTCAATGCAAGTCGATGGCTTAGAATTTACACAGGTAGCAACTTCGAAGAAGTTGGCGAAATTTACGATAGCGTCAATGTCAAGGTCTAGATACGCGATCGAGATGCAAGCTTACGTAATTAAAAACATAACCAACGCCTTTCCCCCCAAGCAGATTGACAAAGGGGATTGGTCATCTCTCGATGGACTAGAATTAGCCGATCCACAGTTCATGGATCAAGGACGCATCGATCTTTTACTTGGCGTAAATGTATATGGGGACATACTGGAAGACGGTTTGAGTAAAAGACCTAAGGGAACAATCGCGTTACAAAAAACTAGTCTGGGATGGATCATTTTTGGGAAATCACCAGCAGCTACCGGGCATGGGAAGAACACGAGCTTCTCTGGATTTACCACTCAGAAAGATGCATTTACGGAGCTGCACGAACAACTGAAGAAGTTTTGGGAGCAAGAAGAACTGCCTTCTACGAGGATATTGACGAATGAGGAGGAGCATTGTGAACGGTTCTATAACGAGACTTGCAAGCGACTACCGGATGGGCGGTACGAAGTCAGATTGCCTTTTAGGAATGGTGAACCTCCCATCCTCGGAGACTCCAGAAGGCAAGCGACATCAAGGTTAATGCAACTGGAGAAAAGGCTAGCTGAAAGGCCCACACTAAAGGCACCATATTACCAGTGTCTTCAGGAATACGTGGACCTAGGTCACATGAAGCAAGTCAAGCAGCGCGAAAATCAACGTTATTATATGCCACATCACGCCGTGATAAAAGAAAGCACGACGACGAAAGTACGCGTGGTATTTGACGCTTCCGCACGAAGTTCGAATGGTAACGGGTTAAATCAGCAGATGTTAACAGGTCCCACGCTGCAACCAAAGCTATTTTCAACATTATTAAAATGGCGCAAGTATCGATACGCAATAACGGCCGATATCGAGAAAATGTATAGGATGATTCTCGTTCATCCAGACGATCGGAAATACCAGACCATCCTGTGGAGGAATGGACAGACGGAACCGATCAAAGAATATGAATTGCAAACCGTAACATTCGGGACAACTACAACCCCATACTTGGCAATTAAGACCTTACAGAAATTGGCAAGCGACGATCAGCAGCAGTACCCCAAGGCAGCAGAAGTCACTCTCTCAGACTTTTACGTGGACGACGTGTTAACAGGGGGAGACACGGTACAAGACGTTCTAGAATTACAAAGGCAATTAATCGGGCTGTTGAAAGGTGCAGGATTCCATTTAAGAAAATGGGCAGGAAACCACCAAGATTTGTTAAAAACAATTTCCCCCGAAGATTGCGAACTCCAATTACCTCTTCAGGTAAAGGAGGACGAATGCGTAAAGGCTTTAGGCATATATTGGCACCCAGTAGAGGACTATTTTTCCTACGCCATAAAACTGGAAGAATTCCAAAATTTGGCAAACACTAAGAGGAAAATATTATCGGAGGTAGCTAAACTATTTGATCCACTGGGTTGGATCACTCCGTGTGTGGTATTAGGAAAGTTGTTAATGCAAAAGATTTGGATTACGGGATTCAATTGGGATGACACAGTGGATGAAGATATACAAGAGGAATGGACCCAATTCAAAGATCAATTGCGGCATATCCAAGACATAAAGTTGCCACGATGGATTAATATTGATGATACTATACGAGAGTGTCAACTCATGGGTTTTTGCGACGCGTCAACTAAAGCATATGCAGCAGTGGTATATATGCGAACGATTAGCATGGATGGAAAAATATCTGTATCTCTGCTTATGGCAAAAACACGAGTGGCTCCAAGTAAACCCATGTCGCTCCCTCGTTTGGAATTGTGCGGCGCTGTATTATTAAGCCGATTGATAGGGAATATACGAAGTCAGTGTTGGACAGATTCCAAGGTAGTCCTTGCTTGGCTAAAGGGACTGCCACGGAGGTGGAAAACCTTTGTAGCAAATCGCACTGTGGAGATAAATGAAAACGCTTCTAACACGTCATGGAGATATGTTCCGACTAAGGAAAATCCAGCCGATGTAGCATCAAGAGGATTGATGCCCGCGAAACTGGAGAGCGCTACCATATGGTGGCACGGACCCAGCTGGTTAGAGGAACCAGAAGGCAAGTGGCCAAGAGAGACTTTAGTTGAGTTTAAGACGGATTTGGAAGCTAAGACCACAGCGAATGTGATGCTAACCATTCAGCCGCAAGAGGACGAATGGTGGATGAAATTCTCGTCGTACACGAAAACATTACGAGTCATTGCTTATTGTTGTCGATTTGCAAACAATTGTCGCAATAAAGGACACTGTCGACAGACGCAGATCTTAGCAGAGGAAATCGAAGACGCAAAAATCAAATTGATCCGAATGGCTCAGAGAATAATGTTTACTGACGAGTACAAGCAATTAGAAAGCACGAAAGCCATCGCCAGGCAGAGTCGACTAAAGGGCCTGAACCCATTTATAGCGACAGATGGCACAATGAGAGTTGGCGGCAGATGCATAATTCAGATTTACAATACAACCAACGACATCCGATGATCTTGCAAGGAAGACATCATTTAACTAATATTATAATCGACCATTATCACAAGGTCACGATACACGGCGGAGCCCATCTAGTGCTGACCAACATCAGAAATAACTTTTGGGTTATAAATGGATTGGCAGTTGTTAAAGAGCGCATATACAAGTGCGTAAAATGTACACGATATCGTGCCGCAACACCAAGACAGGTAATGGGTGAGCTACCCAGAGCAAGGGTGACAAGAGCCAACCCATTCGAGAATGTTGGCGTCGATTACGCCGGACCCTGCGAGCTAAAGATGTCAAAGCACAAAGGCTCAAAAATCTACAAAGGTTATTTCTGTATTTTCATATGTATGAGCACTAAGGCTATACATATCGAAGTAGCTTCAGATATGTCAACTGATGCTTTTCTTGCAGCCCTAAGGAGATTTATAGGACGGAGAGGCCTGTGCCGTCACATCTACTCAGATAATGGCACGAATTTATCGGCGCTAATAAGCAGCTACAAGCTCAATTAAGAAGAGCTATAGAGAGCGCTGCTACCGAAGCCGCAGCCGAATTGGCCAACGACGGAATTCAATGGCATTTTAATCCTCCATCAGCTCCACATTTTGGAGGAATCTGGGAAGCTGGCATAAAAAGGATAAAATATCATCTAAAAAGAGCGACATGCGATAAATTACTTACCTTCGAACAGCTGAATACATTACTCATTCAGATCGAATCCTGCCTGAATTCGCGGCCCTTATGTCTCCTCTCAGCTGACCCTTCAAATTTGGAAATACTTACGCCAGGACATTTCCTAATAGGGAGACATATGAAGGCTATTCCAGAGCCAGACACCACGTCAAATAATGTTAAATATACGGATAGATGGAAACAGATACAACAAACTCTTCAAAGATTTTGGAAACATTGGTCCCACGATTACCTGGTTCAGTTACAAACCAGATCAAAATGGCAAACAAAGCAGCCCAACATAAAGGTTGGACAAGTGGTCATCATCATGGACAGCAATAGGCCACCTAATCAATGGCCTTTAGGTGTGATAAGGGAAACCCATCCAGGCGTCGATGGACAAGTCCGAGTAGTCACCGTCAAGACTAGTACTACCAATTCCAAAAGACCCATCAATAAAATCTGTGTACTGTCCGCATGAAATGGTGTACATGTCGTCCGTCCCAATTTATGTTATTATAAGACTAATACGCAGTGGCGGCTCGTTTTTAGGGGCTAGTGGGGCTTAGCCCCACCAGAAATTATCGAGCAAATCATATTCACACATTTTTTAATTAATTTCATTTTTACAAAAAAGCAACGCAAATTTTCTTTGCAATTTATTACAATTTCTAAAAAAAATTCAAAATAATGCCGCACAAAAATATTCGAAGTAGAACTTCATAGGAAAAGTATAAAAAAATGAGCAAATAAAAAAAATAAGAAAAACTCTCAACTCTCTCTATCAAAATAATCTGGCCGAATCATAATTCCATACCCATTTACATGTACAATTCTCTCCTCTGGGGCTATCATTGAATCAGCCCCGAAGATGAACCATTTTGTATGCAAAATTTCTTGACTAAGGCGATTGATTCATGAACTTTTGTTCTACCAAGCGGGGCTAAAAATTATTAGCCCTAGGATTCATTGGGATTCTCTTCAATGACATGTAAGACAAATGCCAGTGGATTCTCTTGCTCTCTTGGGTTTACTCACGAACATATAATGACAGTGTTGTCGGTTCGTTCTTTTAGTTTTGTTTATTATATTTCTAAAGTAATTTTGCCTGCATATGCTACTAATTGGCCGAACATTTTGATACTTTTTTTACACTTATGGATTTTATATACCTGCGGGGCTGATTTTATTTAGCCCGTAGCAAACATTTTGATAGAAATGTAGTAAAAAGTAGTAAAAAGATAAATTTTTATTGGAAAAAGAGCTAATTGGAGATTGAATTTTAACTGATAGTTACAAGTTGATTTTTAAATGAAAAGTGTGTGCTTGCAGAATTGCGGTAGATATATATTGAATTATTCGCCAATAAATATTGTTAAATTATTATTTATTAAATTATTTCCAATAAATATTAATATTCCATTTTGTAATATATAATTTTCTTAAATTATATTTAATTTAATTTTTGTTTTTGGTTAAAATGAATCACGTAGATAATTTATTGAAGAAAAAATTTTCTTTGTTGTCATTAGAAGAAAAATTAGAAATTAAACGTTTAGGACCACTTCAGCCATTTGATTTTAAATTAATTTGTACTGAAAAATCTCAAAGTAGAAAATTTTCATTGGATTGGTTTCTAAAAAGAAATGGCTTACGGTTAGTATAGGAAAAAGTGCATTGTTTTGCTTTTTTGCGTTTGGTTTAGAGGAGAATCGGCTTGGACAGAAATCGGTAACCGGGTTTAAAACATTTATCGGAACGAATTAAAAACATGAAACGAGCGCTACACAATTAAAAAATACTTTAAATTACCAAACCTTCGGGACGGTTAATATTCTCTCACAGATCGATTCAGGATACGCGAGTTCCATAGCAAAATATAATGAAAATGTAAAAAGAATCGTCAAGTATTAAGTCGAATTTTAGATATCTTAAAGTTTTGCGGTGGTCAAAATTTAGCTCTTCGTGGACACAACGAACGTGAATCAAGTAGTAATGGAGGGATATTTCTTGATATGGTTCATATACCAGATCAATAGATATCGCATTCGACGACTACTTCAAGAATAATCAAATCGCAAAAAAAACACTTCGAAAACCGCACAAAATGAGTTACTTGAATACTGTTTACAGGTTTATCTTCATGAAGTGAAATCTGAACTTCAAGCAACAAATTTTGTATCTGCTCAAGCTGATGAAACTACGGATATTTCATCTAAATCGCAAATGGTTTTGATTTTATGTTTCGTTAAAAAAATAATAAGCCTGTTGAACGGTTTTTATCACATTTTGACCTTTGTCCGCAAAAGGTATAGTTGATGTGATTTAGAATGCGCTGAAATGCTACAATTTAGAAAAAAATTGATTGCTCAAACATATGATGGTGGCGCTGTAATAAGTGGGAGTACAGCCGGGGTTCAAACTTTAGTAAAAGAAATTGTATCCATTTGCACACTTTGTGCATTGTTATGCCCGTCAACTAAATTTAGTCTTAAAGCAGGCATGCTCAGTTATTAAAGAAACACCAATATTTTTCGTTAATATATTTGCTTTTACGTCATTTTTTTCATGCTCTCCCAAACGAAAAGATTTATTAATGGAAGTTTGCAACAAACGTGGTCTCCCGCGAACTGTTGAATTTCGGTGGAACTAAAATTTCGGAGCAGTGCGATCTATTCTCGAAAATAAAGAAAATCTCATTCATTGTTTTGAATTGATAATTAATATTTTTTTTCAAGCCCCACCAAATTTCAGAGGCAGGAGCCGCCACTGCTAATACGACTAAAAATTGCATTATTCCTTTTACAGCGCGAAGACAAGACAGCAACATGGCAAATAACGTAGCGGATTTACATTTGGACTTGGACAATTATTTAGATTTGTGGCCTCTAACCGCTGAGCAGATGGAGGAGTTGTGGGAGCCCGAGCTCTTCGATAGAGAGTTGAGTTTGGACGCACCAGCACAATCTCCAAGTCCCGACCGCGACTTACCGTCAACTCCAGGCAGAAACCTTCCGGAAATCCTGCCGGAAACAGAAGAGCTAGAAGGACGTCCTTTAACGCTGGAGCTCTTGGATCGAGATTGCAGTTTGGACTCACCCACGCGCGATGAGATACCGACCACACCAGGTAAAAACTTGGCAGGCATCTTTGTGGAAACAGCAGAAACAGAAGGGGGACCGATCGTTAACCCCTTGCATCCAATACCGCCACCTGAAGCTCCAAGCCACTTGCCAGAGACCCAGTCCAATGAGCAAGTTTTACCGCCACCGATATGTGAAACCACTCCCAAGGCAATTAAAGGAAAGGCTCCCTCCGGTTTAGACGAAAAACTATATGAGCTGAGAACGAACGAAGGCGTGTTCTTCAAAATCCCGCATCACCAGCTCCACTCTATTCCGTACAAAAGGATCGACGATTCTAAAAGAAAAAGATACATTGTAAAGTTAGGCGGTGGTAGAAGGGTTCATTTAAAACGGCGCGACCACGTATCTCACTGGTACAATTATACTGAACCAATTTAAAGGAATTTAAAAAGAAAAAAAAATATATTTTTTGAACTCTATCAATGATACATTATTATTAGTATTTAAGTTAAGCAAAGCAAGACTGAAGTGTAATTAGGATTATTTAATGAATAAATACCATAAACCTAATAGTATATAATAAATAAAATAAGATAATACGAGTTGTTGCAGCAGCAATTATGTTGATGTGATCCTAATCCATCAACAAGGGGGGAGTATGTTTTGTCCTAAAAATGACAAAAAAATTAAAAAGGTTTTAAAGGCAAAAAAATACCTTTTTGTTGACAGAAATACATTGGCAAAGACGGTATGTTTTGTCCTAAAAATGACAAAACAATTAAAAAGGTTTTAAAGGCAAAAAATACCTTTTTTTGACAGAAATCCATTGGCAAAGACGGAAGCACAAAACCGATCAACTTCTATCGAAATAAACAAAACTCCATACGTCAAATGAATGACAAAATGTATGGAGAGTGCTTAGCTGAAAAAATTAAAAATGTCCGAATTTTAGATGGGAAGCAGCTTGAATAGTTGCGATTTCTATTTGAGCCAAATATCCCCCACCTAGCCTCGATATCCAGCAACAAGCAGGCGTCGAAGGATACGAAGCTAGGGAGCAGAAAACTAAAATTCAATCTTCTCTGGACATCGGCCGAGAAGTTTGGTATCAGGAATTCTTCCGATATTTTATAATAGGGCTTAGATAATTGGTGGGCTTGTAGCCGCTGATTTCTGTGATAGGATTATTTAGTCAAGTGTTGTTATCTTTCAGGTTGAGATTATCCAAGCATTTTTTTATTTTTTTTGTTAAAAAAAAGGTATATATATCTAATATAGATATAAAATAGTTGTGCAGAGGATAGAAAGGTTCGTTGGAATTAGATAAAAGGCAAGCCTTGTATTTATAGATACAAGACAAATTGCACGGAAAGCAGCTTCTAACATCAACACAAGGCTGAATATCGTTAGCCAATTCAGCTACGATACGCCGTCACAATTAAAGCAGGATTAAGGCAAAGTTACTTACGGTAACTATTAAAAAAATCCGTAAAGGCATTCTAAGTCCTTTGGTTGGAATAAGTCCAACTGGCGTAGTAAATTCACGAATTTTCTAGCAACCTTGTTGTGTACAAGTTGCGTAGAGTTTACCGGAGTATTTTTCTGGGTAAAATTTGGCTTAGTGAATTTGCGAATTATCTAGCAACTTTGTTGTGTACAGGTTGCATAGAATTTACCAGAATATTTCTCTGGATAAAAATACACTTTGTGTAAAAATTGAACCAGGATATTCATCCGGTTCGCAACTGTGGTGAACAGTTCCAAGTGAGCTTATTCACGAATATTCTAGCAACTTTGTTTTGTACAAGTTGCGTAGAGTTTACCGGAATATTTTTCTGGGTAAAATTTGGCGTAGTGAATTTGCGAATCATCTAGCAACTTTGTTGTGTACAGGTTGCATAGAATTTACCAGAATATTTCTCTGGATAAAAATACACTTTGTGTAAAAATTGAACCAGGATATTCATCCGGTTCGCAACTGTGGTGAACAGTTCCAAGTGAGCTTGTATGGGACAAGCACCATACAAGGCTCATTTGATAGAGCATATTTCTGTGGTTTGGTATATCCGACCACACGCTCATAATAACTAATTTTTCTCTTATTGTTTTTCTTTAAGATTAGCGAGAGATCACCTGGACGCCGTACCCCGAGGTTGGACTCACAGCAGGTTTACCTGATCGCCGCAGCAAAGGAATATTTGGATTGTTTTATATTTTGAATTCTCTTTTAGTTTTTTTTACAAAAAGTAATTAACGTAGAAGTAGTCTGTAAGCATAGATTTAATTAGAATTATAACCAGGTAGGAGAAATATATTTGTATCAAACGGACCTTAGACTCTTTTACTTAGAGCAGCCGGCACCTATCCTACTTTTCAGATATTTTTTTTATTATTGCAACGATCACCTCCTTACACCAGGTCTTAAACCGGTTTTAAGAAGGTGGCGCCGCAGCACCAATATTGAAAATTTGGTGAGATTCTATAAAATTTCGAACACAAAAAAAATTCTGGATATTGCGGAGTTAAATTTGAACTAATTTTGTGCAAATGTTTTGCATGAAATTTGCACAAAATTTGCACAACTCGTGCTACTAGGGTAGTAGCACCACCTACATGAGCGATGTATAAAATATTAATGTCGTCGAGCGTAACAGATATATAAATAGCTACAATGACAATTATTTTCCCATTCAGAGTTTTACAATCAGTAATACAAAATCACCAACAGGTGTCGTCACTGACTTTTCCTCCTGTTCGACCGCTCGGTCGTATATTATTTAATAAACAATTAAAGTTAAGTATACTCATTTCCTCGACTTCATTTACCCAAGTCTCAGATAGGATAACGATGTACGACTTTTGTATGGCAATATCCGTAAGATCCTGGGAAAGACTTCGAAGACTTTGGCAAATGAGAGTATTGGAGAGGGGGGCATAGTGGGGTAGCAGGGCATAGCGGGGTAGTACCAAATTGATGTGAACAAACAGTAGTACGACAATTTAAACGAAGCACTGGGTTTAGTATTAAGTCGTAGTATGACCTTCGCTAATGTTACAAGCATGCGCGACATCGGTTTTAGCGCTCGCAGCAAAAGTAATAATATTACGTATATGTTAAAAAAATTGTTGTTATTCGTGTCATAGTTAATGTATGTGCTAGTAATGTCTTGTTTATGATTGTGTGCTCATTTTACTGTAAACTATTCCGGATACGAATAAGAAATAAAAAAATTGATTAAAACCAAAGGTAATATGTAGTTGTTCGGTTTTTTAACCAAAATTTCAACTAAAACCACTCTTTTCTCCAAAAAATATGTATAGGTACCTGGAAAGTTTTCCGGGAGTTTTGAAAATTTGTAATTTTATAGATTTCGAGGTGCTCTTTCCGAATTTCAACTTTGCCACCTCGTATCTTTGCCGCTCGCAACGCCATGTTGGAAAAATTACGCCTAAAAGCAGTTTTTTGACAATATCTCCTTTCCGACTCACAGACAATTTCCTACAATTTATGTCGCCGCAAAGTGTAGTTCAACACGCGTTTTGGCCAAAAAACTCATTTCCACACCACCTTCAGGTAGAGTAAGCAGCACATTTTTTTATCGTGGTATCCCCAGTAGGCCTAATCCACGTGTTATCGGAGATGAAAAGATAAACTGTCACATGTCTCAAGAAATTGGTAGTGCTGGCATTTCTAAAATCATTGGCAGTGATTTCTATACCGTAAAATTCAAACGGAATGACCGTATAAAATCACTTGGTGTTTTGAATTCAGGCATCCGGATAGAAGACGACATAAATTGTAGGAAATTTTCTCTAGTTTCATTTTGTATATATATAAGTGTTTTTATCGTAAAGTGAGCCGGAAAGGAGATATTCCCCGTGTTCTTTTAATGAACTGGGTTTTCAGAGCTTTTGAGTTCCCATACAAAATCGAAAACCCAGGTTTTATCTGGGTCTTCTGGTTCTTCGATTTTGTATGGGAACTCAAAAGCTCCTCAAAAGCTCTCAAAACCCAGTTCATTAAAAGAACACGGGGATTGTCAAAAAACTGCTTTTTGGCGCCATTTTTCCAACATGGCGGCGCGAGATACGAGGTGGCAAAGTTGAAATTCGGAAAGAGCACCTCGAAATCTATAAAATTACACATTTTCAAAACTCCCGGAAAACTTTCCAGATACCTATACGTATTTTTTGGAGAAAAGAGTGGTTTTAGTTGAAATTTTGGTTAAAAAACCGAAATTTTAACTTTGATGACTCATTACTCTGGAAGTTGATAGAGCAGAACCTTGATTTTTACAGTTTTAGATAGGTGGGAGTATTCTACGTAGACTGATACTTTACTCATGAAAATAGGCCATAGGGTTACAAAAATACAGGGTGATATGTAAACCTCTAAAAAAAACTGCAAAACACCCTAGCGGCTAAACCGTTACGACTTCCTCCTCCCACCCATACGATTTTTTGTTCGTCTATCCATAACCTATCCACAGCCTGCCTCTTTGTAACTTTTCGTAGTACACCCTGTAGATTTCAGGTAAAATTAAATGTGACGGGTTGGCGTAGATGTATAAGGGTTTGCGGCGCTCGTACGCCAAAACTATTGACTTTACGAAAAAAAGGTTAGTACATAAATTGTAGGAAATTTTCTCTAGTTTCATTTTGTATATAAGTTTTTTTATCGTAAAGTGAGCCGGAAAGGAGATATTGTCAAAAAACTGCTTTTTGGCGCCATTTTTCCAACATGGCGGCGCGAGCGGCAAAGATACGAGGTAGCAAAGTTGAAATTCGGAAAGAGCACATCGAAATCTATAAAATTACAAATTTTCAAAACTCCCGGAAAACTTTCCAGGTAAAACTACCAAATGACTGTACTATTAATAATTTTTCAATTTTGTTCTTATTTTATTGATACTGGAACCTTTCGTTAACGTCCCACGCTTTCTTATATTTAAGTAAGTTATATTTCTAAATTTTACCAATAATTTCATTAATTTCATTCTGAGCTTGATTTCGAAAGGTTGGTTGTTCCCATATACTGGCTGGAGCAATAAAGACTTCATTTTAAAATAAAAGCGTATTGTTTAGTTTTGTTAAACTATATATTTTTATTTTCTACTTTTTAGTCTATTACATGTTCTCCGACACTTGGCGGCAATCGCCAAATTGGATTTAAAATGTTGTCACGCAGCTTACTGTATTCTACTCGTCATGCCTATTCTTGTGATACCCATACCGAGGGTGTTGTAAAGAAAAAGTAATCCGCGATTTTGTGTTGGCGGCCATTTTGAATTCGGAACGACGTCACACAGCTTACTGTATTGTACTCGTCATACTGTTTCATTTGATACCCTTAAAGATGGGGTTGTAAAGAAAAGGGTAACCCACCATTTTGTGTTGGCCGCCATTTTGAATCTGGAATGAAGCCATACAGGTAATTGTATTTTACTTGTCATAACCTTTCATTTGTTACCCATGTCGGGGGGTCGGGGAACACAATTGCAAAATTCGCCCGCCATCTTGGAACCGCCATTTTGATTATTTTTACAAAACAGTAAGATTGCATTATATGAAAGTTGGTCAAAATCAAGTTGCAAGATTTGTCTACACACGGCATACAAAATACAAGATACAACATACCACATACAGGTGAAGCTAATATAAAGCGTATAAAAACCCGCGTAAAAATAACTATATAGAAAAATATATAATTGGATATATTTATATATAAATTAATTATATATAATTATATATGAAATTTGGCCCGATATAATTATATAGAAATGTATACTTTTATATATAATAAGGAAAATCATATTATACAATTGTATAGAAGGGCCAGTTATTTTTAAGAGCGTGATCCTGGCTAAACTCTAAGGCCGGGAGCCCACTAAAGTGGTGTGGCAGTGACGTGTCAGTGGCGTGGCGGTCTAATGGCAAGTGGAAAAATTTATTCCCGTAAAATCAAATGAAGTAGCGCACATGGAAATGGAGTGGCGAAGGTGTGGCATCTGGCAAGTGGCGTGGGATCACTTGATTGCCACCAATCTCCGACAAGTTTAATTTTTGAGTGGTAAGTGGCTGGATGATGTGGAATCACTTACGCGATACGCTGCTCGCCAAATCGATGCGCGCTTAATAATTCTAATAGCACTCCGCCATCATTCAACTGCCTCACCACTTTGTTTCCACATGACAGACCAAAACCACGCCACTGCCACACTGCGGCGCCCGGCCTAACCCGAGTAAAAATAAATGATGGCCTTAGAAAGGGCAAATGCCGACTGTGATTGAGACATAGTCCTCGGCCATCTGGCGGTTAACAGAAGGCTCGTTGCAGGACAGTACGGCCGTACAGGGTGCGATTGACGGTGAAACAACGGCCTTACGGTTGCAATAACGGCCATACGACGGTGGTACGGCGGCCGTATGGTTGCTATTACGGGTATACGACGGTGGTACAGTGGCAGCAACGTGTATATTCGCCCTCCTATAAGAAAATATATTTCACTGCAATTAAATGTTGTGTTTTTTTCAAGCCGTTAAATGGATCATTCTACGATAAGAGGTAATGTGTACGGCATCCATTATAAAATAGCATTTTTATTCTACATGTTGTCATTTTATGCAATAAATCACAGCATCTCAATGCATTCTAGAAATACCACTATGATTAAATGCACAATTATAGTACATTTTCCTGAAATTCCAATTTTAAGTCTGAAAAAGTCTATCCTGGCCTGTCCCTTTAACGTTTTTAGTTAAACATGCAGACAGTATATACCTTCTTTGTCGCCGTTGTTAAATTAAAGTTTATTTAGCACAAACTTAAACAAGTATATTTAAGTATTATAAAGGGAAAATACAAATATATTTGTTTATTTGCAATAATTTTCGAACTTATTTTTTGTCCCGCTTTTTTTGTGTATCTCCCCTGGCGAATTTTGGACCGTTTATGTAAACAGAAGTATTAGATGGCCATATTCTAAATGGCGCTCACGGACGCGTATGAATGTGAAGTTTGTAACACTAAACACAGGAGCCGTTAAATCGCTGTCATTTGTTAGTTGGGGCGACGCGACAGTGCGTGGCAGTGGCTTCGCAAGGTGATTGTGTCCCTCCCCTGGTCAGTCGTAAAATTTATAAAATTAACTTTATTTTTTTGTATTTACTGCATAAATTCAACAATACTGTAATAGTGGAGGTGTGATATATTATTAACCCAATATTACGTTATGTCAGTTAAAAATTTTAAATTTGTCACGAAAACGTCTCTCCCCTGCCGTATCTCCCCTGGCAAGCTAACTACCAGGGGAGATACTCACTGACCAGGGGAGACAATGTGGATCATAAGATGTTTGTGCAAACTAATTCAGATATAGCTAACTTCTAAAGGGGTATGGAGCATTCCATTTCGGAGGTTCAGGTCAACAGATAAATTGCGCACATGGATGTAACTTATACAAAAGAAGAGGCATCAGGTGAAGTAAAGGTTACATGCTATTGTTCTACGTCACAAAATTTGTTACATTCACCTCCAGCTATATGAGCTCACTTACAGCCAATTTTGAACAGCATGCCAGCCGAAGTGGCAAACCTGCATTTTTGGAGCGATGGACCTGTGACACAATACCGCAACAAATATATGTTTTACTTTCTTGTTACTCATTTGACAGAATTTCCACCAAACTTAATATGCTTTACTTGGAATTACCATGAAGCCGGACATGGTAAGGGGCTTCTGATGGTATCGGTGCGGTCTGTAAGAGATCAGCAGACCGATTGGTAGGTAGTGGCCGTGACATAGCATCTCTGAGCGAATTATCAGATGCTGTCCTAGCGTCAATGGTCTCCTTATTGACGACAAAACTATCCTAGAGAAAGACGCTTTGCTTGTTAGTGCCAAAAAACGCATAAAGACTTTCCCTGGTTCTTTGCGTGTCCATCAGGTGTCATGGAACATTGAGGATCCAAAAAAGTCTCTACCCTGCCTGATGTATTTACCCTGACCTTCTAAAAAGTAACTAAATATGGATAAAGTGACTTGCCCGTACATGAATGTGTACATAAAAGAGACTAAAATCGTATTATATGTGATTAATCAAAAATCTCCAACTTTTCCCCTTGGCCGCATCCTCTATGGACTCAAAACCTCTTATCGTAGAATGACCCAAATAACAAAATTTCTCTTGTGCATCGATATCTTTAAGTAGGATAAATCGAAAGAACCATTGTACATAACGAAAATGATGAAGTTCCCATTAAACACATTCAACAATACATTTGGTGCAGATTCTTTTTTTGGCTCAAATATCCCGTCGAATGCCCGTTTGTACGGCTCAGTACCTGGCCTTTTAAATCTTTTGGTCAAATTTGGCCGTCGTAAGGCCGTATGTGCTCCCATGAAAAATGGTTAAAAAATCCAAGGCCGTCATATGCCCCTTAAAAAGCCAAGCGGCCGGTGTTCGCCCTTTATAAGGCCGTTTTTTATTTTTACTCGGGAACAGATATAATGACATATTTTTGACAGCATACTTATAATAGCTTTTTTCCTATCATTTTTCAGCCACACACTTTTTGTTTAGGTCTTTCTCCACCCTTGAGCTTTGTGAGTGCGACTGGAGAATGTGCATTTTAGTATGTAATTTTTCCGAAAAACTCCATCTACCAATTGATAGTATTTATTTCATCAAAATTATTGTAAGGCATTATATATTATTTTAAATCGCTATATATGATCAGATATAATTGCACAAAATCATTTGTAGACTTTATATACAGTTTTATATAATGATATATAGTTATATATAGTCCCATGTTGAATTGTAAATGACGCAATATATAATTCTATATTATTGTATATTATTATATACGATTATATAAAATCGTCTAAAACTGTTTAAGTATTTTATATATAATTTTGTATAAATTGATATAAATATATATGATTATATATTTTTCTATATAATTATTTTTACTCGGGAAGTAATTTAAGCCCATTAGTAAGCCATACACTAAGAGTTTTTTCCCCGGGAAAAATGTCGCGCCACGCAATCTGCCAGTTTTGTGCCATCGTGTGTGGTCAACATGAGACGCCAATTTTTTCTGCATTCCATTTGATACTCAATTTTATGCCGGCACCAGACTCACGCCGTGAACACGCGCGAGCACTCGTGAACGCGGGTGTGGATGGTTTTCCCGCCAATTCACGGGGTTCGTGCCTGTTCGCGCCTTGTTCCCCGTTTCGAGTGGCCGAGAAACGCGAAATTCCCAGTAGGCGTGTGTGGAAAACTGGCAAATTGATAGAAGTTATTAAAAAAGAGTGCATTGTGGAAAAACGACTTAGAAATTAAATTTCTGGAATATTACCAAAGAGAGCCACTAATATGGGACGTTAAGCATCCATTATTTAAGCCGGGTATTCTTTAGTAGAGTTAGTGCTACAGTAACTGGCGTACTTTTAAGTTGTAGAATAACTTTACCACGGTGATATCCCACTATACTCTACTATAAGCAAGTACTTTACACTACCACTTACGTTTTCATTAGGTTAGTTCACAGGATAGTTCGCACTCGCCCAGTATACTCTACCACTAAGTCTACTAATGAAAACCCGGCATTAAAGATAAAAATAAAAATAATGATACTTGGGTCCGTATTAGTGCACAGATGAAGGTTCCAGTAGCGGATGATATCTAGATATATGAAATATAAAAAGATGGTTAAGAATTCCACGCTTTCAGGGGCTGGCATGTACTCGTCATCCACCCCCGAGTAAAAATAGAAAACGGCGTTATAAAGGGCGAACACCGGCCGCTGGGCTTTTTAAGGGGCATATGATGGCCGTAGAGTTTTTAACCATTTTTAATGGGAGCACATACGGCCTTACGACGGCCAAATTTGACCAAAAGATTTAAAAGGCCAAGTACTGAGCTGTAGAAACGGGCATTCGACGGGAAATTTGAGCCAAAAAAAGAATCTGCACCAAATGTATTGTTGAATGTATTTTATGGGAACTTCATCATTTTCGTTATCTACAATGGTTCTTTCGATTTATCCTACTTAAAGATATCGATGCACAAGAGAAACGAGCTCGCCAGCCGTCGGTTTGTTGTACGTGAAGTGTGTGGTGCGCGTTGATTTATATTTTAGTGGGAAATTTTGCTTGAAAAAAAACACAACCGAAAAAAAATCAAACATTTAATTGCAGTGAAATATAGTTTCTTATAGGAGGGCGAATATCCACGTTGCTGCCACTGTACCACCGTCGTATACCCGTAATAGCGACCATACGGCCGCCGTACCACCGTCGTATGGCCGTTATTGGAACTGTAAGGCCGTTGTTTCACCGTCAATCGCGTCCTGTACGGCCGTACTGTCCTGCAACGAGCCTTCTGTTAACGCCAGATGGCCGAGGACTATGTTTCAATCACAGTCGGCATTTGCCCGTTCTAAGGCCATAATTTATTTTTACTCGGGCCATATCCTTTTTCTCCATTGTTTTTTAGATTCCTTTGTACATTTAATATGTATGCCACTGCATATAGAGTTGAAGCTGCTGCAACCGTCGTTTCGTCCATTTCGTACAAGTGCGTGAACACGACTGTGAACACTGCGAGTCTAGAGAGACGTTCGCATCGCGCGGAGTTCACGCCGTCAATTCTCTGCGTGAATTCACGGCGTGAGTCTGGAGCCGGCTTTACGGTTTTTCTTTTCATCTATGCACTCATGGAAAAATTCAAAAAGTAGCGTGTCATTTGGAGTGTAGCTTTGATAGTTGTTTAGGTTTTGTGGAATTTCTGTAAAACGTATTATACTTACTGCAAATCTCAGATTTTGAAAGTGTTTTATTTCAAAACACTTAAAACGTTTTATTTTGACGTCCCCCATTTGATTTATATTGTAGACATTTTCAAAACGCTTTTAAGTGTTTTAAAAGTGTCGACAATGTTAATCAAATGGGTGACGTCAAAATAAAACGATTTAAGCGTTTTGAAATAAAACACTTTTAAAAGCTGAGATTTGCAGTGACGGAAGAGCACAAGTTGTGAGATTTCAAGAATTTCTGGCAAGGCAATATTCCACATCTCTTCTACGCTGATGACCTAGGTGATGCCTTAGACAACAAATTGAACTTCAATCAGCACTATGATAATATTACTGCTAGAGCCAACAAGTTTCTTGGCTTTATAATTAGAAGGGCTAATGACTTCGGCGCCACAAAAACAACTTTTCTGCTCAGTCCTGGAATGCGCGTGCCCCATCTGGGATCCTATATTTTTAATTAGTTCAGAAGAGATTTGTTCTTTTTGTTCTGAGAAATCTGTACGACCCGCAATGTTATCTCAGCCTTCCACCCTACACAGCCAGACTCAAGATGTTGGAGAAAATTGCTTATATCATGCTTTACCTTAAATGTCCTAAACGAAACGTTAATGTAGTATTTGTATCGAATAGAACCAAATTTAATGATGAAAATAGACTTACTAGACATATGAAACTATTTGGGGAATACAGACATCTACCGAGTATGCAAGGAACGAGCCTGTCTACAGACATCTTCAATAATCACGGATCATTATATTCCCCTTCTATAAATAAAATATCCTATAAAAAAGAAGTTAAATCCATACTAGAGGAAAAACCATAAAAGAAGACAACGAGCTTTCCATTAGCTCTGGTTGTTTGAGTGAAAAACTGCGCTTTCAAACAACCAGAGCGAATGGGACACTCGCTGTCTTCTTTTATGGTTTTTACTCTAACAATATAAGCTTAAATTGCTAGTGCGTAAAATAATGCTTGAGTTGATATTGCTGCTGAGAATTTTAAGCACTCGTAAGAATGACCTGTAGCCAAAAATTTTAATGTTGCTACAAGACGTTCTTCTGGTGGGATACTATTTCTCATGTTAGTGTTTTCTTTATGAATATAACGTCTTATTTCTTCAAGTAGATTCCCAAACTCATGTGCATCCATTCTTAAATAGTTATATAAATCTGCCGGATAATTTGTTTTCAACTCCTTTAGTAATTTCATGTCACTAAATTTATTTCTGTTAGCCCGCCAATTTTGTTCCCAAAGCCTTTTTGGTTTTATGAAATACTCGTATAAATTCTTTATACCACTGAGTTTTCGTGGTTTATGGCGTGGAACGTTGAAAAAACAGCCACTCCACATGCCGATTCAAATACATACATTTTGTTGTTGTTTTTCAAAAGCACCTTAAACGCTGAACTACAACGTGGCGCTGGCACTGCAGCGTAAACTGTCAAAAGTAAAAAACGTAGCCCATCCGAAGTGCAGCTACAATGTGCAGCTGGCTTTGGCGCGTGATGCTGGCAATGTAGCTCACTTTTGCCAACTTTCTGCTTTTGGTGCGCGCTAGTACACCAGACAGTTGGGAATTTTAATAAATGAGGGCACCGAAGTCAAAAGTACCCTAAAACATTAGTATTTAATCAATTTTTGGATTTTCCTGTAAAAAAAATAATTTCCAATGAATTTTTTTATTGCATTGCCCCATTTCCACTAACTTAAGCCTCAAACAGAACCAATTCGCTCCATCCGTTTTTAAAGTTTTGACATGACTTAGCGCCACGCATTGTATTTGCACTCAGCTACATGGTGCGCACCAGAGAATGCGCTAGCACCAAGGTGGGTGCAGCACCACGCGGCAGCGCCACATTGTAGTTTCCACTTAACTGCCACGCAATCCGACTAATTAACTTTTATAGTGTATGGACAAAGAGCTTTGTCAAACATGCAACGAAAGTGGCAGTTTTTTTAACGCGCCAACTCTTAAGGCGGTGGCCCAATCACGACTTTATTCGCGTTTACGGGCGTCAAAGCGTTGACCCGCTTTGACGTCGATATTTGATTGTGTGTAATTGAAATCGAGCTGTCCCATTCACGACTTTGGGGCGTCAGCGGGGTCAAGCGACGGCAAAAGTCGACCAACTTTCAACTTTTCGCGCGTTGGCAGGCGTTGAAAATTGCCAAACTGTCAAACTGTCGAAATTAAAACTTTATAAAGACCAAAATCCATACATGAATTTAAATCAAAGCAACCTTTTTGACGTCCTGACGCTATGAATGAATCTTCACCGGACGTCACCGCGCATGAAGCCCCGGCCGCGTATAAAGGTGAAACCCCAATGTAGGCTTGGCTTGCTTGAACTTGGTGAGCTTTTCAGGTACCACGTGCCAAAGCAAAACAAGCCCAACAAGCCAAAGCAAAACAAACCCAAATACACGCTTTGCTTTAGTTACTTTACAGTTTGCTTTTCATGAGCATAGGAAATAGAAATAGTACACCAAAGAGGTAAGAGGTATGAATTTTGCGGAATTTTTCCTTTGGAATGGACATTATTGTTTCATAAAAAGAACAAAAGATCGAATGTAAATATTTATTGTTGTGTAGAGTGATAAAGAAACACAAATGGTTTATGGCATTAACTGTTCAAACATTTACGAGAAATTTGTTAAAATGGGATATAGAAATAGTTGCCTCAGATTAATTTTGAACTCTTAAATATTTATAGTTAATGTTATTCCCAAAAAAATAATTTCTTTATGAAATAAATTTTCTCAAACCTCTACATACATTTATTTCTCTAAGCAAAATAAATATTAAAAGAACGCGAAAGCATACAAAGCATCAAAAAATTGAACATTGGTCATTTCGAGCTTTGCTTTGCTTTGCTTTGGCTTTGCTTTGACTTTGCCGCTTTGTCATTTGGTTTTTTCCCATAACAAAGAACTGGTTTATTTGATATGCCAAAGCAAAGCAAAGCACTAAAGCAAGCCAAGCCTACATTGGGGTTTCACCTTAAGGCGATGGCCCAGTGCCGACGTCGCGTTATACGCGGCAGGTGCTTCGTGCGCGTTAATGTCCGTTGAAGGTTCATTCATAGCGTCAAGACGTCAAAAATATTGTTTTAATTTAAATTCATGTATGGATTTTTGTGTATATACTTGTTAGAAATGTTGATTTTTTTAAATTTCATAGCCTGCCAACGCCAAAAAGGTGAAAGTTGCTCGACTTTTGCCGTCGCTTGACGCCGCTGACGCCGCAAAGTCGTGAATGGGATAACTCGATTTGAATTACACACAACCAAATGTCGACGTCAACGCGCGTCAAACGCGAATAAAGTCGTGATTGGGCCGTCGCCTTTAGTGTATGGCTTACTATTAACCATTTTTATAGAAAATAAAGTAAATTAAGTTAAGTAATCATTTTCATTAATCAGTTGTAACTTCCTGTCATTCTGCCCTCAGACAGAATTCTCAGAAATCCGAAAGCTCATCTAAATTTTTGTAAGTAAGGCCACGTTCACATGGGCAAAAGCTTTTAATGTTCTCTGATTGGCCAGGAAAAAATATCTGTCTCGGCACATGTTCTCTCTCTCTCGCGGCCTAATGCTTTACCCGAAGTGCAGCCACAATGTGCAGCTGGCGCTGGCGCGTGGTAGCTCACTTTTGCCAACTTTCTACTTTTGGTGCGCGCCAGTACACCAGCCAGTTGGGAATTTTGATAAATGAGGGCGCTGAAGTCAAAAGTACCCCAAAAAACTTTCGTATTTAATCAATTTTTGGTTTTTCCTGTAAAAGAAAATAATTTCCAATGAATATTTTTTTGCATTGCCCCATTTTCACTAACTTAAGCCTCAAACAGAACCAATCCGCTCCATTCGTTTTTAAAGTTTTGACATGACTTAGCGCCACGCATTGTATTTGCACTCAGCTACATGGTGCGCACCAGAGAACGCGCTAGCACCAAGAAGAGCGCCAGCACCACGCGGCAGCGCCACATTGTAGTTCCCACTTAATTGTGGCGGAAACCCTAAATGCAATATGGGAGGAATTGCTTTCCCAGAGCTGACAACTGAATACATTTCAGCAATCGCCCAGGAGTTTGAACGAAAGGCAGGATTTCCCAATTGCTCCGGAGCTATTGACGGGAAGCATGTTCAAATTGAAGTAAGTGGAAAAAGTGTAGTGGCTGTATATATCAAACCTGATAAATAATTTATTGTTATAGGCTCCCCCGTGTTCAGGATCTAGTTATTTTAATTATAAAAAGACATTTAGTGTCATTTTGCTCGCTGTCGCTGACGTAAAAGGGAAATTCATTTACTGTGACATAGGTGCACAGGGGAAATGTAGTGACGGAGGAGTATTAAAAAACTGTAGTTTGCAAAAACAAATTCAAAACAACACCATAAGGTTTGTAAACATTTTAGTTGGTGCAATATGTAGAACTAATTGATTTACATAACAGATTGCCCGAACCACGAATAATTGGAGCACGCCCAAAACCATTACCATTTGTCTTAGTAGGCGATGAGGCTTTCCCTTTAAAAGAATATTTGCTTCGACCGTATTCAGCTAGAAGGCAATTAACAACTAGGGACAAAATTTATAATATTCGTCTAGCAAAAGCCAGAAAACACGTTGAAAGAGCCTTTGGTATATTGGTACAACGCTTCCGGATTTTTCGTAGGCCCATTCAGCTCAAGTTGGATACTATCAATGCAGTTATTAAAACTTGTGTATGTCTTCACAATTGGATGTTCGAAAGAAACGAGTTGCTTATAGATGAGCAAGTGGATGCACACTGTGGACTACTAGATTATAGAGACAACACTGCAAATGTTCCATTACAAGTTGCAGAGGAGATTCGCGGACATTTTGCAGATTATTTTATGCTTGAAGGATCTTTTGGAAATCAATATATTATACATCATTTTTCAAATGCAACAAAATAATAAATATTATTCATAATACAAAACATAAAATAATTCATTTTTTAAATATATACATACATATGTATGGCACTGTTAGTAAGCTGTTAATATATTATCTATAATAACAAGCACGGCATACAGTATTTTCAGTTTTTTTCTTTTCGGTTTGTAATATATTATCTAACTTATCTAATCCTACTGCTCTAATATCATCAACAGTAAAATCTAATGCATGCGACTGTTCATAATTTTTAACACTACTTAATTCACTTTTCAACGAATGAATATAATTCAAAGCACGACTATTATATCTTTGTAAATAAGACCTAGGAAATCATAAACTAAAAGTCATAGTTTCACCACTATAACTAGGGGGTAATCCACCACGCTTAATTATTTTCTTAGTTTGTCTTTTAGATAAGACAACTTTATTATAGTCATCAACATTAGTATAAATATTCAATTTAAACTTTCTCTATCTAAATTAATCTCCGACATACTATCATCATTTAAATCAACATCAACCATACCGTCATCTGTACTTTGATAATCATTAACACTACCATTAATTAGTCTTGCTCTTTCATCTGTAAAAACTTCTTGCATTTGAATAACATTATTAGTATTTCCAAAAGGCAATAATAACTGATTTATAATTTCACTTGCACCAGCAATAATAGTAGGAATAGCAAAATAATTATTAAAATCATTATTAATACCCATAGCAACACCACTACCAATCAAACAGCCACCAATACCCATATTCGCTATCTTTCTTATATTTTGAAATCTATTAGGTATTAATTCAGTTAAACCACTAATAACGTTTGCTATACCAAAACTATTTAAAGATATATAAGTATCCCAATCAACAAAAGGAATATTAACTATTGGTTTAACAGTTGTAGTTGTTATAAATGGTGGATAGGTCGGTCTTGGCGGTTCAGTCGGGCAAGGTGGCCAAAAACATGGTTCATCTCTTAATAAAGCAATAGACTTATCTACATACTGCACAAACTTGGCATAGTTAATTAAACCAATAGTCCCTAATCCTAAAAATATCTTTTTATAACTATTAATAACTTTATTTTTAATAGTTGGTCTTTGATTAATATTCCATATATCAATTCCTAACTTTTTACTAAATAACAAAGAATTAATAGAACCTAAAATTGGGTCTTTTAAATATTGACCATAATAAGCACTAACTCCTACCATAGCACTTAATGGACTTAATCCAGTTCTTAAAATTTTAGTCAAAGTATAATTACTAATTTGCTCTAATTCCAAAGGCATAAATAAAACTCCTTACTTTATATACTAATAAGGAGTTTGTATATGAATTATAATCTAATCCATTGGGGCTTAATGAAAAATATATAATCCATATATAAGCTCCTTGTTTAATTATTTGGTGATACATTATTTTCATTCAGTAATATCTATAATAGTACCGGATAAATCTAATTTTAAATCATAATAATTACCAACTTTAAAACTAAATTTATGTAAATATTGTGTAAAATCATTAACTACTAACGGGTTATATCATTTATCCCGTACTTTACCGGTAGGTATATTAGTTTGTTTATTAATTTCTAAAAAAGTTAAAACATCAAATTTCAAATTTTGACCTTGATTATTTTTATCAGGTATCATTCTATTTTTATCAATATTAACCAATTGAACTTTAAACATAAAAATTGCCAACTTCTTTCTATATAAAATATAAATTGAATTGGCAAACAATTATAAATAATTAAATTAAAAATACATAACTATAAAATTAATTTAATAAATAAAAAGTTTTTAATAGCCACGGTGGTTGGCCCTAATTTACTGGACCATTTTTGATAGCAAATTTTAAATTTTAATTTGTAATACAGGTGGTTTTAGAAATTTAGAATGTATTCTTTCATAATTATAAAACATAATATATTGATTTATATCATTAATAGCTTCATTGATAGTTAAATATTGTTTTGAGCCTTTAGGTAATCATTCTTGGGATAAATGCGAGAATCAGTTTTCAGATATTACATTACCTCCAATGTCATAAGGTTGTTTTTTGCTTAAAATTATTTGTTTATAAATGGCTCAATTTGTGATGTCTTGACAATAAAATTCATTGGCATTATCTGAATGTAAAATAACATTTTTTATTTGATTTCAGGAGAATTGTTGATTAATTTTTTCAAGTGCAGGAAGGATTAAATCTTGATATGACTTATTTGATGCTATATTATAACTAACGATATTATTTGAATAAAAGTCAATAATTACAAAAAGATATAGTCAGCCTTCCTTAGTGTTTGTTTGTTTAGTGTCCGTTGATCAAATTTGATTTGAAGAGGTTGTGCTTTTATAGTCTTTATTTACTTTATCCATTGTAGGTATTCATTTATTTGGATTTTTTTTATTTCTAGGATAGTTATTTTTAGTTTGTTTTAAGCCTTGAAGATTGTGATCTTTCATAATTTTTCGCATTTGTTTTGTTGATAGTTCTATGTTTAAGTTAATATTTTTTTCTTCTTTTATTCATTCTTTAAGTGCTGAAAAAATTCGTAAATATCCATAAATCCTACCTTTTCTTGTAGAATGAAATTCAATTAAAAATTTGCATAATTTTTGATATTTATGATTGCAGTTAAAAATGTGATTTTTGTCTTTTTTAATAGGTTTTTGTTTGTTTTTCAAAAAATAATATGTTGATCTGTTAAGTTGAAGATATTGCGCAAGATATCTAATTGAATATTGCTTTTTACAATCATCAATAATTTTAATTTTTTGTTTGATATTTAATTTGCTAATTATTAATTCTAATTGTTTAATTTTATCCATTCATAAAATCCTTTCATGTCAAAATTAGTGTTAATTATATAACACAATTGTCTTCAGAATACATTCAGGTTTTTTTAAATTAATGGTCTAGTAAAAAGGGCTAAGTGGCGTTATAATATAGCATCAAATAAGTCATATCAAGATTTAATCCTTCCTGCACTTGAAAAAATTAATCAACAATTCTCCTGAAATCAAATAAAAAATGTTATTTTACATTCAGATAATGCCAATGAATTTTATTGTCAAGACATCACAAATTGAGCCATTGATAAACAAATAATTTTAAGCAAAAAACAACCTTATGACATTGGAGGTAATGTAATATCTGAAAACTGATTCTCGCATTTATCCCAAGAATGATTACCTAAAGGCTCAAAACAATATTTAACTATCAATGAAGCTATTAATGATATAAATCAATATATTATGTTTTATAATTATGAAAGAATACATTCTAAATTTCTAAAACCACCTGTATTACAAATTAAAATTTAAAATTTGCTATCAAAAATGGTCCAGTAAATTAGGGCCAACCACCATATTAATATTTAACTATTCCTGCTACGGAATTGTAAACCAATTCAAATAAGTTAAACATTAACTCAAAAACTAATTTCAAATTAATATAAACTTATGAGTAAATATTAACATATTTAATAAAAATTTAAATAAATATAAACATAAAAAAAGTAAATATTGTTATCTCGTAGCAGAAAAATAACAATACTTACACAATTAAAGTATAACAAATGTACCAAAAAATACAAATATTACAAAAATAAATATAAAATTAATGTAAAATCCGTTTATTTAAAAATATTTTCTCGATTTTACTTTTATCAAAAACTTTATAAAGAAAATCTAAAATATCATTTTTATTAAATATATTTTTTAATCAATACCTAAATCGTAAACTTTCTAAACTAACATAATAGTTAAAATCTTTAAAATAATCACAATTTGCAACATAATCATAACTTCCACCAATTAAATTAGTAACACCTTGTTCATTAGGTTTAGTTTTAAATAAATAAAATTCCTTTGCTTTTTCACATGCTTGTACTAATTGTTGCAAACTTAAAGTTTTAGTACCACGAACTACAAGCGGATTTTTACAATTTCTACTAAAAGAATATGCTTGAACACCAACATCTTTTTGATTTAAAGATTTAATATTCTCTTGTACTTTTGTTACATATTTACTTAAATATTTAACTACAAATTCATTTGTACCTTTATATACTGCTTTTAAATCAATACCTTTATTATTACCGGCATGTGTTAATCATGTAGTTATCATACTATATGGTATTTTACGATTAAATAATATATGAAAATGAACTGCTCCACGTTTTTGATATTCATAAACATAAAAACATCTTAATTCACCTAAAGGTTTAAAACGTTTAGGGTCATTTCATCAACGTTTTAAACGTTTAAAAAATAATTGTAAATCATGCTTTGCTTTTTTAATATCAGTTTCATTTTTATGATAAGTTAAAGTTAAAAAACTTAAAACTCTTGCATTATAAAAATTATGTAATGCTTTTTGAACTAATTTACATTTAGTACGAACATTATTATTTCTTAACTTAGTATTATTACCAATATTCTTTATACCTAATTTATTTCTTTCATTTTTTAAAATATCAATAGATAAAACAACATTTTTAACATAACAAGCATAAAAAAATTTTTAACATAAAAATTGTATGAAATATTCATTTATAATCAATCCTGCTACGAATTTTTAATAAAATTGAATGATTTATAAATAAATATAAATCTTTATATATTAGTGCTGCATTGCTTTAAAATATCATTTTCCATTCTTAATTGTTTTAATTCTTTTCTTAATTTAATTAATTCATTTTCTTCAACAGAACGATTATCTTTAGTTTTAAAACTTCCTGAATTAGTAAATTGCTTAATTCATTTATAAGTAGCTGCTCTTGTAATATTATACTCTTTAGCAAGACAAGACACTGACTTACCGCTTTGATATAAAGCTACTATTTGTTTTTTAAATTCATCTGAATATGAGTTAATATTGGCCATAATTATAATTCCTTTCTTTTAACTAATTTGTTCACTTGTCTACGTAATTAGTGTCCAATAAAGTGTAACCCATCCAGTGATAAATTTATATATTGTAGTGGAAAATGTTATCAACAATCATTTGATAACACAATAACAAAATTTACACAAAAATAAAATTTGGGAAGTGCAAATATGTCAAACAAAATTAAAAGACCAATGAATGCTTATATGCTTTTTAGTAAAGAAAAAAGAGAAGAAATTATTCAACAAAAACCAGAACTTAAATCAAAAGTTGCAGAAATTGCAAAATTGATTGGTAATCATTGAAAAGAAATGACAAGCGAAGAGAAATCTAAATATATAAAAATGGCAGAAGAAAACAAAAAAATATATGAAAGTGAAACTCAAAAATAATTATTTAATTGATTTACAAATTGTAATTTTAAACACAATGGTATAGGACAATTCATATATCGTTGTTTTATTTTAAAAAAATAAAAAGAAAGGTGGATATTATGAATGTAGAAATAATTGGTTGATTAGCAGTTGCTGTAAATAGTTTTATTTTTTTACCTCAAATTATAAAAATTATTAAAACAAAAAGGGTACGTGATTTATCATTTTTTATGTTATTAATTCAATTATTATCTTGTTTTTTATGAATAACTTGTGGAATATTTATAAAAAGTTGAGAAGTTGTAAGTTTAGATTCAATAATCTTAATATCTACAATTATTATTTTAGGTTTTCAATTAAATATTCATTATAAAGAACCATAAAAATAGACCACCATAACTATGGTGGTCTATTTACATTAAAAACTTTTCTTTTTAACAAATCGCCCTTTTTTAAATAATTTCCAAAATAAACTTCATCTAGAACTTAAATTTTTTACATATGTTTTCATAAAAAATCAACTCCTTGAAATAAATTATCTTGATTTTTAATTAAGAATTTCTTCTCAAAAACATTTCCATTGGGAAATTAAATTAAGAATTGTTTTTTTCATAATAAAACCTCCTTTAAAAATAATTTTGATTAAAATATTCCTATATTAGGAATGATTATATTTTAATAAATTCAAATATTTTTTTCAACTTTTTTGCTTAAACGTCAAATTAAAAATAAAAATTACTTGATTTTTAATATTAATTTGGTTTAAAATAAATCCGGAATTAGCAATCAAACTATTAGATTGCTAATTTAATAAAATTGGAGGTGTTAAATATGAAAAATGAAATTTCACGAACAAAAAAGAAATTAGATGTACAAAACAATTTTTCTAGACGTAATTATTTAACTGATATATTTGATAATTTTTTTAATGATATTATAGATTTTTCTTATCCTTTAACCTTCAACAACGACGGAGAAAGAACATTTTTACCAAAAACAGATGTTTTTGAAAATGATTCTGAATACTGTTTAGAAATTGAATTACCTGGTGTTTTACAAGAAAACATTGATTTAAAAATAAATAATAATGTTCTTACAATAGAAGCTAAAAAAGAAGATGTTCATGAAAAGAAAAATAAAAATTATCATATTCAAGAAAGATATTATGGTTCGTTCTCTCGCTCTATTAATTTACCATCTAATATAAGCGAAGAGTCTATAAATGCTAATTTTAAAAATGGAATATTAATTGTTAAGATACCTAAAAAAGAGCAAACAAAAACTAAAAAAATTACGATTAAATAACTAAAAATAAGTATCTTAAATTAATTTAAAACAAGCCGATCTAGGCTTGTTTATTTTTTTAATACTAAACTATATAAATTTTTAAATCGTTTGTATATGAGCAAATTAGATGTCTTAAAATTGATTTTAAATATAAAAAAGTTTCTATTTTTAATATAGAAACTAAAGTTTTAGGGGTTATTTGGAATTTTTGAATTTATGTTTATTTAAATTTTATATTCATTTTTTTAAAATTATTTGTTCTATAAAAAATAAGAACAATTTAATTATACACTTTTATTTTATATTTTAATACTTATTTACGTTAAATATTTTAATTAAAGTTCTACAAGAAAAAAAACAAAATTGCTAAATAAACTGCACAATTGTGCAGTTTTAAAGTATTTAATATTTACATTTTTTGTGATTTACTAATATAACTTTGCCCTTTACTGGTTGAAGCTTCACTGTTTACTTTTGCTTTGTCTTTTTCAACTCCAAGAGCGTTAGCAACTCTTTCTCGTCTTTCACGTTCGTTTTTTTCTCCTCAAGCTTTGTTTATTCGTTCAGCATCTTTATTTCATTTGTCTTTATCTGTTTGACTTAATTTGTCAATTGGTTCTCATGGCATATTTTTTTGTTTCCTTTCTTTATTATTTTTGAATACTTTTTCTATACTTAAAAATACTCATAAAAAATTATATATTTTTAAAACTAAAAGGTTTAAAATAAATTATGATGTTAAATTTGAAAAATGCATTCTTTTACTTGTTGAAGGTTGCGGGTCTTGTTGGTTTACTGTATTTCGTATAGATGAATCAAAATTTTGATTATTTTCAATATTTGAATTTTTTAGAATAGTATTTGAGTTATGATTCACTTTGTTATTACTTATTAGCTTGTCTGGTTTCATATCTTTTCTGTTATCTAATTCTTGTTTTAAAATTCTAAATTGCATTTCTAATTTAGTTTCTAGTTTATCATTAGTTAAATTTTCTATAGTTTTTTCTACGTTTTTCTTAATTTCTAATTCTTCTTTAGTTTTACCAAGATTTCTTTTGTTTACAAACGGTACTTTACGAATTAATGAATAAAAATTTTGTTTAATTCATACTTCAACTTTTTTTTGTTTTTTTCTGTTGCAATGGTTCATATTCCTTTATTAACAATTCAAGCAATGCCAATACCTACTATTGATACTAAAGTTTTTTCTCATAAGATTGTTGATATAATAGAGATTAATGCTGGTACAGAAAAAGCAGTTGCTAAAAGTGTAATACTTAATAATGAAAGAGAAATAAATATTATTCATTCTGATTTTGAGATTTTTCAGTTTGATAGTTTTTCTTGTTCACTTAAAAATTCTTTAATTGGTATCATTTTAAATGATACTTTGTTTTTATTAGTTGAAATATCATTAATTAATGTAATATCTTCTTTATATTCATTGATATTCTTATATAATTTGTTTTGTTTAAAGATTTTTATATCACCATTTGTAAGTTGTTGAAAACATATTATTTCTTCAGTAATAGAATTATCAATATTTACAAAAGTAGTTATAAAAATTATTTTATCTTCGATTGGTAAAATTTCTTCGTGAATTTTATTAATACCTGTTTTTTTACTTTGTTTTTCATCATAAATTGTTATGGCATTATATGAATATTTTGTTAAATTAATAGCACTGTGCTTTGGTGTTTTTAATTCGTGAATTTGTTTTTTAAGTTGTTGAATTTCTTCTGCTTGTTCTTGGATTATTGTTTGAATTTGTGATGTTTCATTTCTAGAAATATTATTTAAATCATTTAGAACATCATAAAATATTTCGTTTTCTGATAACTCATCATTGACGGATTTATTAGTATTAGCCACTTAGCCCTTTTTACTTTGAAAATAAAGTAATGGGTTAAAACTTATATATTGGATAACAACTATATGTTATCAAATTTTGTATATTTTATAATTAGTTAAGTTTTAGCCAAGATTGAGTTATTAATTATCTATATTAATATTGAATATTTGTGTTTTATCGTTTAAAAGCGGTGCAATTAACATTCACAATTTAAATCAATAATTGGGACTAAAATATTTCATAATTATTGTTCTCCTTTGAAAGTAAATATAAAAATATTTACTTTCAAAACAAATCAATTTTTTATTTTTCTAAATTTTACTACTTTTTTAAAATAAAAAAAGTCCTTAAATAAAAATTTGGAAGTAAAAGGTTTAAGAACTTGTTTAGAATTTGTTTTTTAACAGTTTAACTTGGATGGGTTACACTTTATTGGACACTAATTATGTAGACAAGTGAACAAATTAGTTAAAAGAAAGGAATTATAATTATGGCCAATATTAACTCATATTCAGATGAATTTAAAAAACAAATAGTAGCTTTATATCAAAGCGGTAAGTCAGTGTCTTGTCTTGCTAAAGAGTATAATGTGACAAGAGCAGCTACTTATAATTGAATTAAGCAATTTACTAATTCAGGCAGTTTTAAAAAACCAAAGATAATCGTTCTGTTGAAGAAAATGAATTAATTAAATTAAGAAAAGAATTAAAACAATTAAGAATGGAAAATGATATTTTAAAGCAAGCAGCACTAATAATAGGCAGAAAATAGAAATTATTGTCAAAAATAAACTTAAATATAAAATTCGCACAATGTGTCGTTTTTTAAAACTTTATAAATCAACATATTATTTTAATTTAAAGAAAAAAATCAAAATAATATTTATGATGAAGCTGTTATTAGTGCTTTTAAAGAAAATAAAGAAGTTTATAGAACAAGAAGAAAAATTCAAGAAATTATGAATAAACATAATTTAATATCAAAATACACTAAATTATCATTCAAAAATCATCATAATAAAGTCAATGATAGTCAAATTACCAATCTTGTTAATAGAAACTTTAATAATAGGCTTAAAAATGAAGTTATTATTAGTGATTTAACTTATGTTCAAGTTAATGGTAAATGAAACTATATTTGCTTATTAATAGACATATTTAACCGCGAAATTATTGGACATAGTGTAGGTACTAAAAAAGATGCATCATTAGTATATCAAGCATTTATGCAATCAAATCGCTGTTTAAAAGATATTCAAATATTTCATAGCGATCGCGGTAATGAATTTAATAATAAAATTATTGATAAACTTTTATTAGCATTCAATATTACCCGTTCTTTAAGCAAAAAAGGTTGTCCTTATGATAACGCTGTTGCTGAAGCAACTTTTAAAACTTTCAAAACTGAATTTATTAATGATAAAAATTTTACATCATTAATCCAATTAAAATTAGAATTATTTGATTATATCAATTGATATAACAACATAAGAATTCACAGCACTCTAAACTACTTAACTCCAGTTAAATACCAAGAACAAGTGTCTACCAAAAAATAGTCCTAAAAAGTGTTGCCATTCCAGTGTTTTATTTCAAAAAATTATCGAAACGGAATATAAAGAAATTTTTGATAAAGAATTAAATTTAAAAGAAAAAGAAAATAAAGATTTAAAAACTAAAATTAAAGAATTAGAAACCAAAGTTCAAGAACAAACAAAGGAAATTCAGGAATTGAAAAAGCAAATTTGTATGCAAGCTTTAAAGTTGAAAAATCGTAATCATGGATAATTATTTACTTATTTATTGTACATAAGTAAATAATTATTTATTTTAATTGATCAATAATTTGTTCAATTAAATTACTTACTGATATACCATTTTTTCTAGCAATTATTTTTAATTTTTCAACTTTTTCATGATTTATAGATAATGATAATTGTACTTTTCTTACTTTTAACTGATTAGTATTAATTTTAAAACCACCTATATTTTTTACATCGCTATTGGTGATTTCGTTAGCAATTTCTTTACCAACAGTTTTTAATTTACTATTATTAAAAATATTATTATTTTCCATGTTATAAAACTCCTTTTTCTTCTAGTTCATTTACAATATTAAAATATGGATTTTCTAACTTTGATATTAATTTTATAGCTGGTTTTCCAGTTATTTCACTGTTTTTAAATTTTTGCTTTTTTCTTATCTCTTGTTTTAAAACAAAATTTTTAAAATTACTATATTCTAAATGTTTTTTAAAATCTTTTGAAATTTTATAATGATCAAAATTAGATAAAACAATCGCTTTTATATTATTTTTAATTTCCATTTTTTGACATAGATTAGTTCATACATCAAATACCATATCTATTGCTCTTAGTGAATTTATAGAATTATCACATAACAATACTATACTATTAGCAATAGCATAAGCATTAGTGTTAGTTATGTTTAAACTAGGATTGGTATCAATTAAAATATAATCATAATTATTTTTTAAATATTCATAATTTTCTCTAAAATAAGATAATAATATTTTTTCTCATCATGTATACGTAGTAATTTTCTTCTAGAAATATTGCAAACTACTTACACAAAACAACAACTTTTTCATTATTATTATTATTTTTATCCGAATCCATTGTTATCTTACCGGCATATCATTACTACGGATCACTTGGTAGTGTTTTTTCTTGTAGGGCTTTTCTAAATTGGATACTTTTCTTTCGGCGATGAAAAACTTAACTAATCATAAGGCGAAAGCCATGCAAATAGATGGAAAAAATTATTTCTTTTATAAACAAGTCGTCAAATCTGTCCGATTCCAACCCAACTTTTTTTTCGTTGGCTTCTTATATGTACATATGTACTAGAAATTTCACGATTTTGTCACTTATTTTGTAATGAAACACTGTAATAACACTCAGCAGAGTTTTCATACCACTAATTATTCTAATTAGGATCTGTAGATATTAATTTTTCATGTCACTAGAATTGTCAACTTGAAAGTTCCGTGATTTTGCAGCACGTTCACATGGGCTGCATGCAGTACGGCAAAAGCTCGAACTTGACAGTTCCGTGATTTTGCCGCATGGATAAGAGATTTCCTCTTTGCATGATTTTTGCAGCAATGCTGTGCAAGAGAGAGAACATGTGCCGAGACAGATATCTTTTCCTGGCCAATCACAGAACATTAAGAGCTTTTGCAGTGCGGCACGCGGCCACTGCAAAAACCATGCAAAGAGGAAATCTCTTATCCATGCGGCAAAATCTCGGAACTGTCAAGTTCGAGCTTTTGCCGTGCTGAATGCAGCGCATGTGAACGTGCTGCAAAATCACGGAACTTTCAAGTTGACAATTCCAAAACCGTCTTTTTCTTAATATTCTTTTTTTGCCACTTTGTCTTTCTTTATATTTAGTTATTAGTACTATTGCACTCGTTAACATCAATTTTTTTTATTTTTAAAGTAATCCATTTCACTTTTTCACTTTTTCAAAATCACAAAGCAGCTGATTTTTGACAACCAGCAGATGCATCCATGTGAACGAGGAGATGCAGACATGCGGCAAGCTTTTTGCACCCTCTCACGAAAATTTCCATAGCATATCAGATTTTTGGGCTATCTGTGAGAGCCGGGACGGAACGCAACCATGCAATTATGTGTCAGCGGAAAATCTCCGCATATCAGGGAGCCGCTGAATGCAATGCATGTACGCTTGTATATGTCACCAGCTTTATTGTAGTTAAGAAATTTACTGCCTCAGTAACATTTTGTGCAATTTACATTTAATAGTAAAAGTCCTTTTACGTCGTTTTAAACTCTTATGCCATGCTTTATTTTACCTTTTTGGAAATAATTTTTAATAAAAGCTTTGAAATATAAATAAAAAATTCAAATGCCGAGATCAAGAATTGAACCTGCGACTTTTTCGGAATATCAACGTAGAATATCATACACTCAACCAATTCATCCATTCTCGCTATGTGCGGTTGGCGGCAAATAACATGACTTTTCTTAGATGTCACTTTTTTTTGTAATATTTCCATCTTATTCTCTCTTTTCCAATACAGATCTTCCATACGTTTCGCGAGACGAAATTGTACCAAATCGCTGCATATGCTAAGCGTCAGAGCCTTGAAAAATTACTCTCAACGCGCGAGTTACGTCCCCGACTCCACCCTAAATAAATACTACATATAAATATAACATAATATACAACGTTTATAAAAACCTTTAATTACAACTTTCTGTTCTTTTAACATTTTCCATTTCTCACGATATTTTGCTTATTTTGCTATTCCCACAAAAATTGTAACCTAATGCTTTTGTTTTTCTCCATAATATAAAATTTCATGTTTGAACTATTTCCATTGTTAGCTGTTAAGTAAATTTTCTAAAATAAAGCTTTAGTCTAGTACGGAGATTTAAATTGTTAATTTCGTGTAATAAATTTGTAAAGTTTAATTTGGAATCTTTTATTTTTTTGATTTTTATCCTTTGATTAATCAAAGTTCGTTATTGGCGCAGTCATCGGTAGGATTCTGTCAATTAGAATCCTTGTTAAATCGTCCTGTCGTAAATTCGGGAGTTAATTAAGAATTTTTAGAAACAGTGAAAGTTTTGTCAAAAGCATATTGGCAACTAAATTTCAGTGTGTTAATTTAACATTAACTCCGTGTCGAAGGTATTACGGCATATAGTGAATTCGCTGGACAACAAACATTGGAATCGAACCACAGCAACGAGGGTACATCGTCAGCTGGTCAATCTCAATTCTTTAGCTTCGTCGGACCACAACCAACTCGGCAATTATCTACATTCAGGAGGAAATGCATTTAAACTGGCTTACATCAATCATTGTTCTTGTGGGGTAAGTCCACAACTGATACATATTTCCTCTAGTGTCCTTCCTTTCTAAATTAAATTCCAAAAATAAGAAAATTTCTAAAGCTCCGTACAAAGCTCCAGGGTTAAAAAACGCCGCGGAAGACGGATATAACTCTGATTCTGAAATATTTTTTAAGTCAAATTCTCAAAACAAAAATAATAGTGATTTAAGTAAAATAAAATTTGAATTAAAAAGTGATAATAATTTTGAAAATATATTTGATTCTAAAATGATAAACGAAAGTAATGTAAATTTAATAATGCCTAGGGCCCTTTTACACGACCGGACACCGAACAGACAAAACGAACGAACAAACTGAGGTTTATGGGAAAGAGGGTGAGAGAGGGGCCGGTTTTCCATCGTCCTCTCTCACCCTCTCCTCCAAAAACTCCAGTTTGTTCGTTCATTTTGTCTGTTCGGTGTCCGGTCGTGTAAAACCGGCCCTAGTGGTAACAGTGCTCCAAATATCGGTAGTAATCAGGTTAATAATCCTATTAGTAGTTATGTTCAGGGTGCCAACAATTCTCCTATCGCTAACACCAGTGCCAGTGCCAGTGTTCCAACCGTTAGTAGTAATAATTGTTTTAGTGGCATTGGTTGTAGTGGCAATATTTATCACGGTAACAGTAACAATGTTAATGTTAATTCACTTTTGACCAATTTAAAAATTCCTGATGCCATCAAAGATCTACCAACCTTTGACGGTAATAGAAGATTAGTGTTTGACTTTATCGATAATGTAGAAGAAATTTTGGGATTAATGATAGGAATCGACGGTACAAATTATGCTAAAATAATACTAAGATCTATTAGGAACAAAATTGTGGGTGATGCTAACGAAGTGTTGAACATGTATGGCACACCAATAACATGGGAAAATATTAAAAACAATCTAATCACACATTATTCCGATAAGCGGAACGAAACAAGTTTAGTTCGTGACTTACACTGCTTAAGACAGAACTCAGACACAGTGGAGAAATTTTACTCAGGAGTTATTGAAATTCTGTCTACCATTTCTAATCACGTTAGAGTTCATGAAGCCGATCGGAACGTTATAACATCTAAACAAACCCTATACCAAGAAATGTGTTTGAATACCTTTTTGTCTGGTTTAAGAGAACCTGTCGGCTCTACAATCAGGGCAATGACACCTATTACGTTTGTACAAGCATTTAACTTTTGTTTGACAGAGCAAAATACATAGTACATGAGGAATCACCAACCAATAAAAGCAAATATTGTTAGGAAACCACCAATTAGACCCATATACAACCTATCTACAACCATCCAACTGCAATACCAGTGTTTAATTTTCACTCTCAGAACCCAAATTTCCATCAACCTCAAAAATTTAGTTTTCAATTTTCAATTTTCAAACAAAATTTTCAACTACCCCAAAAATCATTTCAACAGAACCATAACTTCAGTCAACAATTCAATAAAGATAATAACCAAAATTTCAAAAATCGCCCTGTACCCATGGATACTTCAAGTGGAAATTCTAACTTAAGATCAGTTAAAAAACCTGGACAAATAAATAATTTTTCTCAATCTTCCAGTTTTCCAAAATATATAGCAGAAGAATTATTTAATGTTGAACAGTGTGGAGAATCTAAGAGCCATGCCTCTTATAATAACTATTTGAACGAATTACCAAATACTGAGCCTAATAAATTCGACAATCAAAGTTACTATAATAATGATAGCTTCAATGAAAATTTTCAAGCTTTGGATGAATTTTACTATCAGTCTGAAGTAAATGAAGGTGAAATCGACGACGAAAATTTTCCATTAACTGCCTCGAAGACCCAATCGGGTATATAGATTTTAATACTCATCAATCATACCTCTTACCATATATCCATATTTTAGGGAATGACAATGAACCTTTGAAATTTCTTTTAGATACCGGAAGTAACATGTCTTTTATCAATCCGGAGTTGGTAAACTCAAATTTAATTGAAAATATAGAACCAGTGGAAATAAAAACAGCATTCAACACTCACTTAATAGATAAGCAAATTAAATTGAATGGCTTGGTTGAACTCAAAACCAAGAAAAGGCTCACATTTTTATTATTCAAATTCCATAATTACTTTGACGGGTTAATAGGTTTAGGGATAATGAGGCAACTTGGCATAAAATTAGACTTTGAATATTCTTTACTAAATACTAGAGACATAGCTATACCTGTGATCTACAAACCGAATTACATATCTAAACTATACACTGTCCCGCCCCGAAGCAAAATAATAGCCCACTTACCAGTCGATATAAAGACAGGAGACATTCATATGAAACCAGTCAAAATTAAAGAACAATTAGTAATACCCGAAGGAATCTTTAAAGCAAGAGAATGGTATGCTTATGTAGAGGTAATCAATTATTCAAATTCTTCTCAAATCTTTGTCATGGAACAGCCAATAAAAGTTGATCCATACAGTCACAATCAATTCTTCGAAATAAATAACTTTTCTATCAACTATCAAGGAAGTCCTCAAGCCAATTCAGATATATCCGAACTACTTCGAGTCAATCACCTAAACAGTGAAGAAAAGACTTCTATTCTAAATAGTCCATGGAAATGGTACTTTAACATTGCAAAAATGCAGGACAAGATTTTTTTCTTGGGTTGTGTAGGGGGGATCGGTGTTAGCTTAAATTTGAGTTTTCGAGTTCCCTACCCCCCATTTGGCCGCCATCTTGGAAAAGGTGTGCAAATGGTTTTTCCACTATATCTCCGTAACAGTACATCTTACAGAAAATTTATGCACAGACTTTTTGTTTAGAATTAAATTATCTACAATTTATTCTTTAAGCGTTTTGTCGTCAATTAAAGAATTAAGAAGTTATAAGCCTTAGAACACAAAACTTAGTAACAATATTTTCTTTTAAAGGCTATAACTTTTTTTCCTTCAATTTTAACAAAAAAAATAATAACAAGTTTTTCGTAGAGGCTTTCATAACGAATAATTTCCATTCATTCTTTTTTTAATTTTGTTCACTACGAAAGGTTCACAGCGCCCCGAAGGTATCAAAGTGACAGATTTTCTGAATAATTTTTTACGATTTTACCTCCTCCTCTCCCTAGAATTTCTCAAAAACAGGTAGCAAGTAATAATAATGTATGAATGACTTTCCGTTTGAAGAAATGCCGATGTTTGAGTAATGCAATAAAATTATTTATTACGGTTTTTTATTATTGTTATGGTATATATGTCTTATGGTATTACGAGATGGTTTAAAATGAAATTCTTTGAATAATAACATGTATTAGTTTCTCCAATTTTTGAAAATAATTTGTGTTAGGGCTGCAAAAAATAGTGCTTCATTCAGTTATGCTAATTATCTAGCAAAATACGGACGTATTCATTTTGTGGGAAAATTTTGAATTATTTTAGTGTAATTTCAAAATTGTTATTTCAGTTTGATCTTAGTAAAATTTTCAATTTTATAAAAGTGTACGTGTTATTCAGTTGTGCTATCTACCAAAATTGAAAATATTAATTAAATTAAAAAACCGTAATAAATAATTTTATTGCATTACTCAAACAACGGCATTACTTAGAACGTAAAGTCATTCATTCATCACACAAATTATTTTCAAAAATTGGAGAAACTAATACATGTTATTATTCAAAGAATTTCATTTTAAACCATCTCGTACCTTGTAACACATACCATAACAATAATAAAAACCCGTAATAAATAATTTTATTGCATTACTCAAACATCGGCATTTCTTCAAACGGAAAGTCATTCATACATTATTATTACTTGCTACCTGTTTTTGAGAAATTCTAGGGAGAGGAGGAGGTAAAATCGTAAAAAATTATTCAGAAAATCTGTCACTTTGATACCTTCGGAGCGCTGTGAACCTTTCGTAGTGAACAAAATTAAAAAAGAATGAATGGAAATTATTCGTTATGAAAGCCTCTACAAAAAACTTGTTATTATTTTTTTTGTTAAAATTGAAGGAAAAAAAGTTATAGCCTTTAAAAGAAAATATTGTGACTAATTTTTGTGTTCTAAGGCTTATAACTTCTTAATTCTTCAATTTACGACAAAACGCTTAAAGAATAAATTGTAGATAATTTAATTCTAAACAAAAAGTCTGTGCATAAATTTTCTGTAAGATGTACTGTTACGGAGATATAGTGGAAAAACCATTTGCACACCTTTTCCAAGATGGCGGCCAAATGGGGGGGTGGGGAACTCGAAAACTCAAATTTAAGCTAACACCGACCCCCCTACACAACCCAAGAAAAAAATCTTGTCCTGCATTTTTGCAATGTTAAAGTACCATTTCCATGGACTAAAAACTATGCAAACGTTTTGAAGACATATTTCTTAAAGAAGGCCAAAATTTAAGTTTCACAAACCAGATAAAACATGAAATTAAAACAAAAGATGATCTTCCTATTTATACAAAATCGTATAGATACCCGGAGATCCATAAGCAAGAGGTTCAACAACAAATTTCAAAAATGATTAGTGATGGTATTATCCGTCCAAGTTTTTCTCCTTGGTCCTCACCCATCTGGATAGTCCCAAAAAAATTGGACGCCAGTGGGAAACAAAAATGGCGATTGGTTGTTGACTATAGGAAGTTAAACCAAAAAACAATAGACGATAGATATCCACTACCCAATATAAACGAAATCCTAGACAAATTGGGTAAAAGCCTCTATTTTAGCACACTTGATTTGGCATCTGGTTTTCACCAAATCGAAGTGAAACCCGAGGATATACCCAAAACGGCATTTACAGTGGAAAACGGCCACTACGAATTTATTCGAATGCCGTTTGGCCTTAAAAACGCCCCATCAACGTTTCAGAGGGTTATGGATAATGTCTTACGTGAACTATTAGGAAAAATTTGCTTGGTATTCATGGATGACATTATTATATTTTCAACCTCACTTCAGGAACACCTCGAAAATCTCGCCGCTGTATTCCAAAAACTGAGACAAGCTAACCTCAAAATTCAGATAGACAAGTCCGAATTTCTTCTTAAAGAAATTGCCTTTCTGGGTCACGTCGTTAGCCCACAGGGAGTCAAACCAAACCCAGACAAGCTCAAGGCAATAAAAAACTTCCCAATGCCAAAAACACCGAAACAAATAAAGTCCTTTCTGGGACTGTTAGGGTATTATAGGAAGTTCATTAAGGACTTCGCTAAGCTTACCAAACCGTTAACTGAATGTTTAAGAAAGGATAAACAAATAAGACTAGATCCGCAGTATATACAATGCTTTGAAACTTGTAAAAACCTTCTATGCAACGAACCCATATTGCAATACCCGGACTTTAGTAGGGAGTTCAACTTAACAACTGAAGCTAGTAATGTGGCTATTGGAGCCATACGATCCCAAGGCCCTATAGTTTCGGACAAACCGGTTTGTTATGCCAGTAGAACACTGAGCAAGTCAGAACAAAATTACAGCACTATTGAAAAAGAGCTTTTGGCCATTGTATGGGCCACCAAATATCTTAGGCCTTACTTATTTGGAAGGAAGTTTAAGATCATTGCCGATCATAAACCCCTAACATGGCTATTTTCGTTGAAGGAGCCTAATTCGAAACTAATTCGTTGGCGCCTGAAGCTCGAAGAATTCGATTACGTGATTATATATAAAAAAGGCAAAGAAAATACCAATACTGACGCCATATCTCGTGTCGAAATAAATATTACTGAATCCCTTCAAAATAATGTCGATGACACTGAAACCTTTACAGTACACTCCGCAGAAGAATGTTCAAATGACGGAATACCGATTTCGGAACGACCTTTGAATGAATTTTCGTTCCAGTTAGTATTGGAAAAGACAGAAAACCCGTCTAAACCCCGAAAATCCCTTGAAATACTATTTAAAACCAAACGAAGACAGATCATAAAACAAAGTGATTTGGATAACGAAACCAGCTTAAAAAATATCCTTAAAGATTACACACATCCAAAAAAATTAACAGCCATCATTACAGATGACATTACCTTTAAATTACTCCAAACACTTTATACGAAATATTTTAGCAATAGTAATGTAAACTTAATCCGCTGTAAAACAATGGTACAAGACATTTTCGAGACAGATAAGCAAGAACAATTAGTTCAAAGCTATCATGAAAAATCAAATCACAGAGGAATTGCTGAAACATTAGCACATTTAAAAAGAAATTATTATTTCCCTAACATGAAAAACCTATAACTACCCTTATTAATAAGTGTGGAGTTTGTTTAGGATACAAATACGAAAGAAATAAACAACCACTTAAATTCGAATTATCCGAAACACAAACTGAGCCGCTACAGTTAGTACATATTGACATATATTCAGTCCATAAAGAAAATTTCTTAACCATAATAGACAAGTTCACCAAATTTCCTAGTGCCTACCTACTGACTAATAGAAATAGTATGAATGTAATCCAGAGTCTTAAACACTTTTTCTCACACCACGGAATCCCGAAAAAGTTAATCTACGATAACGGCCTTGAGTTCACCTCAAGCATGTTCAATGAATTTCTAAATCTGTACGATATTAAATCTCATTTGACAACAGCCAAAAATTGAACTGGAAATTCACCCGTTGAAAGGCTACATTCCACCTTAACCGAAATAATAAGAATTATATATAATCAAAATAGTAAAAAACCTATTAGCGAAATTATGAATGAAGCCATTCTTACATATAACAATTCAATTCATTCATCGACAAACTTAACACCATTTGAAGCAATAACAGGTCACTACAATTCTTCTACGCCATTCCCAAAAAATGCCACGGTACAGACCAACCAAGACTATTTAGAAAACCATAAGAAGGAATATGAGGGTTTAGCGAAATTAGTTCATGAAAGAAGCTTGAAAGTCAAACAAAATAGTATAAACAAATTAAATCGGAATCGTAAAGATCCACCAAATTTTGAAACCAACGAAGTAATCTATGAAGCTGATAATCGGCGAAATAAATTGACACCTAGGTTTATGAAACATAATATTATAAAAAATAATAAAATCACTGTCCTTACAGATAAAAGAAAGGTACACAAACAAAAAATTAAAGGAAAACGTAAATTTTCAGGTTCATCGGCGACTCCCAGGAACAACGATTAAGTATTCAGGAGCTGAAAAAGAACCATGGACTACTGTCTTTGAAATTGGGGGATGCTAGGTTGATCGGGGGTTATTCCAAATTGTTTCATATAATTAATCTGACACAATATCAAATTAGCATGGAAGTCGTTGGCAAAAATGTGAACAGTCTACTTAATCAAACGAGAAACAAAGAGGAATACAAAATTAAATCAAAAATATTACAGAAAAAATATGATAAATTCTTACAAAATTTAGATCTTATCATACCAAAATATAGAGCAAGGCGTGGTCTGATAAATGGTTTGGGCACTGTTGTCAAAGCAATAACTGGAAATCTAGATCAAAACGATTATGATGAAATCAATAAACATTTAAAATTGTTAGATAATAATCAGGGTAATTTAGGAAATCAAATTAATAAGCAAATAATATTAAATGAAAAGATGATAGAAAGATTTGACAATATTTCCAAACATATTAACGAACAATGTAACGGTCGGTCATTTACCGAAAGTTTCTCCTTTTGATGATCCCCCCCATCTATCGGAAATTCCAGGATTGACTAACAAAAATTACTGCTCACACAAAAATTTGTAGACATTTAGGTTTTTCAAGTAGGCTCGAGACAAAAATAATTTTTGTTCTGGATGAAAAAAAATGATTTAGAGAGTTGGATTTCAGTCGCGACGAGAGGAGGGAGGTTTTGTTTTGATGATATCGCTGAGGCTGCGCTGGAAACAATTGGAAAATCAGGTCCGTCTGGATTTTGGAGTCGGGAAGATATACAGTCTGGATTTTAGAGTTGGATGTTGGAGACGGGCGAATATAGTCGATTGATTTAGGCCGCTGAGAAAATAGCCGCTTTAGTCAAACGTGGTAAATTGTTCCCGTGGAACTATATTGTAAGGCTAAATTAATTTACCCACCACAACTGGATTGGGTCATCTGGTGCCTTATATTTTGGGTTTGTCCCTGGATAGAGAAGGAAGTTCTCCTGTGGACACAAAATTTGGCTTTTCTGGACGATTTTCGTGCTACTACGACGACCTGCTTGTACAAGATCTGTTCCTTCGTGGTTACAAGTGTAAGCACCTCCAGGAGAAATAGGAGAAGATTTGCAAATAGTGAATTGTTAGTAGTCACGATTTGTTCCAAGATTCAAGCTAGGTCAACATTCACAGAACTTTTTTTGATTACTCTTACGTTATTGATGGTGACTGCGCTAGACTGACGGTTGTCGAGACAGGTCCCACTGAAGTTAATTGGTCACTAGAAGCAGAGAACTATTCTTTAGTGTCAGTTGAGTGTTTAACTTTTCAGGACTTGTAAGCAATTCTGAATACCCTACTGGGCAAATATTCGATCTGTCAGAGACAGTGGCCTTTGGGTTATTCCAGATGACATCACCGATCAACCAAGACGGAAGAAAAAAATATCAAGGTCGACGAGGAAGGTCGCAGTGCTCCCAGTGAACTATTCCTGGGTTAATGATTCAGTTTTGATAAGATTAATTCTTGTCTCGCAGTAAGCTTCTTTTGGTTTTTATATATATTTCTTTGGAGTATTATATTAAATATGTGGCACCTATAGATATTAACATAATGAACTTTTACTTAATACAAATATATTCTAGATTTTAATACAAATATATTCTAGATTTTAATACAAATTGTTAACTACACATATTACATATCCACTAATTAAATATCAAAGAAAAGTATATTACCCCTTTGAATTGATACTCGTCCACCTTTACTTATATTTCACACCGTGAGTAATAATCACGTTGAATTAATTACCTTAATCCCACTTATGTTTACCGTTTTGAATGCGTGCGTTGTAAGAGAAATCGAAATCCTCGACTGGTACCAGGCCGACGGTTTGTTTTTTTCCTTTCCCCGTTGTTGCATGGGAGTTGTTGTCTTGTGGTATTAGTTGTTTAAATCCACAATCCCTTATAGTAAGTTTACTTTTTGATTCTTTTTGATTCACAGTTACATACCACCTTTGTTTTGTTGTTAACTAACATTATTTGTGATAATTAAATTAATATTATAAGTGTTATCAATTCTTTAATTCTAATGGTTTTACTAGACATGATAGCCTAAAGAGGTAACTTATCCAGGATGGTTGAGTGGGGTCTTCTCTATGGTTCTCTCGATTGCTTTTGTACTTTCACAGGTCCCCGAGGTCGTTGGGAACTTTCAGCGATCAACATCATGGATTAATCCATGACCCGAATGACAGAAGGAAAGCTCACATGAACACCAATAGGTAAGTGGTGAACCAAGGATAGGTACTGGCTGATCACACACACCCACGCCCCCACCGGCGAGCTAGCGTTTACCGTGTGGTCAGCAACACTCTCCCCCTAACGGTAATTTTCGGTGGATTAGGGAGGTTGAGTTTTCGGAATTTTTTTATGTCTACCCAAGCATGATGGCAGTAGCCTTGCTGTCACCAGCAAGGAGCTCCATTGTGCCGGTACATAAACAAGAAACAATAGAAAATTATTTACAAGAATATCAATCAAATATAACTAACAAGATAAGAAAATTTAATGAGAATCTAATATTCAACCAATATTTTGAACAATTACTATACGACATCGAATTACATATTTTCCACCCTGACGAAATATTTTATATCCACGAGATACTAAGAGATCAAAATATCAAATAAAAATTTTCTAAAATAATGCTTTAGTCTAGTACGGAGGTTTAAATTGTTAAGTTCGTGTAATAAATTTGTAAAGTTTAATTTGGAATCCTTTATTTTTTTGATTTTTATCCTTTGATTAATCAAAGTTCGTTATTCGCGCAAAGATGTTTCACATCAATAAAGAGATGAGAAAAGTCAATTTTAGTTGTTAAATTTTTTTGCATCTACGAAAAGAATTTTTTTTCCATGCACTTTTTATTCTGTTTCGATTAAGGGGTGGCTTAATCCCATTAAAAAGGGATTAGAATAAATTACCCAAATTTTTTAATAATATTTAATCAAAAATAAAATTTAAATGCAAAAAACATTTTAAATCTTTTTTCATATTCAACTTTAATCTAGGCAGTGCCATATGGCAGACTGTCCATTTGCACTGGGTGGCACTTGGGAAGGGCGGCATTTTCGCGGGCGAAGCGAGTAAAAAATTTGTACAATATATGTATTTTATAAATATGCCGTGCCGACGGTAAGGGCGGCCTCTCAATTTAAATGGGCGACGACAGCCGCCAAAAGACAAGGTATTTTTGGCGATGGGCGCAAAACTTTAAATGAGCGGCGACGATAAACAAAAAGAGGACAAACATCAAGCACAACCAGTGGCGGATACAGGGGGGAAATGAGGGACATTTGCCCGCCCCGAGCTCTTTGATTTATGGATTATTTTAGTTCTAAAAAAATGTCGAGTGAAAGCAATTGAACTAGGAAATTTACCTCAGAATATAATCAGAAAAATTACTGTCATTATTTTTACGGAAAAAAAATCTTGAAAAACCCAATTTTTAAATTGTAGTTGTGTGCTTAGTTTGAAATGTTATCTAATCAAAATAGATCTCTATCTGAAATTGTTGAATTTTGAAAATCTCGGCTTAATAGAAAACTCATTTTACTACATAATTTTTCACTACATCTAGCGCCAAAAATTCTGTGAGCTTTTTAATTAACGCCTTCCCTACGGTTAGAGCTGAACAGGACTTATGCGAGGCAATACATTCGTCCCTAACACGACGGTAAATTTTACTGAGACATCAATTTTACTGAGACATCAATTTTTTAAAATGCCCCACTTCAATAATAATGTCCTTCTACTCTTGGTATGAGCGTGTAAACCTGCACCATCACCCTCCCAAACCTACGCTTCTCAAGGGACATAGGAACACATTCATCCCTTCCTAACCCAAATTGGTACCGATAGTGTTAAATAGATCACGTCGAGTCACAGTCAGACCTAAAACACAGGTGTACATAGGTTTTTTATATCCAGTCAGCGGCATTAACCGAGAATTGCTGGAAATTGGAACAGAAACATCATTATAAATGAAATGTCTAATTTTTCCAAAGATTGATAGCAAAAAAATGTATGTAAAAAAGATATACATTTCCCGTAGAAATTGCCATTCATAAGATATCGCCGTTCATACAACATCCAGGAGTTTTACCGCGAAGCTCCCTGCCTCTTCTTCGTGCATCCTCCAGACTACCCTTAACCTATCATATATTTTTTATATCTTCGAGCTAAGTTTACTACTAGACATTGCACCGTGGCGTGAACGACATGACGGACTGGTATAATAAAGGGTTATACCTAAGCTATAGCCTTCACATAAAAAACTCGCGTATACATCATCACACTTTCAATAACATCCTTTGTTGGAATACGTGGCTAATATTTTCAGGTGTGATTATCCAGAATATCTTTGGAGACAAAAATTGTTCTAGGGAGGGGATTATCCCCACTATCCATAAAATAGAGGGTATTTACGAACAAAAGAAGCTTGAGTGCAGGCCGCCGCCTGGTGCAGTATGCCATATTGCGCCCCATTAGCTCCTCATTTTTGATCGCAATGCAGGGCAATGGAAAATTGCGCCCCTCTCCAATTGCGCCCCGTGGAAGTGCACTACTTGCACCTATGAAAGCGCCACCCCATCATAAGGCCAATGACCTTCTTGTCGCATTGGAGCAAAGCGGAGAATATGTCGGCAAGCCGTGATTTCTTGAATGGAAAAAATGTATCTATAGCACGTTTCAATCCTCCTTCTGTCATGATCCTGTCAACCCAATCTCGGTTCAGCCTCGTTTCCATTTGATTTCGAATAATCGCAAGACCTACCCGAGAAGTAGCTTCCTGGAGAGTGAACTGCCATCATGATTTTACTAGTTTCCTCCAGCTTTTCTGCCATCCTCCTCATTGATTCATGAACTTTGAGACTTTCCGATATGCTCTCTATGCTTTAAGATAATTTCCTCGGCCAAGGCACTCTTCTTCGATAGTCGTCGAGTTTTCTTTTTTTCATGTTTTTTTCTGGCTTTGTAGTTCTTCCAGGAAAATGAGTAGTCGCCCCTTATTACCTAATTTAAGGGCTTTCTAATATTTGTCTTCTGCTTTTCCAGTTCACTGCATTACCAGAATGTGTGATTTGTGGTCCTCTACTAGCGTAAGAGGCAGGGCCGGTGCTCGGTGCAGTTTGGTCGCGGTGAAGGAAAATGGACAAAGGCCCAACACTTAAGGGGATGTTCTCCTGCTCAGGATCAAAAAAATCGATTTTTTTTGGCTACTTGACAGGAGCCTCCATTTTGTTTTTGTTTTTTTTTGAAAAATTGATTTTAATAGTTTTATACCAAACAAACATTTTGCAAAAAACCGCATTTTAATATTTTATTTCTATGTGCCAAAAAAAATTTCTGAAAATCACCCATTTTCATGGCCTGAGCAGGAGAACCTCCCCTTAAATATTTATTTCAGGTTTTCCTATTAGATATCCAACGTAAATGCTCCGATAAAACTATATCGTGTAAATACTTGCGCCCGCGGGATTCACGTGAGTTCGGGGAAAAAGGTACAGAATATTTTATCGAAAAACTGGAAAAATAAATTGTGGCAATAAAAATGAATTCCTTTAATAGATGAAAATAAAGTCACGGGAATACCTTACCAATTTTTTTTTTCAAAGTCCCAAATTTTGTTTTTAATTTTATATTCTGAAATTACTCCCCTGTCCATTTGCGCCTGGTGCAAGTGCACCATTTGCACCTATGAAAGCGCCGCCCTGCTTGAGTGACTCCATTGAGAAGATATGTAGGATCAAAGCATGAGAAAAATCCCACTATTCTTCGGTTTTTAGCATTTTGAGATTTACAACGGCTTTTTTTTCTTGTGTGTTATTTTATTCTTAGGGAGTAAATTGTTTTTTACAATAATTTTAACTGCACAGCGAATACTATTTCAGATAACATTATCTCCAGATTTTGAGTAAAATTTAATTTCCCCGCCTAAGAATTGTTTCTGGATCCGCCACTGAACACAACACTCAATAGATTACCAATAATTAATTAGCAGACGCAGCATGTACACAATAAACAAACGATGAACGAAAGGCGACACAAAAACAGCCCAGTAAGAAATAGAAACCTTCTAGAGTCGATTCTGTACATTATCCCTCGAATTCCGCACATTTCTTCGATTATATTGCGAGGTCCTAGGGTAGGGTCCAAGGCATAACGACAACCTTTTGCATTACAATTAATTTCAATATGAAGGCATATGAGCTACCTTTCGCATTACCATTCACTTCAATAAGAAGTAGAAGCACGGATAAGTAAAATGCAGATGCCTAGTCGAATAGCCTAAACGTGTTCCATGTTGCCGAAAGCGATTTCCAGCCATGTAGCTGGCTAGAGCATGGCAACTTTTTGTCGAGCCCCAGCAACAGACTAGTTGATCTATCGACTACAACGTAAATCCCTAATTATGAACCGCGAAACGGTCCTTGTCAGGACCAAATCAGTTTGCAGAGCAGAAGGCTAAGCAAGAAGTTTCGCCAAAACGAAAGGCAGTGGCACAGCAAGACAAATAGAATACACGCCTTATGAAGTAGTGATGAGCTAAAATGGTCTTGTTCTTGCAGTCTTGTCTTGGTCTTGGAAATTTAGCAAGACCAATAACAAGAACAAGACTTAGTTATGCTCGCAAGAATCTTGCAAGTCTTGCAAAATTGTCACCTAAATTCATTCTTTTAAAAACAAAAAATATAAAATTGATTACGATTGTAATTAATTATAAATATATGTGTGTATCGTATATTTACTTTTTAGTATGATAATTGTAAAAGCAATTATTCACATTTGTACATAAGTACTTAATGACTTTGCATGCATTGTGCATCAACGAAATTCACCATCAATATTTCTGCATTTCGAAGCAAAATTTTCCGAAATGATTTAAGTAAATGTTTCACACTGCCAAGTCTTTTTTTAATCAGTTGGGTGCTCTGTTACTTTCTTTCAATTACTGGTGTCTAGGAAATGAGTCCTTCTTCTGTTAAGTTTTTCAGGATTTAAAAAGGAAACCGTACAAAAATGAACATTCCTACGTGTCTTTTTTTAATAACCAATTTATAAAAATACATACAATACATACTTGTTGATCGAAAATAGCCTTGGTCTCGCAGTTTTCTCTTGTCTTGGTCTTGCACATTTAGCAAGACCAAGGCCAATACCAAGACTTAGCTATGTTTGCAAGAACAAGAACAAGACCAAGACTGACCTATGTTTGCAAGAACCAGACCAACAACACGACTTAGCTATGCTCGCAAGACCAAGAACAAGACTAACTGAACAAGAACAAGACAAGACCAAGACTATATTAGTCTTGTCTTGTTCTTGCATTTGCTCATCACTAATATTCAGGCGCACATGCTGCAGGCGACTGCGACGGCGACGTCGCCGAGCGTGGCTACCGAATCAATCTAATTTCTATTTCGTAGCCGTCGCCTGTCAAAGTTGCATGGGTGCTGTGGCATGGGTTTGTGTTGCTATTCTCTTATGTTCCTGTGTGCGTGTGTAGCATTCGGCTGCCTAAGATGGTTATTCCTGTGTGTGTTTCTTAATTTGTGTCGCCGTCGGTCTTAGTGTGGGCACACAACGAATTTCGTCGGCCATTCGCCGTGGTCGAGGAAAATAGTTTCGCGGTCGCCCTTAGCTTGTGTACAGCAAGAAGTAGAAGAGAAGCCGCCATCCGTTTTCATTTTGTCAGCGCGGGTTTTATCATCGAAAGCGAAGAAATGAAATTAAATGAGTTAATTCATTTAAGTTGTTTCTGAAGTAAGAGAGGAACTGTACTAATAAATGACTCGGTGGGCTTTGCCAAATAGAAAAAAAATTTATTTAATTAACGATTTCTTTAAAATAATGAAAATGCAATTGCTTCACGAACATCATCCAGTGGGGGTGGAATGCCAGAAGCATTGTACATATTTAAAAGAGTTTTAAAAAATAGTTCTTTCGGAATTTATGATGGTCATGTTCTTATTAACTTCCCAGTAGGAAGTTATTGTAATCGGCCCGAAAATCGGATTCGAAATTTTCAATGTATTTACACGCTTCAAGGTCCCAATAGCATTTTAAGCAAAAATTTGAGAAGAAATATGTGTGTGTGTGTGTGCGTACGTATGTGGTCATTTTTTCCTGCACGATTTCGCGCGAACCGGAAAAGATATCGACTTCGTTCAGGTGCCGTTCGAAGCGTGTTCAAGGAAATATGATCTGAAAAGATTTTCATAAAAATTGGTCGAGCCGTTTTTTTGTTTGAACGACTTAAGTGATTTTTGTACCAGCACGATTTCGCGCGAACCATAAAAGATATCGACTTCGTTAAGGTGCCGTTCGAAGCGTATTAAAGGACATATGAATTGAAAAGATTTTCATAAAAATCGGTCGAGCCGTTTTTTTGTTTGAACGACTTAAGTGATTTTTGTACCGGCACGATTTCGCGAGAAGCAAAAAAGATTTCGACTTCCTTAAAGTGCCGTTCGAAGCATGTTAAAGGACATATGATCTGAAAAGATTTTCATAAAAATCGGTCGAACCGTTTTTTTGTTTGAACGACGTAAGTGATTTTTGTACCAGCACGATTTCGCGCGAACCAAAAAAGATACCGACTTCGTTAAGATGCCGTTCAAAGCGTGTTAAAGGAAGTATGATCTGAAAATATTTTCATAAAAATCGTTCGAGTCGTTTTTTTGTTTGAACGAATACTGGGAAGTTAATCTTGTGGACCGAAAGGGTCAAAAGCCACATCCCAACTAGTTTCAATATTTATTTACTAGGGTGGTTGATTTATACCAAATCAAGCCAATTTTTAAGATAGGGGGTACTCCTAAAGGGGTAAAACTATTTCTAAATCTACTGGAAATAAAAGTATTTGTAAAAAATTGTTTTTCCAACTTTAAGCTTCAAATTCTATTAAATGTGATGAGTCATTACTCTGGAAGTTGATAGGGCGGAAACTTGAATTTTACAATTTTAGATAGGTGGGAGTATTCTGCCTACACTGATACCTTACTCATGAAAATAGGTCATAGGGGTACAAAAATACAGGGTGGTATGTAAAACTCTAAAGAAAAAACTTCAAAACGCCCTAGCGGCTAAACCGTTACGATTTCCACCCCACTCCCAAAAGATTTTTTGTTCGTCCTACCAAAACCTATCAACAGGCAGCCGCTTTGTAAACTTAACGGATACACCCTGTATAATAGCGTTGTTAATTGGAAAATCGGGTTTTTGCTGACTTGAAAAATATGGAAATTTTCAACTAGCGCTAGAACCAAAACGGTGAGTCGGATAGAGATACTTGGGTAGTGAGATTTGTAGGAAATTTTATGCTCTTTCATTTGGTATATGAATGTTATGCACGAAAAGTTGATAGTTTCTGAGTTATAATCAAAAACCCGCGAAAAAGTCCGAACTTTTCATATTTTTGCATTTTTCTCAATGTTCCGTCACGAAATTTTGTCAGCAAACCACAGATTCGGATTCAGCAACCCAAAATACATAAAAAACCGAAGAAATCAAAACTACCCCAAAACTTTCCTGATTAAAATACTATTTTACTGGACTAGTAGATTCAACCACCAAAAAGCAAATCCAACAAAATGTCAAATGAATGTTTGGCTAATATTTCCTATAATTCAAAAATTTCCTTACAATTCCAAAGACACAAACCTCCGAAAATTGAATTGTAAAATCGAAATGCGTTTTCCATACAAATTGACTTTTGAATTGTACAACCACCAGAGAAAATGCTTTCAAGAAGCATTGTCAAAAGGCCTATCCAGGGATATGACCCTGGAAAAAGGTTTGATTAAGCCCTCTAAAAAAACTGTGCTAAAGAGGGTTCGCTCCGAGGAGGAAACTCCGGAACGTCGGGAACAGAAGAGGACCAAGACCGCGAAATGGCCCACTCGCCCCACCTTTAGCCAGGTGGTAAGCAGTGTTAAGCTTGGCCTCATCTTGACTGACATGGTCAACCGCCCCCTGGCAAATGAGCAAATGGCACAGTTGCAGGAGGCGATCATTGATGTCGTTAAAACAGGCGGCGAAGTCAAGCAGTCTTTCGAGGGGAGCTTCCAAAGAAGCCAGCCTCTTCTGTTAGTAGTCAGCCTAGCTGTTAGTCTGCTCAAAACCTCATACGAGGCTACTTTCCCTTAACCAACCAACCAACGAGAAAGTGCTGGCGACTATCGCCGCACAAAACTCGGTTCCCGACGACAAGTGGAAAATTGGTCCAGAGGCGGGTTAGTGATAATACTCTTCACTTGGTCATGGTAGTGGACTAAGTTGATTAGTCTGAAAGGGAAAATCGCCTATCGATTCTCCCTTCTTAAGGATAAAGATCCTCCAATGAAGCGTCGTGTGACGCGCAGACCATAGGGTCTGAAATGGCACCTCCCAATGTTTCTGGTGTTACCGAGGGCTGCAGCAATACCGTCATCTTGGCCATAGGGCTAAGGCTGCGCTTGCACCGACTCCTGGACCATCTGCTACAAGCGCCAGGGAGAACTCTCCTGGCGACCCTGGAGTCGGAGGAAGGTGCAAATCTGCTCTGCACCCCCCAAGGCCTTGTCAAACGCTCCTCGGAGAAAAAATGAGCGCCATAAGGGCACTCCAAGTTAACTTGCACCATCCGAAAGGGGCATCCTCTACCCTGTGCAAGACCTTCGCGGAGAGGCATCAAAGGCTTCAGGCTAAGAGCAAAGGTAAGCTCTTATTCAGAAGCCTATTTTAACATCAAAATTTGCTAATATCTTCAAAAATAAAGACCGTAACACAAAAATTGTCCGGACATTATTTATAGGAAATTGTCCAAGCTTTCCAATTGTGAAAAAAAATTGATTAGCTACGAATTTTGTGGAGAAAAAGGTAGCTGAAGTTGACATTTTGTTAAAAAAACCTGACTTTGATGACTCATAACTCTGGAAGTTGGTAGCGTAGAACCATCACTATTCTACGCGGTTTCACAGTGTTGATTTGAGCTTTCGCTCAGCTGAACGTGAGCAGAAATTTTGAGCTTTAGCTCATGACAATTGTTCAGGAATAAGAGAAAATTCCTTTCCAAAAAGGCAAATAAAAACAGATTAGAAAGACACAACAAAATTAAATCCAAGAATAAAAATTAAAACCCAGATACTAAAATTTCCCATCATCAGCAACAACAAAAAAAAAACACATCGCGGTGCATCATGTTGCATCCACACCAGCACCAAATTATCGCTCTTAAAATGTAACATGATGCATCGCAAGACACAAACAAGAAGGAATGTGCAACGTCGGAGTTTCTCCAAATACAGTGGGATGCACCAGACAATAGAAAGAGATAAAAATCGTTCTCTTCTATGATAGGTACATTAGGATATTTAGATCTAATAAATGTTAGTATATAAGAAATATTTAGTTAAAATAAAGGTCAGTCGATCAGTCTTAGTCAATCAGATTTTTCACTTTCAAATCGCTACTTTCTGGTACTGTACCAGAAGGTAATCCAAATAACAAGTAAAGGTACTGAACCTCTGCTTGCATCAAGTGTTCTAGTAAAGAACTAGAATACTGAACCAAATAAGAACCACAGCAGGAAGTAAAGGTACTGAACCTTTGCTTTCAATCAGCGCAAGTGTTCTAGTAAAGCACTAGAACACCTTTTTTGTTCCAAGTAAAGGTACTGTACCTTTGCTCGGAGGCTTACCAAATAACAAATCAAGGCGGCAGAGAAAGGACTCTGTCGCGGTATAAAATCATTGGTGACCCCGACGTGATTCCAATCACGTCACGTCAAACGGGGGGAGCAAGAAACAACAGCAGATTTGAGCTCCAAAAGCAGGAAGACATCAGCCGTTGCAGAATATCAGCCAGAATCAGGAACCATGAGCAACATGGACGAATTAGCCGCCAACCAGGCAACCATAGGATCGAAGATCCAAACTTTGTACAAACGCATCACCAAGGATGCATATGCCAGAAAGACGAGAGCGTATTTAGACACAATGACGGTGGACCTAGATACTCTATTTGAGCAGTTCCAGAAAAATAATGAACAACTTGCGCCTCTCGAACACAGCCACGCATCCCATCCATATTTTGAGCGGCAATACTTTGAGTCAATTAGTATTATCCGCCAAAATGTGCAGACATGGATAAAAAAGGCTGAAGAAAAATTAGGCGAGGCAAGCATACAGGAATCAAATGACGACAATGAGGATTCAACAGGAGGCCCACACCCATGAGGCTCACAGCAGCACGACAAGAAACGCCTCTCAATGGAGGTAGATCCAAAAAAGTTCCAGGTAGTATTCGATACATTGGAAGAAAATATCGAGTTAACAAAACTTGTGCGCAAACAGACGGCTTTAATGAAGAACACAGTAGCACTAATCAAAGACATTGAGAGCAAGGCAAACATGCAGCACTCTCAAGAGTATTATAAATTTAAGGCAACCGCCTTACAGGAATATGACCGACAGATGGCCGAAAGTGACCTGCTGATCTGGGAAATTGCAGAGAGTGATCCGCCACAGGGTTACACCTGTGATCATTACAACGAATTGAAGAATTGGTTACAAGACACCATAATTACACTACGACAACATTTGTCATCCACCACCATCGAAAGCAGCCAAGGTAACTCAGCAGAAATCAAACTACCAAAAATTACGTTGCCGGCTTTTGATGGGAACTATTTGAAGTGGACACAGTTCCATGATCTATATAACCAGCTGATTCACAGTAGGCCTATCGGAGACGCACAGAAGATGTACTACTTGGTAAGCAATCTATCGGGTGAAGCAAAACGGTTGGTACAACACCTGCCCATCTGCAACGAAAACTACAATGACGCTTGGACCATCATCAAGGACCGGTATGACAACAAGAAATTACTGGTTACGCACCTACTCAACAAACTTCTGTCGCAGCCAGCAAGCACATTAGAATCATCTAGTGCAATCAGATCACTGCACGACACGACCAACGAGTGCTTGATGGGATTAAAGAACCTGGGGATTGCTATCGACTCCTGGGATCCCATATTACTTCACTTGTTAGTAAAGAAGATGGACCGAACCACTCACACTCTATACGAGCAATCATTGGAATCACCGAAGGAGATAAGTACGATAAAAATATTTTTATCCTTTTTGGAACATCGGTTTCAAAGTTTGGAATCTCTTGGCATTAAGAATGCACCATTGCCGAGATCAGTTAAGCCTTCATCCCTCGTCATCACACCAGCAACCAGGTGTATCGTGTGCGGCGAAGCTCACCCGCTGTATTTCTGCAAAGCATTCCTCGCACAAACACCAAAGACACGAATCCAGACGGTCAAGAAACATAATCTATGCCCCAACTGCCTCAAAGGCGGGCATACTACCAATCAATGTAACCTACGAGGCTGCACTATATGCCAAAACAAGCACAACACGCTTCTTCATCAAAAGGATTCCATCAAGGAACTACCACCACAGTCACGAAAGTCAACAGTGACATTCTCTCCAACCACATCAACCACGAGTCCAACCACATTAGCAGCTCGAACAAACAAGGGTCAAAGGAAGTGCGTCTTACTAAGCACTGTCCTTATAAACGTAGAGACCGAAGACGGAGAATTACTAGAGTGCCGAGCAGTGCTAGATTCCGGCTCTCAGTTAAATTTCGCCACAGAAAGATTAATTAAACGTCTTGGTCTTAATACAATATCAGAAGCATTAAGCATCGATGGAATTGGGGAAGTCAAACAAAAATCCCAATCCAGAGTAAACATGGCAGTACAATCTAGGACCTCTGGCTTCTCGATCAGAATAGAGGCTTTCGTCCTACCACAAATCACCAGTGCACAGCCTTGCCAATTTCTAGACGTCTCATCGTGGCCGATTCCCAAGAACATAAAACTGGCTGATCCAGATTTCAACCACCCAAACCAAATCGACCTACTCATCGGAGCGGAGCACTGTTTACAATTGCTAGCCGTCGGGCAGATTCAACTAGGAGAAGACTTACCAACGTTGCAGAACACGGTATTGGGATGGATCGTCGGCGGACGCGTAGCAAACATCAACCCATCCGAATTAAGCTGCGGTATATGTAGTCACGACAGCAGTGATCTCACCGAAAAGGTGCAAAATTTCTGGCAAATGGATGAGATAGAAATCAGTTCAACGCTTACCAACCAGGAAAGAATATGCGAGGAGCTCTTTACTCAAACTACAACGCGAGACAAGACCGGGCGCTTTATAGTAAGCTTGCCGTTCTCAAAGGAACCAAACTTGCTAGGTCAGTCAGGAGATGTTGCGTTTCAACGATTCCTTGCGTTAGAACGAAAACTAAATAAGGACGCAGATTTAAAGCAGTTATACAACGACTTCATGAAAGAATACCTTCAATTGGGTCACATGGAGGAAATAAACATCCTAAGCGTTACCAAGCCATACTACTTTATGCCCCACCATGGAATACTTAGACCCGATAGTACCACTACTAAATTGCGGGTTGTGTTCGATGCCTCGGCTAAGACTTCCACAAACTTTTCGCTTAATGAAGTCCTTCACACTGGCCCTTCGCTGCAAGATGACGTGTTCACGGTGCTTCTTCGTTTTCGTCTGCCGAAATTCGTCTTTACGGCAGACGTCGAGAAAATGTACCGGCAGATAGTGGTAAGAGCGGAGGACAGAAAGTTTCAGCTCATTTTATGGAGAGATAATCCGGACCAACCCATCAAATACTACCAACTCTCTACAGTCACATATGGTGTCACAACTGCGCCATACTTGGCTATAAAGTGTTTAAGGCAATTAGCATCGGAAACGGAAGGGTCACATACTTTAGGAGCAACAGCCATAAGGAGGCACATGTACGTCGACGATGTAATGGCCGGCTCAAATAGTTTACCCGAATGCATCGCAATGCAAACAGAGATTAATGAAATCTTAAAACTCGGTAGCTTCAAATTAAGGAAGTGGTGTGCGAACCACCCACAAATCCTCCGAAGCATTTCACCCGATGACCAAGCAGCGAACTTCAATGTACAAGACCAAAACAACTATCATATTAAGACCTTAGGACTAACGTGGTTACCAACGTCCGACAGTTTCCATATCAGGACATTTCAAGCAACTGAAACGAGGGTTACCAAGAGGACGGTATCCTCCGACATAGCACATCTGTTTGACCCATTGGGAATAATAAGCCCTGTTATTATAAAGGCAAAAATCTTCCTGCAGTCACTCTGGGCCCTCAACCTCGATTGGGACGCGGCAGTGCCAATGGAAATGCATTCCAGTTGGGTGAAATTCCGCACGGAATTTCAAACGTTAGAAGACATCACGTTCCCCAGACACGTATTCTCCAGTGGATCACCACGTAATATTCAATTACACACGTTTAGCGACGCATCAGAAACAGCATACGGAGCAGCGATATACGTCCGGTCAGAACAGGCAAATGGAACAGTCATAGTGAGGCTACTGTGTGCCAAGTCCAAGGTAGCCCCAATGAAGAAGACGTCTCTACCACGATTAGAACTTCAAGGTGCGGCCCTCGCCGCCAAACTAGCGACGCGCGTGAAGGAAGACCTGCACTGGAAAGATCTTCAGTCCACGTATTGGACCGATTCAGAAATCGTCCTTAGTTGGTTACGAAACCCCTCATCATCATATCAAACGTTTGTTGCGAATCGAGTCGCTGCAATACAAGAAAGCACATCAGTCAGCCAATGGCGGCACGTACCATCTAAAGACAATCCGGCTGATCTGGTGTCAAGAGGAATCAGTCCATCCAAACTCAAAACCAACACGTTTTGGTTCTACGGACCATTATACTTACACGGACCAGAACGTGCCTGGCCACAAAACCCAAAATTCGAACCAACAACATTAGAGAGGAAGCGACCAAAGACTGCATTGGCTGCCACCCCTTCAAATCATGAGATTCTGTCAATGGTAAATCATCAAAACTCATTTCAACGGTTACAAAGAATAACAGCTTACATTCTGCGATTTATTGGGCTTTGCAGAACAAAGAAAAGAAAAACCAAAGCCGCATTGCACTTAACTGTTGAGGAATTAGAAGCCGCATTGAGACTGCTTATTCAGGAGTGCCAGTCCCAAGGCTTTCCACAAGATTTAAAATTGCTACAAAGGAGCGGCAGTGTAGATGCGCAAAGTGACCTCGCGTCTCTCACTCCTTTCCTGGACGAGCGAGGCATAATAAGAGTAGGAGGTCGCCTTGAAGAAGCAGATATTGCGTATGATGCCAAGCACCCCATGCTGTTAGCATATAATCATACAATCGCTCGTTTAATAATGACTGATCTACATATTCGGAACTCGCACATTGGGCCACAAGGCCTTCTAGCAATTACACGACAAAGATTCTGGCCAATCAAAGGAAAAACTATGGCCCGATCCATCGTCTTAAGCTGCATCCATTGCAGCCGAGCTAAACCAAAACTACTATCGCAATTGATGGGAAATTTACCCGAGAGAAGAATACAACCTGCTCGACCATTCGCAACATCCGGAGTTGACTTCTGCGGTCCATTTTGGACCCACTTCAAGCTTCGCGGGAAACGACCTCAAAAAACGTATGTGGCCGTCTTCGTATGCTTTGTTACAAAGGCGATTCACTTGGAGGTAGTTAATGATTTAACAACCAACGCATTCATAGGAGCGCTGAAGCGATTTGTAAGCAGAAGAGGAAACTGCCGCCATTTATATTGCGATAACGCCACGAATTTCGTAGGAGCCCGAAATCAGTTGGCGGAACTCAAGCCAGCAATACACTCCGATGCAGCTCAAGACCAAATTACCAGTTTTTGCACATCTAGGGGGATGGATTTCCACTTCATCCCTCCCAGGGCACCTCATTTCGGCGGACTATGGGAGGCCGCCGTAAAATCGGCCAAGAATCTGTTGCCCAATAGTGTTAACAACAGCACCCTCACTTATGAAGAACTCGAGACGGTCGTTTTGGAAGTGGAGGCCATCCTCAACTCTAGACCATTAACACCCATGTCGTCGGACCCTAACGATTTCACAGCGGTGACGCCGGGTCATTTTTTAATAGGCGAGCCCCTTACCAGTGTAGCGGAACCCACCGAAACCTCAAGGCAGGAGAACCTGCATCAGCAATGGAAACGCATATTACACGTGAAAAATCAGTTCTGGCAACGATGGAACAAGGAATATCTAGCCGAGTTGCAGCACAGAAATAAGTGGAAACAACGTTGCCAAAACGTAGAACCAGGTGAGATGGTCATCATCAAGGACAACAATCTGCCACCACTCAAGTGGCCACTAGGGCGCATCGTTCAAACTATTAAAGGAAGTGACGGGTTAGTTCGGGTTGCTGATATCAGAACCGCATCCGGAATATTGAGAAGACCTATCCACAACCTCGCACCGCTACCAGTCGACTCAGGAATCGGAAACTCCAAGACAGAAGCAGATCAGCCAACTGAAGACGACGGCCCTCAATCCAGTCCAGCAATAAATACCAGGTCCTCAAACAAAATTCAGAAAGATGCTCCTCCGAGGAATCGAGAACGGAACGAAGGTCCGTCCAGCTCAAAAAAGGCACGGACGGGTTATTCACTCTTAGCGGTACTAATCGCAGTCTGCTTTGCATTACCAACTCGAGGTGAAGACAATATTAATATTACACCATTCAAAACAAGTCCAGGATTATATTTTGAACGGCTAGGCATCACACGCCTTTCATCAGACGAATGGAATATAGTAGTCCACTATAACATGGTAAACTACTGGAAGGAACTAAGGACCATAAAGAGGGGAGTGAGCAACCTGAATTACATTTGCACCCAAATCCTTCACGACAAGTCCTGTGTATCAACCCTTTCCCAATTCTCCAATTTAGAAAAAGAATTGGACAGCAACAATGTGCTACTACGTCCTCTAGTCAATACTAGACAACGGAGAGCACCACTAAACATAATTGGCAACATAGCCAGTTCTCTTTTTGGAGTCCTGGACGAATCATATGCAGCAGAAATGGCCGATACCATCAAAGGTTTGGAAGGAAATGACCAACGCTTGCTTCAACTGCTGCAAAACCAAACGTCCATCATTGATTCCACCGTGAATATTATGAAAAAATCACAGGCAGCGATCGAAAGACAACTTCAGGAATTCGATGATTATCTCAACAAGACGATCACAGAACTTCATCAAATAAAGGTTGAGCTCCACGAGCAGCATTATTCGCAGTACTTCAACACCATGTTGATGCGACTGCTCTTAATGATCACCAACTATCAAAGGGTGCAATCGGCACTTCTAGACGCCATCATTGATACACATCATGGAAAATTTAACCCGCAGATACTAACGCCAGATCAATTGCGACAACAAATGATCCTGATAAAGGAGCATCTACCATCCACGTTGCAATTACCAGGCGGACAGCGAGAGCTTCTGAAACTATATGGACTTATGACAACAGAAGGCCGGGTCTTAGACAACCAAATAATTTTCCGACTGAAACTACCATTGTTCTCCCATGACCACTTTGAAATGTTAAAGGTAATACCAGTACCGATATGGAAAGACAACAGGCTCTTTACGATAGCCCCATCAACCCCCTACATAATCGTCAACCTCCATCGAGATTTATATTACCCAATATCAGAAGCAGAAGTAGCACGATGCGTTATCACAGATTCCTCGGAATTCATATGCAAACAGCAGCATCCAATCTACCGGAAAGGCGCACGCATCAGTACATGCGAATTATCTATTTTAAGAGAACAGGGTTCTCTGTCCTCATGCCTGTTTGTCACATCCAATGAATCGCCTAGGTGGATCCAATTGTCCCACGCAAATCATTGGATTTATGCAATGTTGACCAAAACCAGCATCAACATAGTATGCGGAAACTCAGTGTTTGTAAAAACACTACTTGGAATAGGTCTCCTCAACATCACAAAAGGGTGCAACATCAAAGACGATTCAATTATCCTGCAAGCCAACAACATCTATTCCAGCAAAGCAAAGGCTTCCATCATCCCAGTAAGAGATATCGCTGACGTTATCGAACCAGTCAACACTTCCAACACCTGGTATCATTCACGAATTCCGCAAAATCTTACCACCAACCTAGAAGCAATACAACAAGACATCAAAAGGTTACACGATGCAGAATCCAAATTTAAAATCGAAGCAAACCGTCACATCCATCATTATAGCCTCGGATACATCAGCCTTACTCTTATCGTCATCATGTCATCGTATTTAATGTGGAAATATTACACCACGCGCAAGAGAATTCGACCCGTACCAGCACCGCGTCATATAAACGACCAGGTCTTCAGGATAGATCCCGAAATCAACCTTTGAACGGACCGTTCAAGGGGGGAGGATGTTCAGGAATAAGAGAAAATTCCTTTCCAAAAAGGCAAATAAAAACAGATTAGAAAGACACAACAAAATTAAATCCAAGAATAAAAATTAAAACCCAGATACTAAAATTTCCCATCATCAGCAACAACAAAAAAAAAAACACATCGCGGTGCATCATGTTGCATCCACACCAGCACCAAATTATCGCTCTTAAAATGTAACATGATGCATCGCAAGACACAAACAAGAAGGAATGTGCAACGTCGGAGTTTCTCCAAATACAGTGGGATGCACCAGACAATAGAAAGAGATAAAAATCGTTCTCTTCTATGATAGGTACATTAGGATATTTAGATCTAATAAATGTTAGTATATAAGAAATATTTAGTTAAAATAAAGGTCAGTCGATCAGTCTTAGTCAATCAGATTTTTCACTTTCAAATCGCTACTTTCTGGTACTGTACCAGAAGGTAATCCAAATAACAAGTAAAGGTACTGAACCTCTGCTTGCATCAAGTGTTCTAGTAAAGAACTAGAATACTGAACCAAATAAGAACCACAGCAGGAAGTAAAGGTACTGAACCTTTGCTTTCAATCAGCGCAAGTGTTCTAGTAAAGCACTAGAACACCTTTTTTGTTCCAAGTAAAGGTACTGTACCTTTGCTCGGAGGCTTACCAAATAACAAATCAAGGCGGCAGAGAAAGGACTCTGTCGCGGTATAAAATCAACAATAGTGTTTCACAGTTTGTTTTTGTGCTCAGTTCAGCTGAACTTAGTTCACTGGATTTTGCAGGCCACTGTGGTTTAATCAGTTATGGAAATTTTTGATTTTGGTTGATGTCTTTAGTTGTAAGGTTTTTGAAAAGGATATGGCCGCTTATTACTATATGAACGAGTACGGCGAAAGTAGACATCCTTATCGTACTCCTGAGCTCACCTCAAAGTTTCGGATAATTTTCCATTGTGGGGAGCTCTGCATTTGGAATTGTTATATGGAGCGTTTATCAATACTATTATTTTGTCGGGCAATCGTCGTTGCCGTATTGCCTGCTATATAAAGCTCCTATTAACCGAGTCGAACGCTTTCTCATAGTCTATGAAAGCAAGGTGAAAGGGGGATCGTAATCCAGCAAACTGGTCCACTATGATGCTCAAGGTGTTAATATGGTATATATGCAGGAGCGGCCCTTTCTGAATCCAGCTTGCTGTCTTCTAAGTGTTTGGTCTAGTGCCTCTCTTATCTTTGATAATAATATGTGGGAGAAGATTTTGCCCACAGTAGATAATAGACAGATGCCTCTCCAGTCGTCGTATATTTAAGGTCCCCTTTTTGGGTTTTTTGACTATGATAACTTTCGTCCAATCCTCCGGAAAGGTACAGGTGTTCCATGCTAGTTCCAGGATTGAATGCATCGCGTCTGCTATTAGCAGTAGTTTTCAGCAATTCTGGCGGGATGCCATCTTTTCCAGCAGCTTTACCATTGGCTATGACATGAATTGCGGTTGCTATTTCTGTCTTAGATGGTGCACCAGTGGTGATTCTTATTTGCTCTGCATTGTTAAGTTTTCTTCAGGTTCCTGTGAAAATGAAGCATTCAGAGCGGCAAATAAATACTCTCCATCTATTCGCACTCTTTACGGCATGGTTGGTAGTAGAATACTCTCTTCTTTTTACAATTGAAAAATCCAACTTATAATTAATCAATAAATAAACACAAGTTCACTGTGACTTCTCTAAAATTAATGACATTTCTCTCACTTATATCCTGAGCTTGTGCCCAAATTTAGTCACTCAGTTCAAGTAAATTTAGAACCAAGTTCAACACTTGAACCACTACTGGGAAACAGTAAAATAAGTTGAGCGAAAGCTTAAGGCTGAGCGAAAGCTTAAGTGAACATTGTGAAACCGGGCATTAGAGTTTTAGACAAGTTTAAGGTTACAAATATACAGGGTGATATGCAAAACACTAAAATAACTTCAAAACGCCCTAGCGGCTAAGCCGTTACGATTCCCGAATTTTACTGCGCGGGTTTGCATTTTGTCCAGCCAAACCAAGTTGATTTTAGGGGCCACCGCCCAGATATGCGAGTTGTATTCAAGCCGGGCCGAATATAGGACTACTAGATTGTAGCTATGGCAGCTGGCTGGAGGAAAAACTTGCAAGTCTTGGGGAATCCCACGGATGTTTGTTTGGCGATTTGGAATATGTGATTATTCCATCGCAGATCTGCAGGTAATGTAACGCCTAGAATGTTAAGTGATGGGTTAGCCATTAGATTATATTTGCCCAGTGCCGCAGCTGGCATATGTGCAGGATGTGTAACTGCACAGGGCCCCTCATGTTTAAGGCCCCAAGGCCCCTCATGTTTTTTGGCAATAAAAATCATTTGAATTCATTATTTGCATTTTTATTTCGTTGAATAGGCCACACCACACAAATGAGTATGGGCCACACAAATCAGTATATGGGTCATAATTCTGTCGAGGCGACGGGTCGGTGGAGGTTTTGGTGGAGATGAGACAGTAGGTACTTTGTTTTGGTTGCGTTGAATTCGACACATTTCTTGCGCCTCAATCAAGAATGAGCTCAATGTCCGCGTTAGGAGAGTTGCATATGATTTCACGGTCTAAGAGACAAGGTCTGGCCCACGGTATACAGTAATGTATTCCCGAAATGTCAATTTTATGTGACGTCACTAAAATCGTTCGGGTCTAAGCAAATTGATAAATAAATTTTACGAGTTTTGTTAAAGTGAAAAGTTGTGATTATTAAATAAAGGAAGTATTAAAATAGGAAAAAAAATGGTTAAATGTGCTGTTGTAAATTAAAATAATTATGAAAACAAAAAACATTGTGTGGTGAAGATGAAATATTTTACATTTCCGAAGGATGAAAATTTGTGTGGATCTGAGCTTGTGGAAATAAAACTAATCTAAATGTTCATACTTTTTGGAGGTGGATTATAGATTAGAAGACATTATTTTAAAGACAGCAATAGTGAGAAAATTGAAATAAAATACTAGGGGTATTCATGATCTGTGTTATTTGTGTTAAATCGAGAAACTTTCCTTAGTAAATGACTAAGGAAAGTTTCTCGATTTAACACAAATAGCACAAATAGGAGATCATGAATACCCTACTGTGTATTAATTACATTTCGATAGCTCAGGAACCCTCTAGAAATTGGTATTATTAAATAAAACACAATTCAGCTTGTTTTGAGTCGAGAAAAATCCAATCGAATAAAAAAACTCCAACATTTATTTTAAACTAACACAAGTGAGGCACACGAATCTTAAATCTTAAAAATACAATCGTTACCAAATCCGAAACGTTTCGTACATACTAATTTATTTTTAATTAATAGTTTTGACTACGAATAGCTCCTTCCTACAGTTTTTTCACAATTGGTGTCTTTAAAAAAATGTCTTCTAATCTATAGTCCGGGGTGGCATTACAGAAGTTGTTTCAAGCCATCTGTTTCGAGTTTCCCATTGAATTTTTAGATTTAAAACTCGTAACAAATGAGTTGAAACGACTTCTGTAATCCCACCCCCGTTCTAAAAAGTTGTCAGAGCATATTTTTGCGGTATGAACATTTAAATCACTTTTATTTCCACTAGCTCGGATCCACATATCACACAAATTTTCATCCTTCGGAAATGTAAAATATTTCTTCACCACACACTGTTTTTTGTTTTTATAGTTCTTACAATTAAGAACAGCACATTTAACCATTTTGTTCCTATTTTATTCTTTCCTTTATTTAATAACTAGCATAAAACCCGCGTGCGTTGCAACGCCTATAAATAAAAAAAGATTATGTGTGCACAGTCCGCGGTAGGAAAAAGATATAATAAAAAAGAGAACAAACCTGCAAAATTGATTTTGGGTACTATAAAAATTTAGAGTTACCTATAAAAAGTATGTCTTTTGTCAGCAACTATTACAGCCTTTTTTTAATTGAACTATATACAGTTCTTCCTCATATAAATCTGAAAACCTATTTCTACCGTTTCTACTGTTTAGGGGGAATTTAAGAAATTTCCCACTTTTCAGAATGTGGCAAACTTCACGGTGTAGTTTATAACCTTAAAATAATAATCAATTGCATAAAAATAGTAGTCGCCATATTTTTTTAACTCCATTTCATTAATTTCATTGGAAATATTGAATTTCTTTAAACTTCTTCTTTTCGTTTAGAATAATTTCGGTTTTATCAATGGTATCATTAAATGACAACTTGAAAAAACGCGTTTAATGATTAATTTAACCGAAAAGGTGAATAACATAACATTAAAATTTTGAAGACGCCATCTTTTGCAAAAAAAAAATCGTAACTAATCTATTAAAAAAAATATGAGAACCTAATCTCACAACCGATTTTTTCATATGTAAACAAAAATATTCCCCCACCCACCCCCTCGCCGGCGAAGTAAAAGTTATTAATAATTCCTTTTAGGGATTAAATATTAGAAATTTAAATAGCCTATAATTTAAGTTAGGTTATTTCCAAGATATTTGGAGAAAATGACAGGGGCTTCTGTTTTATTTATATAGATAACAAATTTTCACTTAAGGGGGCTGTCCCGTTTTTTCGGCCGAAAATGAACGTTTTTTTGGGAATTTTTTCTGAGGCAATAAGTGGACGGATTTTGGTGATTTTTTTTTTAATTTGAAGGGGAAAACATGAACTTTTCACAAATATATTTATTTTTAAAGAAATACAAAATGGCGGCCGTCCATCCAATCTAAACCGCGACCAAGTTTGCTCGACGGTCATTGGCTAGTGCAGTTTTTTGTGGACGCCAATCATCTGAAATCATAAAATGAAACATTTTTATAAAATATATGAATGAATGTAGGGAACAACATATCACTTTTTTGAAATTTTCATTTTTCGCAATTTGGCGCAAGTTTTACGAAAAAGTGCGTTTTTTCACCTCATTTTTAACCCTTTAAATTGTTATAAAAAATCGAATTTTTGCAATATCAAAAAAGTGATATGTTGTTCCCTAGTTTATGAGTTTCTGAACATAAAAAAAAACATTGAAATCGGCTCAGTAGTGCCTGAGAAAAACTGCACGAGCGTTGAGAAAAAGTAGTTTTGAGAAAAACGCGTTTGAAGTTTTTATCAATGTAAATTTGCTGATAACAATTACATGTTTCAACTTACATGTCATCGTCGATTCCAGGACCATAAAATAGACCTTCCTCCTCCTCCATAACGCATCGATTTCCGTAATAAAAAAAATCGATTTTTTGAAATTGAAAAACGGGACAGCCTCGCAAACATTTTTTATCAATTTACTTAGACGCGAGCGATTTCAGTGACGTCACGATCGAAATGACAGCTCAATGTTTGCATTCGGATTACATTACCTTATTATATGTATTATGTATACCGTGGTCTGGCATATGCTTGTCTAATGTTGTCGAAGGCGTAGGAGTAGTGGTATTAACAGCAGGGTGTTAACAGCAGATCATTAATGAATATTAGAAAGAGAGCAGGTTAGAGAATCGACCCTTGGGGAACGCCCAGATAGAGTGAGGGTAAGATTCGACGCCATTCAATACTACCTTGATTGAACGGCCAGAAAGAAAGCTCGCAATCCAGTTCGTTATACCTGAGTCGATACCAATAGCTTGGAGTGTAGACAACAGAGCGGGATGCCATACTCTGTCGAAATCCTTGAAAATATCTAGAGCAACAAGACCGGACTCACGGAAACGTGTATTATGTGGTATGTACTGCGTACTATTATAGTATGTACTATGGAATATGGATTATCTACTAAGTATGAAATAATCACAAACATTGGTTAATTTTCTTTTTTAAAAATTGAGTTTAAGGATGATTAATAATCCAAACCGTTCGAAAGCTAAATATGGGACAACTATAGATGCTGTATTCACTAGATGTTGTTCATATTTAGCAATTTAATTTCTGAACTCAATAGAAAGTGCTGGAAGGGTGTGATTCAATGAAAGATAAATTTTCCAATAATCCAATTATTATTCAATTTCTGTACAATGATTGATTTCCTCAAAATAATTTAATATAATCAGAGATGTGACTTATTTGAAATACTTGTATTTAAAATGCAAATACAAAATGCAAAATACCTATTTTGTATTTTGCATTTAAATACCTCTTCAAAAAAAGCATTTTGTATTTTATTTCAAATACTTGTCGTGACATATTTTCCATTTTAAAAATTCAAAATACTTTGTGATTAAGTTTAGTAAACATTACCAGTCAAATTTCATATAAAATGAACGAATGGTGCTTGTATTGGCTACTAGAGGCGCTGCTCGTAGTCACATCACAGACATCAGAAGAAAAAAAAGAATAAAACGAGTCTTATTACATGTTCCAGGATTCAGACTCCTCAGCAACCAGTGAGGGTGGCTGTACCAATTAGGGATGTTATGAATGTTCGCATTCGCTTAAATGCGAATGATTCGCATCATTTCAAACATTCGTATAGACATTCGCATCAAGTAATGCTGTTGTCGGTATCTAAACTGGTATTCCTTCAGCAGTAGCGAAACCGGTTTTGGAAGTTAATCTAGACCTAGACTGGTATTTTTTCATCGCGAGTAACTTTCTTGTCTTTACACGGAGATATCTGTGTGCGTGTCGATAATTATACTTGCTTCGCGATTAAGAAAAGTAGGCCAAGCCGAATTGTGTATGTGTTAAGTTTTCACGCCAAAATTTTCCCGTGAACAGGTTACTACAGTTCCCGCTTACCCTCTCTATACCTCTCTCCTAAAAGCCCGGTTCTACTGCTGCTGAAGCAATACTAGTTAAGATAGGGCCAATGTTTTGCGAATGCGAATGTGTGTAGGTCATGACGTGTCTCCTGGAAAACAAAATTAAAAGACGACAAATTGACAGATCTGGCCTTTACTATGACCCCCTTAAGGCTCCCATTAGCAGGCCGTAGCACTTTAGGCAACGTCAGCAGGTATCGCCCAATGAAAGCCATACATTACTCAGTCTGCCTGAATCATACGTCCGACAGGCCGTGGGCTGCAGGTGACCTCATGATTCCCTATGTACACATAGGCGAAGACGACAGTATAGCGTAGCAGGTTGTTAATTAATGTGCAAAAATGTTCATGGCCTCAAGGAAAATTTCAGGCTGAATAGAAGTTCAGATCTTCAGGCACAGACTGGCGATAAATACCCACACACATAAAGATTTTTGTTGGACTTGGACTATACAGGCCCCATCCAGTTGACGGTGTGTGGTTATACTTGACCTCAAGGCGATCAACTTTCAGGCCATGGCCTGCCGGCGGCCTGTATATGAATGGGGGCCTTTAGAAATCGCCCCATGGAAATATAATATTCCTCTCTTGAACTTTGACTATTAAATACGAGCGGAAAGTATACCATTTCTGTATATAACACTGGCCTATTGTTCTAATATTTTTTCATATCCTAATGTAAGTAATAAAAAAATTAGGCCTTAATTTAATTAAATTTTTTTAATGCTATTCTTAAACATTCGCGCATTCGCATTAGTGAATGTGAAAAATATGACATTCGTAACATCCCTAGTTCCGATACCACGGTAGACTTGGAAGCCCTTCAATATTTAAAGGGTGAGTGCACAAGGCTGGCGATATTAAACACTTATCCTACAATAAAAAAAAGTGTTTTTAAAATACAACACATGCTTACCAAGCTCAGCACCAGTAGAAATACTTTTTTATAGGCATAATAATGCGACCTCACAGAAGGAAAATGAGCGATAATGTGTTCGAAAAACTTGAATTATTAAAAATAAAGAGAATTAAATTGAACAAAAGGTATTTGTAATTAAAATACCTATTTTGCATTTAGTATTTAAAATACAAAACACAAACTATTTGGTATTTTGCATTTGAAATAGTAAATCAAAAAAGTATTTGCATTTTGTATTTAAATACATTTCTTAAACTATTTTGCACATCTCTGAATATAATTTAATGTAAATCACCAAATTGCCAATGTACTTCAATTTAGTTTTACTATTATTTGATTTTTACTTTATAATTTAAGTTGAATTCTATATATATATAAAAATTGTTCTTTAAAGTTTCTGGTTAGTCTGTAAGTTGCTTCCTTTTTAATAATTTAGTAATTGAAAATTGCCAGAAATATTGCCCAAAGTAGGTAGTTTGATTACGACTTGCTTCACTTTGAAGATCTTCAAAATGTCTTCAATTTTGCGAGATATAATTCAAACTGCTTCGCTAGATGTTTGCCAAATAGCCTCTGATATTGCCTGTTGCACTGTGTTTTGACTTCTCGGAATTTGCTGCTGATTCTGCTGCAGGTTTGCTGCTTTGCTGCGTTGCTTTTTTCTTTCTTCCATCATCTGCCCAATTGCCGGAAATATTGCCTGTGGTTGCACTGGTAAAGTTACTGAAACTTCAACTTTAATGACTATATGTTATTGGGTCAAGATCTCAAGACAATCTTGGGATTTTTGTTGAGACTGATTTAATACAGGGCCTGTACTCCCGAAGACGAAACGAAACGAAAACGAAACCGTTTTGTCAAAACGCTATCTGGCAACACGATATCGTCTCGTTTTCGTTTGACATATTTGTAATCGTCTTCGTTCAGACGTTAGCGCTTGTTGTGTGTCAGCGGTTTTGAGGTTAAAATGCAAGTTGGGATTGTTAATTATTTTGATAGCTTTAATTTATTTTGCATAATAGGTCAAAAATTACAAACGCAAGGCAATACAAAACAATCGTCTCCAGGGTAGGAAATATATTCTCGTCTCGCCTCGTTATTTCGTTTCGATTCGTTTATCGTCTCGTCTTCGGGAGTACAGGCCCAGTCTTTTAGAATGTTAACTCAAGGCGTTAAAAGATTCTTATGGTTTTTGAATGCTAACTCAAAGCGTTAGCAGATTCTTGTGTTCTTGAATTCTAGATCAATGCGCTAGCAGATTCTTGGAACTTGATATTGCTTCTAGAATCTCAGGACAATTCTTCTCTTATATCTGAGGTCACTATAAAGGTCGAAGGCAATCTGGTTTGACTTCGGCTGTGTGCCGGTATTTATTTCACTTCGAGCAATAGGACAATATTGCCTTTCTATTACATTATTCCGGGTTATGTGGTTGATCAGTGCTCGATGACGATCAGCTGTTCCCTGTCTAGCTTATAGATGTCAAATGGGGTTTGTTTGTTGGTAAGTATTTGCTATTTCAGTTTTTAGTTATTTACTAATTTTAGTTAATATTTTAGGCTTGTTTCGAGGATTTGGTGGGGTGCACTGAAGAGGAGTTAGACGATAAGATTTTTTGATAACTTTGTTTACTTTATTGTAATGTTTCTGTGACGGTTTTGTTTTTATGGAGAGTTTGTTTGGTGCAGTTCATCCTTTTAATATGTGGGGTTTTACGTTTTTTTATTCAGGTATTATTGGTTATGACGATTTTGTAATTATTTGATTTGTTCTTTATTTTTGAATCAACGTTTTGAGGTTCGTCTGAGGACCGAACAGATGCATTGAAAAGATTGAATCGACAACTTTGTATCATATTTTAGTTACCACAAACCACCATAGTTACATTCATTGAGTACCAAAATAATGATTAAATTCATAACAAATGTGAGAATAAAAGTAAATGCTATGAAAATAACTTCGGAAAACTGTAAAATGTTTTTTCTACGCCTCTGTTAGAATACAGCCATTCTGATATTACTTTTAGTTTAGTTTAGAATTAGCAGCATTCCACGCCCGTGTGGAATATTCATTCCATCACTTGTTATGGAATAACTACTATTGGCGACATCTGTTCGTCGTAATCCAAGAATATGATTTATTAATTAAAGAAAAACAAAGATTTATTAATTAAAGGAAGAAAAGGATTGTTTCAATAATAAACAATCAATGATGTTCCGCTATAAAATGTTTGCTTTAAATAAACTATTCAATTATTAAATTCCAGAAAATAATAGCATTTTTTTAATAAATTTTTCGGCGGCCATCTATTAACAAATTACTAAATAACAAAATGGTTATGAATGAACACTCCCTACTAATATGTTATTTAGCGTTAAAATATCTTGCTGTGCCTTATACATTATATTGACATTAGCGTTACATAAGGTACGTTTTCTTTACAAAATATTAATAAAAACTAATTAGAGGCGTAGAAAAAGTATAGTCTGCATCACGTTTTGAATGGCATATTCCGCACTCGTGGACCGCCACCATCGCCTTCGGCTCGGGAGCCAAACTTCCACTTGTGCGGAATATGCATCATTCCAAACTTGTTACAGAATATACTATTAACACCTCCGATTGTAGTGAATATTTGGACTAATTACTTTTAGTGTTATTTGTTCACAATTGGTTAATATTGTTTTGAAAAATGTTAAAATCGAAGTGAAATGGACCAGATGGAGGACGGATAGAACTCTTCATGGGGGTGGATGTAGCCTGAATTAATGAAGCTTTCACTTTTATTTAATTTTTCGTACAGAATTCTATTTGGTTTAGCTTTAACAAATAATGTTCGTGGAACCTTTTAAGAGACCCTTCAATCAAAATCTCACTGCACGTCAGCAACTTCTTTGAAAATATATTAATATACTATGGAATTGTTATGAAGTACCTTAATGCGCCTTCTGTTGGAGGATGGGGGTAACACTAATGATTCTCATATTCTAGAAAATTTACTGCAAAATTTATTACATCTGAGCACTGCCCTAAAGCAGGGCTTGAAGTAATTAAGTTTTAACGATTCCTGTTGAATAGCTTAATGCTCACGCATAAAGTGTAAAATATCTCAGGCAATTTTATGCTGAAAGCAGCATAAACCCTTTTCCCACCAGCCTTAAAGATACCACACACAGGTCCCCATTTATAAGACCTATTTTTATTGGGGTGCTTACATTTCCCAGGACCCCAAGCCATGCTCACTTGAAAAGCAGTGTTCTCCCAGTGTAAACAGGCACCCCGTCAGTTGTTTTTCTTTCACGTTTATGACTGCTAAAATATCGTAACATTTGATAAAACGTTTTCCTTTTTAAAGCACACTTTAGTTCCACTTACTTTCAAGGTGTTTCTCATATTTTTCCCAGCCAAGGTGATCGCGGTCTGAACACGATACGCCTCACGACACCAGAAATGGATGAAAGGCCATATCAACCACCACCCACCACTCGCCAACGTCAATTCAATTCGAATCGCTCTAAATTGGGGAAAATAAATTTCGCTCCTCTCCTTTGGAATTATCGATTTGACTTCTTCGATTAGGATATGGTTTCTTAGCATCATGTCTGCACGGTTTATCGTTCTGAAACACATTCACATGTGCGGCATCCGTGGGGAATTTATTTGATATCACAGCAAAGTATCTTATGATTTATTGCATCTAAGATCAACTGAGGCTCTGCTGGCAGAGCTTGTTGCTAGTTGCAGCGGTACGATTGATTCTAATTGACGCTTACACTTCATTTAAATTAACCCGCAATCATCCGGGATAATATTGAAACATCTGAGTCCTGTCACTCTTCTTGAATGATTTCTTTCATCTTTTTTAGATGGGGTAGACAAATGTTTTCGCAGAATTCATCCCAGGAAACTTTTGTTGTAAGGTAAAATTTTCAGGCTTACAAAGTAATGTCCTTGTTTTTATCTCGACCTTTATCTATCTATATTAATAAAAGAAAGTGTCTGTCAGTCTGTGTGTCTGTGAGTCTGTGTGTCTGCTTGTGCGTACCGTCGCCCGTTGGAGCCATACTAGATACCCCAACACATGACTAAAAGCTTCCGTTTTTCGAAATTTTAATTAGTTTTTTTTAATTAATTAATTAGTACGTCACCAATTTTTACGTTCTACGCCTCTTGCAACTTGATTTTGACCCACTTTTATGTAACCGATCAACCCCAAATTTTTCCCATATGAATAGTTCGCGTGACAATACGATATCACATTTTTGTAAAACAATCAAGACGGCGGTCCCAAGATGGCGGCCGAATTTTGCAAGTGTTTCCCGATCCCCGACATGGGTATCAAATGAAAGGGTATTACGAGTAGAATACAATTAGCTTGGCGTCATTTCAAATTCAAAATGGCGGATTACCTTTTTCTTTGCAACCCACTCGGTATGGGTATCAAATGAAAGAGTATGACAAGTAGAATACTACAATATTAGCTGTGTGGCGTCATTCCAAATTCAAAATGGCAACAAACACAAAATGGCGGCCAACACAAAACGGGGGATTACCTTTCTCTTTACAACGCGGTCGGTATGAGCACCAAATGAAAGAGTATGACAAGTAGAATACTACTATCTGTTTGGCGTCATTCCAAATTCAAAAGGCGGCCAACACAAAATGGCGGATTATCTTTTTTTTTACAAGCCACTCGGTATGGGTATCAAATGAAAGGGTATGACAAGTTGAATACTATTAGTTGTGTGGCGTCATTCGATATTCAAAATGGCGGCAAGCATAAAGTGGCGAAAACATAAAACGGGGGATTACATTTTTCTTTACAACGCGCTCGGTATGGGTATCAAATGAAAGGGTGTGACAAGTAGAATACTATTATCTGTGTGGTGTCTTTCCAAATTCAAAATGGCGGCCAACACAAAATAGCGGTTTCCATTTTTCCTGACGACGCCGTCGGTATGGGTATCAAATAAATGTGTATGACAAGTATAGTACAGTAAGCTGTGTGACGTCATTTTAAATCAAATATGGCGGTCTCCACAAAATGGCGGGAGACATATAATAGACTAAAAAGTAGAAAATAAAAGACATATATAGTTTAAAAAAACTAAAAAATACGCTTTTATTTTAAAATGAACTAAAAAGTAAAAAATAAATTTTGAATGTAAAATTTTGACTGCTCCAGGGGAGTTGATTGAGTTGCATCCTCGTATTCTCACTTGTGTTTTACAATTTTTGGTTGTCATTCTGCATATTAATTTCTTCGGGAAACCCATTTCACTCATCTTCTTCCACAACTCCCTTTTATTCAGCAGATCGTAAGCATTTCTATAGTCAAAAAAAGAAGATGTATATCAATGCTTTCTTTCCAGCATTTTTCAAGTATTTGTCTCATTATGAAAATGTGGTCTGTTGTCGATCTATTTGTTCTAAATCCTGCTTGATAATCACCTACTTTATCTTCCAAATGTGGTTTCAGTCTATTAAATAAAATATGTGAAAGCACTTTGTAAGGTGTGTTCAACAAAGATATTGGTCTGTAGTTTTTGCAGCTCATCAATTCACAATTTTTATGGACTGGGACTATAGTACCTAACAGCCATTATTCTGGCAACTTGCTGCTTCTCCATAGTTTTACGATAAGGCTATGTAAGACATGGCATAACTTCTCCCCACCATTTTTTAATATTTCCGGGGGTATGCCATCTGGACCTGGAGCCTTATGATTTTTCAGTTTCGCTATGGCATTTGCCACTTCTTCTATTGTAGGATCTGGCGTATCGTTTTCTGGGTCATGTTGCCTGCTTCTCCCTGTGTTAGGTTTATGTTCTCTTTGAAGAAGTCTCTAAAGTATTTCTCCCACACCTCGAGTATGTCCTAGACACTACTAGCTATAGTACCATCTTCTCTTCTTACCATGGTGCAGGTGGGTTTGTAGCCTTTCTTAATCATGTTGACTTCTTTGTAGAAACTGCTAGTGTTTAATTTTTATTATTTTGATTTTGGGGTTTTATCAAGTTTAATTGTTACAATTATTTTTACATTGAAATTCAAGATCAAACTGTTTTTAACCAACACCGGCTCATATGAAATCCAACACTAAACTAAAAAAAAATGCAATTCAGCAAAAAAGAAGAAAAAACAGAAAATGATGCAATCCAGCAACAAACTCAAGCCCGTGGTGATTGTTCTTTTTCAGCACCGCTGGTGGCGTGACCGTCGGGTGAAAGAGGTTCACAAACGTCAATGAAAGTTAGTCGGTGAAATAATTTGTGTAACATTATGTTTTTAACATTTCCCGCCCGCCTTTCTTTAACCGGAGTTAACGGAATTGCTAAAGCGTATCTTCCTTGACTGGTAAAGGACAAAGCTTGACAATAGGTCTCTTGTATATTGACGTTTGTGTTTTCAATGTCGCCACTCGAGTTAGTCCATCTTTGCCAGGGTGTAACTCCAAAACTCGGGCAAGTGGCCACTTTGAAGGGGGGTATCGTTCATCAACGATGAGAACAACAGAATCCTTTTTGATGTCATGTGATTTATGGTTCCATTTGTAGATGGCTAAGTAGCGTTGGAGGCAGCTTCTTGACCAATGATTCCAGAATTTTTCCAACATTTGGCGGATTAATTGCCATCGCGACAGTCGAGAGGAGTTTATCTGAGCAATTGATGGTTCAGGAATGTTTGTGAGTGGCCCTCCTATAAGAAAATGGCCTGGAGTTAAAGCAGGATAGTCTTCAGGGTCATCAGAGAGTGGTAACAGAGGTCTCGAGTTTAGCACCGCTTCTATTTGAGTGAGCAAAGTGTACATTTCTTCGAAGGTCAAACAGGTATCACCAATTGATTTCTTAAGATGAGTTTTGACAGATTTGACTCCTGCCTCCCATTTACCACCAAAATGAGGAGCTCCAGGGGGATTAAATTTCCACGTTGTCCCATCTTGTGCAATTAAGGCTGCAATCCGTTTAAGTTCGTGGGAGGACGAGTCAAATAGTTGTTGCAGTTCTGATTTTGCCCCTCTGAAGTTGGTTCCACAGTCGCTGGTAAATGTAGCACAGATTCCTCGACGGGCTGTGAATCGTTTGTAAGCAGCGATAAAGGTATCGGAGGTATAGTCGGTAACAAATTCTATATGAATAGCAGATGTTGCAAAACAAACGAATAAAACTATATAACCTTTATAGAATTTAGCTCCTCTGCCTTTCCAAGATTTGACGAGAAATGGTCCAGCGTAATCTACTCCAGAATGAAGGAACGCACGGGAAGGATTTATTCTAGAAGCAGGCAATTGTCCCATGATTTGTTGAGCAGTTCTTTGTCGAAATCTCGCACATCTCACACATTTTAGAATGAATGATCTAACTGGTGTTCTTCCTCCAATAATCCAGTAACAATTATTGAGATACATTTGAGTGTCCTGAGTTCCTCCATGAAAAGTTTTCAAGTGTGCTTCATGAATAAGTAAAGAATTCAACGGATGGTTTTTAGGCAGAATAAGGGGGTGTTTGGCTGGAAAACTGAATGGTGAATTCGCCGCCGATCCTTAATAGTCCTTCATTATCCATAAACGGAGTATGCTTAAGCAAGGGACTTGAAGTGTGTATGGCTTGATTATTTTTTAATAACTGGATCTCCTTGAAGAATGATGTCTGTTGTGCTTGGCGAACCCAGAATTTTGTAGCCCAATCAATCTCTTCAGGGGTTAATGGTTGAGTAGCTAAGTTGGAAGCCTTTTTCTTAAGTAATAAGTAAACTCTCTTGCAAATGGCAGTTATGCGGACTAGACGTTTGAGTGTAGCAGGGCCGGATTAACAGTCTGTGGGGCTCTAAGCAGTGAATGATATGGGGCCCCATATTTTTTTTGTTACTTAATTTTTTTGTTAATAATTTTTTTGTTTATAAATGTATAAGTGGGACAGAAATTTTTCTTCTATGATGTATATTTATTAAAAAAGCATAAATTAAACTAATTTCATTTTTTTCATTTATACAAAATTACATAAAACCGATCGCTTAAAAGTTAAACCTTCTTTTTCCTGCACTTTTGACGAGCAAACTCTTCGATTAAATTGTCAAAATTCAGACGACGCGTAAAATCTGATTCAATTGACAGAAGAGCCAACGAACTTAGACGATCTTGTCGCATCGTCGTCTTCAGAGGATTTTTTTATCCATTTCAACTGCGAAAAGTTCGTTCTCGCGAACAGTTTGTTATCATTAATGATAAAAATATTCTGAAGCAGATTCCCAAGGGAGGAAAGACTGTTTGAAGTTGGTCATTCACAATGATTTATAACATTTGAAATTTGCACTAATATTTTTATATCTTTTCATTTTCAAACGAACGTACTGATGAAATTGAAATTCATCAGCGAGATTTGAATTTAAATCCTCAGGATACGATGCGACAAGCGACTTAACTTTTGAATGCTGTTGGTTGGTTCGTTGGTTAAATCCATGTTTAATAAAAATGAAAACTTGTCTGTCAGATTCTGATAAACTTCGTCTCTCGTTTTCATCTCGACTTGAAGAATGTCGACGGAACAGCATCTTCCGCTGGACCATCATTGACTTGTACTCTCCGAGTACGTTTTCGATTAGCATTTCCTCTATAATCACCGTCGGGCAAAATTTCTTTAGACTTGTTTTCGAATTCTTCAAATCTTTCCCTGAGATTTTGTAAGTAAATAGTCAACGTTTTATACAAATCAGCGCAAACTTGCAAATTAAGTTCTGAACTCTGAAGGGCTTGTGATGTCCGATGAAATTGTTTCAAAATGTCATTCCACATCGTAACCATAAAAACAAACTCAAACTCTTGAATTTTTTTTGCAATATTCATTGCTTCTTGTCTAGTTTCTCCTTTTTGATCCCTATCTTCTGAAATAGAATTTAACGCGTCGAGAATTTGAGAATACGAATTTAAAATTGCATCTGTGGCAACAGCGTGTGCTTCCCACCGCGTGTTTGAGAGTTTCTTTACAACTTTTTCATCCTTGATGTGATCCGATCCACTCAGATAAATTCTCTTCATTTTTAATTATTCATCACACATTCTAACACTTTCAATGTCGTAATTCTTTTGTATTTAACAATTTTAAATTTGAACTTTCAAAAATGTTAAAGCAACTCCGGAGATGTAGCGTCTTCGCTTCTCAATTAGAACTAACTTACAGTCAACAAGGAACAAACATTTATACTTCATTTTTCTATTGTTTAAGCAAACAAAGACTCATTTCATGGAAATTAAGATGTTGTTTTGTTTAAAAATTTCTTTTTAAAACTTAGAAAAAATTATACGCCTGATCTTGGGGGCCCCAACTTTTCGGGGGCCCTAAGCAGCTGCTTAGTTTGCTTATGGGTTAATCCGGCCCTGGAGTGTAGAATACCGAAGCAGCCATGAATGAAGAAAAGAGGAATTTCCCTTGATTACTGTATGAGTTTGTAAAGGTCGTTCTTCTAAATTATCATTACTTGAGAGGGTTGGGCTGGATTTTGGCCAATAGTGAATAGGTTGCACTAACCATTCAGGCCCTTTCCACCATACTTTGCTCTCGACTAATTGTTGTATGGATATCCCTCTCGCAATCTGCTGGGTTTTCAGCTCCAGGAATGTGTCTCCATTGTGCTGTTGGAAGTGTGTCTTGAATAATATACACTCGGTTTTGGATGTAGTCTTTCCAACGCGCTGGTGAGTTAATAATCCATGTGTGTGTGATTGAGGAATCCGTCCATAAATAAATAGGTGCTGATGTCAAGTCTAACACATCCAGTACATGTTTAACTAAACGGACTAAAAGAACAGCAGCGCAGAGTTCAAGACGTGGAATAGTAACCCGCTTTAGAGGCGCGACTTTTGTTTTTGCTGCGATCAAGGAAATGCTAATTTTGTTGTTGGTGAAGCTTTTAAGATAAACTGCTGCGCCCATAGCTTCGGTTGAAGCGTCAGCAAACCCATGAATTTCAACCGTCGAAGATTTTGTATACCCTAACCATCTAGGAATTGTAATCTGATTTAACTGCTTCATTTCTTGTTGATAAGTATTCCACTTATCAGAGAGTGGTCGGGAATGGATCATCCCAATGTTGTTTCAACACCCAAAGACTTTGCATAAAGGTTTTTAGTTTAATCATCACTGGAGACAATAACCCTAATGGGTCGAACATCTGAGCGATATTAGAAAGTACACTTCGTTTGGTAATGGACGTTGAATTTTTAAATGTAGGATCTGCAAAGTGAAAGGTATCTTCACGAGGATTCCAAGAAAAACCCAGAGCATGGAGCAAGAACTGTTTTTCGATTTGCTTAGCAGTTTCAGTTTGCAAGTCTCCTGGCGGCAATACTTCAATAATAGATGAATGATTAGCAGCCCATTTTTGCAACGGAAAGCCGCCCGCCATGCACAATTGATTTACCTGTTGAAGTATCGTTTGGGTTTCTGAGATGGTATCCGCCCCTCCGAATATATCATCCACATACCTTCCCTTAGTTAATACTGATTGAGCCAATGGATAGTTGTGACCTTCATCCTGAAGAAGCTGTAGTATCGTTCTCATAGCGAGGAATGGCGCACAGGCTAAGCCGTATGTGACTGTAGTGAGACGATAAGTTTCTATATCTCCAGCAGAATCTTTCCACAAGATTCTTTGCAAATCCCAATCATCTGGATGCACTTGAATTTGGCGATACATTTTCACCATATCTGTAGTAAATAAATACTTGAACTGTCGCAACCATATAAGTACGTCCAGAAGGTCAGTCTGCAGTTTTGTTCCCGTATGGAGAATATTATTGAGTGATACTCCACTGGTAGTTTGCCGTGAACCGTTGAATACTACTCGTAATTTGGTGGTAATTTTAGTTGCTCTTAATACTCCATGATGAGGCAAATAAAACACCACACTTGGTTCAAGTTCTTGAGGATCGACTTTAACCATATGTCCTAAGGAGGCATATTCATCTAGGAACTGGTGATAAAGTTGCCTGTAGGATCCATTAGCACTTAGTTTTCGTGAGATACCATTAAGAACTTGAATAGCATGTTGCTTAGACTCTCCTAGTTTCGAAGTTGAGTCCTTCAGTGGTAGTCGAACGATATACTTTCCTTCTGGGGTTCGACTATGAGTTTTCACAAAATGCTCTTCACATTTTTGATCATCAGGAATCAAAAGATATTGTTTTGGCATTTCTTCTTGTTTCCAAAATCTTTCCAGTAGTTGATAGAGTTCGTGGTCGCTACCTTCGGTGCATTGATAGCTTCCGTTGTTTAAGCTCTGATGTTTATGTTCTCCAGTTTCTCCAGAGACTATCCACCCGAATTGAGTTAATTGTGCAATTGGCGTAGATGATGGACCTTTAATAATTTTCCCAGTGATGATTTTTGAGTACAATCTAACTCCAAGTAAAATATCAATGGTGCCTGGAGTATCAAAATTAGGATCAGCAAGTTGTAGCTCTTTAAGATGATTCCAAGATGAAGAATTTGGTTTAAATGATGGTATAGAAGTAGTTATCTTGGGTAAAATATAAGCAGTTATTGAGTATGTCGGTGTTGACAAAAAATGTGGCTTGATAAGAAGAGTCACCAGTCCCTTAGTCCTTCCTTTTACAGCTCCAACTCCCAAAATTGGAAAACCTTGGGACTTTCTTTGTAGACAGAGATGAGTGATTAATTGTTCTGTGACCAAGGATACTTCTGATCCTTGATCTAGTAAGGCTCGGGCGCGATGAAAATCACCAGATTTTGATTGTATGTCTAGTTGGACAGTAGTGAGTAGCACTGGTGCTCGTGATGCTAATTGCTATGCTGATTTCTCTTCAGATGGAGTAGTTGATGAAGCACTGTTGATTTTTGAGGTTTTTTCTTCTTTTGGAGAGATGAATGGTGCTTTTTTCCACATTTGATGCACCTATTTGTTGAGAAACATTTTATAACTTGATGGTTTCTTAAACAATTGTAGCAGAGTTTATTTCTTGAAACAAACTCATAACGTCTTTGGACTGTTTGATTGATGTATTTCGAACACTTAGCTAAATAATGTTCCTCTGAGCAAAGTGGACATTTCTGTGGGCTTTCTGTTCCTGAGTAATGCGTTTTCACTGTAACTTGGCTGGAGGCTGAACCTTTGCGACCTCTTGAATTTTCAAATGCTTGAAGAGATAACATTCGAGTCATCAAAAACTCAGTAAGTTGATTCCAGGTTGGTGGTTCCTTGGAAGATCCTAAATGCAACTCCCAGGCTTTAACCGTATCCGAATCTAGTCGTTGAACGGTGATGAAAACAAGGAAGTCATCCCAATTTTCCACCGGTCTCTCTAAGGTCTCCAGGCTACGGTAGATTTGCATCACGGTAGTGTATAAAGTTTCTAATTCCTGGGAAGATTCTTTCGTCATTCTTTTCAGATTTAAAAGCTGACTTAAATTTGCATTTATGTACTAATAATCTTTTATTCTCATAAAAGCTTATTAAAGCATCCCACGATTTTTTGAAATTATCACCAATAATTGTGGTGTTCTTTAATAATAGAGCTGCTGATCCTACAAGCTTAGATTTTAGATACTGGAGCTTAATTACATTTTGAATATTTGGTTTAGAAACCACCATTGACTCAAAAGCATCTTTAAAGGATAGCCAGTCATTAGGGTTACCATTAAACTGAGGTAACTCTAATCTTGGCAATTTTAAGCCATAACAATCACAATCTTTGCCTTAAAATGGTGAAGGACTAACTGATAGTGACGTTGTACGTGATGTTGATGCAGGTGTGATCACCAACGACATTTTCTCCGAAGTTTCTAGATAGCACTCGTAAGTCGATTCATAGATATTTTGTTCGAAGTGCGGATGTTGATGGACTGAAAGCTGATTTTCCGCATTAAGAGTGCTTATTGCTAAAGCGATAGCTAAAGAGTAAAATTAACTTTAGTATAAGATCTTTCCATTTGTTGATTTGTCTAAATAGAAAGCTACGCAAAGAGGTGGTAAAGATCTGACTTTCTATGAAACCACTAGAATGGTCGGTGAATGCTGATTGGCCTATCGTGAAGATTCACCAACGCTAGAGGGTATTTAGCTCTCGTTTGACATGAACAACTATGAGTTAGGCATTGAGATTTCGGAACTGAACGAGGATGGTCGGTGAATGCTGATTGTCTTATCGTTAAGATTCACCGACGCCAGAGATTCTTAGTCCTCGTCAGACTATAAGTACATTATTTCAGGGACTAAGTTTCTGTAATGAAACTTGGCCCGAAACCTTACACATGAGTGTCTGGTACGTAAAGTACCTATCACTTTTTTAGAATGTTACATTTAACCTCAATACCACCTTCTTGCGTTCACTTCTATTCACCTTTATGAGAAACTGAGAATTCATGCCATTGTTGTTGTAAGGCCTCAAGTCGCACTTCCGCACGTTGTGGACCGATGTTTTCCTGGCCAACCCTAATGAAGCTCTCATAAGCCTTCGAGATAGCCTCCGCTAACACTTGCTGATGATTCAACCTTCGTTCAACGTGCTGAAGCCGCATGATTGCATCCACAATCCGGCTCGAAGGACCAGAAAATATTATGTTTAATTTTTATTATTTTTATTTTGGGGTTTTATCAAGTTTAATTGTTACAATTATTTTTACATTGAAATTCAAGATCAAACTGTTTTTAACCAACACCGGCTGATATGAAATCCAACACTAAACTAAAAAAAAAATGCAATTCAGCAAAAAAGAAGAAAAAACAGAAAATGATGCAATCCAGCAACAAACTCAAGCCCGTGGTGATTGTTCTTTTTCAGCACCGTTGGTGGCGTGACCGTCGGGTGAAAGAGGTTCACAAACGTCAATGAAAGTTAGTCGGTGAAATAATTTGTGTAACATTATGTTTTTAACAGCTAGCGTCTTTATTATTGTAGCTTTGCTTAATCGCACTCATTCTATATCTGAAGTAGTCAAGTTTTTTCTTTATTAATAACTTTTTCGTGTCTCTTCGTGCTGCTACATATTTTTCATGATTTCCTCTGGTCATTCTTTCTAGGTACACCTGTCTTGCTTGGTTTTTTATTTCAATGCTTCTCTTGCATTGATCATCAAACCAGTGCCTCCTTCTCTCTTGGTTTTGTATGCCTAATACACTGTTGTTTGTCTCTGTGATTTTTTCTTTTATCGAGTTCTACATCAGGTTCAGATCATTTTCCACTTCCAGATTCCTTGTAATTTCCTCTAGCTTTCCTGTTAACATTCTTTCATACTGTTGTTTTGCTTCTTCATTTCTTAATTTTTCTATGTTCCACTTTGTTTGTCTATCATTGTTTCTTCTATGTCTTGTAGCTAGTTTTTTCGCCCTCATTTCAGGTAATGATCGGTGTCTACGTTCGCTCCTCGAAAACTCCTTACATCCAGTATGCTACTTCCATGCCCAGTGTTAACTAGAACATGGTCAATTTGGTTATGGTGCCTGCCATCTGGTGATGTCCATGTCCTTTTGTGTATTCTTGTGGTTAAACCAGGTGCTAGCTATTGTCAAAAAAATGTTCCCATGTTCCCAGACTCACTTTACAATATCCAATCATAAAATTGCTGTTTTTTAAATTTTTTAAACGGTTTTTAATCTTTTGAAAAAAAAACCCTCAGTTGCAAAATAGCGCCAGAAATGGTCGGCGCGTTTCAAATTCGCTTGAAAAACAGCTAAATTGGTGCAATAGAAACTGAGTCCTTTTTCGAGCGAATTTGAAACGCGCCGAGCATTTCCGGAGTAATGATATTTTGCAATTTTTTCAAAAAAATAAAAACCAAAAAAAATTTAAAAAACAGCAATTTTATGATTGGATATTGTAAAGTGAGTCTTAGATCGTACCTAAAAAAAATCAGGACCAACATGGGAACATTTTTTTTTGGCGCTGAAACAAATTTAATTTTTTAAAATCACTTAATTGCAAAATCCATTACGCAAAAACCATTTGACCGACAGTGATAGAGTTTTAGATATAAGTTAAACATACCATAAACTACCTAATTTCAGAATTACATTGAAAAATAATGGTGTTTTTTTTGATGGTATAACTTTAAAGTGAGGGTACAGTTTTTCGCAGTTTTCGGCTATTTTGCAATGCAAAAATTCGAATTTCAAAAATCAAACTTACGCTAAGTTTTAGCAAACCGAATAACGAACAAAGCATGTCCAACAAACTTTTCGCCTAGAAGGCTTCGTTAAGAAATATTTATCAAGAAATGTCAAAAAACAGGGAATTTTTCGTGAATTTTTCAGTTTTTGACTCCCATAAATTTTCCAGGCGTTTTCATGTTTGCGCACCCCCTGGATATTGTTGGGGATGCCATTCCTGACCATTCCCACCAAAAATGTCCGTTACATCACGCCAAAACCACTGGAAATGCTCCAGCGCCTGGACTATAATACGATTTTCATGTCGTAAGAAGGGACTTGGTCATAAGTCACTCTAAGAGTTTCATAGAAGTCATCCTTTTCTTGTTCTGGTTTTTCTTCTGTAGGTGCGTGCACCGTGATGAATGTTATATTATGAAATCTGGATTTGATTCTTGATCCGATCGTTAAGTGGGGTGAAATCTATTACATTGTTGAGTAGAGGTTTAAGTATACAGAAACCTACCCCAAAGTTTCTTCTGGAGTCATTATTGCCACTGTAGAATATCGTAGCGTCTCTTCGTTCTAGGACTCCTTTACCAGTCCATCTTAGTTCTTGTAGTCCTGCGATGAGTATTTTATATCGTCTAAGCTCATCTATCATTTCTGCCATTGCTCCAGGTCTATATCATGTTCTCACATTCCATGTTGCAAATTTTATATCGTTAGTCCTGGGACGTTGCTGGGGTCTTTGCGCCAATCCTAGAGAGCCCGAAACAAATTTTGTGGCCAAGTGAAAGTTAATCCAGACTTTTGGAACAAGGAATTCGACTAGAAATAATTGTTTTGTGGATAGGATGATGTATTTAGTGTTGGTTCCACTCTAACCATTAAGCCCGGTTCGCGAGGAAAATCCTTCGGAGTATCATTGGCCCCTTATGTGAAGAACGGCGATTGCGGAGACTACATCCGAGCGACATAGGGCGCGTTTAGGCCATTTGACAGTTCTCATTTTACAACTAATAACAACTAACAATAATAACATTTATCATTTTACAAGCAAAAAAAATAATAATAATCATAATATCTTCATTCTTCATGCTGTATTGAAATATTACATACTAAATTATTTGCTTACAACAAAAATTATGAGCTGTGCTACATTTTAGCTAAGCCAAAAATCAGAAATAACTTTAGGTAACTGCGCTAAAAAACTGCTGTTTACGCCGCTGTTAACATGCCTAGCTCAGTTAAAGAACCTTGGGCCTCAACACGCCCATATATATTGTGAACATAATAAAGCTCTGCAGGCTCCTGTGGGCAGGGTGAAGGGAAACCTGCTCGGACAGTTCTCTGCGGTAAAATGTATGGGGTGCGTTTTTTAAATGTGTTCTATTCTGTTCTGCCCTGAAACATTAAAAAACGCCAAGAGAAACCTTTGTTTTCATCTGCATAAATTACGGCTCCGGCCGTTTTAATTTTTTCTAATATTGCATAAAAATTGGTCTTATTTATCTGTCCATTCAGTAAACAAAACAATATATTTTATTTTAGCCCAGTTGTTCTAGACTTTGACGAGACGAGAGAAGTGAAAGACTGCCGGTGGCCCGGGCGCGTCTTTCTCTTCATCATATTCTGTGTGCCGGCTGTTTTTTAAAATAAAAATGGCGTCGAATGAATGCTGTAAGAACAAATTATTATTTTAAAACATAAGTTTTATTAAACATAGACAATGTTGATCATTTTAATTATTTTTACATCAAAAGTAAAAGTCTAATCTTATATATTAATAGGCAAACAAAAAGTTTGTACACGCTAAGGCTTTTTTGTTCGTGAACCAATTTCTTTTAAATTTTCAGAAAATGTTCTTTTTATGGAATTGTTTTGTAATAAGGAATTTGAACAAAATCGATTTACGAATAAAAAAGTTATAGCAATTTTAATTTTTTAAATTTGAAAAAGCCGTTGGAAAATTTGAATTTTTTTGTGAGCATCAACGTAGAGCTTAGTAGCCTACGATTGACACAAACGCCGTTTCAGTGAAGCAAATGAGAAACAGAGAAAACAATCGTTTGGTGGATTTTTGGCGGCATAACTGACATAAAAAAACTCGCTTACTTTGTGCGTGCATTTTTTTATTCTCTTTTGTGTATAGTATTATCGTATTGCATTGTGCCGTTCATTTTTTGGCGAGTGAAGTCAAATGCAAAGTGATAGAATGCATTTATTATTGGAATCCAATTTAAAGAGGCAAGTTGCAGCGTTATTTTTTCCAATATTTTAATATTGATTTAATTGTTTTATTTAGTGTTTCTTTTAGTTTTATTTTGTAGTTTTTTGCTTTTATTGTTTATTAATAACTAGCATAAAACCCACGTGCGTTGCAACGCCTTTAAATAAAAAAAGATTATGTGTGCACAGTCCGCGGTAGGAAAAAGATATAATAAAAAAGAGAACAAATCTGCAAAATTGATTTTGGGTACTATAAAAATTTAGAGTTACCTATAAAAAATATGTCTTTTGTCAGCAACTATTACAGCCTTTTTTTAATTGAACTATATACAGTTCTTCCTCATATAAATCTGAAAACCTATTTCTACCGTTTCTACTGTTTAGGGGGAATTTAAGAAATTTCCCACTTTTCAGAATGTGGCAAACATGGAGAATATACAAGGAGACAAAACTCTTATGGGGAAAATGACAGGAAATGGATGGGTAGAAGAAACTTAACTAGAAGTTCGTTTTTGGCCACAGATGTCACCTTTGTCCGATGTACCCCACATGAATTTAATAAAAATTCATTGGAAACATCAAAAATTGATTAAGTACGAATAATCGCATTGATATAAAATCGAATTTGGAAGCTGGTAAACAGCTGTAAGCTGCTAAACGTAAAATATATTAGTTGTTTTGTCCTACAATGGACAAACCAATTAAAAAGGGATAAAACGCAAAAAAAATACCTTTTCTTACGGGCAAAATAAAAACACACCGAACTTTCCATAATAACAAAACTTCAAATGTCATAATGAAGATATGCAAGTAAATGGAATATATGGAAGGCGTCAACGTTGCAATGGGATACATGGAAAGCGGCAACATTACACAGTAGGAAAACAGCATTAATAATTGCGCTCTAATTTTGAGCAAATATACCCCCCACCTAGACTCGATATCCAGCATCAAGAAGACGACGAAGGATACGAGGCTAGGAACCAGAAATCAAAAATCTAATCTTCTCTGGACATCGGCCGAGAAGGTTGGTAGTAGCAAAGCAAATCAGGAACTTTTCCGATTTTTAGGGACTTAGATAATTGGTGGGCTTTTAGCCGCTGATTTTTGTGATAGGTTTATTTTAGCTCAAGTGTTGTTTGTTTTTTTCTTTTTCAGGGAACAAATTTTAACAAGAAAAATTTATTTAAATCTTGGTTAATGTTATAACATTATCATATGTATAATATTATTTAATCTTTAATTCTGCCCGCTCGAAATCTTGATTAATATTACAGCATTATTATATGTTTTTCTGCCGGTAAATATTTAAATAGTTCCAAGATTTTTACAAAGCTAAAAGGCGGATTGGCTAGTTCAGCCACGAAAAACCGTTCACAACAAAGCAAGAATAGAAGCAGAGTTACTTGCGGCAACTGCTGTAGAAATTCTTTGAGGCAATTTGAGTCCTTTCGTTGGAATTCTTCCACCAGGCAACGGCGCAGTAAATTTACTCCATTATCTACCAACTTTGTGGTATACAAGTTGCGTAGTCACCAGAACATTTCTCTGGTCAAAAATTGTTGTAAACAATTTGGCGCAGTAAATTTGCTGCATTATCCAGCAACTTTGTGGGATACAAGTTGCTGGTTTAAAAATTGTTGCGAAGAATGTCGCACGGATAAATACTTCTAAATCCAGGATCTTTATCCGGAAACCAGGTAAAGGCAATTTTGCGTAAGCCTGTATAGGACAAGAGCCATACAAGGCGCCTTCAAACAAATAAAAAAAGGCATAATTTTATGGTTTGGCGTATCCAACCATATAATAAATAATACCAATTTCTATTTTTTTATTTAAAGATTTATAAGGACTTGTTCTTCAGCAAGCAGCTCCAAGATTGGATATACTACAAGTTTAGCTGACCGCTGCAGTACTAACAAGGAATATTTGGATTTAGATTTAATAATTTGCATGTTTTTTTGATATAGTTTGATTTGAATTTTAAATAGCCAAAACGAGAATTAACGTAGAAGTAATATTAAGACTAAATTTAATTAGAATTTATATAAAGGTAGGAGAAATATATTTGTATCAAACGGACCTTAGACTCTTTTACTTAGAGCAGCCGGCACCTATCCTACTTTTCAGATATTGTTTTAATCGTTAAGACGATCACCCCCTAACATCAGGTCGTTGACCGGTTTTAAGAAGGTGACGCCACGACATTGGTCCTTCGAGCCGGATAGGTTGCAGTCATACAAATATATTTTTCTGAGATTTTATTAGTTGTTAAATTTAGTTCGCTATCCAAATATTCCTGTAATTTTAAGTAAAGAAAGCCCGAATCAAAATTATGGGTAAATCAAAACAACAGGAACTCTGTCAGACAGAAGTGGAACAAATAAGCAAGATGAAGGGTAAATTGCAACAACAGGATGTCTGTCAGACACAACTGGAACAAACGATTTCTAATTATAGAAAGACACCAAAACCCAGGCATACTCCAGGTTATTCAAGGGCAAGTTAAGCACTATCAAAAAGATAGCAGAAAAGTTCAACAACAACCATCTAGACATAGGGGCAGCTGATATAAGCACTATAAAGGATAAAAAAATTGAAACTGCCATAAAAGAATACCTGGAAGGCGAGCAGTTCATGGAATTCGAAGAAACATATTCCGAATTTCTGGGAGAACTTGAGGACGCAATGAGTGCCTGCCCGCCGCAACCAAATACAACAACCGCACAGAGCACATTTTTTAGTGAACAATCAGGTTCACCAAGGCTTAAACTTCCAATTCTGGAGATTCCTAAGTTCGATGGCCAGTACACATCGTGGAGGACTTTTCACGACCGGTATGTTTCATTGATACACAATGAACCTCGCCTGATGCCAGTCGATAAATTGCATTACTTAAAGAGTAGTCTCACAGGAGAAGCCCGTAGAGACTTGGACTCGTTCGACATGACATCAGACAACTACGAAGCAGCATGGGATTTATTGTGCAAGCGGTATAACAAAAAAAGACTGCTGATATACGCACAACTCAAGCTATTATTCAATCACAACGCGATCAGGACAGAGTCACACAAGGAGTTACGAACCTTGCTTGACGAACTGCATCGCATACGGCATGCACTGCAAGTGCTTAAAGTAAGCACTCTTGATTGGGACCCTATCTTCGTGTATGTCACAGCGCAAAGGCTTCCAGAAAAAACACGTCATTTATGGGAGCAGTTGATCGCCAAATCCGATGAGTTACCAGCACTTAAGGTTTTGACTAAATTTCTGGAGGAAAGATATAGGAGTCTAGAGGCGATCAAAGATGCTCATAGTAGCAAGCCGAACCAGGAGATTCGCAGGCCGGAGCAGGCACGGCACAAAGCCATCAGTTACCATACCCATCAGCAAGGCGTCTATGCCAAAGAGGAGCGTAGACAAAGAAATGGAGGAGGCACACAATTCTTCCAATGCCGAATGTGTACCAAGGAGCATTCATTGTCACAGTGCGGATCATTTAAAGCACTTACCACTGAAGCTAGAATACAGTGGTTAGCAAAGCATAGGCTATGTTTCTTATGTTTTAAGCCGCATCACAGCAGACTTTGTAGCAGCAAGAGCAAATGTCCCAAATGCCAAAGAAGGCATCATTTATTGCTTCACAAGGAGGATGCAAGAGAGTCAAAGGTGGCTAGCATCCCAGCATCATCACCAGAGAAAAACATTGAGCCAACTGTGGCAATTTGTAACCACAACATGGACCAAACACAATCAATGTTAGCAACGGCTCTGTTTAAAGTGAAGGACAACCACGGCAACAGCCTGACCTTACGTGCCATCATTGACCCAGGGTCACAGGTTTCACTTATATCCGAATCTGCGTTTCAATCCCTACGACCAGAGGTAGTATCGACGGCAATGCAAATTAACGGAGTACAATGTACACCGGTAGCAATGTCGAGTAAGATGGCGAAATTTAAAATAGCTTCAATGTCAAACCCTAGACATGCAACTGAGGTGCAAGCCCACGTAATCAAAAACATAACTAACGCCTTTCCTCCTAAGCAGATGGATAAAGGGGATTGGTCACGGCTCGATGGTCTAGAATTAGCCGATCCACAGTTTATGGATCAAGGACGCATTGATCTTCTACTTGGCGTATGTGTATATGGGGACATAGTGGAAGCCGGGTTACGTAAGGGTCGTAAAGGAACATTCGTGTTGCAGAAAACTAATCTTGGATGGATCATATTTGGAAGGGTACCGGCAGCCATCAAGAACAGGAATAGCACGAGTTTCTCTGCATTTACAACACAGAGGGACGCATTTACAGAGCTGCGCGAAGATTTGAAGAAGTTTTGGGAACAAGAAGAACTGCCTTCTACAAGGTTATTGACGAATGAGGAGGAGCAGTGTGAACGGTTTTACAACGAGACTTCCAAGCGACTACCGGATGGACGGTACGAAGTCAGATTGCCATTTCGGAATGGTGAACCTCCCATCCTCGGAGACTCCAGGAGGCAAGCAACATCAAGGTTAATGCAACTGGAGAAAAAGCTAGCAGAAAGGCCCACACTAAAGGCACCATATCATCAGTGTCTTCAGGAATACGTAGACCTAGGTCACATGAAGCAAATCAAGCAGCGTGAAAGTCAACGTTACTATATGCCACATCACGCCGTGATAAAAGAGAGCACGACGACGAAAGTACGCGTGGTATTTGACGCCTCCGCACGAAGTTCGAATGGTAACGGGTTAAATCAGCAGATGTTAACAGGTCCCACGCTGCAACCAAAGCTATTTTCAACATTATTAAAATGGCGTAAGTATCGATACGCAATAACGGCTGATATCGAGAAAATGTATAGGATGATTCTCGTTCATCCAGACGATCGGAGATACCAGACCATCCTGTGGAGGAATGGACAGAAGGAACCGATCAAAGAATATGAATTGCAAACCGTAACATTCGGGACAACCTCAGCCCCATACTTGGCGATTAAAACCTTACAGAAATTGGCAAGCGATGATCAGCAGCAGTACCCCAAGGCAGCAGAAGTCACCCTCACAGACTTTTACGTGGACGACGTGTTAACGGGGGGAGACACGGTACAAAGTGTCATCGAGTTACAAAGCCAATTAATCGGGCTGCTGAAAGGTGGAGGATTCCATTTAAGAAAATGGGCAGCGAACCACCACGATCTGTTAAAAACAATTTCCCCCGAAGATTGCGAACTCCAATTACCTCTTCAGGTAAAGGAGGACGAATGCGTAAAGGCTTTAGGCATATATTGGCACCCAGTAGAGGACTATTTTTCCTACGCCATAAAACTGGAAGAATTCCAAAATTTGGCAAACACTAAGAGGAAAATATTATCGGAGGTAGCTAAACTATTTGATCCACTGGGTTGGATCACTCCGTGTGTGGTATTAGCAAAGTTGTTAATGCAAAAGATTTGGATTACGGGGTCCAATTGGGATGACACAGTAGACGAAGATATACAAGAGGAATGGACCCAATTCAAAGATCAACTACAGCATATCCAAGACATCAAGTTGCCACGATGGATTAATATTGATCAAACAATACGGGAGTGTCAGCTCATAGGTTTTTGCGACGCGTCAACTAGAGCGTATGCAGCAGTGGTATATATGCGAACGATTAGCATGGAAGGGAAAATAGCCGTATCTCTACTTATGGCAAAAACACGAGTGGCACCAATTAAACCTATGTCGCTTCCTCGTTTGGAATTGTGCGGTGCTGTATTACTGAGCCGATTGATCAAACAAGCGAAGGAAGATATGCATCTAGGAAACATATGCAGTCAATGTTGGACAGATTCTAAGGTAGTCCTTGCTTGGTTAAAGGGATTGCCACGGAGGTGGAAAACCTTTGTAGCAAATCGCACGGTGGAAATAAACGAAAACGCTTCAAACACGTCATGGCGATATGTTCCAACTAAGGAAAATCCAGCCGATGTAGCATCAAGAGGATTGATGCCAGGGAAACTGAAGAGCGCTACCATATGGTGGAATGGACCCAGCTGGTTAGAGGAAACAGAAGACAAGTGGCCAAAAGAAGCTTCAATCGAATTTAAGACGGAATTGGAAGCCAAGACCACAGCAAATGTGTTGATAACCATTCAACCACAAGAGGAAGAAGGTTGGATGAAATTCTCGTCGTACACAAAAACATTACGTGTCATCGCCTATTGTTGTCGGTTTGCAAACAACTGTCGAAATAAAGAACACCGCCAACATTCGCAGATTTTAGCAGAGGAGATCGAAGACGCGAAAATTAAGCTAGTTCGAATGGCTCAAAAAATAATGTTTGTCGACGAGTACAAGCAATTAGAAAGCACGAAAGCCATCACCAAGCAGAGTCGGCTAAAGGGACTGAACCCGTTTATAGCGACAGATGGCACATTGAGAGTTGGCGGCAGGTTACATAATTCAGACCTGCAATACAACCAACGACATCCGATGATCCTGCAAGGAAAGCATCATCTAACAAATATTATCATCGACCATTATCACAAGGTCACGATACACGGCGGAGCCCACCTAGTGCTGACCAATATCAGAAATGAATTCTGGGTAATAAATGGATTGGCAGCCGTCAAGGAGCGCATATACAAGTGCGTAAGGTGTGTGAGATATCGTGCAGCAACACCAAGACAGTTAATGGGTGAGCTACCCAAAGCAAGGGTAACAAGAGCCAACGCATTTGAGAATGTTGGCGTCGACTACGCTGGACCCTGCGAGCTGAAGATGTCAAAACACAAGGGCTCAAAAATCTACAAGGGGTATTTTTGTATCTTCATATGCATGAGCACTAAGGCTATACATATCGAAGTAGCATCAGATATGTCAACTGATGCTTTCCTTGCAGCCCTAAGGAGATTCATAGGACGGAGAGGCCAGTGCCGCCACATCTATTCAGATAATGGCACGAATTTTGTCGGCGCTAATAAGCAGCTACAAGCACACTTCAAAAAAGCTATAGAAAGCGCTGCTAAAGAAGCCGCGGCCGAATTGGCCAACGACGGAATTCAATGGCATTTCAATCCCCCATCAGCGCCACATTTTGGAGGAATCTGGGAAGCTGGAATAAAAAGGATCAAATATCATCTAAAAAGAGCAACGTGCGAGAAAATACTTACATTCGAAGAGCTGAATACGTTGCTCATACAGATCGAATCCTGCCTGAATTCGCGGCCCTTATGTCTCCTATCAGCTGACCCGTCAAATTTGGAAATTCTTACCCCTGGACATTTCCTAATAGGGAGACATATGAAGGCTATTCCAGAACCAGACTCCACATCAAGCACTGTTAAGTATACAGATAGATGGAAACAGATACAACAAACTGTTCAAAGATTTTGGAAACATTGGTCCAACGACTATCTGGTCCAATTACAAAGAAGATCAAAATGGCAAACAAAGCAACCCAACATGAAGGTTGGACAAGTAGTGATTATTATGGACAGCAATAGGCCACCTAATCAATGGCCCTTAGGAGTAATAAAAGAGACCCATCCAGGTGTCGATGGACAAGTCAGGGTAGTTACAGTCAAGACAAGCACTACCACGTCCAAAAGACCCATCACTAAACTTTGTGTATTGTCCGCATGAAAAGGTGTACATGTCGTCCGTCCCAATTTATGTTACTATAAGACAACGCGACTAAAAAATGGCATTATTCTTTTCACAGCGCTAAAACAAAACAAACAACATGACAAACTACGCAGAAGATCTAGACCTTGAGTTGGACAATTATCTCGAATTATGGCCTCTAACTGCTGAGCAGATGGAAGAGTTGTGGGAGCACGAGCCCTTTGATTGGAGCTTAGACGCAACACCGCGTTCTCCAATTTCCGACCACGACCTACCTTCAACTTCAGGCAAAAACCTTTCAGGCACTCTGCCGGAAACAAAAGAACTGGAAGGAGCATCAGTAGCACACGATCCCTTGGACCGAGAATGCAGCATGGACGCACCGACGTGCGACAGCGAAGTACCTACAACCCCAGGCAAAAACCTTCCAGGCATTCTGCCGGAAACAGAAGGACTCCCTGTAGCACACGATCACTTGGACCGAGAATGCAGCATGGACGCACCGACGTGCGACAGCGAAGTACCTACAACCCCAGGCAAAAACCTTCCAGGCATTCTGCCGGAAACAGAAGGACTCCCTGTAGCACACGATCACTTGGACCGAGAATGCAGCATGGACGCACCGACGTGCGACAGCGAAATACCTACTACTCCAGGTAAAAATCTCCCAGGCATTCTACCGGAAACAGCGGAATCAAAAAGGGGACCACTAATTAACCCCTTGCATCCTATAACGCCACCTGAAGCTCCAAAAGACCGGCCAGAGACCCAGTCCAATGGTCAAGGAAAAGAGCCAACTTTATCACCACCAGTATCTGAAACGGCACACAAAGCATTAAAGAGAAAATCTCCCTCAGGGTTGGATAATAAAATGTATGAGCTGAAAACAAATGAAGGCGTATTTTTCACAATCACGCATCATCAGCTCCACTCCATTCCCTACAAACGCATAGATAACTCCAAACGCCAAAGGTACACGGTAAAGTTAGGCGGTGGTAGAAGAGTCCATCTAAAAAGGCGCGACCACGTATCTTACTGGTACAATTACACCGAGTAATTCAAACATGAATATTAGGAATTTTTAGAATTAGAAATTAATGAATTTAAATGAATTGTGATAAAAAAAAAACTGGACTCATTAATAATATAATTATTAGTATTTAAGTTAAAATAAGGCTGGAATATAATTTAGGAATAAAAAACTTAATAGTAGGTAATTTAAAATAAAAAATTGGAACACAATTTACAATAAATGAAATATTAACATAACCAAGGTGTTGTCGCAGTAAATCATGTTGATGTAACGCATCAACAAGGGGGGAGTATGTTTTGTCCTACAATGGACAAACCAATTAAAAAGGGATAAAACGCAAAAAAAATACCTTTTCTTACGGGCAAAATAAAAACACACCGAACTTTCCATAATAACTCAAACTCAAACTCAAAATAAGTCTTTATTCACATTAACTGATATTATTACAGAAGTTTTACATGACTGAATTTAACTCATACTAAGACCATAAGTCCATTACCTGTATAACATGAAATGCTCAATAGCTTAACCTAACATTATTAGACATTCTGTATATATATTATAATTGTAGTATTGAACTACAACACATGTTAATATTAAACCCAACTGAGTGAATAGGGTTCAGTTGGGGGACATTCTTGTGTATGTATCACAAATTTATAACCAACCTCACTGATTTTACACATGGCAGTGAGGTCGGAGTGGTATGTTGGGGTTATGCCGCCCTGACGAACATGGCAGTTCCAGACAAGCTTGTTTCCATAATAACAAAACTTCAAATGTCATAATGAAGATATGCAAGTAAATGGAATATATGGAAGGCGTCAACGTTGCAATGGGATATATGGAAAGCGGCAACATTACACAGTAGGAAAACAGCATTAATAATTGCGCTCTAATTTTGAGCAAATATACCCCCCACCTAGACTCGATATCCAGCATCAAGAAGACGACGAAGGATACGAGGCTAGGAACCAGAAATCAAAAATCTAATCTTCTCTGGACATCGGCCGAGAAGGTTGGTAGTAGCAAAGCAAATCAGGAACTTTTCCGATTTTTAGGGACTTAGATAATTGGTGGGCTTTTAGCCGCTGATTTTTGTGATAGGTTTATTTTAGCTCAAGTGTTGTTTGTTTTTTTCTTTTTCAGGGAACAAATTTTAACAAGAAAAATTTATTTAAATCTTGGTTAATGTTATAACATTATCATATGTATAATATTATTTAATCTTTAATTCTGCCCGCTCGAAATCTTGATTAATATTACAGCATTATTATATGTTTTTCTGCCGGTAAATATTTAAATAGTTCCAAGATTTTTACAAAGCTAAAAGGCGGATTGGCTAGTTCAGCCACGAAAAACCGTTCACAACAAAGCAAGAATAGAAGCAGAGTTACTTGCGGCAACTGCTGTAGAAATTCTTTGAGGCAATTTGAGTCCTTTCGTTGGAATTCTTCCACCAGGCAACGGCGCAGTAAATTTACTCCATTATCTACCAACTTTGTGGTATACAAGTTGCGTAGTCACCAGAACATTTCTCTGGTCAAAAATTGTTGTAAACAATTTGGCGCAGTAAATTTGCTGCATTATCCAGCAACTTTGTGGGATACAAGTTGCTGGTTTAAAAATTGTTGCGAAGAATGTCGCACGGATAAATACTTCTAAATCCAGGATCTTTATCCGGAAACCAGGTAAAGGCAATTTTGCGTAAGCCTGTATAGGACAAGAGCCATACAAGGCGCCTTCAAACAAATAAAAAAAGGCATAATTTTATGGTTTGGCGTATCCAACCATATAATAAATAATACCAATTTCTATTTTTTTATTTAAAGATTTATAAGGACTTGTTCTTCAGCAAGCAGCTCCAAGATTGGATATACTACAAGTTTAGCTGACCGCTGCAGTACTAACAAGGAATATTTGGATTTAGATTTAATAATTTGCATGTTTTTTTGATATAGTTTGATTTGAATTTTAAATAGCCAAAACGAGAATTAACGTAGAAGTAATATTAAGACTAAATTTAATTAGAATTTATATAAAGGTAGGAGAAATATATTTGTATCAAACGGACCTTAGACTCTTTTACTTAGAGCAGCCGGCACCTATCCTACTTTTCAGATATTGTTTTAATCGTTAAGACGATCACCCCCTAACATCAGGTCGTTGACCGGTTTTAAGAAGGTGACGCCACGACATTGGTCCTTCGAGCCGGATAGGTTGCAGTCATACAAATATATTTTTCTGAGATTTTATTAGTTGTTAAATTTAGTTCGCTATCCAAATATTCCTGTAATTTTAAGTAAAGAAAGCCCGAATCAAAATTATGGGTAAATCAAAACAACAGGAACTCTGTCAGACAGAAGTGGAACAAATAAGCAAGATGAAGGGTAAATTGCAACAACAGGATGTCTGTCAGACACAACTGGAACAAACGATTTCTAATTATAGAAAGACACCAAAACCCAGGCATACTCCAGGTTATTCAAGGGCAAGTTAAGCACTATCAAAAAGATAGCAGAAAAGTTCAACAACAACCATCTAGACATAGGGGCAGCTGATATAAGCACTATAAAGGATAAAAAAATTGAAACTGCCATAAAAGAATACCTGGAAGGCGAGCAGTTCATGGAATTCGAAGAAACATATTCCGAATTTCTGGGAGAACTTGAGGACGCAATGAGTGCCTGCCCGCCGCAACCAAATACAACAACCGCACAGAGCACATTTTTTAGTGAACAATCAGGTTCACCAAGGCTTAAACTTCCAATTCTGGAGATTCCTAAGTTCGATGGCCAGTACACATCGTGGAGGACTTTTCACGACCGGTATGTTTCATTGATACACAATGAACCTCGCCTGATGCCAGTCGATAAATTGCATTACTTAAAGAGTAGTCTCACAGGAGAAGCCCGTAGAGACTTGGACTCGTTCGACATGACATCAGACAACTACGAAGCAGCATGGGATTTATTGTGCAAGCGGTATAACAAAAAAAGACTGCTGATATACGCACAACTCAAGCTATTATTCAATCACAACGCGATCAGGACAGAGTCACACAAGGAGTTACGAACCTTGCTTGACGAACTGCATCGCATACGGCATGCACTGCAAGTGCTTAAAGTAAGCACTCTTGATTGGGACCCTATCTTCGTGTATGTCACAGCGCAAAGGCTTCCAGAAAAAACACGTCATTTATGGGAGCAGTTGATCGCCAAATCCGATGAGTTACCAGCACTTAAGGTTTTGACTAAATTTCTGGAGGAAAGATATAGGAGTCTAGAGGCGATCAAAGATGCTCATAGTAGCAAGCCGAACCAGGAGATTCGCAGGCCGGAGCAGGCACGGCACAAAGCCATCAGTTACCATACCCATCAGCAAGGCGTCTATGCCAAAGAGGAGCGTAGACAAAGAAATGGAGGAGGCACACAATTCTTCCAATGCCGAATGTGTACCAAGGAGCATTCATTGTCACAGTGCGGATCATTTAAAGCACTTACCACTGAAGCTAGAATACAGTGGTTAGCAAAGCATAGGCTATGTTTCTTATGTTTTAAGCCGCATCACAGCAGACTTTGTAGCAGCAAGAGCAAATGTCCCAAATGCCAAAGAAGGCATCATTTATTGCTTCACAAGGAGGATGCAAGAGAGTCAAAGGTGGCTAGCATCCCAGCATCATCACCAGAGAAAAACATTGAGCCAACTGTGGCAATTTGTAACCACAACATGGACCAAACACAATCAATGTTAGCAACGGCTCTGTTTAAAGTGAAGGACAACCACGGCAACAGCCTGACCTTACGTGCCATCATTGACCCAGGGTCACAGGTTTCACTTATATCCGAATCTGCGTTTCAATCCCTACGACCAGAGGTAGTATCGACGGCAATGCAAATTAACGGAGTACAATGTACACCGGTAGCAATGTCGAGTAAGATGGCGAAATTTAAAATAGCTTCAATGTCAAACCCTAGACATGCAACTGAGGTGCAAGCCCACGTAATCAAAAACATAACTAACGCCTTTCCTCCTAAGCAGATGGATAAAGGGGATTGGTCACGGCTCGATGGTCTAGAATTAGCCGATCCACAGTTTATGGATCAAGGACGCATTGATCTTCTACTTGGCGTATGTGTATATGGGGACATAGTGGAAGCCGGGTTACGTAAGGGTCGTAAAGGAACATTCGTGTTGCAGAAAACTAATCTTGGATGGATCATATTTGGAAGGGTACCGGCAGCCATCAAGAACAGGAATAGCACGAGTTTCTCTGCATTTACAACACAGAGGGACGCATTTACAGAGCTGCGCGAAGATTTGAAGAAGTTTTGGGAACAAGAAGAACTGCCTTCTACAAGGTTATTGACGAATGAGGAGGAGCAGTGTGAACGGTTTTACAACGAGACTTCCAAGCGACTACCGGATGGACGGTACGAAGTCAGATTGCCATTTCGGAATGGTGAACCTCCCATCCTCGGAGACTCCAGGAGGCAAGCAACATCAAGGTTAATGCAACTGGAGAAAAAGCTAGCAGAAAGGCCCACACTAAAGGCACCATATCATCAGTGTCTTCAGGAATACGTAGACCTAGGTCACATGAAGCAAATCAAGCAGCGTGAAAGTCAACGTTACTATATGCCACATCACGCCGTGATAAAAGAGAGCACGACGACGAAAGTACGCGTGGTATTTGACGCCTCCGCACGAAGTTCGAATGGTAACGGGTTAAATCAGCAGATGTTAACAGGTCCCACGCTGCAACCAAAGCTATTTTCAACATTATTAAAATGGCGTAAGTATCGATACGCAATAACGGCTGATATCGAGAAAATGTATAGGATGATTCTCGTTCATCCAGACGATCGGAGATACCAGACCATCCTGTGGAGGAATGGACAGAAGGAACCGATCAAAGAATATGAATTGCAAACCGTAACATTCGGGACAACCTCAGCCCCATACTTGGCGATTAAAACCTTACAGAAATTGGCAAGCGATGATCAGCAGCAGTACCCCAAGGCAGCAGAAGTCACCCTCACAGACTTTTACGTGGACGACGTGTTAACGGGGGGAGACACGGTACAAAGTGTCATCGAGTTACAAAGCCAATTAATCGGGCTGCTGAAAGGTGGAGGATTCCATTTAAGAAAATGGGCAGCGAACCACCACGATCTGTTAAAAACAATTTCCCCCGAAGATTGCGAACTCCAATTACCTCTTCAGGTAAAGGAGGACGAATGCGTAAAGGCTTTAGGCATATATTGGCACCCAGTAGAGGACTATTTTTCCTACGCCATAAAACTGGAAGAATTCCAAAATTTGGCAAACACTAAGAGGAAAATATTATCGGAGGTAGCTAAACTATTTGATCCACTGGGTTGGATCACTCCGTGTGTGGTATTAGCAAAGTTGTTAATGCAAAAGATTTGGATTACGGGGTCCAATTGGGATGACACAGTAGACGAAGATATACAAGAGGAATGGACCCAATTCAAAGATCAACTACAGCATATCCAAGACATCAAGTTGCCACGATGGATTAATATTGATCAAACAATACGGGAGTGTCAGCTCATAGGTTTTTGCGACGCGTCAACTAGAGCGTATGCAGCAGTGGTATATATGCGAACGATTAGCATGGAAGGGAAAATAGCCGTATCTCTACTTATGGCAAAAACACGAGTGGCACCAATTAAACCTATGTCGCTTCCTCGTTTGGAATTGTGCGGTGCTGTATTACTGAGCCGATTGATCAAACAAGCGAAGGAAGATATGCATCTAGGAAACATATGCAGTCAATGTTGGACAGATTCTAAGGTAGTCCTTGCTTGGTTAAAGGGATTGCCACGGAGGTGGAAAACCTTTGTAGCAAATCGCACGGTGGAAATAAACGAAAACGCTTCAAACACGTCATGGCGATATGTTCCAACTAAGGAAAATCCAGCCGATGTAGCATCAAGAGGATTGATGCCAGGGAAACTGAAGAGCGCTACCATATGGTGGAATGGACCCAGCTGGTTAGAGGAAACAGAAGACAAGTGGCCAAAAGAAGCTTCAATCGAATTTAAGACGGAATTGGAAGCCAAGACCACAGCAAATGTGTTGATAACCATTCAACCACAAGAGGAAGAAGGTTGGATGAAATTCTCGTCGTACACAAAAACATTACGTGTCATCGCCTATTGTTGTCGGTTTGCAAACAACTGTCGAAATAAAGAACACCGCCAACATTCGCAGATTTTAGCAGAGGAGATCGAAGACGCGAAAATTAAGCTAGTTCGAATGGCTCAAAAAATAATGTTTGTCGACGAGTACAAGCAATTAGAAAGCACGAAAGCCATCACCAAGCAGAGTCGGCTAAAGGGACTGAACCCGTTTATAGCGACAGATGGCACATTGAGAGTTGGCGGCAGGTTACATAATTCAGACCTGCAATACAACCAACGACATCCGATGATCCTGCAAGGAAAGCATCATCTAACAAATATTATCATCGACCATTATCACAAGGTCACGATACACGGCGGAGCCCACCTAGTGCTGACCAATATCAGAAATGAATTCTGGGTAATAAATGGATTGGCAGCCGTCAAGGAGCGCATATACAAGTGCGTAAGGTGTGTGAGATATCGTGCAGCAACACCAAGACAGTTAATGGGTGAGCTACCCAAAGCAAGGGTAACAAGAGCCAACGCATTTGAGAATGTTGGCGTCGACTACGCTGGACCCTGCGAGCTGAAGATGTCAAAACACAAGGGCTCAAAAATCTACAAGGGGTATTTTTGTATCTTCATATGCATGAGCACTAAGGCTATACATATCGAAGTAGCATCAGATATGTCAACTGATGCTTTCCTTGCAGCCCTAAGGAGATTCATAGGACGGAGAGGCCAGTGCCGCCACATCTATTCAGATAATGGCACGAATTTTGTCGGCGCTAATAAGCAGCTACAAGCACACTTCAAAAAAGCTATAGAAAGCGCTGCTAAAGAAGCCGCGGCCGAATTGGCCAACGACGGAATTCAATGGCATTTCAATCCCCCATCAGCGCCACATTTTGGAGGAATCTGGGAAGCTGGAATAAAAAGGATCAAATATCATCTAAAAAGAGCAACGTGCGAGAAAATACTTACATTCGAAGAGCTGAATACGTTGCTCATACAGATCGAATCCTGCCTGAATTCGCGGCCCTTATGTCTCCTATCAGCTGACCCGTCAAATTTGGAAATTCTTACCCCTGGACATTTCCTAATAGGGAGACATATGAAGGCTATTCCAGAACCAGACTCCACATCAAGCACTGTTAAGTATACAGATAGATGGAAACAGATACAACAAACTGTTCAAAGATTTTGGAAACATTGGTCCAACGACTATCTGGTCCAATTACAAAGAAGATCAAAATGGCAAACAAAGCAACCCAACATGAAGGTTGGACAAGTAGTGATTATTATGGACAGCAATAGGCCACCTAATCAATGGCCCTTAGGAGTAATAAAAGAGACCCATCCAGGTGTCGATGGACAAGTCAGGGTAGTTACAGTCAAGACAAGCACTACCACGTCCAAAAGACCCATCACTAAACTTTGTGTATTGTCCGCATGAAAAGGTGTACATGTCGTCCGTCCCAATTTATGTTACTATAAGACAACGCGACTAAAAAATGGCATTATTCTTTTCACAGCGCTAAAACAAAACAAACAACATGACAAACTACGCAGAAGATCTAGACCTTGAGTTGGACAATTATCTCGAATTATGGCCTCTAACTGCTGAGCAGATGGAAGAGTTGTGGGAGCACGAGCCCTTTGATTGGAGCTTAGACGCAACACCGCGTTCTCCAATTTCCGACCACGACCTACCTTCAACTTCAGGCAAAAACCTTTCAGGCACTCTGCCGGAAACAAAAGAACTGGAAGGAGCATCAGTAGCACACGATCCCTTGGACCGAGAATGCAGCATGGACGCACCGACGTGCGACAGCGAAGTACCTACAACCCCAGGCAAAAACCTTCCAGGCATTCTGCCGGAAACAGAAGGACTCCCTGTAGCACACGATCACTTGGACCGAGAATGCAGCATGGACGCACCGACGTGCGACAGCGAAGTACCTACAACCCCAGGCAAAAACCTTCCAGGCATTCTGCCGGAAACAGAAGGACTCCCTGTAGCACACGATCACTTGGACCGAGAATGCAGCATGGACGCACCGACGTGCGACAGCGAAATACCTACTACTCCAGGTAAAAATCTCCCAGGCATTCTACCGGAAACAGCGGAATCAAAAAGGGGACCACTAATTAACCCCTTGCATCCTATAACGCCACCTGAAGCTCCAAAAGACCGGCCAGAGACCCAGTCCAATGGTCAAGGAAAAGAGCCAACTTTATCACCACCAGTATCTGAAACGGCACACAAAGCATTAAAGAGAAAATCTCCCTCAGGGTTGGATAATAAAATGTATGAGCTGAAAACAAATGAAGGCGTATTTTTCACAATCACGCATCATCAGCTCCACTCCATTCCCTACAAACGCATAGATAACTCCAAACGCCAAAGGTACACGGTAAAGTTAGGCGGTGGTAGAAGAGTCCATCTAAAAAGGCGCGACCACGTATCTTACTGGTACAATTACACCGAGTAATTCAAACATGAATATTAGGAATTTTTAGAATTAGAAATTAATGAATTTAAATGAATTGTGATAAAAAAAAAACTGGACTCATTAATAATATAATTATTAGTATTTAAGTTAAAATAAGGCTGGAATATAATTTAGGAATAAAAAACTTAATAGTAGGTAATTTAAAATAAAAAATTGGAACACAATTTACAATAAATGAAATATTAACATAACCAAGGTGTTGTCGCAGTAAATCATGTTGATGTAACGCATCAACAAGGGGGGAGTATGTTTTGTCCTACAATGGACAAACCAATTAAAAAGGGATAAAACGCAAAAAAAATACCTTTTCTTACGGGCAAAATAAAAACACACCGAACTTTCCATAATAACTCAAACTCAAACTCAAAATAAGTCTTTATTCACATTAACTGATATTATTACAGAAGTTTTACATGACTGAATTTAACTCATACTAAGACCATAAGTCCATTACCTGTATAACATGAAATGCTCAATAGCTTAACCTAACATTATTAGACATTCTGTATATATATTATAATTGTAGTATTGAACTACAACACATGTTAATATTAAACCCAACTGAGTGAATAGGGTTCAGTTGGGGGACATTCTTGTGTATGTATCACAAATTTATAACCAACCTCACTGATTTTACACATGGCAGTGAGGTCGGAGTGGTATGTTGGGGTTATGCCGCCCTGACGAACATGGCAGTTCCAGACAAGCTTGTTTCCATAATAACAAAACTTCAAATGTCATAATGAAGATATGCAAGTAAATGGAATATATGGAAGGCGTCAACGTTGCAATGGGATATATGGAAAGCGGCAACATTACACAGTAGGAAAACAGCATTAATAATTGCGCTCTAATTTTGAGCAAATATACCCCCCACCTAGACTCGATATCCAGCATCAAGAAGACGACGAAGGATACGAGGCTAGGAACCAGAAATCAAAAATCTAATCTTCTCTGGACATCGGCCGAGAAGGTTGGTAGTAGCAAAGCAAATCAGGAACTTTTCCGATTTTTAGGGACTTAGATAATTGGTGGGCTTTTAGCCGCTGATTTTTGTGATAGGTTTATTTTAGCTCAAGTGTTGTTTGTTTTTTTCTTTTTCAGGGAACAAATTTTAACAAGAAAAATTTATTTAAATCTTGGTTAATGTTATAACATTATCATATGTATAATATTATTTAATCTTTAATTCTGCCCGCTCGAAATCTTGATTAATATTACAGCATTATTATATGTTTTTCTGCCGGTAAATATTTAAATAGTTCCAAGATTTTTACAAAGCTAAAAGGCGGATTGGCTAGTTCAGCCACGAAAAACCGTTCACAACAAAGCAAGAATAGAAGCAGAGTTACTTGCGGTAACTGCTGTAGAAATTCTTTGAGGCAATTTGAGTCCTTTCGTTGGAATTCTTCCACCAGGCAACGGCGCAGTAAATTTACTCCATTATCTACCAACTTTGTGGTATACAAGTTGCGTAGTCACCAGAACATTTCTCTGGTCAAAAATTGTTGTAAACAATTTGGCGCAGTAAATTTGCTGCATTATCCAGCAACTTTGTGGGATACAAGTTGCTGGTTTAAAAATTGTTGCGAAGAATGTCGCACGGATAAATACTTCTAAATCCAGGATCTTTATCCGGAAACCAGGTAAAGGCAATTTTGCGTAAGCCTGTATAGGACAAGAGCCATACAAGGCGCCTTCAAACAAATAAAAAAAGGCATAATTTTATGGTTTGGGGTATCCAACCATATAATAAATAATACCAATTTCTATTTTTTTATTTAAAGATTTATAAGGACTTGTTCTTCAGCAAGCAGCTCCAAGATTGGATATACTACAAGTTTAGCTGACCGCTGCAGTACTAACAAGGAATATTTGGATTTAGATTTAATAATTTGCATGTTTTTTTGATATAGTTTGATTTGAATTTTAAATAGCCAAAACGAGAATTAACGTAGAAGTGATAAGACTAAATTTAATTAGAATTTATATAAAGGTAGGAGAAATATATTTGTATCAAACGGACCTTAGACTCTTTTACTTAGAGCAGCCGGCACCTATCCTACTTTTCAGATATTGTTTTAATCGTTAAGACGATCACCCCCTAACATCAGGTCGTTGACCGGTTTTAAGAAGGTGACGCCACGACATTAGTAATAAACGAACTTTAAAATGAACCGGATAAATATAATCGGCCATGTTTTTCGGGGTACATTTGACTACAGCGCCACCAATAATCAAACGAAAATTGACAACACGGAGTTTTATGTCCTTGTATAGCCTCCATGGTGGCAAACTTCACGGTGTAGTTTATAACCTTAAAATAATAATCAATTGCATAAAAATAGGAGTCGCCATATTTTTTTAACTCCATTTCATTAATTTCATTGGAAATATTGAATTTCTTTAAACTTCTTCTTTTCGTTTAGAATAATTTCGGTTTTATCAATGGTATCATTAAATGACAACTTGAAAAAACGCGTTTAATGATTAATTTAACCGAAAAGGTGAATAACATAACATTAAAATTTTGAAGACGCCATCTTTTGCAAAAAAATCGTAACTAATCTATTAAAAAAAATATGAGAACCTAATCTCACAACCGATTTTTTCATATGTAAACAAAAATATTCCCCCACCCACCCCCTCGCCGGCGAAGTAAAAGTTATTAATAATTCCTTTTAGGGATTAAATATTAGAAATTTAAATAGCCTATAATTTAAGTTAGGTTATTTCCAAGATATTTGGAGAAAATTACTACAATCAGTGCAGGACTTTTTGAGTTTATCCCGGACAAACAGACGGAATGACAGGGGCTTCTGTTTTATTTATATAGATTTATTAATAATTTATAATATTTTGTATAATATAATAATATAATTATAATATTTTTCGCGTTTTATTTTCGAAATTCGAAGACAACGGCGTGGACGATCAATGCGTCGTGAAAATATTAGAAATGGTGTTAGAAAGGGTAAATTCAAAAACTCATCATTATCGCATCACTGCAGAATTCAGCTACAGACTTCCAATCGCTGAATTCTGCAGTGATGCAGAGTTGTAGAGTTTTTGAATTTACCCAAATTTATGTAGTGCTCATGAATTGCATGTTGTAAATAATGAATTGAATGATGATTTGTGAATTTAAATTCGAACAAATCGTGAATTTTATTTATTTATTTATTTATTTTTTTGTGACCGAATTTCGGTAACGGGCGTCCCTACTAGTGATAATAAATGTGCAAGGTTTTTTTTGTGCGCCTCTATTAATATATGTATGCATATGTATCTTCAATTTTATAAGCATCAGTGAGAATTTTACAAATTATAACTTCCAGCCAAATTTGCTAAAAGAAAAAAAACAAAAAATTAAAAACTAATGGCTTTCTTAGAAAGCTTAGAGTGTCCTCTTTAAAATGTTTTTTTTTATTTTTATATTTGCGTACATTTTCGGCAAAGATACTTTCGTTTTTCCCCGAAAACCTCGCTAGAATATTTCACTTCAGCTTTTTGGCGCGCTTAGATTTTTCGAATTCGCTTATTTTCAATAATTTTTTATAACAATAAAACAATTTTTTTTAAATAAGTTATAATACTAATTTTAGTAAAATTTTCCGCTTTTTCAAGTGGTGCCATTAGTTTTTCGAAATTTATTTTTATTTTTCGATATATAACGCAAAACCCAAATTTTCGAATACACTTTAGAGCAGCAAAGGTTTTTTTTATCGTTTTCTACACCCAAAAAAGTACCTAAGTCCTAATTTTCAGTGAGATCACATTTTGTGCGAGCTTTCGGTCTAAATTTGGCTCTGACGACTGGGCTATTTGTCAACTTGAAAAACGGACATATGTGAAAAAAGGGAAATTTATAATTTCCCTTTGTTCTGGATACTGTTCTCGATAATTATCGGGGACAAGAGTTTGTATGGAAACTGTAACAGTACAGAACAGAACAGAACATATTAAAAAATGCAGCTATAGGATGGGCTGCTCACCTGAAAATTTCTATGGCATCAATTCGTTCTATAATGTGCCAAACCTTTTTTCACTGACATGTATACAAGTCAGTGACTTTTGTAAATTACAATTTTTTAATAATCGTATTTGGAAGATTGAAGCAAAATAAATTTTTGTTAAAAAAAATAAAAAATGCAATTTTGAAGATTTTTCCCTTTTTTCATCAATTACAATTCTTTATTTTAAAACATGTTAGGTTCTCTACGCCTGTTTCAACTAATTTCGGAGCTTATGGGGGAAAGAGAAAGAATAAAAAAAACACTATACCCATCTACTTTTTGTAAATATTCTGACATTAGTTCAAAGGAAACAATGAAATAAGATATGGCAACTTTAATACTGTGCAACCCTTGTGGCGGTGTTATTTTAAATTTCGCTTAAAATTATTCCAGAATTTTATTTAACCTTCTTCTTTTACTGCAAAGATAAAATATTTATCGCATTTTGTAGTTTATTGAAAGAAATTTGACTTCGGTGACAAAGGGGCTTATGGATGAGCGGGAGGACTATACTGCGATGAGTTTGTATGGAAATAATGTCAGATGAGCAGTCCATTATTATAAGTATGTCACTAGGTGCTATAACGGACGCCCTATGGGACTTAGGCCACCCACGCAGCCTAAAAATAAACTTAAAGATTTCTCTACCTATGTTTTTTGGGCCTCTGTGAACGAAGAGGACTACCAAAAATGAATTAGACCCCCTCGTTACCCCCTACCCCCCTTTCTCATACAAAATCGAGTAGGGTGTGTATTCCTATGTTTTTTGGGCCTCTAAGAACGAAGAAGACTACCAAAAATGAATTAGACCAACTCGTTAGCCCCTAACGTCACTAGTGCTTTTGATATTCATTATGCTATTTTACGGGCAAGCTTTTGTTTTTTTTGACTATATATTAACATTGGTTGAAAAAATTTTAAAATATTATTAGGAAATATTCTTTAATTTAGGAAATATAAAAGAAAAAAAACAGGAAAATAGATGAATAAGGTGGAAGTGGCAAACCATGAGGAATATTATTAGTCATCGAAACGCGTTATTTTTACGTTAAGTAAAGCGGCATCAAGTCACATGTATTATATACACCCACCCTCTCGGCATAACCACAAGTCAATAACAAGTAGCGGACCGAAAAAGTGATATATGTACTTGATAACAATTAGAATATCTTATTACAATTAACAATTAAAATATCTTAATTCATTTAACAATTAGAATATCTTAAAACAATTGGCTAAATAGTTAATAACAAAGAAGTCCCACTCTGAACCGAAAAAGGGGAAAAAGTTACTATTAATTATTTTTGGGAGGAGAGATAAGTCTTTTTTTAAAGGGGAATGATTGGTGTTGATTCGTCTGCGAAAATAAAAAGACAATACTTGCTTGCCTAGCGATATTTTCAACATAGTTGTTTTCACCTTGGAAGCTGAATGTATTCGTACCTTCTCGTATGTAGCAGGTACTGAAATAACAGTGTTGCTGATATATTTCTTTTTGGAGGAAACTACCTAGTTACTTTTCCTGAGGTTTTCTTACAGTTACCTATGGAATGGGTTAGTATTCATTGTGCGTACATAAGTACTTATAATTTGGAGTTAATGCTCCTATATAAGAGGGAAAGAACTGTGCGGCTTTGCAATTTTCTTGGTGAATTTAAGCACTTAAATTTTTTTTTATGAATAAATAAGATAAATAGTAGCCAAAAAGGAAATAAAAAGAGGATTTTTTTTAAATTAATTAAGATGTCGATTTCTTTTTGAATTGCTCTTGATGATGGATCGGCGTTGATTGAGTATATATAGGAGAAAGGAGAGAGTTTTCTTGCGGTAGTATCTAGTAGTAGTATTCGGGAAGATAGGATTAATGAAGTGGCTTTTGTTAGTTTACTCGTTTGTGATCGCCAAGTGTTAGACAAGCAGGTAGGATAGAGTTTCTGAATTGTGGTATCCTGGTATGAATAACCCCTGATTTGAACACTAATGAATATAGGCGTTGAAGTTTAGCATTATAGTGTCTCATTTGGTCCCTCTGTCATTAGTAGAAAAGGAGTAGATTAAACATTACCCCTAAGGTTAGGGTAATGATTTCCCTCAGTACGAATTTTAGTTGAATTTATTTTTCTCTTTTCGGTGCGTGGTGTTGCGATTGTCTATCGGCATATCTATGAAGAACTAGGGTGCCCCGGGTGCATATATGAATATTAACCTAGGCACCTTTTTGGGTGCTCGCGTGTTTAAGATTACTAACGAAGTGTCAAGTGATAAAGGGAAAGGTATCCTATTGAGAATTACTCGACTTCATTTGAAGTGCGTAACGAATCTGATGACACATGAAAATCTGAGTTAATCTCGGAAGCAGATTGAAATAAACATTGTTAACCAAACTAATTTGAAATATATAACCTAAAAACACTTCTATATAATAAGGAAGATTATATCGAAGTAAACATATTAACCAATTAAATTCGAAATATATAACAAAAAAAGAGAGAAAAAAAAATTGATTCTATATAATAAGGAAGATTAAACCGAAATATACCTAGCAACCAATTAAATTCGAAAATATAACATAAGAAATGAATTCTATATGATAAGGAAGATTATATCGAAGTAAACATATTAATCACTTAAATTCGAAATATATATACAGAAAAAAAAATTTAATTCTATAAGTTAAGGGAGATTATATTGAACTATACATAGTAACCAATTAAATTCGGAAATATAACATAAAAGAAAAAAAAATTTAATCATATAAGTTAAGGAAGATTATACCGAATCATACTTATAAACATATATAGCATAAAAATCATTCTATGGAATGAAAGAAAATATATCGAGATAAACGTTATAGCTAAATAGGGCAGAAATAAACGTCGCCATCATACACATATCAGACTAGGAATTAGGAATCACGTAACGAACTAAATTTATATATATAGTAGGAAAAAAAAGGGAAAACGTAGTTATTCAAAACGACAAGTATCAGTAAATAATGGAGTTAATACGCCTACCTCAGTGTGGCCCCGCGGCCTAAGGATGCCTTAACCAAAGGTCAGTGCCTTCACCATCCAGTTCGTTTGTCTGATATTATGTAGCCCCTAAGAATGACCTGGTCACCCGTGACCACCCTTTCTCTCTTTTCTTCCCCCTTTTTGCCCCTCTCGTTGGCCCTGGACGATGTTCCACCCCCTGTCGCCCTTATCTTCAGTTGTTGTATAGGCACGAGTAATTTCAGTTTGACTGTCACCCCTTCGGCATCCCTGTACCGCGGACCCCACCCCATCCGGCGAGCTAGTCAGAGCAACGCTAGTCGTGCCGACAACCGGTGCATGGGATGCGTTTCTTTCGCGACACTTCTCCGGCGGTCGAACCGTCCAAGCCACTTCTTCTCTAGGTCCCCTTCCCCGACTTATTTTTGTAATGGTAGTCTTTTGGCCTTTATGGCAACTTCCCTTCGTCGTGCCCCGGCACAGTGCGACAGCGAGGGAGTCCAAATATCCGCTTAGAGCTTAGCGATGCCAAACTTAATAACATCGGCTCAGAATCGAGACCGGTGCAGAGAACAGTTGCGAGAGGCCAGGACGGGATCTCGGTCGTTGAGCCGTCAAAGTAAAGGCCCATTCAGATCCACCAGCAGTAGCGGCACCAAGCTTAGTTTTACGAGCAATCGCTGCTTCTTTTTTGTCACGTGACCATCAATAAGAACTGTTTGCTGCCGGTGCTGCTGCTGGGTCTTAAGTAGTGACCGACCGAAACAGGATTTGCAGCCCAAACCGAAACTTCGGCCTCGGTTGCAGTTTCGGGCGAAACGGAAACCGAAACTTATTTAGACATGTTAAAATTTCTATTTATGCTGAAATCTAGTGTACGTTTTGCATGTTATATACTTAATTCATAGTTATTTATTTATCTAATATTAGTATTCGTAATTTTAGTATTCATAGTTAAAAAGTCGTAAAGTGGAACTAGATTGACATAACAACGCATATGTTAGTGATTATGTCAATTCGCTTACTCAGAAAGAGAAATGTAAGCACCCAAATTGACATAACATGGCATATGTATGTGATCAAAATTTCCTCAACTAATCTTTTCGTCAAACATTAAATTTTTAAATGTTATTTGACTAAATTTGTTCCAATTTCTAGGGGGGGCAGTAGCCCCTCCCCGCGCCCCCCTGGCGACGCCCTTGGTAAGGCCTACCCCTTACTAGTAAGGGCTCATTTCAGTACTTCTGTAAGCTTACAAGTCCTACTGGGAACATCGCTATAAACACACAAACAAATCCGAATGCAACCCAGTCCCAGTAGGAATTCTTGGTAGCACATACCGATGGAGCATTGATATAAGTAGTCATCTGGTAAAGGGTACTCATATTTTCTTAGGTGTTAGAAGAGCCCTTATATAACGCATTACAAGAGAAGGCAGATGGTAAGGGGTAATCCAGAATTAGACAGTTAGAAATTTGTCCGATGAGTCAAATACCATTACAAAAATACGAAAACAAATGAGTCATTTCTAACTTCGTTGGGTCGAATTCTGTATTACCCCTTACCATCTGCCTTCTCTTGTAATGCGTTATATAAGGGTTCATCGATGAGCAGTTCTGTAGGACTTGTAAACAGGGGTAGGACTTGTAAACTTACAGAAGTACTGAAATGAGCCCTTACTAGTAAGGGGTAGGCCTTACCATACCCCTTACAGAAGTACTTGTTTTTACACACGATGTCATAGGAGGTAAGGCCTTACCTTTTACTTTCCTTAGAGTAGTTATATAAGTATGTAACGAGCGGCGCATCGCTCATTACCTTTTACTTACCCTTTTCACATACCTAAAACAAACCCACACATGCCATAATGTTACAACGCCTGTAAGCATGTCATCGTCGTCGACAATCATGACCTTTTCAGGCCTTTTCAAGTGCATTCTCATTGCACTGCACCAGCCTAAATTTACCTAAAGGCACGCTCTGACAGGAAACAAACGGAAACTCAATATGAGTTTCCGCCAGAGCCCATACTCTGAAAAATTCTCCAAAAGATTCCCACATGCATGCCACTGATGACCTTTTCAATTATATTCAATAATTTCTAAAATCCACCAAAAGGCACGCTCTGGCAGGAAACCAATTCGGAAACTCGATACGAGTTTCCGCCAGATCCACCAATTCTCAAAATATTCGCCATCGGTAATGATGACACAAGTCAATGATTTCCACATGTCTTCTCCCCCAGGGAACAGCCACAACGCCCGATCACTTGAATGATCGAAGCTTCCCCATGTTTTCAAAAAGCTTCCCTCGCTTTGACTCAGGCTTACGACTGCATTCATCGCGAGCTTGGAAAAGCTCCCTTGATAACGAACTAAATCAATATCGGGCTGGAGGCCTACAAAAAGGGAGAACCGATACGCGATAGCAGAGTATCGGTTGGAGGACAGAGCCGTAAAGTAATTTAAAAGGTTGAAAGGAGTATCGGAGTAGTAATTAAATAGAAAAGAGTTTAAGAAGTTAATTTAGACAATAAAAAGGTTAAAGAAGTGACAAGAAATGTTAAAAGTAAATGTTAATTAAACAGAATTAAAAATAAGACTAAAGGTGGAATAATAAAATAAAAAGCGAACACTCAATAAAAAATACGTGTTTAATTTATTTTTGTGATCCCAAAAGAAGGGGCAGATGTACTTCTCGAAAAATTCGAAAGCACTCCCTTGTCCCTGTCGTGCGGTGAACGTCAAAATCAAAAAGGCACGACAAAATTTTGGCGCAGCCGGTAGGATACCGGAAAAAGGGTATCCTCGAAAAAATTATTAGAGGTTAAATTCTAAGGCAGGCAGCCCGAATTCACTGCCCAACATCTCAGCAGCAGCAGTGCATCATAACATCAAGCCAACATCTCATCAGTAGCAGCAGCAGCAGTACACAACAACATCAAGACACATCTCATCAGTAGCAGCAGCAGCAGTACACAACAACATCAAGACACATCTCATCAGTAGCAGCAGCAGCAGTGCATCATAACATCAAGCCAACATCTCATCAGTAGCAGCAACAAAGCAACAAGATGGAAGCAGACCAAGAACTGCAGATCCTCAAGGAGCGACTCCAAAAATTAGAAGAGGAAATCGCTGCAACAACCGACGACAGCGACACCGTCGACTTCGTCGAATACATAACCTTGAAGGAAAGGCTACAGAGCCTAGCCAAGTAAGACATTATTTTTTTTTTCTCTCTTCTTTTCTTTTTCCCCAAATAAAAATAAAAATACACTAAACACAAAAATAAAAAAAAAAAAACCGCAAAAAAAAAGGAGAACAATTCAATACAAAAATTTTTTTTTTCTAATAAAAGGGGATTAATCGAATTTAATAATTATCACAAATAACCACGAAAATTTTCTTTTGCATAATTATTGTTTCTTGTTTGAATATATTAATTACACGTCCTCGTCAAGCGTAAGGTTTCTTAGGCAATAATAGAATATGGATTTCCGCCTAAATAAAACAGTGATGATATTTCAAGCGATCTAAAATTTTTTTGGGTTTTCCGTAACTAATTTCATTAAATAGCAGTGACGATATCTTGATTTTTTCTAAAACTTTGATTCTTCTCAAGTGCATACTTCTTGTTGATTCCACTGAACGGATGGTAGTGATGGTATTTCAAGCGATCAAAAATTTTTGATTTTCCGTAATTAATCCCATTGAATAGCAGTGATGATATTTTGATTTTTTTTGACTTTGATTCTTCTCAAGTACATACTTCTTGTTGAGATAACTTCATTGAACGAATAGCGGTGTGTCTGGCCCTATTCCTACCTTGAAAATCCCTATTATTATTATTTTTCTAGTCCCTCGTTAGTATCTCTCGATAAGAACGCAGACTCAAGATTCGTTCGAGGAGTCGGAAGTATCCCTCGTTTTCCTTAGCTAACCCTCCCCCACGGCGCAAAGCACGCAAGAGACAACAAGTCGCACCCATGGCTGAACAAGATGACGCCGGTCCCCCTAGGGATGACACTACACCTGTTAGAGGGTGCCTTCCATTTAGACACAGAAAGACAATTGTGTCCGACACAGCGTGTCGCTCTGTGTCGTTCTGTGTAAGCCCAAATGGAACACATAAGTTCATGAAAAATCCGCCACGGCGCACTTTCCTCGTTTTTATTTTTGTTTGGCAAGTAAATCGTAAATTTTATGTTGATAATTTCTTTAAATTAATTACACGACAACTTATAAATGCTGGGTATCTTAAAAATGAAACAATATTGTTGTAATTATAAATTAACGATCACATTTCAATTGGCGAGGGTTGGTAGCATTGTCTTAGTTGTGCCCGGCTGTGTCTAGCTGTGTCGTTGATGGAACACTTCTGTGTCGGACACAGTGTAACACTGTGTCTCTCTGTGTCTAAATGGAAGGCACCCAGAGTCTCTATCTCCGATATTCGGGATATGATGCCTGAATTCTCAGGCGATAAAGGCGACTTGAACCGGTTCATTTCGTGTTGTGATGCCGTTTTCGATATGGCCTTTGGCGAAAGAGACAGGACGCTTTTCTTCAACGTCCTAAAGACCAAAGTGCGAGGTCCCGTCTTCGACATGATTGAGTACGGAGACATTACCACCTGGGACGAGTTTAAGCTCCAACTACTAAAGCGCTACAAACTTTCTAGGACTTCTGTAAGAGAAGACCTACGAAAAGTTAAGCAGGGGCCCAAAGAAAGCGCCACCGATTATTCGCAGCGAGTAATGCGGCTATTTGGCGAATTAAACAAGGCTACACAACTAGCCATCCCAGATCAGCAGGCCAGAGCAGCGTTGGTCAAAGAAAACGAGAGGGAGGCAATTATCGCCTTCGAAAATGGGCTCAGGGGTGAGAGGCTACAAACCCTCGCACAAGCACGAGACGCTGAGGATTTGTCCTCCTTAGTGGACTATATAATAGAACGAGCTTCTCGTATTGAAGATAGGTTCCAAAAGGACATAAACTTAGAGGGAACGAAACAAATTCCACAGTGCGAGGTGTGTCGGAAGAAGGGACACACTAGAGAAACTTGTTATCGCAATAAGGTAATACCAAGTTTCAGCAATACCGCCGTAAAGAAAGAAGTGCGACGATTGTTCTGCACGTACTGTGAGAGACCAAACCATGACATCAGCGAGTGTCGGACTATACGCGCTGACCGTAATCGCAGGCGCAGGCATGCAAAGCAGGCGATGGGAAAACAACTCCCGACAGGTTGGACACCCCGAACAGATGAGCCTCGCTAGACATCAACCGGACAACCGATCCCCACCCGGCAATTTGGACACCCGCTCAAGTTACAAAAAGGTGCGTGTCCTTAATCAGGAAGAGTACGAGTCGGGAAACGAGGATACGCGAGAAGGAATGTCCGGCGTTCCAGCTCGCCATTTCGAAGTGCAAGCCGAAGTACATCCCCGCAATTAAAAGTCACGGTGGAAGTCCCCGTCACTATCACGAAATGTGGTGTCACAACTATTCTCCCCTTCTCTTTAGCAAAGAAGGGCAAATCTTCCTTTCTCATCGACTCGGGTTCCGAAGTTAGCCTACATAAGCTTGCCCCCACTTCCGAAGATTGCTTGGTTGACGTTCGTCAGAGGTGCACGATCACCTCTATTTTTAAAGAGAGCGTACAATCTGAAGGACTATCTCACGGAAGTTTGGAATTAGGCAATGGTAGCTACGATCTAGATATCTCGCATCCCTTCCATATATTAAGGGATGATGAGGGTCTTCTATCGACCGATGGGTTATTAGGACACGATTTTATAGACGAATATGATTGTGACGTCATGTATTCGAGAGATGTTATGGTAATCCACATACCCGTTGACATTGCCCGCAGACAATTACCCCTTTTGACAACACGCAACAATTTACATCCCGAACGAGATAAGCTCCCCATAAAAGCTCCATTAATTAATAAAAAAGACCCATTAGCGGCAACCTACAAGAACCCATTTTCGGAGCCAGCTGAAGCAAACAGCGTCCGAAATGGCAAAATCAAAGAAATACCCCCGAGAGGCAAAGTGACCCAAAGGGAAGACCTCAGTGAAGGTATACTACATAATAATATTAACACAGTTAATAAAATTAATGGATATTTACCCACCAGCGTAAAGTCAAACGACTGCGTGGAAGATGAGCTACCAGAAAACTTAATCAAAATAAATAAACAAGGGAACACGGCTTACGGGGATACAGAAGCGATATCAACGTTCGAAGAAGAGGCGACTAATGCCCCTTATTATGTACACGTAATAAAAGAAAGCCGAGGCAGGGACCCCGGCAAGATCACTTATAAATCAGATCGCGCTAACAGAAATGATTGCATAGAGAGTAAAACCTTCAAAGGGAAAAGGACAAAAGAACCAATTGCGATACAGACACATGACCACACAGCTTACGGAGACACCACTGTAATCACGGCGACGAGGAAGCAACTAACAGGAGAACACGTTCAAGCGCCGGTGGAAGAAGTAAAAACAAACCCACTTAATTTAGAAAGCTCTGCCGATAGTGACAATAGCAAACATATTCCCAAGCTTCGCGAAAAGCTTACAAAGCTCACAATCCCAGCTCGATCAGAAGCTATCTTCGAGATTCCAGCTGAAGGAAATACTGCACGAGTCTGTGCCAAAAAACTCATTGGTCCGGGAATTTATCTTGGGGACTGTATCACACGCCCTATGGGTGGATATGCTAGGGTAGCAGTAATGAATGCTAATGAGAACGACGTCGAAATCTTTCCTGCTAATGTAGATCCCGACTGGACAGACCTCGACAATTATTACGTGGCCCAGGCCGATTTCGGCAGAGACTCTGTACATAAAAGGTTAGAAAAATTAGAAAACCTCCTCAGCCTCGACCACTGTAACGACGAAGAGCGCTGTAATATTGTGAACATTTGTAGAAAATATAACGATCTTTTCCACCTAGAAGGTGATTGCCTCACGTTCACTGACGCCCTCACGCACACCATACCCACTTTGGTGGATAAGCCACCCATATACACAAAGCCATATCGGCTCCCTGAGTCCCAAAGGGATGAAATTAATAGGCAAATTAAAGAAATGCTAGATGACGGCATAATAAGCCCAAGTAGTAGTCCCTGGAATGCACCACTACTGTTGGTTCCCAAAAAGCAGGATGCCAACGGCAATAAAAAATGGAGAGTGGTGGTGGACTTCAGGAGACTAAATGAGATCACCATCGGAGACGCGCATCCCCTGCCGAACATCACTGATATTCTGGACCAGTTGGGCAAATCCAAATATTTTACTACTTTGGATTTGGCCAGCGGCTTCCATCAAATTGCAGTGGATGAGGTAGACAAAGAGAAGACCGCTTTTAGTACCCCGTTCGGACATTACCACTTTAATCGTATGCCTTTCGGACTTAAAACAGCGCCAGCCACTTTCCAGCGGCTGATGAACACGGTACTAACCGGTCTCCAAGGGTTGCGATGTTTCGTCTACTTGGACGATATAGTTGTCTATGGGTATGACCATAATAAGAAATTGGAGGAAGTGCTAATGAGGTTGAGACAGAACAACTTAAAGCTCCAACCCGAAAAGTGCCATTTCTTAAGGAAAGAAATCACATATTTAGGACACGTCGTCAGTTCAGAAGGTGTGCAACCCGATCCAACGAAAATAGAAGCTGTAAAAACGTACCCAGTACCGAAAAAGTTTAATCTAAAAGGTTGAAAGGAGTATCGGAGTAGTAATTAAATAGAAAAGAGTTTAAGAAGTTAATTTAGACAATAAAAAGGTTAAAGAAGTGACAAGAAATGTTAAAAGTAAATGTTAATTAAACAGAATTAAAAATAAGACTAAAGGTGGAATAATAAAATAAAAGGCGAACACTCAATAAAAAATACGTGTTTAATTTATTTTTGTGATCCCAAAAGAAGGGGCAGGTGTACTTCTCGAAAAATTCGAAAGCACTCCCTTGTCCCTGTCGTGCGGTGAACGTCAAAATCAAAAAGGCACCACAAGTATTTACCTTTGAGTACGTACAGAACTGCTCATCGATGAGCCCTTATATAACGCATTACAAGAGAAGGCAGATAGTAAGGGGCAATCCAGAATTCGACCCAACGAAGATAGAAATTTACCCGATGATTCATTTGTTTTCGTATTTTTGTAATGGTGTTTGAGTCATCGGACAAATTTCTAACTTCTTTGGGTTTAATTCTGGATTACCCCTTACCATCTGCCTCTCTTGTAATGCGTTATATAAGGGCTCTTCTAACACCTAAGAAAATATGGGTACCCCTTACCAGATGACTACTTATATCAGTGCTCCATCGGTAAGTGCTACCTAGAATTCCTACTGGGAAGTGCCGTTGATGCAAATCAACTCTTGGTCACCGAAACCAATAACGAAAATTGGTCGCGGTAGGCCCAAGCCAAATTAACCGGGCTAGGCAAGTCAACAATGGCATAAACAGCAATTTGTTTCGCGCTGCTAGCTAACTTATCACTGCTTTTTGGCGTAGCTAAAATGTGGCACAGCCAAAATGAATTGCTCCGTTTCGCCTGTTCAAAATTGTGGGCTCAAGCATCAACCCAGTAGGACTTGTAAGCTTACAGAAGTACTGAAATGAGCCCTTACTAGTAAGGGTAGGCCTTACCATACCCGTTACAGAAGTACTTATTTTTACACACGATGTCATAGGAGGTAAGGCCTTACTTTTTTACTTTCCTTAGAGTAGTTATATAAGTACTTACCTTTGAGTACGTACAGAACTGCTCATCGATGAGCCCTTATATAACGCATTACAAGAGAAGGCAGATGGTAAGGAGTAATCCAGAATTAGACCCAAAGAAGTCAGAAATTTGCCCGATGACTCATTTGTTTTCGTATTTTTGTAAAGGGATTTGAGTCATCGGAAGAATTTCTAACTTCTTTGGGTCTAATTCTGGATTACTCCTTACCATCTGCCTTCCCGAGTAAAAATAAAAAACGGCCTTATAAAGGGCGAACACCGGCCGCTTGGCTTTTTAAGGGGCATATGATGGTCGTAGAGTTTTTAACCATTTTTAATGGGAGCACATACGGCCTTACGACGCACAGTGGGCTAGATAAGGGAAAAGGTGGACAAAAATATAATGAGTTGTCGCGTACATTCGAAATTTAGGTTTCAGCGGTTTTTCACATCGCTGATCACGAATCCGTAACGGTTTAGCCGTTAGGGCGTTTTGAAGTTTTTTTTGTTAGAGTTATACATATCACCCTGTATTTGTGTAACCGTATAACCTATTTTCATGAATAAGGTATCAGTATACGCAGAATAATCCTACCTATCTAAAACTTTAAAAGTGGCGGTTCCACCTCACCAACTTCCAGAGTTATGAGTTGTCAAAGTCAAAATTTTGGTTTTTTTTCTGCGAGCGGAAAGCGAGCTGCGTTATGCACACACCCATTTAAAACCCATTGAGAGTTCTATAAGCGAGTATGCGCAGCTATGCTCTACTCTACCATCTACGCTGCGTACTGCACTCACCCTAACAGATGACTACTTATATCAGTGCTCCATCGGTAAGCGCTACCTAGAATTAATACTGGGAAGGATAGCAGCAAGGAATGCGCTGTAACGGACGCGGCTGGCTGCCTGCTGGATGAGCGGGCGACTTTTGATGGGAAAAAGGAGTCGAATTTTAGTCTTGAGAGAGGACGGCGGTTTTTTTTTGGTTTCTAGTATCTTATCTTGCTCGAGACGAGGGATTTTATTATTTTTCTTTTCGGAAAACCGCGAGAAAGGAGTCTAACGGCGACTATTAAGCGAAGAACACAGAGTCTTAACGGGCAGGTGGAAAATCTGGATTTACGGTTTTTTTGGCACGAAAAAAAACATATATATTTTTTTCTTTTGAGTTACTCAAGATTAAAGCTTATGAGTGTGCGGTTTTTTTTACGACCAATGATAATTAAACAACAGTTAACTTGAATTATTACTAACATGTACTCGGGGTCGGTATCAGATTTTGAACGAAGGGAGTCGATCCCGGCAGCGAAAGGTTCTGCACGGTTTTTTCGTGGGCGATTTGAATTTTGGTTTGATTATTGATTGATTCGCAGGTTGTCGATTGATTTATTGATTATTGAAAAATTAACAATTTCTTTTAATTGCTTATGTATAAATTGGGTAAAGTGTATTAATGTGAAAATAGTGCCCTGTGAAAATAAATTCCATTATACAAAGTGAAGATATTTATTTTGCGACATTGGTACTAGAGGGCTTTGGGTTCTGAAATAAGTGGTCGAGAAGATATGTTCGCTCTGAAATTGTGATTGTGGCTTCGTGCGGAAATGAGTTTCGTTACAGATAAACTATGTTATTAATAACATTATCTAAAACTATTCTGCTGCAATAATACAATCACTTGATCTGAATGATTCAATTTGTAAATGGAGAAAAAGTGATGCTTATTTACTGTATATATCGGAAATACTTGCCTCTTAGTGTCTTCTTTAATGGAATTTAGTGGTTCTATGAAGTTACAGTTATAGCAACGACATACAGCGGCGAACTAACTGCAAAGGAATGTCGTGAAAAGTGTGGGATATTAATATCACGCAGGCTAGTAATGATTATAATCATTAATTTAATTGAATGAATAATACAAATTTAAATAAATCAATAATATAAATTTATATAAATAAATATCAAGAATTTAATTGCATGAATAATATAAATTTAAATAAATCAATAATATGAATTTAAATAAATAAATAAATAAATAACAGGAATTTATTTGAATACATAATGTAAACTTAAATAAATAATTAACATAGCTTTAAACAAATAAATACCATGAATTAAATTGAATAACTAATATAAACTTGAATAAATAAATAATAAAACCTTAAATAAATAAATAACAAAAAATGGCGGAGTAACAAGACTCCCTGAAGGGGTGTCCCGGACTAATGATGTCCCACTCCAGGTAAGTGCTATGCAACTAAATTTTTTTGTTTGACATCAGGCAGCCCATACAATGATTGTCGTCCAGTAACCACCCTTTCTCTCTTTTCTCCCCCCCCCCTTTGCCCCTCTCGTAGGCCCAGGACGTAGTTCCTCCCCCTTATCGCCCTATTTGGATTTTGTTTTATTTTAAAGGCACGAGTTGTTGTTCAGTTAACTGTCAACCCTATTTACATCCTGACACCACGAACCCCACCCCATCCGGCGAGCTAGTTTGAGCTTCGCATGTCGTGCCGCAGCCGGCGCAATGGATGTAGGTAGCTTCCGCGATACTTCCCCGACGGTCGAACCGTCCGAGCCACCTCTTTCTTTGAATCCCTTTCCCCAAATTTTTTTTGTAACGTTAGTATCTCTGGCCTTTATGGCATCTTCCCGTCGTCGGGCCCCGGCACAAATTTTATCCCCGGCATTTACAAATGGCGCCCAAAGCAGGCTAGTGAATTATAACTTTGTTTTGATTCTCTGGTCTCGTTATCATAGCTCGAAAACGTCTGTTTGTCATCTATTGACATTAACTTCCTTAGATTCGGCATTTTGTTTCCTTCTATAGTAAACTTCCCTTCCGAGCTATGTTTTTCATCTTAGTAATTTCCAATTTAGATTCGTCGATGCTTAGTTTTTTGTTAATTTGTGGCTCAGGCCAGCGAGAGGAGCCAGGAGTGGACTTCCTTCATTCTCTTGGTCCATTTTCAGTCCAAGTCCCTCCGGCTTCTAGGAACGGGGCGAAGGCATTTACCGCGGTGCCCTAGCGCTCATCCTTTCTTCTTCTTCTTTCCTATCCTTCTTCTTCTTCACTCATTTCACCTTTAATCTCTTTCTGCGGTAGCCTCCCAATCTCATTTACGGTTCCTGCCATGGAGACTCAAGTCTGGTTAACAGGCGTTATACCGCCTGACTCTGTGCGAGCCTTCCCTGACAGGGACCATCACTCTTTAGTTTTATTTTCTTGTCTGGTAGTATTGACGGATGAGTGCCTGGACGTCGGACCTGCCCCGTCAAGGCTAACAGGCGTTCTATCGCCTGGCGCTGCGACAGGGTCGACGTCCTGATATGCATCCGCCCCCGGCTGTTTGACCGTTCTGACACTTCACCTTCCTGGGACTCAGCAGAGTTGCTGACCAGTTGTGACTGGGTGTCAGAGCGATCTCCTTTAGTACTCAAGGAAGGTTTCTATCTCTTCTTTTTTCACTCCTTCTTCTTTTGTGGTCACTGGGACCGGTCATCGTTTTGGGTTGCCGGATGTCAGGCAATAGGAATTTCGTGATGCAGATGGTGTTAGACATTAGCCTGACACCACCCTAATCACCGATCCCGCAAGTGGAGGCAGTTGGTGCTCCTGATGACGCGGATGCCACTCGGTCCTGAGTGCAGGCCGACTGTCATCGGCGCCATCAGCCACCGTAGCCTTGGGGAGGTCATTCTTCCTCTGGGGCCACACTCACCAAAAACTTGATAAAACAAATATATAAATTCAATAGCCATTTCATATTTGAAGGTTTACATATCTGCTACATTATTAATTAAATTTTTGATTCTCGTTAATTTCCTAATTGTTGAATTCAGTAACGGAAAGAAAATAAAAACACTAAATTGATTCTTCTTCTGTATAGGCTTAAGGGAAGAAAAAAGACATTCTTTTCACCTTTATATGGTACACGTTGCTCAGTATTTATTTGGATTTTTTTGGATGTCTCTTCCTATTTAGTGGAGATGTAGAAAATGTGGTTTGGTTTCTCACTGATTTTTTTTATTAATTAGTGTTCCTAATTAAAATTATTGGAAGGTCACGACAAATCATTAACAAAAATTTTATTATATTCTTATTTTTTTTATTTTGATCATCAACAAACAAAAAAAAACACAGCACCCATTTATTTACTGTTGTTATCATATTTAACAACCTAACTAATTTAACGACCTATTTCAAAAACAAGAAATCTTTTTTCATCAATACCTCTCTTATTTAGTGAAAATTTCCCTATCTGCTGGTCGATTTCGCAACCATGTCAAAACCCAGAAATGAGAAAGGGCAATTTGTCTCCGATAAAGGAAATTAAGGAGCCGATGATAACACTCCATCTGAGGACGGCGATCCGGAACGTGACACCGTGTTGACAGCGCTGACCGAATAAGTAGCGGCCTTGCAACACGAAGTGGAAAGGCTGAAACAACGCCCCCCGGAATCATCCCTAAATGAGACTGCAATTAACTTTCTTCACCCCCTACATCGGCCGGGGGTGGGCCTAGTGGCATTCATCCGTGGTCCAGCAGCATAGGCGAGCGCGCCCATTACCGCCCTGAATATTCCGGCCCTACCTACAGGCAGAAGTCGCCAGTCTTGAACTGGAACCTACAGTTCACGGGTCGTCCGGGAGAAACCTCGGCAGAGGAATTTCTCTATCGGCTCGACACCCGAGCTTGAGATAATGACGTATCATCGCGGGATATGGTGCGGAATGTGGCCGCTCTGTTGTCAGGACCCGCTGAGGACTGGTACTGGAGCCAGTTTCGCCGACAACAGTGCAATCCCTTGTGGGCAGATTTCAAGTCAGGCCTATTAGACCAGTTCGGAGGAATTGAAACCGACTATGAAATAATAAAACAAATTCTGGAGACTAAACAATTCAGCCAGACCTACGACACTTACGCGTCAATAATGATAGCCCTATCGAACCGCCTAACGCGCCCGATGCCTTCCATCGAGCTGGTGCGTATCATCATGGCCAACCTAAACGCGACCCTGGGGACTGCCATAATAGGATCTACCTACGCGGATGTACGCCAGCTCCGCGAAGCGTGCATCCGTGTGGAGAGATGGCAAAAGGCCAAGAAGGAGGAGAGTCGCCCTTCGCACCGAGTGCATGAATTGGACGACTTACACCCACAGCAACCGGCCTTGTCCTATCCCAACTACATTCACGACGCACCACCACCTGCAGTACGAAAGATGAGGGTCGACGCCACTCCGCGCCGCCCAGTCACGTGTTGGAACTGTCAGCAAGAGGGACACTCGTTCTCGGATTGCCCTTCCCCACATCGGAAGATCTTCTGCTATAGATGTGGGCGCCCCGAAGTTTACACCCCTTCTTGTCCAGTCTGTTCGGGAAACCGGAACCTGGGTGCGAGGCCCCGGGGAGGTTCGCGCCCGACCTAGTCCCTGAAAATCCCCCCCTTATACCTGATTTATCTATCAGCGTGTCTGACGTCTCTGACCTGTCGATAATGGAATCTTTGCCGGACTTCCCTTCTCCAAAGGCCAGAGCCTCCTTTATGCGACGATGGGCCAACTACCACCAGGTCCGTAAATGAATCTTTGGGGAAAGCGACGTGGCGCAGCCCAACGCTAAAACCCCACGCATCCGCCAGAAGACCACAGAGAAGCGTATTCTCACCAAGCGAGTCCTTTCAACGATACTTACTGACGCCAATGATGAACGACCATTCGCCAATGTGCGAATTTTGGGCGAAACGGTTCTCGGCTTGCTGGACAGTGGGGCAAGCATTCGTTGCCTGGGAAGAGGGGCAAAGTCGTTCCTCCAAAATCACCCAGAGGCACAGCTAAAGCGTTTGCGTACCTCTGTCCAGACAGCCGACGCGCAGTGGGACAGAATCCCAAAAAGCTGGTCAAAACTCCTAAAATGAAGATTCTATTTCGGGACTTTCTCTTTGCGGAATTTTAAGTAGGGGCCCCGAGGGTCCTCGGGGTACAGGTGCGTTTTCTCCCTTTGTAGGATCAGTTCGAAAGTGGCCGTTACACGAGACGCAGCTATCGAAATTTCTAACACATATTGTGCATTGAAAATAACTATTTGTTAAATAGTGCCAATTAGTGCTTTTGAAAAGTTTAAAAATGGATTCTGTTCATGAAGGTGAGTGGAATTAAATCGAATATCGTAAAATATTCATTGCAGAATTATTGATATGAATTTAAATAAATCAACTTTTTTGCAAAACGCAGAGAAAAACTAATTTTTCAAATAACTTAAAGTTTATTAGTCGTCCTCGCTCGTTTTCTAAAATTTTTTTTTACTTGTCATAGTCTAAAGAAAAAAACAAGAAGTAAATTAAAGTGCGAATTTGGAGATACAATTTTTTTTCTGAAATCGCGCAAAAATCGTTGCACAGCAGGGGGTAATGAAACCGACAAAAAGTTCCGAAATGGCAAGGAATCTCTTGAAAACTATATAACAGGGGGTTTTCGAGGTCGCTGAATACGAATTTGACATTATTTTTTCAAAAAACAAAATGGCGTATCCAATATGGCGGACGACCACATGAACAAATGCATATTCGCGGATAAAATTCAGTACCCGGGGTTTTCGAGGTCGCTGATCACGAATTTGATATTATTTTTTTAATAAACAAAATGGCGGATCCAATATGGCGGACGGCCACATGATAAAATTCATATTTGCGAATGAAACTCGGTATTGGGGGTTTTCGAGGTCGCTGATTACGAATATGATATTATTTTTTCGAAAAACAAAATGGCGGATCCAATATGTCGGACGGTCACATGAAAAAATGCAAATTCGATATCCGGGGGTTTTCGAGGCTGCTGATTACGAATTAAATATTATTTTTAAAATTTTTTTGTATTTGCCGGGGCATATCGAGTATCGGTTTTTCCTGCGTTTTAATGCTTTTCTTTGTTATTAAATTGTAGTCGAAGCGACTAAATTTAAAGTTTTTTATGTTTTCAGGAATCCAAAGAGTACTTCAATTAACACGAAAAGAGATCTTCTGCCTAATTAAAGATGCTCTTTATACTGAATCTGCTGACAAATTAGCTCTCACTATTGAGAAGTACATGACGCTCCAATTGGGATTCGCACACTTCATGACTGAAGAAGTGAAGAAAAATTTTAAATACGTCATGTACAAATTGCGTACTTTATGGAAAGAGGTTCGCCGGAAAGAAGAGTGGTTTTCAACAAGAATGCGGATTGGCTGAGCGGTCAATTGATGCTATCGGAGGACGGATCTTCTCAAAGTACTGCGGAGACAAAGGCAATCGGTGGTCGACCTTCTACAAGTTTTTCGGATCCAAGGTCCAAAAGGCGAAAAACCGAGGAATTGAGAAAAGACCACAGCCTTGAAGAACTCTCTTATGCTACGCGGATGAGCCTACATGCAAGTGGGAAAGTTGCCGCTGCGCAGGTATTAAAGAACGTCACAGCGGGGAGTCCGTCTAAGGCATCGTCCTACCTGCCGTCTTCTAAGACAATTGTCCTACCTGCCGTCTTATATAAAGGAAATGGGGGTCGATAAAGCTAATTAAATTAACAGATTAGTAAATATATAAGCGGAAGTGCCCTTAAAATCACTTTTCGCAGTATCAAAAAATTAATTTTGTTACATTTCTATGTACATAAGGGCTCCCTTATATACCTGAAGTATATAAGTAATGTATATAAAGGAAATGGGGGTCGATAAAGCTAAATAAATTAACAGACTAGTAAATATATAAGCGGAAGTGCCTTCAAAATCACTTTTCGCAGTATCAAAAAATTAAATTTGTTACATTTCTATGTACATAAGGGCTCCCTTATATACCTGAAGTATATAAGTAATGTATATAAAGGAAATGGGAGTCGATAAAGCTAATTAAATTAACAGACTAGTAAATATATAAGCGGAAGTGCCTTCAAAATCACTTTTCGCAGTATCAAAAAATTAAATTTGTTACATTTCTATGTACATAAGGGCTCCCTTATATACCTGAAGTATATAAGTAATGTATATAAAGGAAATGGGGGTCGATAAAGCTAATTAAATTAACAGATTAGTAAATATATAAGCGGAAGTGCCCTTAAAATCACTATTCAAGTAGTCGAAATGTGAATTTTTTTACATAACTATGTACAAAAGCACTACCCTACATACCTAGAAGTATATAAGCATTGTATATAAAGGATATAGGGGTCGATAAAGCTAATTAAACACCTTGTCCTAGAGTCGAGGAAAAAAAAAGCTTATATATTTACTAAGGACAAAAGAAAGAACAATGACGCCGGAAGAAGCCTTGTCAGTTTTGGACGAAAGGTAGGTTTTCCAAAAGTAAGTATTTAGTGGTACGATCAGTAGCCTACGATATGTAACTTAAAATTTAAAATGAATCAACCGTCGAGTTTCTCAACGTGATAAATAGCCAAAAAACAGTAGTAATCGAGGAAAAATAATTTGGACGAAATCCGGCTTGAACAAGGTTGTTAAAAAAATTCATTAAGTGGCCAAAAAGTGGTATTTCCATGTTTAAGCAGTGAAAATTTTTTTTTTTGCAAAAACAAAAAATACCACGTTGTAGTGCTTAAAAAAACGAAGAAATTGAGCCTTATAAAATTTAAATCGGTTGCAAATTGTTTGCAGAAAAAATTAAAAACGGCGAAAAAGTGCCGTTTTCCACTATTTAATTACCGGGCCCCATTTCATCGTAGGGACTTTTTACAAGGCTTAAAATGTAGCATTTTGATACTTCTACAAGTAAAAAAATTTTCGTTAAAAAATAATCATTACATTTTGCGTTATTAGCAATAATGTAAAAACAGGGACTTTAGTAATATCGCTCCCATTTGGCTAATAATGGTCCTAGGGCGATTTTTCAAACGGCTATTTGTTCGCGAAGATTTTCTCTACAAATCGTATATAATGAGAAGTATATCATGAAGGGGTAAGTGCCATAAAAATGCCCCTGAAAAAACGCCTTTTTACGCTCCGAGCGCTCGGAATCAGGAGCGGCGGAGAGAGTGGGGGAAACCTCTCGCAGTATGGTAATTGTTACACGGGATATGTTAAAAAAAATTATATATGTATTAATAGTTATTTATTTGTAGAAAAATTACATAATGGTTACATGTATTATTATCACGTTTCAATCAAATTACTTAATTTTCATTTACTTATGTATATTAACACGTATTTCAATAATTATATTAATCATCATCATCACCCAAGCCTTCATTCATTTGTTCCGGTTCTGTTTCAGTTTCAGAGTTGAGCAACTGTCATCAACGGTTCGAGAGTGCCAGTTACTGTTTTTTTCCAACCAAAATATGTCGCCGGTAGTTTATTTCCTAGCCAAGCTTGCACTTGTAGATAAACGCGCAGACAGTGTTGCTTCGCGGCCTCTTCGGTTGGTGGTAGCAGCTCTAATTTTGCCTTGTTCGTGATGAGAAACCTCTAAATAATATATAACGCAACTCGCTCAGTGTTTTATGATCCTTCGCGGTATTATACAGTCTCTCAATCAATTTGATGCCATTTACAGCTATCTCCGACAAACTGGCATCTTTGGAGTAAAAAATATCTATTGCATCTTTAATAGCCTGCTCTCGATTGGCTAGGAAATAAACTACCGGCGACAAATTTTGGTTGAAAAAAACAGTAACTGGCACTCTCGAACCGTTGATGACAGTTGCTCAACTCTTTCCGCAAGAAATTGTGAAAAACATTAGTTGCCAATGTAAAACAGGCTGCAAAAAAAAACATGCACGTGCAAGAAGCATGGTCTGCACTGCACTGCATTTTGTACCAAGTGTCACGGCGAATCGTGTGAAAATCGGAAAGAAATAATTTATTTACTTGACGAAGATTCTTTGGATAATGACGAGGTTAATGAGTTACATGAGTTGCTTGCAAATACAGAAACTCAAGATACTGAAACAGAACCGGAACAAATGAATGAAGGCTTGGGTGATGATGATGATTAATATAATTATTGAAATACGTGTTAATATACATAAGTAAATGAAAATTAAGTAATTTGATTGAAACGTGATAATAATACATGTAACCATTATGTAATTTTTCTACAAATAAATAACTATTAATACATATATAATTTTTTTTAACATATCCCGTGTAACAATTACCATACTGCGAGAGGTTTCCCCCACTCTCTCCGCCGCTCCTGATTCCGAGCGCTCGGAGCGTAAAAAGGCGTTTTTCAGGGGCATTTTTATGGCACTTACCTCCGAAACATAAGAAATCGATCTGGAGCGAACTTGACATAGTACGCATAGAAAAATTAATTGATTTTATATAAAGCACCTTAATGTTAATGTGGTCAAGTATGTACATGTTTTCACAGTTTGCTATATTAATATTCGTCAAAAAATGACGTCATTCTATGCTATGTTCATGTCAATCTAGTTTTCATCCCACTTATTGCCCGCTAATAAAAGTAGTTTTTCTACGTTTTCACCAAGCAGGTTACTCCGCCGATCTGCGTATATTTGTCCAGCGGCACTAAGCAACACGAACTCACCCGACTTAAGCGCGACAATTCACGAGCACTGAGTTTCGGCGCGAACGAAGTTTCGGCCAATTATTGGCCGAAACCGAAACTATGGCCGAAACTATATTTTATCGCCGAAACTGGCCGAAACCGAAACCGAATCTTCGGTTGGACTACAGATTTTGATATTTGGAGATATTTTTGAGATAAAATATTTGCTGGAGATAACCGAAGTTGAAACCCAATTAGAAACTTATATAAACCTTTATTAAAATTTATCATTAAGAAAATAATATTTTTAGTTTAATCATTAATGATCTTCCAGCGGTTGTCACGAACTGTAATATTCATATGTATGCTGACGACGTTCAGGTCTATCTTACAATGCCTAAAGATAAGCTTGAGGTTGGGACCGCAGACCTGCAAAACATCCTTGACTGGTCTTCATCTAATCTGCTGATTCTCAATCCTGCTAAGTCCCAGTTTATTGTTTTTTCCAACTCCTCTATTTCTGGCTTCGACCTTCCACAAGTATCACTGGGCCACACTCACATTGAACGTGTGAACAAAGTTAAAACCCTTGGTGTTATTCTAAATGACAGAATGACCTGTTGCGACCACATACGACATCCTCGGAGCAAAAGCGGGCTAAAATAACAAAGAGAGCGAAAACGGTTCGGTAATTTTTTTAGCGCAAAACAGGAATATCTTCGTGTTCTTAGAGTAAAAATGGTATAACTATACTTCAGCGCAAGAACGGTGTATCAAAAAACCGAGAGGAAAAGCGGGTTAACTTTTTATTCCGCTTTTGCTCTTAATGAAAATTTATCTCTGCTCTGCTCTTAATATAATTTATATTGGGGGCCTCGGTAGTCTAGGGAGTAAGGCGGCTGGCTACTATCCCAGAGGTCCCGGGTTCGAATCCCGGCAGAGCCCCACGATCCTTCGCCGTTCCCACCTTCTTTCTTCTTCCCCCCTTACATTCCTCATTCCCCCTGTCATAGCCTTCCGCTAGCACTGCCCCGCTCCACCAAGCGCATGTCATCGGTTGGTTGATAGGATTCAACTCGTTTCAGGAGGCATAACACTCCAGCGAGTTGTTTCTCATTGCCCCGATGCCAGAGTCGCGATAGAAATGGTTGGGGTTAGGTGGTTGTGGCAGTTCCTTCCTACTTCTCTCTTCCTCTTCACTATCTATCGACTAGAGCTTGCTGTTTGACATTGTTTTCATTAAAAATGCTTTTGCTTATACTTTTACCAATAAAAGCATAACCAAAGCGTCAACCTCCTTTACTCGAATTTTCCGTAACTCGAAGATTTTTTACAGTCCCTTGCAATTAATGAGGTTCCAATATAGTTTTTGCATTTTTACAATTTTTTTTTCATTACTGAGGTTAATTTTTGCAACAATAAAACATTTTTGTTATTTTTGAAGTTTTCGTTTTTCATATTTTTCGAAATTATAGAATTTTTCACTTAGAATTAAAACGTACATTTTTACGATTGTTGTAATTTTTCACTTTTTATTACAATTGTTATAGTTTGTCCCAAGTTTGTCCACTTTCTGAATTTTTATCTTTAATTTTAGGGTGAATATTCTTCATTTTTTCCGTTCAGTCATGCCATTTTTGTATGGCCTTAATTTCTAAAAAAAATTTCTATTTTTATTTAATTCTTAGATTTGACACTTTTACTTTCAAAATGATCGCCCTTTTCATTTTAATAGAAATACAATAAGTTTGCAGTTTTGACAAAAATATCTGCAGTTTTTGACTTTGATGTTTGCAATTTTTGAAATGTAGTTAAAAATTCGGAATTTATGAAAAATTGAACATTTTTTCTACTACTACTGTTATGTAAAAAAACGTAAATTGAGAAAATTCATAAAATGCATAAATTACGGAAATAATTAGATACATGCTGAAAATTGGCAGAGAGGGTTCTTAATAAGAGGTTATAAAGTCTACCAATTTTCTACCCAAGGAAGCCCAAGGAGGTGGGTTTAGCCCTCAAAATGGGTATTTTTGGATTTTTCTGCAATTTTGTTAGCTAAAGGATAAAAATGGGCAGAGATCTTCCTTTTAGGGTTCTCAATAAGAGGTATTAAAGTCTACCGATTATCCACAATGGGAAACCCCAATTTTGGTGTTTTGCTCCCAAAATGGATATTTTTCGACATTTCTGCAATATTTTTGCAATGTTGCTTATTATCTTTTTGTTTTTTTTTCAATTTTAAGTACAATATCTGATATCTTATGAAAAAAGATTTTCGTTTTTTTGGTTTTGGCCGAAAGTCTTGGAAAAAAGTTATATGTCCCTTATTAACCCCGTGTTCTTTTAATGAACTGGGTTTTGAGAGCTTTTGAGTTCCCATACAAAATCGAAAACCCAGGTTTTATCTGGGTCTTCTGGTTCTTCGATTTTGTATGGGAACTCAAAAGCTCCTCAAAAGCTCTCAAAACCCAGTTCATTAAAAGAACACGGGGTTCGAAAGGTGAAATGCGTAAAACTGAAAAATCTGATCTTTACGATGAATTTAAAATTGTAGACGAATCTACATTAAGGGATACAGAGGTAATTGATCTTGTGTTATTGTTTTTGATGGTTATAATGATAACACTAGCACTAAAGAGTCTATGAGCAGCGACGCAGAAATGCTCTTCTCCAGATTTTAAAATACAGAACGTCTCTGAAGTTACTATAAATCAGCAAAATTTCCTATTAAATGCATTTAATAAAGAACAGATTATTCAATTGCTAACTCAAGCATTTACCGAAGAGCACATCGAATTTGGAATTGTAACAGCATATGCAGATGTTTTGATTGTGAATACTGCAATTGAAAAATCGTATGCAATGCAAGCAACTACTTTAGGAGAGGATGTACTTGTTCTTTTAACTGCATTAACTCCAACACAAAATGATATTTATTTTTTGAGCTAAGAAGTAGTAAAGTCAAACCAAAATTTAGATGTATTCAATAATGTCGAATCCACTTATGAAGAACTACAAAAGGCCGGTGAAACTTGATTCTTATAAAACTGGAAAGCATTCATTGAATGAACAAAGATATTATGCATTTAAACAGTCCCTTCGGAAGGAGAAATCAATGTTTCACTCATTTAGGGCATACCAACAGGTACAATGTTGGCTTGGGAATGAAAAAATCCAAGTGAATGGGGTTAGGACCTGAAAATGGATTTTACGAGCCTATGGAAACTCAACAAGAACCAGAACTATATGTACACATGTGTATCTTATATATTTATTTATTCAATAACTCAAGCAGATACAATTTTTCTAACAATAGGCGTAAAAAAAGAGAAAATCTTCGTTTTCTCTAAGATTTAAGATAGAACTTGAATAAAAAAATATCATTGGGATAAAAAAACACTAAAAAAATCGAAAAATACCGATTTTGGAGCCTAAAACTCCCGCTAGAAAAGGGGTTTCTCGAGGTGGGTTAATACGTCTTATTAAGAACCCTAAAAAGAAGATCTCTGCCCCTTTTTAGCCTTTAACTAACTTACTAACAAATTGCAGAAAAATCGAATAATACCCATTTTGAGGTCTAAAAACCCCTAAAAAGTGGTCTTTCCTTATTAATAACCCTAAAAGAAAGCTCTCTGCCAAAGGAGATTGGTCATAGGAGCCCCAGGCCCGGCGCAAAAGAAAAGCATCTCAGATTATCGGTTATAATGAGTATTGAAATTCTGTGTAGTTTTTATATCTGGTAAATGTGGCAAAGGTGTCGATATTGGCATTTATGTTTATTCAGGCGAAATACCTAATATCTCCCTGTATTTTTGTAACGCTATAACCTATTTTAACTGAACTGATACCTTACAGTGTACGCAGAATACTCCCACCTATCTAACATTGTAAAAATGAAGGTTCTAACCTACTAACTTCCAGAGTAAAGAATCCTCAAAGTCAAAATTTTGTTTTTTTTAACTAAAATATCAACTTCAACTGCCTTTTTCTCCAAAAAATACATAGTTAATCAATTTCCTAATAATAATGTCTTACAATTTTTATGCTACGGCCTTTACTTTTGAAATTATAAGCAATTTTGATATTAAAATTGACTCTATTGCTGCGTTCCAAAATTCGAGCAAAGTTCTCGCGAGTAGTTGGCTTCTCTCTCTACTCATGCCTTTGTTGAGAAGTAGGAACGAGTAGGTCAATTGCTTGCGAGAACTTTGCTCGAATTTTTGAACGCAGCTTATTTTGTACTTTTCGACAAAGCTTAGGTGAAATCGTAACGGTTTAGCTGCTAGGGCGTTTTGAAGTTTTTTTTAGAGTTTTACATATCACCCAGTATTTTTGTAACCCTATGACCTATTTTCATGAGTAAGGTATCAGTGTACGCAAAATACTCGCACCTATCTAAAATTGTCAAAATCAAGGTTCTACCCTATCAACTTCCAGAGCAATGAGTCGTCAAAGTCAAAACTTTGGTTTTTTTAACTAAAATTTCAACTAAAACCACCTTTTTCTCCAAAAAATACGTAGTTAACTGATATTTTTTTTTGCAAAATTAGAAAGCTGGTTATGGCGTTACAAAATACAGGGAGATATTAGGTATTTCGCCTGAATAAACAGAAATGCCAATATTAACACCTTTGCCACATTTACCAGATATAAAAATTATACAGAATTTCTATACTCATTATAACCGATAATCTGAGATACTTTTCTTTTGCGCCTGGTCTGGGGTAATTTTGTATGGGCTGTGACCAGTCTCCTTTCAGCCTCTACCTAATTTTTCCGCTAATTTTCCTATTTTACCTGTTACTGTAAAGATAAAAGATAAAAATGACGAAAATTTTTGTCAGAAATGCAAAAATCCCCAAATAAGTAGTCAAAAATGGGAAAATGGCAAAAACATAAAACTTACAAGTAATTACAAACACTTCAAACATAGAAAGAATTTATGTTACAAACGCGGAAATTCCAAAAAATTCATAATTTTGAGTTGCATTGTCTTGTCTAGTAAAGTGAAGGAAATGTTGTCTAAATATAGATTTCCAAGTAATAATGTAAGCAACTGCGGTATAAATAAAAACTGGGGGCAAAAGAGGTTTAAGTTTTCGGTAGAAGTTAGATTTTTTCCGTTCCGCTCTTGGTCTGAATAATAGCATAGACAAATAAAAGGAAAGATATTCCATTTCATACAAGAAAAGTGTGCACTGTCTTGTTGAGAGAGCTTTCCTATTTCCTCCATTTAAGCTTCCTCCAAATGAAAGCTGCCCCCGCTAAATCTTTATTTTCGGTGGCACTGTCAAGATATTTGAGTAAATCTTATCTGATGAGAGTAAATGGAAGGAAAAACGATAGCGATGCATGGGAGCATGGTTCTTCGAGAGCTATTCGCGTTTGCGCTTGTTTTTTTACAGGCTTTCTCATTTATGAAATCGGCATATGTACGAATGTGTATATTGTATTCTAGGTAAATTTTATTAAAGGGATTTGTTGGTGGAAATAAATGTAAACAAGAAGGAAGCTGTTAAATGTATTGTTTGATTTTTTGTTTAAATGACAAAAATCAATTACATATTTTTGGAAGTTACGATTTTGTTTTTTCAGGTCCGACTTTTCGGTTTCTACTACTTTGCAAAAGTTAGTAAAACCGTGAGTTTTGTGCGAATTTTGATTCCGTTTTGATTTATAACAATTATTTCCACAATGTGTTTATTTTGCAGATTTGGGAAAGTTTTATTTGGGTCAAAAATTCACAAAAGCAAATTATTGCGTTTTACAACGATTTGAAGATGTAAAATATCAATCATATCATGAACAAATTTAAAAATATGAAAAGTGGAAATTATTGCTTTATGGTTACTTATGGACATTCTCCCTTAATAGTGCAGCCAATATAAGAATTCTATCTAATGGCACTATAAAAAAATCCAAATAACTTCAATTTTTTTTACCTTTATTATGATGTTCTACTGACATCCTGCAAAGTATCCTAGTTTCAGGGGTCACCTTTTCTTTTATAGGGGTAAATTTTAACTTGGCGCAATTATATCAAAAACCATTTTAATCGTAAAACATGCGGGAAAGTTTCGGTGTCCCTCTAATACTAGTTTTTTGTTAAAAATAAATACTCCTTTCTTCACCACCGCAGGGGTAAAGTATTATGCGCGTTTTTGTTAAAGTGGTTTCCCCAGTAAGCTATAATTTTTCTTTCTCTTTTCTTTTACAATAGACGGGAGTCGGCGAGATCGGTAAATTTCTACCGCTCAAAAAATAAAAAATTTATTAAATAAATATAAAGACTTATAGAAAAGTTGAAGAGCTGCAGCAAAGAAAATAGAACTAACAAGGTGAATCTAGAAAGAAGGATATGTCGAAATAACTATCTCAGTAGAATAGTCAAAAGACCGCTAACTTCTTTAATTGCCTCCGCGCCATATGTTACTAAAAATTCTAAAACTTTTTGCACTATGATACTTTCTAACAAGAATTTCCATTACACATCTCCTACAACTTCCAGGTATTTTAAAGATAATTTAAACATAAATTTACCATCTATGAGCTGTTTGGATCTTTGGCAACTAATTAAAAATATTCAACCTGGTTTTAATAACACGGTTACAGAAAACTTTAAGAAGATTGTTTCATATTGGGATGTAGAAATGAAGCAAGCTGTGTTGATATCCGATTAAATTAATATTAGAAGAGAGTTAACATATGAGTCCTATAGTTCCAAAACGTTTCATTTCCACTTTCCTTACTTTTTCAGAAATAAGGAAAAACTGTTTTTCATATTTCATATTTATATGGGATAAGACACAGTTTGGAAAATACCCAGTTTTGTTTTATTAAAATGGGCAGGAAAAAAATTTTTTTACACCCTGATTTTTCAAAAATTTGAGGGCGTGGTCATAGATTCTAGCAGTGTACCTAACTCTATTTTCGATTTTTTTGGATAAGACACGATTTGGAACTATAGGACTCATATATGATCAGGTAACAGATGAAATAGTTGATTTTGTAGATACAGGTGATTTTAAAAATAAAGAACCAGCAAAGTATGTTTTTGTTTTTATGGCCCGTGATTGTCTAATAGGAAGTTCATTATTAGTTTTTTTGCCACCGATAAACCCATTAACATTAAAGTATTAACCGAAAAAGTGAAGTTGAATTTGGACTACTGTTATGAACTTGGGCTTAAAATCCGAAGTATAACCTCAGATCAGGCTTCTAACAATCACAGTTGCTTTAGTTCTCTCGGAGTAATTGAAAAGGACCCTTTTTATACGCTTTATATTAGCTTGACCTGTGTTGTATGTTGTATGTTGTATGTTTCATGTAAACAAATCTTGTAACTTGATTTTGACCCACTTCCAGGCAACGGATCAACTTCAAATTTTTCACATATGAATAGTTCGCGTGGCAATGCAATCTGACCATTTTGTAAAAAATCAAGATGGCGGTTCCAAGATGGCGGCCGAATTTTGCAATTGTTCTCTCCGACCGCCGACATGGGTATCAAATGAAAGAGTATTACAAGTAGAATACAATTAGCTATGTGGCGTTATTCAAAATTCAAAATGGCGGCCAACAAAAAATGGCGGACTACTGTTTTCTTTACAACCCACTCGATATGGGTATCAAATGAAAGGAAATGACAAGTAGAATACTATTAAATTCAAAATGGCCGCCAACACAAAATGGCGGCCTACCTTTTTCTTTACAAAACCCTCGGTATGGGTTTCAAATGAAAGGGTGTGACAATTAGAATACTATTAACTGTGTGGCGTGATTCCAAATTCAAAATGGCGGTCAACACAAAAGGGCGGTTTACCTTTTTTCTTTACAACGCCCTCGGTATGGGTATCAAATGAAAGTGTACGACGAGTATAGTACAGTTAACTGTGTGACGTCTTTTTAAATCCAATATGGCGGTCACTACAAAATGGCGGAAGACATATAATAGACTAAAAAATAGAAAATAAAAAATATATAGTTTAAAAAAACTAAAAAATACTCTTGATTTTAAAATGAACTAAAAAGTAAAAAATAATTTTGAATGTAAAGTTTCTATTGCTCCAGCCAGAATATGGAAACAACCTTCCTTTCGAAATGTAAAAAAAGCGTGGGCCGCTAGCGAAAATTTCCGGTGTTAATAAAATAAGAATCTCCCACGCTGTTTTACATTTCGAAAGGTAGGTTGTTTCCATATTCTGGCTGGAGCAATAGAAACTTTACATTCAAAATTATTTTTTACTTTTTAGTTCATTTTAAAATCAAAGCGTATTTTTTAGTTTTTTAAGCTATATATTTTATATTTTTTATTATAATAATCGCAATGTTTGATGTTCCGCATTTGTTCAAATTAGTACGTAATACTTTATTGGTAAAAGATATTCACTGAGAAGATGAAGAGTGGAACTGTGTTAAGGAACTCTATAATTTAGAAAAAAATGGTTCTACTAAAATGGTGCCGAAGCTAATTTCAAAATTTGTATGGCCCAATACTTGGGAAAAATGAAGGTTTCTTATGCTCTTTAAGTTTTAAGTAACACAGTTTGTGCTGGTCTTAAAACTGCTTTGGAATTAAATTTGCTTAGCCCTAAGGTTACATCAGTTACTATTTCTACTTCCGATTTCTTTTCAAAACTCAATAACTTGTTCCATTGTCTCAATAGTAAAGAACCTTTTAGTAGAAATTGTATAAGTGTGGATTAACTCAAACAAATACTCCAGGGAAATATCATACTGAAATGCTAGATTACATCCAATCAATTTCATTTTAGAACAAAAACAAAACATTTTGGATTGGGGGATTTATTTTGACTCTAAAATCCATTATTCTTTTAACTGATGAAATATTAAATGAGTTTCCCAATAAAGATTTTGTTCTGACATCGAAATTTAACCAAGACCCAATTGAAAACCTATTTGCCTTAGAACGATCAAGAGGGGGCAACAATCCGTCTTTTCTTTATATAATTTCAATAGTACCTATATATCATTTGCAAAATTATATCGAAAAAAAAATTGTCTTTCCAAAGGAAGAATTGTGGCGAAGATAGTCAGCAATTTATAGCTATTGATATTGACTCATTTAGTGATGGCAAAACCATAAATAATAATGACGATCATTGTATTTTTACTGTAAAGGATCGGAGGGTTGGTGATGTCACTAATGAGAGTCACGAAGTTAGCAACATAATGGAGTCAATTGATTTGTGGGCAAATGATAATTCGATTACTGACGAAAAAACTTCTTTAAGGTATTTTGTAGGTTTCATAATTTTCAAAAAAGGAAAAGGGTTTATTATGCGATAAGATTATAAGAAACCCAAACAAAACTTCTAAGTATATTCAAAACCTTCGGAAAGTTTTATTTATTTTAAAAATTATTCAAAAAGTACCGATTTTGATGCACTTAAAAATCCTACAGATTATTTTTTTAATATTTGTAAAATCTTTGTAAAAATCTTCACTAAATTTGTTCAGAATACGCCCGAAATAAAAGGTTTAAAAAGCAAAATAATTGAACATGGTATAGATAGAACAAGTAAAAAATCTGATTTTTCCTAATGGTTAGCTAAAGAAAATGAATGTTACGATCACCACAAATAAATCTTAGATTATCATTCATTCACATCAATTTAAAGATAAGAGCTAATTTAAAAACTTTTCCAAGCAAAAAACTATACAATCCTACAAGGGAAAGTTGTTACATCAAATTCTTAGGATAGGAGTAGTAGCGTGAATAGCAAATTGGAGAATTGCTTTTAAAAAATGTAATTTTATGTCGGATTTACTCAACGAAGACTAAATAAATACCTGTAAGGGATGTACCGAAATTTTTTTTGTGGATTAGGCTTACTGGGGAAACCACTTTAACAAAAACGCGCATAATACTTTACCCCTGCGGTGGTGAAGAAAGGAGTATTTATTTTTAACAAATGAGGGGCTGGGGAACATAAGCGGACTTGTCCACGACAACCGATTTTCTTTTTAAATTTTGTTTGTACTCTCTAAGCCTACGTCTATAGACCCCTGGAATATTTTCATCCAAAAACCGTTCAAACACGGTTCAAACCCATAGAAAACATTTTTTAAAAATACTGATTTCGTTCATAATTGGACTTTTCCTGTTAAAAAATGTCCTCTAGTGTAAAAATCGATTATTGGACAAGTCCGGTTATGTTCCCCAGCTCCTCAAATGTTATGTACCCCCATAATTATTACATTTTACGAAGGAACCTCCCAAGCGGATTTAAATTCTTGGAACAGATAAGGTGCATTCGTTTGATCCAATCTTGAATGCAATTGTGCATGATCAAATTGGATCATATTGCGCACCTTATCTGCAGACAATTTTCCTAGTATTTTCAACAGATTTCATGATGCTTGGGAGGGCTTCCTGCTTCAAGTTGCTCCTGCAAGTTCCTGCACTTATGTATGTCAGCCAGTCTAAAATTTTGGCTCGAGGAGTCCAGTCGCGTTTTAACATAAAACTAAATATCCATATAAATAAATTTAATCAACCAACTGAGAGTGTTTTTTTCCAAGTAGTTAGTGAAATCATTTGTTCAAACATAACATTGGTGTCAGAAGAAAAGATTTTAAAAAAAAAATCAGTGAGTTTTAGCACAAAGTGCCCACACTAAGTTCGTGAAAATTGTAACAAACTAAAGTGCACCAGAACCAGCAAAGCCTAAATTTTATCATCTGAGGCAATATTATATATAATAGAAGAACAAAAATCAGCCTAGCTCAAGTTTTAACATCTGGAACAAGTTATAATAATACAAGATAGAAAATCAGCAAAACCCTAATTTGAACACCTGGAGCAACATTACAACAGAAGAGAAGAAAATCAGTAAAAGCAACTTTTACTAACCTAACCAGCACATCATCATCAACATATTGAACAACTTTCTGCAACCCCAAGAAGATGTCTACCATATTATTAATTTTAATGTAAGTTGAATAAATATTATAAAGTGAATTTATATTAAGTAGATTCTATAGTTAAATACCATTTTAATTTCAAATTATTAAATAACTTAATTGAATTACTTGCAAGTGAATATATAAAGTGAATTTATATTAAGTAGATTCTGTAATTAAATACCATTTTGATTCCAAATTATTAAATAACTTAGTTAAATTACTTTATCGTGTGCGTTCCTTGTCCTTGCTTAATAAATTCCTGTGGCATTTCGAAATATTTATCGTTGCTTCAACCGATTCAATAATTTTATTTATTCGTGAAAAATTTATTTAAAATGAGTGAAAACGATTTCGACGGCCCAGAATCGACTTGCGAATCACAAGAACACATCAATCTAAATGTTCTCTTTAAAGGCGGTAGCGGGATAAGAGGGGTCTGGCGACCCCCAACGGATTCGCTACAACCGACCCGAAAATCTCGAAGAGGGTCGAAAAAAAAAATTTTGAGATTTTTTCCGACACCATGGACCCCCTTGAAAACACCATAACCTCAAAAAATGTGATTTTTTCATATTTTAAGTTTTTTTAAGCATAAAATTTATATTTTAAACAGGTGTAACGCATCTAAAATATTTGGAGATGTTACCTGAATTTTTTCAGATTTTTTCGTTGAGTTAAAATATGTGAAATATGAGTTTGAATGCAAAAAAAAATCGTAAAAAGACGCTATGTTGCGTGAATAAGTCTATGGTTTTTAGGTTTAGTTTCATTCTTATTTTTGGTGTTAAATAGCTTTGAAAGCGACAATATTCCTCTTTCGAATGAGACTAACTGCGCTTCATTTGGTCGATTCTGGTGAGCGAGCCGATTTTTTGAATAAAACTCGAATTAATAATTTTTATGGTTTTTCGACAATATAAAAGTGTCTTTGATGCAGTGCGTCCACGCTATAAAAAATGGATCAAAATAGGGGTTTCTGAGGTCGCTGATCACGAATTTAATGTCAAAAAAAATTGTTGGCGTGTGACAGCTGTCAAAAACGCTGTCAACAAATAAGCTTAATTATTCATTTTTTGACATTTTCGTATAAATTGCTTGAAATGTGGTATATATAGGGGTTTTCGAGGTCGCTGATCACGAATTTGATGTCAACAAACACTTTTGACGTATGATAGCTGTCAGAAACGCTGTCAACAATAAGCCGAATCATTCATTTTTTGACATTTTCGTATAAATTGCTTGAAATGTGGTATATATAGGGGTTTTCGAGGTCGCTGATCACGAATTTGATGTCGAAAAACTGTTTAACGTATAACCGTCAAAAACGGTATATTACTTCTGCCGTTTATATAATTTTATTATTAAAAATTAATTCATGAATTTATATATTGTTTTATAATATAACTGATTTTATTTATATAAGTAATTGCATCGTCATTGGTAAGTTTAAACATTTAAATCTGTTGAATGAACTGCCATCTGCCGGAGCTACCTGACTACACCCACTACGCACTCGAGGCCTCAGGCCCAACATTCAGTTGGGCCCCACTGCGCACGCGTCAGAGCATCAGAGCGTCAGAGCATCACTATATCACTCTAACGTTATTTCTCTTCTCAGCGTTAGTCGCATACACATGTCAAGTGTCGCTTCGTTGTATATAAATCTCCTTCGTTGATCAAATATCCGTCTTAAAATTATTGTTTTTCCTGCTTGCTTCAACACTTTGTATGAAAGGTAATGATTATTTTTTCTTATAGTTCCAATTAAACTTTTTTTATCATTTACATTATAAAATCACTTTTTATCAATACTGAATGTAAGATGCCACCTTAGAAACGAAGATCTTTAGTCCAAAAAAGATGCGTTTCATGCAAGACTTTGCTGCGTTACGATTCTGGACAGCAAAAAATCATTTCGTCAGATGCTGAAGCCCAAACATTTTCCAACAGTATGGGTGTAAAAATGAATGTAGGAGACATTTTATGCAACAGCTGTCGCGCAAAAGCATATAAAAAGGCAAAAATTGATCAACCATCGACGAGCCGCAGCCATCCATCAGATCCTTCGCCAGAGATCGATCCAGTACAACCTGCAAATCCCCCGCCAGAGGATGCTCCAGTAGAACCTGCACATCTCCCGCCAGAAGTCGATCAAGCAGAATCAGCAAATCTCCCGCCCGAGGTCCATCTAGAAGAACCAGAAAATATTCCGCTAGAAGTCTATCCAGTAGAAGAGCAGTCATCACAATCGTCGAATTTGTCAGTATCAGGTAATGATTCTCAACCAACACATCAGGCGATCCAGCATTCACAATCAGACACAGGATCTTCGTCATCACTGTCAGAATCGTCTTCGTTTAATGACCCGACTTTCGTTATCCGAGAAAAAAAAGAACGCGAATTGATAGTTATGCCGTTGAATAGAGTTAGTGCGTCCCACAAATCTTGTTGCGTTTGTCTTGTCCTGAATGAAAAAAAATTGTCGTTCCATTCAAAGCTCGGATACAGGCTTTTACTCATTCGAGAATTTTTATTCCCAAAAACAATCGGTGTTGCTCTGAACATCTCATCGGTGAACGCTTCTATGCTGATGAAATTCCCAAACTACAGGTCTTTTCGAATACGTGTACAATCGACGCAGAGGAGTTAGCACAATTTTTAAACACACTTTCTAACTCTTGTAATAATAGCATTTCTGCAGATCCCGGACAATGGCGGTATCATATTTAGTCAAAAACCGGGAGGGGATTGCGTTTCTCAGCAACCATCCAAACGAGAACACATCACTTGGCTGAAAATGTTTGGAGCAAACGCGAACGAATTTCGGTACGCCTCTGTCCGGGATCTGCATGAAACCTAAGAACATATGGTTGTTTCTTTTCTTTTAGAGTGAGAGGTTCTTGAATCCAACTGGTTCCCTCGAATCCGTATACATGTACGCTATTTTCTGTTCCTTATCTTATCTATTCTAAGAAGAAACCTTAGATTCTTCGAAATGACTTAATGATATTCTTAATTTTATTTTTTACAGTTGTCAACCTGTTAAAATAAGGATCGAACTATAATTGTAATTCAAAGGCTGTAAAAGTATTTAAAAAATAAGTTTGATTCTGGGTTTTGTAAACTGAAATATTCTGTTTTCCATTGACAGCGTTTTTTGACAGTTGCCATACGTCAAAACAGTTTTTTGTCATCAAATTCGTGTTCAGCGACCTCGAAACCCCCTATATATACCACATTTCAAGCAATTTATACGAAAATGTCAAAAAATGAATGAATCGGCTTATTGTTGACAGCGTTTCTGACAGCTATCATACGTCAAAAGTGTTTGTTGACATCAAATTCGTGATCAGCGACCTCGAAACCCCCTATATATACCACATTTCAAGCAATTTATACGAAAATGTCAAAAAATGAATAATTAAGCTTATTTGTTGACAGCGTTTTTGACAGCTGTCACACGCCAACAATTTTTTTTGACATTAAATTCGTGATCAGCGACCTCAGAAACCTCTATTTTGATCCATTTTTTATAGCGTGGACGCACTGCATCAAAGACACTTTTATATTGTCGAAAAACCATAAAAATTATTAATTCGAGTTTTATTCAAAAAATCGGCTCGCTCACCAGAATCGACCAAATGAAGCGCAGTTAGTCTCATTCGAAAGAGGAATATTGTCGCTTTCAAAGCTATTTAACACCAAAAATAAGAATGAAACTAAACCTAAAAACCATAGACTTATTCACTCAACATAGCGTCTTTTTACGATTTTTTTTGCATTCAAACTCATATTTCACATATTTTAACTCAACGAAAAAATCTGAAAAAATTCAGGTAACATCTCCACGAATCAAAAAATATTTTAGATGCGTTACACCTGTTTAAAATATAAATTTTATGCTTAAAAAAAATTAAAATATGAAAAAATCACATTTTTTGAGGTTATGGTGTTTTCATGGGGGCCCATGGAGTCGAAAAAAATCTCAAAAATTTTTTTTTCGACCCTCTTCAAGATTTTCGGGTCGGTTCTAGCGAATCCGGTGGGGGCCGCCAGACCCCTCTTATCCCGCTACCGCCTTTATAAAACCCTTCGACGGTGAAAGGGATAAGTTGGTTCCTTACTTAAATACTGTTGATTCCGCTTTCAATTTAGCTGATGAAACGCAAAAACCAATCTTATTAGCATATACCAAATCACAATTAACTGGAAAAGCGGAGTCCGCATGTGCAAATCATGTCCTTCCTTCATGGGAAGAATTAAAAAATTTTTTAAAACATACATACGGCGATAAAAAACACCCTGGTCACTTGCTTATGGAGCTGCAAGGCTGCAAGCAAATGAATCTCGAAACCATTTCACAATATGTGTATCGTTTGGAAACAGCTCTCAAAAGAGTTTTAACAGTAACCCAGCAAGGCGAACACCCGCCTAATGAATTACCTGGTCGGTTAGCTGCATTAAATGACTTAGCTTTGCACACATTCATATTAAACACTAAACCAGAAATTAGTCAAATGTTAAGGTCTCGAAATATCACAACATTAAACGAAGCGATAAATATTGCGTTAGAGGAAGAAAAAATTCAACTCCTTTTAAAAGAACAAGTTAAAAGTAAATATTGCAGAATCTGTAACAAATCTGGACACTTAAGTATAAATTGTTTTAAGAGAAATGAAACCCCAAATAGACAAGTTTCTTTTAACAAAAACGTATTCCACGCGTCAGAATCGCCGGTAAAATTTTGTAAATATTGCAAAAACAAAGGGCACGACATAAGCGAATGCCGTAAAAGAATGTACCGAAACCAAAAACAAATTGGAGCCAACTCCAGTAAAAATGTAACTCAAAATCTACCGCATTCAACCAATAACCCTTCCAAAAATACAGATCTATATACTGTAACAAATCAACAGAGTGGTGATACGGGAAACCTGCAAACCCTCGATCCAACAGCAGTATCGGGTCGAGAGTTGAACAAATTCACTGCTATGACCATAAACTAGTTTTATCTAACGAAAATACAATCTATGTGATAATTGAGTGCCCAGAATCAAAATCTAAAACGCTGAAATTATTAATTGATAGTGGTGCAAATGTGTCGTTAATAAAATCCAACCGCTTAACTCCTAAAACATTGTTTTTTCATAATGAAATCCTCAACATCAAGGGCATAAATGATAACGTAGAAAAACCAATACAGACTATAGGTTACTCAAACCTTAACTTAACCTTCAATAAAGTTCGTTTGAGGCACAAATTTCACATCCTTGCTACAAACTCCAATATTCCACACGATGGAATACTCGGTAATGAATTTCTTATTCATTTTAAATCAAAATTAGACTATTCAGATTTCACTCTTGCTATTCCCCGTTTTGGTACCAAACAAGAATCTTTACCATTTTATTTAAGTAATCATGAACAAGGCATCGTGCTTCCGGCAAGATGTGAAACTCTTATCGAAATTACAGTCAATAACCCGGAGATCAAAGAGGGAATGACTCCGGATATCGAAATTATAAATGGTGTTTTTTTAAGCAGAGCTCTCACGATGGTTAACTCAAATTCCAAGGCTCTCGCAACCATTCTTAACACAACAGATAAAAGGGTTCTCGTGAAAAATACATCGACTACTTTACTACCAATCCCAACAGACTCTCAAACCCTTCTGCAAGAATTGCTACCAGATCGCAATAATATTTTAAAAACAAAAATTCGAACAGATCACCTTAATGAAGAAGAAAAGGAAAGTTTATTACAAATCTGCCTTAAGTATAGTGAATTATTTTACCTAGAAGGTGACACATTATCTACGACTACTGCAGTCAAACACGAAATAAATATTTCACCTACACCTCCCATTATGAGTAAAACGTATCGATACCCCGAGATACATAAACAAGAAGTGAACACCCAAATTGATAAAATGATCAACGAAAATATCATAAGACCTTCTAATTCGCCATGGTCCTCACCACTTTGGGTAGTACCAAAGAAGAAGGATGCGTCAGGTAAACGCAAATGGCGCGTGGTAATAGATTACCGAAATTTAAATAAGGTTACGATAGGGGACTCTTACCCATTACCTAATGTCACAGAAATTCTGGATCAATTAGGTCACAGTTCTTATTTTTCTACACTAGATCTCGCGTCAGGGTTCCACCAAATCGAGGTTCGAGAAGAGGATAAATGCAAAACGGCGTTCTCTACACCAACGGGTCATTTTGAATTTAACAGAATGCCCTTTGGATTAAAGAATGCCCCCGCAACCTTTCAAAGACTGATGAACTCGGTCCTCAGTGGACTCCAAGGGTTAAAATGTTTCGTCTATCTGGACGATATAGTGATTTATGCAAGTTCTCTTCAGGATCATGAAAACAAATTAGAACATGTATTTCGGAGACTTGAGGAGAACAATCTTAAATTACAGCCTGACAAATGCGAGTTTCTCCGGAAGGAGGTAGCGTATTTGGGTCATATAATATCTCAAGATGGAATTAAACCCAACCCTGATAAGATTCGCGTTATAAAAGACTTTCCAAGGCCCCAAAATCCGAAGGAAATTAAATCGCTCCTTGGCCTTGTTGGCTATTATAGACGCTTTATTCAAAATTTCAGTAAACTTGCAAAACCACTCACTTCTCTCTTAAAGAAGGATACTAAATTCGTCTGGAACCAGGAACAAGAAAATGCATTTAGCTCGCTTAAAGATAGCCTTACGAATCAACCGATACTACAGTACCCGGACTTCTCTAAGGAATTTATTGTTACTACGGACGCATCTAGTCATGCAATCGGTAGCATTTTATCTCAAGGACCGATAGGGAACGATTTGCCAATTGCTTACGCCTCCCGAACGCTTAACCGCGCAGAGGGCAATTATAGCACAATCGAAAGAGAGTTACTGGCAATAATATGGTCAGTTAATCATTTCCGACCATATTTATATGGTAGGAAATTTAAAATCATAACTGATCACCGCCCCCTTATCTGGCTCTTCAGTTGCAAGGAACCAAGCTCCCGCCTAGTGCGATGGAGGCTCAAGCTCGAAGAATTCGAATACGAGATAATATATAAAAAAGGAAGGATGAATTCTAACGCGGACTGCCTTTCTCGTATACCGACCGTCAATATTCTCAGTGTAACAAATAACGACACATATGAAGATTACATAAAATTTTTCTATAATTCCTTGCAGCCAACTATTTATAATTTCCAGGAAGATGATAGCCCGTTAGTAACGTCTAAGGACAACATTGCTTATATTACAAGCCTCGATCTAGATGATCAAAATAAATATTCCTACGAACTGCTATCAGTTTCTCAAAACCATGAGCACTTACAAAATATTCCTCATGAGCTCTACTCAAATCACAAATCTGAAAACATAGATAGCAAACAGAAAATCTATCATTGCTTCATAAAATATAATTACTGGGAAAAGGCATCCTACAAAGATTTCTTCTATACAATCCAAAACCTAAAAAATACCCTAACCAAAGACGGAATTACGAGTATCTCATTACCAAATTTCGAAGATTCATTTAATCAATTCAAGTATTCTAAACTAAAGGATATAATACAATTCGTTTTCAGAAATACAAAAATTAAGCTAAAAATACACACGGATAAAATTCTTATACCGAGCCGCGAAGATATACCGACAATATTACGTGAAAATCACGACAGTCCTCATTCGGGTCACTCCGGTTTTCATAGAACGCTGAATCGCATAAAGCTCCTCTACAAATGGCTTGGTATGAAGCGAGATATAAAAAATTACATCAAATCATGTGAATCATGCAATAAAAATAAAACGGAAAGAAGGCTACGCAAAGCTCCAATGGAAATTACTTCAACATCGTCTCAACCATTTGAAAAATTAGCTTTAGATATTGTGGGACCATTGCCCGTAACTGAACAAGGAAATAAATACATTGTAACTATGCAGGACGATCTTACAAAATTTTCTCAAGCATATCCAGTGCCGCAACATAATTCTGAAGTAATTGCAGAAACATTGTTTAAATTCATAAGCCATTTCGGTATTCCCAAGTCAATCCTAACGGACCAAGGGTCAGACTTCCTATCTCAAGTTATGAAAGATTTCGCTAAACTTTTTAATATGAAACAGCTTAAAACAACAGCCTACCACCCGCAAACTAATGGAGCTCTAGAACGAAGTCATTCGACTCTTAAGGACTATCTTAAACATTACATAAATCAGAACCAAAATAATTGGGACCATTGGGTACCTACAGCAATGTTCTCTTATAATACCGCTATTCACGCAACTACCAAGTTCTCTCCATACGAATTATTATTCGGCTTCAAACCAATACTACCTAGTTCCTTGACACAAACCCCAGAGTTCAGGTATACATACGACAGTTACATTGACAATCTTAAATACAGATTAAATAAATCGCATGAAATTGCCAGACAAAATATCCTTAAATCTAAATCCGTATCTAAATCTTACTACGACTCAAACGCGAATAACCCCACATACCTTGTCGGAGACAAAGTGTACATAAACAATCCAGGAAATAAATCGCACGAAAAGCTTTCGCCTAAATACAGCGGCCCCTACGAGATTATAAGCATACACGATAATCAGACTGTCACTTTAAAATTAAAACATAGACTTAGTAGAGTACATATAAACCGAATAAAACCCTGTTAAATTTCCTTTCAGGATCCTCCAATCCTGCAAGGGCAACCACTACGAAATTCAAAAGATAACACAAGCGAGTGGATTATACTATGAAAATATAGGACATGCAAAATTCACGTCTTCTAATTGGAAACTCGTTACATATTTGAACATATCGGTCTATGACCAAAAATTTGGATTAATTAATAAAACATATGAAAGCTCCAAAACCCTTTGTGATCAAATAACAGATTTTTATTGTTTGCAAACACTCAATTTCATTAAATTTCAAACAACAACTCTTTATACAAAATTACAATCTATACACAATCTAATTGGACATAAACGTCCCAAAAGAGGATGGTTCAATGCTGTCGGCACCGTATTCAAAACAATCTTTGGTACCATGGATGCAAATGACGCTGAGTTTTACGATGAAACTATCAGACAAGCGCAAAAGGACGAGAAAAGCGTTTTAGAAATAGTGAAGGATCAGGTCTTAATAGTTAAACAAACTATCGCAAATTTCAATGAAACAATCAATGTTTTAAAATTTAACGAACAAAAATTTAACGAAAATATACGTAAATTCAACGAGTACAGCAAAACCATAACTAATAAAATAAACAGGCTTAGTCTAAACGAAAAGGAGAATGAACACATTAATCTCTTGACATACCTTACAAACGAGTTAAATGAGGAACTCGACAACCTAATCAATGCTATCCTTTTTGCGAAAAGAAATATTCTTCATCCTACCGTGATATCCCCAATTCAATTAGTAACAGAATTAAATAATAATATCAATCTACTCCCAAAGGATCTAAGTTTTCCTTTTCCAAGTGATGTGGAAAATATCAATGTAGTATTGAATACAATAAATCTTCAAGTTTTCTATATTAATAAAAAACTAATATTTATTATAAATATTCCTCTAACTAATATTCACGTATTTAACCTATATCATGTGCTTCCCCTACCTATACCACATGAAAGCACAAATGATGAATTCGCTTATATCCAGCCAAAACACAATTTCATTGCTATTTCACAAAACCACATTTACTTTTTCCTACTAAATAACCTTGATAACTGCAAGGAAATGATAAACGAACATTATCTTTGTGAAGGCAACACATTTTATTCCATGTATGAAAACCCCATATGTGAAAGTATGCTTTTTAATAAAAACATTAAAGTTATCCCCAAAGATTGTAATACTAAAATAATTTTCGGAAATCTAGAGATTTTACACGTTCTTAAATTCAACCAATGGATCACAGTATCTTCTAAAGGTAAAACTTTAACTATTATTTGTGATGATGTTAACCATATAATAGACAAATCGATTTTGGGTACCAATCTAATAACACTTAACAATTCATGTGAAGCATTCCTTGATTCAGCAAAGCTAGTAGCGTCTTATAAAATAACTAGCGAATTTTATTCAGTAGTACCAACGATCAATATTATCGAAGACGATTGTTGCAAAAGAGAAAATTTTAACGTCTCTCATGAATATTTCCAATTGTCCCCTATTTCCCTAACTGGCATTAACTTAGATCACTTAAAACTTGCTTCTCATAAATTAGATCAAATAAAGGAAAAAATAAACGAAGCACAAAATCATCCAAGTTTAATTAAATATCCTTCAAGGTACACGATAATAGTATATACAATATTAGCTTTTATAATTTTATATATCCTATTTAAGTTAAGTAAATTCATTAAGAACAGGAGATCTAGCGATAGAGGCAACTGTATGATAAAAATTGTTAACACATTTTGTCCGAGAAGTCAAACTACAGTAGAACCTGTTATAGAATATAGGCAGGAACCGAATTCACCTATTTGTACAGAACATTATATACAAAGAAATAGACCAAAAGCTAGAAGAAATTTAAGAAACCATTCAGAACTAGGAAGCAATTATAATTTATCAAACTGATATTTGATTTAAAATTTGCATTCATTCGTAAAATTAGAAATAAGAAATTATTATACATGTCCATATATATAATATCTTTTATTACACATGCGTACTTAATTATCTTTAGAAATAAAAGGCCAAGTTGTAAACATACATAAATGCTGGAGCATTTATTTTTCCAAGGGGAAAGGGATGTTATGTACCCCCATAATTATTACATTTTACGAAGGAACCTCCCAAGCGGATTTAAATTCTTGGAACAGATAAGGTGCATTCGTTTGATCCAATCTTGAATGCAATTGTGCATGATCAAATTGGATCATATTGCGCACCTTATCTGCAGACAATTTTCCTAGTATTTTCAACAGATTTCATGATGCTTGGGAGGGCTTCCTGCTTCAAGTTGCTCCTGCAAGTTCCTGCACTTATGTATGTCAGCCAGTCTAAAATTTTGGCTCGAGGAGTCCAGTCGCGTTTTAACATAAAACTAAATATCCATATAAATAAATTTAATCAACCAACTGAGAGTGTTTTTTTCCAAGTAGTTAGTGAAATCATTTGTTCAAACATAACACAAAAAACTAGTATTAGAGGGACACCGAAACTTTCCCGCATGTTTTACGATTAAAATAGTTTTTGACATAATTGCGCCAAGTTAAAATTTACCCCTATAAAAGAAAAGGTGACCCCTGAAACTAGGATACTTTGCAGGATGCCAGTAGAGCATCTAATAAAGGTAAAAAAAATCAAGTTATTTGGATTTTTTTATAGTGCCATTAGATAGAATTCTCATATTGGCTGCACTATTAAGGGAGAATGTCCATAAGTAACCATAAAGCAATAATTTCCACTTTTCATATTTTTAAATTTGTTCATGATATGATTGATATTTTACATCTTCAAATCCTTGTAAAACGCAATAATTTGCTTTTGTGAATTTTTGACCCAAATAAAACTTTCCCAAATCTGCAAAATAAACACATTGTAGAAATAATTGTTATAAATCAAAACGGAATCAAAATTCGCACAAAACTCACGGTTTTACTAACTTTTGCAAAGTAGTAGAAACCGAAAAGTCGGACCTGAAAAAACAAAATCGTAACTTCCAAAAATATGTAATTGATTTTTGTCATTTAAACAAAAAATCAAACAATACATTTAACAGCTTCCTTCTTGTTTACATTTATTTCCACCAACAAATCCCTTTAATAAAATTTACCTAGAATACAATATACACATTCGTACATATGCCGATTTCATAAATGAGAAAGCCTGTAAAAAAACAAGCGCAAACGCGAATAGCTCTCGAAGAACCATGCTCCCATGCATCGCTATCGTTTTTCCTTCCATTTACTCTCATCAGATAAGATTTACTCAAATATCTTGACAGTGCCACCGAAAATAAAGATTTAGCGGGGGCAGCTTTCATTTGGAGGAAGCTTAAATGGAGGAAATAGGAAAGCTCTCTCAACAAGACAGTGCACACTTTTCTTGTATGAAATGGAATATCTTTCCTTTTATTTGTCTATGATAATAGTTGAACCATTTTTGCTCTGAAATATTTGTATTCCTCTTTTGCTGCAACATCAAATATAGCCCGCTTTTGCTCTGAGGAATACTCAGCAAAGTTTATGGGGTTTTAAGGAAGCTGCGTGTACATGGTAACTTATCAAGCTGTGCCCTCCGGATGAGATTAGTAAAATCGCTTGTCTTACCTCATCTAATGCACGGCCACGTCGTATTTCCTTCTCTGAATTCTTCATGTGGTAGGAAAATTACTGTGGCGTTCAACGATTGCGTTCGCTTTATATATAATCTTCGCAGGAATGATCACATTTCACCTTATTCATCTAATGTTCTAGGTTGTCGTTTTCAAATCTACTTGCACTTTAGGCTATTAAAATTCTTCCATGATATTCTACATCGGCGCAAACCTTTTTACCTCTTTGTATTTATACAGTTGTCCCAATCACCTAGAAACCTCAATGTATTAATTCCGCGTTTTCGACTTTTATCAGGACAACGTTCTTACTTTGTTTACGTCGCTCAACTTTGAAATTCTCTTCCTACCAATATACAAATGACGGAATCGCGCAGCGTTTTCAAAAGGAGTCTCATTAAGTATTTAGTCAACAGGATAACAAATTAGAATTCGAACATCACTCAATTTCACTTAATTTTAGTTTAATTTTATTTTAGTTCTACTTGTTTTGCTTAATAACTACCATAATTTTTTAAATCTTTGTTTTTCCAAAGATGTAACTGTTGTTCCCTTTTCCCTTATTATTATTATTTTCTTTTTTCTTTTTTTTGCCTTTCCGGCTTCTTTTAGTTTTTTCCCAAACTATCTTATAGCCGCAGTTCTTGTTCTTAAGTTATCTCTAACTGATATAATTTATATTGTAAGCATAATTTATATACCGTTTTCTTATGTACTATTATACTATAAGACTAACGTCTTGTGTACTTTCGAATAAATAAATAAATAATAATAAATAACTTCTGAAATAAATATTAATTTATTATATTGTACTAGTCGGGCCCCTGCACAATTGGGCAGAGTATATTTTATTTTAATTATCCCACATGGCTGTATACAACTGACAGTGCGTAAAACATGGTTCCGGAAGAAAAATACCAACGTTTTCGAATGTTTGACCTTGTGACTTTTTTTGTCATTGCATGCGCTAGGCGCAGGGGAAAATGATGACGCTTGAAATTAAAAGGAAGAGCAGGGTCGTCTCTTTTCCCGAATAGCTAATCTGGTTCCATTAATTGAAAGGTTTCGTAGTAACAAAACTATGCAACCTTTTTTAAAATTTAACTTATGTTGTGGTCAGTGGCGGACTAAGGGTGGGGCGGCAGGGGCGGTCCGCCCCGGGCCTCTGGTTCCTGGGGGCCTCCAAATGTCTACAAGTTCCCTTGATCAAATCCTAAACAAGGCTTTTAAAATATGGTCAGTGCCTACCTAAGTGGTACTTTGGAGTCGGAGGTCCTGTAGGGTAAACTTACTTAAATCGTACCTGCTCCTAAATCGTACCTCATGTGTTTTTCCCACCCTAAGGCTTCCGCAGCTTTCCAAGCAGCACAAAACGTAAACTTTAGTCCGCCATCTTGCACGTAAAGAAGCAGAACACTGTGAGGCTGCTCCTTACAAAATTATACAAAAAGTAAGTTTTTATTGACAATTTCAGTATTTTTTTATGATATTTCATAAGCTCATAGTTCCATAATTATGTGGTATTAGTTTTGGCTCGCAGTATAGAGTGAATACACATTAATTTCTGCCCTTTTTTTGTCAACTTTGTTATTCTCGCCGGCGCGTCACTTATTTACGCGGGCGCTTTACAATATTAGTGAGATGCTTGCCTAATTCGTACTCATAGCATTGTTCTAATTCGTACCGGTACGATTAAGGATAAATGCGAATTTCGATTAGGTGGTGATACGATTTTATACTATATTCTTTGTTTCCAGTAAAATGGCACCGCGGAAATACAACAACTGGCTTAAAGCTAATATGGAAGCTGCTCTCCAAAAATTCAACGATGGATCCATGAAGTTTAATGAAGTATGTCGTTTTTATGATATACCTAAACCTACATCTCGTCGTCATTTAAAAGGGATGAATACACATGGACGCATTGGAAGGCCGAAAGATTTGATGGTAGAGATGGAAAAAGAACTGGTTCAACATATACTTGACTTGGAATCATGTTTCTTCGGTTTGACAATTAAGGATTTACGCAAACTGGCATACCAATTAGCCGAAAAATACAATTTGAACCATCGTTTCAATAAAGAGAAACAAATGGCGGGATGGAAATGGTACTACGAATTTATTAAAGATCATCCGGAAATTAGTCTGCGCGCCCCACAACCTACATCCATTGCCCGCTGCAAAGGCTTTAATAAAAAAAAATGTCATGGACTTCTTTGACAAATATGAAGCCATTCTTGACAGGGAAAAATTTACAGCCTCTCAAATATTTAATATGGACGAGACAGGCTTGAGCACTGTACACAAACCACCTAAAATATTAGCAAAGAAAGGCAAAAGTCAGGTCGGTGCAGTCACCAGTGGAGAGCGTGGTATAACAACTACATGTATTTGTTGCATGAACGCTGCAGGAGAATATATTCCTCCTATGTTGATTTTTAAAATAAAAAGGATGACAGATGACATGAAGAAAGCTGGCCCACCTAATACAATTTATACTTGTTCTGATAGTGGATGGATTATATCTGAACTATTTCGTGACTGGTTACTTCATTTTATTAAGTACCTCCGATTGCAAAAGAGCGACAAAAATCAAGTGTTGATCATCCTTGATGGTCATGCAACGCACACAAAGAATATAGAGGCTATTCATCTGGCACGTGAATATGGAATCATCATGTTATCTTTACCAGCGCACACAACACACAAACTACAACCACTGGATAGAGCGTTCTTTAAATCCCTTAAGTCTAACTACAACCAAGCTTGCAGTTCTTGGATGCGGAATAATCCAGGGCAAGTTATAAAACAGTGCAATGTTGCAGAAATTCTAGGAAATTCATATCCTTCTTCTGTGCATATGGATTCTGCAATTCATGGTTTTGAATCGAATGGATTGTGGCCGTGTGACCGTTTCAAAATAAGAGATGAAGATTATATTGTTGATGATGAACCTCAAAATGAAACCGTAAACTTATCAGAATTGAATGTGGCTCCAGTAACATCAAATGCTACTTCTCCAGTAACAACAATAACTCTTTCTACTTCGGATATGGCGGCCTTAACATCTAATATTATGATTGCCTCTTCATCACATACGTCGACCTCAACATTGAATGTGATTCCCTCTACATCGGATATAACACCTATGACATCGGGTAATACCATATCAACGATCAACGTGATTCCATCAACGTCGAATACGAATACCCAAACATTAAATGGTACTTCAAATATGGTTCACCAAACCTCTCCCATTAAATTTACTACTGCCACACAGACTTCTGCTGAACCTCGTGTAAAGATTTTATCTGATATTTTATTACCTAACAGATGGTCGATTAGATCAGCATTACAATCAATTTCACCGACGAGAAAAATTGCTAGATCTAAAACCACTACGACCACATCAGCATGTGTATTAACGGGAAGTCCACACAAAAACGAACTAGAAAGAAAGATTCCAAAAAATAAATTACCAGAGATTAAGACTAAAAAACTTAAAAGGAAGAACAAGGAAAATAAGGACGTTTCAGGAAAAATAACAAAACAGCCTAAAGAGACTGAAACATGGCTATGTCTTTTATGTAATGAACATCGGTCAGAGGACATGATACAGTGCAATGAATGTTCCAAATGGGTACATGTGCTTTGCGCAGGTGCAGATAGTACGACTTACTATTATTGTAGCGATAATTGCAAGACGATCCCGTAAAGTACGATTAAGGAATATTCGGGTACGAATTAAGACAATATAATCTTAAATCGTACTTTTGAATTTATTTTATTTTGTTATTTTTTTTCAAGAAGAAGATTATTTTTGTTATTTTGTGTTATAAATTATTTTAGGAGCATAAACAAAGTTTTGATTTACAGTATGTAGTTTTATTATTCGTTTGCTTGTATTATTCCTATAACATCAATTTTCTCTTAACGGGTACGATTTAAGCAAGTTTACCCTACAATGTTCCCGTAGTTCATGGGACTTTATTGAATCGTTATCCTGTACACCGCTTATTATTCAATACTTCTGGACCATTTTCATCTCGGTTGCAACATGCAAGATGAGTTTTTCTAAACTTAAGCCTGGGGCCCGATTCCGCAACGGTGAGTTTTACGGTGTTCACCGATTTCAGTGTACACTGCTTATTTTCGCGTCCGCAAGAGTGAGAATGATTTTTTTTGACATTTGCGGTGAACACCGCCGCGCCGTGAAAAATTTCTCACTGAGCAAAAGGCTGTGAATTTACGGTGAGTAAAGTTGTTTTTGTAATTTCGTGCGATTATTTTTGAATAAGTTTTTTAATTTTTTTTAAAAATAATTTTTTTGAGAGATTTGTTTGGTATGTAAAAATAGTTTTAGTTTATTGTTCTAAAAGATTTTATTTAATTAGAATTTTTAAAATGGGAAGGTCAAGACAGTACCAACTCATCGCATCATTCAGCCACTTTAAAAATCATTCAGCACTTTAAAACTCACTGGCACTTACGGAATCGCATTTTAAAGAAAAGTGGACACCGAGGTTGTCAGTGAGTTTTTCCTTCGGTGTTCACTGGCGAAAAACTCACCGTTTCGGAATCGGTCCCCTGGTGTCCACTATAGAGCTTTTTGCATAGAGCTAGAGAAAACTCTCCCATAGAGACGCGTAGAGAAGTGTATACACCCTCTGGAGCTGTACACATGCACTCGAGACCCACTTTACGGGAAAATTTTCTCTGCTAAAAAACTCTATAGTGTATAAGCAATTTGTTTGTGTTGTGTAGAGCTCTACATCTGCTCTACGCTCTATCAAGCATGTTTGATAGAGTTTTCTCTCTACAGTATTCATTCTTATTTACATTTCGACTGCGCTTCGAATTGTTGTACATCCGCCTGTTAAATAACAACGAAATTCGAATACGACATACGCAGAAAATGTGTCTTCTTCCGTGAGCTCATTCAAAAATTCTCGATACATTCCAGCGTTTTATTTTCTTTTCGCAATCCAATCTCGCGCCGAACATTTCCTTTCCTTCTTTTTCTCTTCTTCGAGCAAAAATACAACGGCAGCAGCTTGTTTTTGGCGAGACCTCATTATATTATTTTTTTGTTTTCTATTAATTTCCTTTAAATTTTTTTCACAATATGTGTACGCACGCATCTCTGAATAACTGAGAAATTAAATGACATGAAAAAGTTGATGGCCGACTCTACAGTAGAGAAAACGCATCTGCAGTGTGCAGTCTGTAGAGCACGTGGTAGAGCTCTATTCAAAATTTCTCTAGAGCAATTCTACGGGCGGTGGGGTGGTAGAGTGGTAGAGACGCGCTGTAGTGTACACACTACAGGTAGAGCTTTACACTCTACACTCTACCAAAAAAACTCCATAGTGGACACTTGGCTTTAGAACTACTTTCGGAATCGATGGGTAATTAGATGCTTTCCCTGCTGGGAAATAAACATACACACACTTTTACATACAAATGAAAACTGAATAAAAGACTTCTAAAATTACATCAACTTCTTAGACTGAGGGCCTCATTCGGCTTTGCCGCCCCGGGCCTCTGACGGGCTTAGTCCGCCACTGGTTGTGGTGGCATACAGGATGTGTATTAAGAAATTCTACTGGAAAGTTTTCCTTGTGCTTAGTTAAAACTATCGTCATCTACAATATTACCATGGAATCAATTGAATAGTATGACACTTCTTCCGAGTTACATCTAGCAATAACAGATTGATTCAGTACACGGACGTGTACTTTTGGGACACAGAGCTGCTCTTTTGGAAATACTAAGGACATCTTGCGATGTGAAAGTTATCCCAAACACATCAGTAAGAAAATTTTTCGAGTTAAATTTAGAGGGAAAAAAATACCATGCTGAGTTTTTTTAAATTCCTTCTGGACATTCAACAGTAGCATTTCCAAGTTAGGGAACCCAACTTGAGAAATGTTCATCAACAAAAGCTCTCATATTAACTTTAAGGGAAAAATATTTGAAATATTTCCAACAAGGAGTTTTTTTTATAATGCAATCAGTAATAGAAACAGCATTGCCATTACGAACTACAGGGAGTACTTGACGGAAGTCTCCGCCAAGAACTATCACTTTATTATTATTATTATTATTATTATTTATTTATTTGCGAATACATGTACAAAGATTTTCATCTTAAAAATTAGTACATTAATTAACAACATTGGACAAGCTTAAGTTAAACTTAATACGGAAAAATAAAAAAAAAACTTAAAAATAACTAACTAGGTAAGAAGAGGAAACAAAAAGCAAAAAGAGAAGAAAAATAAAAATAAAATGGAAATATAATACAATAAATAAAAATAGAAATAAAGAAAATTGTATATTAATAAATAGTTGTATATTCATGCTCTAATTAGCCCTAGTAGAAATAAATTCAAAAAGACGCTTCTTGAAAATGCCCATTGAATCGATACGCTGTAAATCAGCAGGAAGAGGGTTCCAAAGCTGAGCTACGAAGACAAAGAAAGAACGCTGACCAATTAAAGTGCGAAAGCGCGGAATTATTAAATTATTTCTGAGGGATTGCAAAAGCTGCATAAAATGGTTGAGGTATGGAGGTTTGCGCTCGTGTAGGATATCGTGAAACAGCCGCAGGAGCTTATACTCACGATAATCACTTATAGAGCAGCCCAAAACGGAGTTCAAGTAAGGTGAAATGTGGTCGAATCGGCGTAACTTATAAACACAACGTACACAATCATTAAATGCTACTTCAAGCTTATGGGCGCAAGAGGAATCGAGAGAGGGAAAGATGGAAAGGCCATGCATTAGAAGAGGTAGTAGTAACCCGGCGATTACACGAGTCAGTTCTGCTGACTGCCAATACTGACTCTGTTTGTCAAATCCACTGACTCTGCGCTGATTACGTTCGGTCAACTGATCAGTCAGTTCATTTCTAAAATGTCGTCGACCAGTATACATGCTTCCTTGACTGCATTATTATTAACACAAATTATTGAAGACATAAAAAGGGAAGAGAAAAGGAAGTCTATAAAAAGAAAATATTGGGTCAATCCTTTGTTAAATCCCATAAACAAGGATTTTCCTCGTACTTTTCAATTAGGTTGATGATTTCCCGACGATTAAATTTTTTTTCTGCCATATTTTCCTAAAATAAACGAATTTGAGATTTTTTAATTATATTTTCTCAAGACATATCCATAGCATCTGTACTCCGCCATTTTAAAATAAGAATTTGACATTTCACTAACTAGTCAGCACTGACTCGAAAACTGTCTCGTCAGTGCTGACTTGGCAGTAAAAAAGGCGCGTCAGTGAGTATTTACACGAGTCAGGGTCAGCGACAGTGTCAGTAGAACTGACCCGTGTAATGGCCGGGTAAGGCTTCTAGCAAATTTATACGCACAGCCCTTTTCAGCAAACCACAGTGGTAACGAAGCTTCGACAGGAGTCCGTAGGTTTTACCAACAATGACACTAATGTGATCGCAGCAGGTCATGCTGCTATTCAGTACCACCCCAAGATATCTAGCTTTATCAACGCAAACAAGAGGGACCGAGTTTAACGCGATAGCAGAGAAGTCAGGACAAACAGTAGTAGAGTGAGAGAAAAAAATACACTGGGACTTCGCAGGATTTAGCTGCAGTAAATTTAATGTCGACCAGTAGGATACATTACGTAAGTCAGCAGCAAGCTTTTCCACACACATATGTATTTGATCTCTTGGCGCAGGGAGATAAAGCTGCACATCATCTGCATACATATGAATGTTAGAATATTTGACTACTAAGGGAAGATGTTAATAAAAATACTGAATAGTGGCCCAAGAATGGAGCCTTGGGGGACGCCAGCGTGGAGTAGGGCACTTGAAGAACTGGAGACATCTAGTTTACCCTTTTGAGAGCAGTTAGATAAAAAACTTTTTTTAAGAGCAGAAAGAGAAAAATGAGCTTGTGAGGCCAGTTTTTGCAGAAGCAGGGTGTGATTGACGCTGTCGAAAGCTTTTGAAAAGTCAAGCAGCAATAGACAGCAAATGTCGTGTTTATCGAGGGAGTTGCGAATATCAGTCGTGACTTTAAGAAGCGCAGTTTCGCAGCTGTGATGTTTGCGAAAGCCAGATTGCCATATACATATTTATAAGTTTGCGACGCTCACAATACGCAATTATTTGAGTAGCTATCAGCTTTTCAAGGACCTTTGCCGCAAATTGGAGAATACTGATAGGTCGAAAATCGGAGGGACTGGTAGGAGAAGGGCACTTGGGAATGGGTGTGATTAAGGCATGCTTCCAAGTCGAGAGAAACTTAGATACCATGAGGCAGGAGTGGAGAATGGGAGTTAAAATAGGTAAAAGACGAGGTATTAGCATTTTTAGGAACCTAGGCGAAATGTTATCAGTACCAGTCGCATTGGATTTGATTGAGTTCAAAGCAGTGATTACTTCAAGAGAGTCAACGCAACGAAAGCAAAAGCCATCGGAAGAAGCTGTAAGAGAGGTAATAGCCTGGTCCGCAGCTTGGTTAGATATAAAATACCGGTTAAGGGTGTCAGGACAGATATGGTGCGTCACAGATTCATTCTTAGAGTGAACATCTAATTGACGCAAGTTGTTCCAGACCGTTTTCAAAGGCAGCGCGGGATCAAGTTTACGTGCTTAAAAATTTCGTTTGGCTTCTTTAATTTTTGCGACAACTAAATTCCTAATGCGTTTAAAGGATCTTTTAGCGGTATCACTTTTCACTTTAAGGAACCAATGGTAAAGAAACTCCCTTTCGACTATAAGCGATTTTATTTCCGCAGTAAATCACGGTTTAGATTTGGCTGAAACAGTTTTTCTTCTCAGAGGCACAAACTCCTCATAAAGTTCATGAAATAACCAGTCATGGTGAAGATGTTAGACCATGGTAGACCATCGCACCTATGAATAAGACGTGTCTGGTCAATATTTGAGAAATCGCGATAAGTGCGGGTTGTCGTAGGTGGAGGATTAACATTAAAACTATGACATATGAACAAAATGTCACGATCCAGATAACTGGGGGAGATATTTGGTTCTGAAATAAGATAGAGTTAATATCGTTGGTAAAGAACACATCGAGTAAGGAGGGTGACTTACATATAAAATATGTGGGAAGAGCATTAACAGGATCCAAACCGAGTGAATTCATAGTATACATAAAAATAAATTTTGAAGGGCAGATTTATTTAATAAATTAACGTTAAAGTCCCCACCGACCAATATATTTTTATAAACCCTGGATAGGCGCTCAAGAGTCTCACTAAGTTCTTTAGGGTTAGCAGGGTTAAACATGCCTGGTGGTGAGTATACACAGACAAGAAGGAGTTTGTCGATAGAGGTAGAAATTTCCACGCGGATAAATTCAATACCCGGCAGTTTAGAAAAACCAACAATTTTAGAATTTAAATGTTCACGTACATAAATGGCAAGACCCCCACCAACACGACCTTGACGGTCATTGCGAAATAATTTGTAACCATCAATGGATACAATGGAGGAAGGAATCGAATTATTGAGCCTACTTTCGCAAATAAATAAAGCCTGAACCCCAGAATTAATAAATGTCTCGTTCAACTCACATATTTTTGGACGGATACTTCGAGAATTAAGCATGCAGGTATTGAAACCTTTGTGCAACGAACTAAGGATTTTTACAAGGGTTCTCACTCGGTCGCCGCAGCTAAAACTATTTGTCATCTAAGAGGACGGTAAGCTCGAGTCAATGAGCATTGCCAAGAAGCGAAAGCAGGTTGTAGAAATTGAAGGAAAACAAAGAGCATAGCTAAAGCATGAATACAAACCGAAAAAAAGGAAACATTATAGTAAACAGAAAAATAAAAAAATAAATATATATATATACATTAAAATAAAAACAAAAATAGAAAACAAGAAAATAGAAAACAAAATAAAATAAATAGAGATAATTAAACAAATTAAAACAGAAATAAATGGAAATCAAATCAATGAACAAAAATATAAATGAAAACAAAAATAATTATCAGACGCTTGAAGCGCTTGACTCCAGTGCTTCCACAGACGGGCATTGTAATTGGGAGGCATCTCGCACGACAACAAAGCGGTCGTCTTGCTTCCTTTTAATACGCACCGGCCATCCCCGGTGGAGACGGAGTATACCAATCCCAGCTTACGTAGATTTAGGGCCTCTCGCAACAAATTGCTGCTCGTAGGCTAGGCGTAAGGCTTTCGTTGACATATACTGGGGAGTCGGCAGTGAAACCACCCAGCTCACAGAGTATGAATTTTTGTTTTTGAAGTGAAAACTTCTATAGGCACGTTGGGCACTTTTTGGCCTGGTGAAAAAACTAAACACTCGCGTCACGCGCACTTTTTGCGTGCCATCACGCGCACGTACCATCACGTGAGAAAAATGTTTCCTTTGGGGGTTTTAGTTTTAATTATGTAGTATGAATTATATATTATATATTAAATATTATATATTAAATATTATATATTAAATATTATATATTAAATATTATATATTGAATATTATATATTTAATATTATATATTAAGTATTGTGTATTATGGACTATGTAGTGTACTACGTACTATGAGCTATGTACTAATTATTATGTATTAATTATTATGTTCTATGTGCTATGTATTATGAATTATGTAGTATGTACTATGTACTATGTACTATGCACTATGTACTATGCACTATGTACTATGCACTATGTACTATGCACTATGTATTATGTACTATGTACTACACACTATTTACTATGTACTGTATATTATGAACTATTTACTATGTACTATGTACTATATACTATATACTATGTACTATGTATTATGTTCTATGTACTATGTACAATGCATTATGTATTATATACTATGTACTATTTACTATGCACTATGTACTGTATATTATGCACTATTTACTATGTACTATATACTATGTATTATGTTCTATGTACTATGTACTATATTCTATGTACTATGTACAATGCATTGTGTATTATATACTCATATATTTCATTCAAGTTGCAAAAACCATGGTACAAATACTTCATGTAAATTGCAAGGAATTATTTTTCCGAGGCTGCAATTTACTTATTAGAACAAACATTTAAATGATCTTGCAAATAAACAAAACCATCGTAAAACGAAATTAAAGAATATCAGAAACTTCATTTTTGAGCTATTCTATATATTTCATTCAACATATTATATCCGTTGAATGCATTGAAAAATTAAAATTATTGGTAGCATATATTCTTACCTGGTGTACCATCGTATACCATGTAAAATTGCAGTGAATTCGGTGCAGAAGTTTTCACGTGAAAATTTAAAAACTATTTACTTCCTAATAAAATTTCATAAATCGGCTACCATTGACGTCACACCATAAAAGCTCTCCGTAAGAGCATACCTTGGGCAAAAACTTACGTTGAGAGAATATGAGTGAACTTTCAAAGCTTTCCATAAGTATAGATGATATGCACTGACATATAGATACCCAGCGGGAAATAAAGCAAGTGCTTCCACTGGAAGGTTTAGTGATGCGCTTCCAGAGTCTACGAATCGGAAGGAGGTTTGGTGCAAGCTGCGAATTCTCTTTATTCTTTGTAGATACATGACAATTCGCTGTGTCAGTTTTCGTCGGTATTCGCAACGCAAGTGATAAGTATAGTGATTAGTGAAGTTATGTTATATTTAGTGTTATGTTATTGTTTTTTATGTCCTTTATTTAAATATCTGAATTTTCTTAATTTTTGTATTTACCTTAGGAATTTAAGTAAAGTTTTGTATCAGAAATCAAAGCATTGTTTTTCTTATATTTAATGCTCAAAGAAGAGAGAGGAACAATAGTTCACTTTCTGTTTTTAAGTATGAAACTCTCTCTTTAGATCTTTTCCTTCCTCTTCAATTCAAAAAAAGCTTAAAAGCTTCGTATATCCAAAGAGAACAATAATGGCAAGTGCTTCCCGCTGCATCCATTTAACACGCTTCAGAAGCGCGTTTATGGAAAGAAAGGGGAATCGCATCTTTCTGATGACATCCATGTAAAATGGCAATGAAGTGGAATGGAACAGGCAAGCACTCCATGCTTCCAAAGAAGCGCATTAACTGCCGTGTGGAAGCGCTCTTCTTCCCCGCTGGCTATGGACTGCTAAATGAGCAAAATCCCATACAAAAAAGTGGCACCAAAAACTATTGTTGTCCTGCTCCCCCGTTAAAATCCTATGAAGTGTAATCGGTTTTAAAATAAAAAAACAGTTCAGTGCATGTCAGCAATATAAACATAATTAGAAAAAACTAGACAGGTATAGAGTTTTTTTTTCTTCCTCTCTCTTTCGTTATTTTTAAAAGCTCGTTAAGCAGAGGGAAATAACCCTCACATATTTAAAAAAAATACATTTATTTAACGAAAAACTGCTACTAAATAAAAAGTAATGATGGAAAATTATTTCTATCAATTATAACATACATCTTATTACTTATTTTCCTCTAAATTCGAAAAAAAATTGTTGTTTACATAGAAAAGGTCTTCTTCTTCTGGAGAAAAATGGTGTCATTGAAAGTTGTCAATTAGCAGTCCATATCTAAGTATATGTCAGTGATGATATAATATATCATCTATACTTATGGAAAGCTTTGAAAGTTCACTCATATTCTCTCAACGTAAGTTTTTGCCCAAGGTATGCTCTTACGGAGAGCTTTTATATTATATGCTATTTTCATTTTTTCAATATGAAAAAAAGTTCCTGAAGGGTACTGAAAAGAGCTTTCCTTGTATAATTATAATATAGATGTGTTAAACAATAATTACGTTGCGGCAAAGGACAAAACCATCTAATTAAAACCAAATGGCATACAACCAAAATTACCACAACAGAATGGGGACGATACCACATGTTGGATCCTTGTCAAACACCGCATTACTTTAACTCTTAAATGTCCTTCTAAGATTTTATCACTTTCCGTCAATAACAACAAAGAATAAACACAAATATGAACAACCACAAAAACAACAAAAACAACAAAAGGAGCTGGAAAAAGGGATAACAGCCTCGGCCCAAGATTTTAGTAGATCCAGTCCAGGAGCTTAATGAAAATTTCGCTAGTGCAAATTGAACTATGATGACAATTCGGTGTTTCGCCAGGGCAATTTCATTATGCAAATTCACCTCCCACGGAACATCTCCGGGGGGATGAGTGCACTCCCGGTGGTAGTAGAAATTAAATTTGTTTGAGGAAAAATTCTGAAGTTGAGGGTCTTTTTGACCCGGCGGATCACATTCGATCACATCTAAATACACACTCAAAGTGAAATCAACCGCAATAAATTCAACGGTTATCGTCCTGGCAGTCACTAATACTGAACAGACGGATAGACAGATGAACAGTTGGTAAGCTTAGCACACTAGAGATTGCATACGGGGTTGTTTGGCCTTACCTCTCATGTAGATGTATGCTGTTCCCCTCATGTTTCTCCTCGTCAGGACAATGAGATTCAGAACGTTGCCTATGATGCCTAGGGCACATATCACTGGAAGGACAACGCCATAGGACAGTTCCCTCAAGGCCTCAGATCTGGGATCCTCGTGCGTCTGATTTTAGGTGTCAGGTGAGTGGCAGTATATAACGGTATTTTTTTATGCATGAAAAATAAGAAGAAAAATGTCAAAGATAAATTAATTAGCCCAGTGCAACTGAAGCGATTACTCATAACAACTAAGGTACCAAGGATCTACTACAATATAAATGGGAAAATTCCATACATTCCATACTCACCACAATTCCTTCAGGATCCTCTTTGCTCGCGTTGCTGTCGCCATTGGAGAGGTTCCCACCCCAAAGTCCCAAACACAAATTCGAGTCTTCTTCGGGGGGATAAAGTCTTGTTATCATAATTCCTACCCTTGTCCAATGCCGTGATAAGGAGTTTTGCGGCTCGAGCGGAATGACACGTTCTTGTACGTAAAGGTATTAGTTACCAAAGAGTAGGTGGAAGAAGAGTGCGAAAGTGTTTAGATTTTTCGGGGGTTAAATAATGTTCAAGGATAAAGGGAGGAAAAGTGAAAGTGATAAAGGCTAAGGTTGACGACAGCGAGTAAGTGAGCGGGAAAGGGGAGAGTAAATCACTTCTACAGGCTAATATTCGTTTAATTGATGTTTTATGTGGTGATAATAATTAATTCTCCTCTTGTCTCCCTCGGATTTTCGAAAAGTTTCCTTGTCACTGGCAGTAAATTTACAATATTTCGTTCTAACAATTGAGGGAAGTCCTGTGGCGGTGGGTTCATGAAATTTTCGAATTTTCGCTGCTGACTTCATTTTAATCATTATAGTGTAATTTTATTTTCCTGATCGGTTTTTTTGTTTCTGAAATTAAGCAATATTATTTTATTAGGGTGATAAATACATTTGCTTTTTGTAAAATATATTATATTTAAAATGTGTTTTAGGACTATAAAAAAATAAAAAAAAACAAGCTTTTATTAGATAAACTAAAAACTATTAAATAATAAAAAAGCTTTTAATAAATTTAATAAAAAAGCTTTTAATAAGGTGAAATAAAATAATTTTTTTAATCCCCCTGTATGTAAATACAAGTAAAAGCTTGGGGGCGCTTTATCAGATTGTATCCAATTAATTGTCGTAATTATTAGTTAAGTCACAATATTTTTTTTCATTTTTGTTATAATATCTGAAACATTTGTAAACTAAGCGAACCAAGCTTTCACTTGTATGTAGTTACATATAGGTGGATTAAAAAAAGTTAATATAAAGCTTGTAAAAAACTTTAAACGTCGCTTGCTGACCTTGACCTAGAACAAGATTCCACGACGATGACGATTCCGCTACAACAAATTAATTAAATCATATAATCAATCCACGATATTTAAGAAAGTTACTTAAAAATTTAAAAGTATACACTTTCGGAGAGCAAACAAGAATTTAGGCCGTCAGAATTAATGATTTGATGTCGATTTTGGAGATATTTCGTGTCCATCAGATTTTTTTGGGTAGACTGATAGATCTAGGTGTAAATAACAATAAAATCATAGTGCGTACGCACAGTTCTGGCTGGAACACATTTTTAAATGCACTTTTATGCAAAAAAAAGTACATTTTTTGCTATTTTTTGGATTTTTTGATAGTTTAATAGTTAATGTTGACTAGACTTTTTTTATTTTATTATCATATAAACTTAATTGTGCATATAGAATCATTTCTGACCCTCCAGATGCAATTTTAGCCCATGATTGCTTCCAAAAGTGCATTTTGTGCATGATAGTCTAGGAATGAATTTCTTTTCAGTGTACGTATTTTTATTCTGTTTCGATTTAGGGGTAGTTTAACACCCTTAAAAAGGGCGGTTAGAATAAATTTCCCAAATTTTTTAGTAATGTTTAATCAAAAACAAAATTTAAATGAAAAAAAATTAGGGGTAGTTTGACCCCTTAAGGGTTGAAAATAATGTATTTTTGCCTGAAAATACCCATTCAACCGATTTTGAAGCATGAAGTTGGAAAAACATTTTTTTTATATTTTCAATCGATTTAGGAGTAATTTTAACCCTTTAGGATCCCTTATATTGGCTTGATTTGGTATAAACCAACCACCTTCGCAAATAAATATTGAAGAAAGTGTATTTCATTGGCAAACTTTCAATAAACTAAATAAAATATTATTTTTCGAAACTGTGAAAAAGTTGGCTGGCGAGTTCGTTGTATAGCATGAATCTTAGCTGTTCTTCTAAATGTACAAACATTAGAAACACTATAGACTGAGCCACACTGAATTCGTTCGTCAATGCACGTGTTTAATTATTTCAGGCTATAAACGATTCATCTTGACTAATCCATATCACATCTTTTTGTTATAAGTGTGTTTTAAACTGTCCCAATAGATCATCTCCGCCCCCACGAACTTCTAATTTACTTTTTTAAGGTTTTTTTGTGAGATATCACTCTTTTTTGCATTCTACTTATTATACCTTTTCAATTGATACCAATGTTGAGGGGTTGTGAAGACTATGGTAATCCGCCCTCTTGAGATGGCCGCCATGGATCTAACGACATAGCTTATTGTATTCTACTTATTATACCTTTTCATTTGATACCAATGTTGAGGGGTTGTGAAGACATTGGTAATCCGCCCTCTTGAGATGGCCACCATGGATCTAACGACATAGCTTATTGTATTCTACTTATTATACCATTTCATTTGATACCAATGTTGAGGGGTTGTGAAGACAGTGGTAATCCGCCCTCTTGAGATGGCCGCCATAGATCTAACGACGTAGCTTATTATATTCTACTTATTATACCTTTTCATTTGATACCAATGTTGAGGGGTTGTGAAGACATTGGTAATCCGCCCTCTTGAGATAGCCGCCATGGATCTAACGACATAGCTTATTTTATTCTACTTATTATACCTTTTCATTTGAAACCAATGTTGAGAGTTTGTGAAGGCCATGGTAATACGCCCTCTTGACATGGTCACCATGGATCTAACGACATAGCTTATTGTATTCTACTTATTATACCTTTTCATTTGGTATCAATGTTGAGGGGTTTTGAAGACAATGGTAATCCGCCCTCTTGAGATGGCCGCCGTGGATCTAACGACATAGCTTATTGTATTCTACTTATTATACCTTTTCATTTGATACCAATGTAGAGGGGTTGTGAAGACATTGGTAATCCGCCCTCTTGAGATGGCCACCATGGATCTAACGACATAGCTTATTTTATTCTACTTATTATACCTTTTCATTTGATACCAATGTTGAGAGTTTGTGAAGACCATAGTAATACGCCCTCTTGAGATGGCCACCATGGATCTAACGACATAGCTTATGGTATTCTACTTATTATACCTTTTCATTTGATACCAATGTTGAGGGGTTTTGAAGACAATGGTAATCCGCCCTCTTGAGATGGCCGCCATGGGTCTAAAGACATAGCTTATTGTATTCTACTTATTATACCTTTTCATTTGATTCCAATGTTGAGGGGTTGTGAAGACAATGGTAATCCGCCTTCTTGAAATGGCCGGCATGGATCTAACAACATACCTAGCTTATTGTATTCTACTTATTATACCTTTTCATTTTCACACATCTGACAAAAGCCGCATGTACAAAACGGAACACAAACAAAAAATTTGAATTCGAGCGAAAACTCTTGCAACCGGGAATAACAAAAATGACTCCTCCATCATAAAGATTCAGGTAAATAACTAGTATACCTAACGTCATCTAACACCATAGTTCGGATTAACCAATTTTATATGAACGCTTTTTGTTAATCATTGAAATGATTGGTAATACTAACTAGACTAACTAGTAGAGATGTGCCGAATGTTCGGCCGAATATTCGTATTCGGTGTATTCGGCGTATTTTTTTATGTTCGTATTCGGCCTAATATTCGGTTATTTTTCCGAATTATTACCGAATATTGAAATAGTATTATTTTAAGATTTACATATGTTAAAGAGGCTTGACTCTCGAACCGTACATAGGTAGTATTTGTGAATGAAACAAACGCTACATTAGGTCTGTATGTTTGAAAAAACTTTTTACTTATTAAAAAGTTTTTACTTGACAGCTGTTTGTTTTAGATGTCGAGTAAAAACTTTACATTTCCCCTCTTACTATTTTTTACACGAGCTCTTGAGCAGAAGTAAATTCTAGTAAACTCAGATGGCATTGCGTTTTGTTGTAAAATTGTGAAAAATACTACTGTAAACGTTTCGCCCGGAACATTTCGAAAGATACACTAAATTTTTACTTGAGTTTTACTCGAGAACTGTTTGTTTGAATTCCCCACTTCTTTACTATTTTTTACTTGACAACAGTTAATGAATTTTTACTGGATTTTTACTTGACTTTCAAACATACAGACCTATTGTGTAACCATTATTTATTTAAAAAATCCAAAATAAAAAAATTACCGATTCAGTTATATGCTCAATCACAATTCAAACAGGCCCCTATTCCCACAGTCACGTCACCTATCGGAAAATGTGACAAACCACCTGACCTTCACAAACCATGTGACCTTGGTATTCTTATAAGCACCTCAGTGACAGTGTGGCATTCCTGAAGTAGTTTATACTTACATTTCTCATGGATAATATGTCACTTATTGTCACGGAAAATATTTAAGTGACGCGCAATTTTTTTTAAAAATAAAAAGAGTACCTTTCGTCTATTTAATTTTTTTTTAAATTTTTGGTGAATTAAAATTATTCTTAGAGCCGGTTTACACGGTGCGCTCCAGTGCATGTGCCTCGCGAACGTTTGCGATGAAGGGAGAAGTGGGGATGAATGATGTTGAGAGGTACCACCTCACTTCTCCCTTTCTCCACAACGTTCTTGAGGCACATGCGCTGAAGCGCATCGTCTAAACCGGCTCTTGTATTCTCCAGTTAAAATAACAAGGAGACAATTGGATTGTCATGTTGCCTTTATGGAGAAAAAACAGGAGATATCGAAGGGCGTAAAATATAGCCAAAGTAAAGCAGAGGTTACTAGAAAATGTTCACTGATGCTGTATAGTTTAGGTCCACCATTTCTTCAGACGTCGAAGGAAATTTTATTACCAAGCGACAAAGTTCTCCCTCAAAAATATTCAAGAACAAAGACAAACATTGCCTTGTTCCTGAAATATAGTCTAAATCTGAAGAGAAATAAATCTATTAAATTGTTAACAAAAAATGAAATGTTCGGTTACGTCAAGCCGGGCAGCTCCAAAGAATTTGATTTATCCCTTATTATTAATGGTTTTCTTACTAGAAGCCTTAAATTCCTGTTCCCTCATCGCTATCAAACTAAATTTCCACAGAGCTCAAAAATGAACCGAATAATGCGGCCGAATGTTCGGTTCGGTACATTTTTGACCGAATATTCGTATTCGATTGAACCCATATTCGGCGCATCTCTACTAACGCCATTTCATTGATTGAGCAATTGAAATAACTTATATCGCCATCTGATGGAATAATTTTGAGTACCCACTTTTGATCAAATAATTAAACTGAAGGAGAAAAAAGTTCATTTCGAAATGTAAAAAATGTAAAAATAAAGAAAACGAAGAAGGATAGGAAAAAAAACTCCTTGAATAATAAATTATTTATATTGTTGCAAATGAAAAATTACTTATACCCAGGACAGACAGCGCTGCAAGGTGTTCGCTTTTTATATTTCCCACTCTCAAAGCATTTAAAATGTCAGCAAATGTAGTGTCTCCCTGTTGTCGCATGTTTCTTTGAGTTCTACTATAGTCGAGGAAATAAAGCAATGAACCTAGGATTTTTTGAACAGTAAGATGGATCTTAAAGGAGTATCCACACACATCAGGGACGTGCCCGGGACGTTCGATTTTTGCTCCGGCCGGGACACGGACATGTGTGAACGAGTTGGAATAAAATGTACGCACCGATATTTTTTGAACCCCTGGCGGAACACTAATATGTGTGGATACTCCTTTACTCGTTTACACATGTCCTTGTCCGGACAGGGGCTCGTTCACACATGGCCCTGTGACGTCCCGGGCACGGCCCTGATGTGTGTGGATACTCCTTAATGCGGTTTTTTGTGTTCGATTCGTGAGAGCGTCTACAAACGTTGTGACCGGTAGTGATGAATTCATTTTGCATTTCCTGCAATAAAAATATGCATTTTAGAAGTGCATCTCAAAAAGACACTCTATCACTCGGTAAATATTGATGGAAATGAGTCGAGTTTTGCTACTCGGGAGTTTTTGGGGTCGCTGAACAGGAAAATAATGACGGCAACGGTTTCCGAGGTACCTGGTGCCCACACTGAGAAAAAAACAAAAATTTTATTAAGTCCGCCAAGGAATTGGAGTAAGTTCAGCTTTACCAAATGAATAATGCTTTATACCAATCTTAAGTATGCTAAAGCAAAAGAATGCGTTTTTTTGAGTCAATTCCGAGGCGGAGTTCCTTTTGAAAACTTACGCAGTTGAATTTATTGCTGTTCGTTTGAGGAAAAGGCATTTATTTTTTCAATTAATAAAATGTATTATTTGTTTAAATGATAGTCTGTAGCTGACACAATAATTTATGCATACTAACATCTAGCTAAAAGAAACAACTCGTCATTTTATTATCGGGACTGTCCCTGTCGCCGCCTGATTACCTGTAGAGGTAGACGTTTTTTTGGTTGTTTGCTATTTGTAACTACCCCTAATATAATCAACAGTGGCTGTGTGCAACTTTTTTCTTCAAAATGTTAGTTGACTTCGTGCAAAGATCCCGAAGACAGGTTCGAGTGGAATTTCCAATCAGTGAAGTGAAAAAATAAACAGTGAAACAGTGGATTATTATTGTGAAGATGGACGATTGATGTGTCTGCTTGTGTGTAGAATTTGCAATATGTGGAAACTTTTTTTTTATTTGCCTAGACAAATTTTGATGATAGCTGGTGGGCAAACTTGGGATATTTAATTAAATGGAATTTGAAGGGCTTGTTTAAAGGTAGATATATTTTTTTAATGCCATAGACTTTTAAAATACTATTTACAATTATATTTTAAACATAATCGCGAACTTATCGATGACTAATTTGTTATATACAAATATTTTGTTTTAGATCAAAAAATTGCTATAGATCCTATAAAGCTGCTAACTGGACCCACAATAGCAACTCTTATTCCCGTAATCGGTTATAAGATTGATTTCATCGCCAAGTGGACAAGGTCAGCTTCGAAAAGTTAACCATATATCCAAATCGTAAGTTACTTTGTACAATATACAGATTTTTTGATTTTATATGAATATTTTTTTGAATATTTGATTTATTTTAAAGGTAAATGAAAGCAGAAATGGTGAAGGTTCAGATGAAAATCTATCATCAAAGTTGATCTCCTTTCAAGAAAATCATCACCAGGAAAGCCTGAAGGTCAAACCACCTTATTTTTAAAAAAAAATTTGTATATAATATTTCTGTAAATATTTTTTTCAAAGAAATTTTATTATAAAATATAAAAATGAAATAGTAATTTATTGTCTTAAATTATCATTCACATAAATCTATTAATAAAATACTTTTAGTGATTACAGTAATAGAAAATTTCGATTTATCGAATCCCGCTCGAAATAGAACCTATCGAGAGATATTATTTGATGGACCGCAGATTTTATCGACTCAAACATTTTTAACAGCCCTTCAAAAGTATTTTAATTTGAATGAAATTTCTTCAAAATTAATCGAAATATAAAAATATTCAAATCAAATGCTCAGCGACGTTTCTTAATCATCTATTGTACTTCATGCAATTGCGTATAACATAAAATCAACGGGGGTATGTTATTTAACGAATTCCGGCGGGTTTCTCCCAATTCCTAACGGAATTGACACCATTGCGTTGTCAACTACGCTAGGAAGTTGAGTTAACCCCTATGCTGATTTCGCCGTTTCCAATTCCGTAGCGGAGTTGGGTTAAGCGAGAATGATTTGAATGCACATCTCCTTTTTCTCAGTGCAGGGCGGACTGTAACACCCCTTTTTAAGGGTCTTTCGCGATAAATTCAATAATTATGAAAAAAAATCCAATGAAATACACTTTTTCAATATTTATTTGCGAAGGTGGTTGATTTATACTAAATCAAGCCAAAACTTATGATAAGGGATAATCCTTGGGGTTTAAAACCACCCTAAATCGACTGATTATAAAAAAATTTGTAAACATTTTTTTTCAAGTTTATGCTTTAAATTCCATTGTATGCGTATTGTCAGGCAAAAATAAATTTATTTTCAACCCTTAAGGGGTCCCTACAATTTGCAAAATCAACTTTAAATAAAAAAAATTGCAAAAAAATTTTTTTTTACTATTTGCTTGAAATTTGGTTGAATAGTTATTATTAGCCAAGAATATATTATTATATATTCTTGGCTAATAATAACTATTCAACCAAATTTCAAGCGAAGGTCTTTTACATGTCAGAGGCTGGAAGCTGATTCTCAACCAAAAGGGAAACAATAGCATCCGCCGACGCTCTCCTCCTCTTGGCTGATTCTCGACGAACGGAAAATAACAGCATCCGCCGGCCGACGCTCTCATCCTCTTGCTGGCCCGGAGTAGCACGATGAAAAAATGATTAGCAGTTGCAGTTGGAGACCAGATCAGAGCGCCAGTGCGCTCCACAGTTTAAGTTGTTTTAAATAAGAAGTACAATACCAGATAAGAGCGCCAGTCCGCTCCACAGTTTAAGTTGATTTAAATAAATAATAAATCTAAGAAGTATACTTATTAACAAACGCCTTTAATTTCAACTAAAAGAAGGAAGTAGCAGAACATCGTGGAACCTTCGCCCCCTCCCCCTCACCCCCTCAACAACACCAAACCTTATGATAAGGGATAATCCTTAGGGGTTAAAACCACCCTAAATCGACTGATTATAAAAAAATTTGTAAACATTTTTTTTTCAAGTTTATGCTTTAAATTCCATTGTATGCGTATTGTCAGGCAAAAATAAATTTATTTTCAACCCTTAAGGGGTCCCTACAATTTGCAAAATCAACTTTAAATAAAAAAAATTTGCAAAAAAATTTTTTTTTACTATTTGCTTGAAATTTGGTTGAATAGTTATTATTAGCCAAGAATATATTATTATATATTCTTGGCTAATAATAACTATTCAACCAAATTTCAAGCAAATAGTAAAAAAAAAATTTTTTGCAAATTTTTTTTTATTTAAAGTTGCTTTTGCAAATTGGTTACGAAGAGGTTCTCCCGCCGTTGTCTCCATTTTGTTGAGCTTGTATGATCATCGTGATGTAATTGAACAATTGTCTTTGGTCCATATTCATAGCCTGACGTGCTGACTCGAACTGTTCATTTGGCATGGCTTGTTCCGGCATTACATCTTCGTTTCTCTTAAACTACAACAGGGTTGCGCCCGGTGCCCTGAAGTGACGCTTGCGAGTGACATATTTTACCATCCTCATACCATTCAGCCCCCATCACGTTTATTGCCTTGGCTTGAGTAGAATCTCATAGCCCACAGAATTAAATTAATTCTAGCACTTTATGCTTCTTGGCTCCATCATCAGACTACTTCATACACTTTCATTCAAGTGAAAGGTAATCCGCCATTTTGTGTTGGCCGCCATTTTGAATTTGGAATGATACCACAGAGCTAATAGTATTCTACTTTTCATACCCTTTCATTTGATACCAATACCGAGTGGGTTGTAACGAAAAAGGTAATTCGCCATTTTGTGTTGGCCGGCATTTTGAATTTGGAGTGACGCCACACAGCTAAGTCTATTTGTTATACCGTTTCATTTGATGCCCATGTCGGGGGTCGGGGAACACAATTGCAAAATTCGGCCGCCATCTTGGAACCGTCTTCTTGATTTTTTTACAAAATGGTCAGATTGCATTGTCATCCAAACTAAACGTGTATGCAAAATTTCAGCTCAATCGGACACCGGGAAGTGGCTCAAAGGAGATCACCCAGATTGGGCTAATTCTGAAAGTGCCGGCCAATAAAAATAAACTTATTATTTCAATAGAGCTAAGCATTATTATTATTATTATTTATTTTGAAAGCATGTACAAAGATAGTATCTTATTTTAGTACATTCATTAAAAATTATGAAACATCAAGAAACGGTGACAAAATTATAAAAATAAAAAAATGAAAATAGAAATATAAAAAAAACTAAAAAGACAAGTGAGATATATACAAGAAAAAAAGGAAGAGAGAGAAAAGAATTAAAATAAAATTGTACAATATAAAAAAATAAAAAAGAAACAATAAAAAAAAAGAAAGTTATATAAGAAAGAAAGTTATATAAAAAAAAAGACAGTTATATATTCATGCTTAAACTGTTCTATCAGAAATTAACTCGAAAAGACGCTTCTTGAAGATGCTTACTGAATCAATACGTTGTAAATCGAGTTCCATAACAGAGCTGCGAAGACGAAGAAAGAACGCTGTCCAATTAAAGTGCGGAAATGCGGAATAATCAAATTATTATTTCTAAGCGATTGTGAGAACTGGACGAACTCATTAAGGTATGCAGGTTTGCGCTGGTGCAGAATATCATGAAATAGACGCAAAAGCCTAAACTTGCGATAATCATTAAGGGAGCAGCCCAAAACAGAATTCAAAAAGGGTGAAATATGATCAAAGCGGCGTACCTTATAAACAAAACGAACACAGTCGTTAAAGGCTACTTCGACCTTTCGGGTGCAAGAAGAATCGAGAGAGGGGAAAATAGAAAAGCCATGCATTAGAAGAGGTAGGAGTAAGGCTTTCACTAAATTCAAACGGACAGCCCTTTTAAGTAAACCACAGTGATATCTGAGTTTGGACAGGAGCCCATATGTTTTTCCAATAATGAAATTGATGTGGTCGCAGCAGGTCATACTACTATTCAGCACAATCCCTAGATTTCTTACTTTACCAACGCGAGCGAGAGGAACCCCATTTAAGGAAATTACTGGGAGATCAGTTTGAGAGATGTATGAGTGTGAGAAGAAAATACAGTGTGACTTCGATGGGCTTAGTTGTAGTAAGTTCAGTGTAGACCAGCTTGAGACACTGTGCAAGTCAGCCGCAATCTTCTCCACACAATTATGGGTTTGATCTTTTGGCGTAGAGAAATAAAGCTGGACATCATCTGCATACATATGAATCTTAGAGTGCTTTATTACCAGAGGAAGATCATTAATAAAAACGCTGAACAAAAGTGGCCCAAGAATAGAACCTTGAGGAACTCCAGAGGTAAGTAAAGAACTGGTGGAGCTAGAGTCGCCCAGTTTAACTTTTTGTGAACGGTTCGTTAAAAAGCTGTGCAAAAGTTTAAGAGCAGTTGAGGAAAAAGAGACTTGGGAGGAGAGTTTTTGCAAGAGCAAAGAGTGATTGACACTATCAAAAGCTTTCGAAAAGTCAAGTAGCAACAGACAACAAATGTGATGTTTATCAAGAGAATTGCGAATATCATTTGTGACCTTGAGGAGTGCAGTTTCGCAGCTGTGATGTGTGCGGAAGCCAGATTGCCATACATTTATAAATTGAAGTGGTTCACAGAACACAAGTATTTGAGTTGCAATCAGTTTTTCAAAAACTTTTGCTAGGAAGGGAAGAATACTAATGGGCCGAAAATCTGATGGAATAGCAGGTGAGGGGCACTTGGGTATGGGAGTAATCAATGCATGCTTCCATAAGGTGGGGAACTTAGATACCGTGAGGCAAGAGTTAAATATGTGAGTTAGAATAGGCAGCAAACATGGGGTTATCATTTTTAGAAATCGTGGTGAAATGTTATCGCTACCAGTGGCTGTAGATTTAATAGAATTTAAAGCAGTGGTCACTTCAAGAGAATCGACCTAACGAAAGCTGAAGCCATCAGATGAAGCTATAAAAGAGGTAGTAGTCACCTCAGCTGCTTGGTTTGAAATGAAATATTGATTAAGACTCTCGGGACTTAGGTTGGGAGCAGCAGCTTCATTTTTAGAGTGGACACCCAACATGCGCAGATTTTTCCATACAGTTTTCAAGGATTGGGATGGATCAAGCTTTCGGGAGTAAAAATTGCGCTTGGCTTCTTTAATTTTTGCAACAATTAAGTTACGAAGGCGTTTAAAAGATCTTTTTGCTGTGGCAGTTTTTACTTTTAAGTACCAACGATAAACGAACTCCCTTTCAATAATAAGCGACTTAATTTCTGCAGTGAACCAAGGTTTGGATTTAGCTGGTAAAGATTTACTTCTTAAGGGCACAAATTCATCGTAAAGACCAAGGAATATCCTATTAAACTCATCTATTTTGTCATCTACCTCAGCCAATGTGAAGATATTGGACCAGGGTAGGCAAAGACATCTTTGGGTAAGAAGTTCCTGATCAATATTAGGGAAGTCACGATGAGTAATTGTTTTCACAGAAGGAGGATCGACATTAAAGCTGTGGCAGGCGAATATAATATCATGATCCAGATAACTAGGAGGGGAGATTTGGTTTTGAAAAAGAATAGAGCTGGTGTCGTTTGTAAGAAACACATCCAGCAAAGAGGGTATCCTACAATTAAAATATGTGGGGAGCACATTAATTACATCCAAACCAAGAGAATGCATGGCATACCGAAATGAGCTTTGTAAGGTTGACTGTTTCAATAAATTAACGTTAAAGTCACCCCCAACCAATATATTTTTATACAAACTGGAGAGGTGCTCAAGACATTCGACAAGTTCTAAGGCATTAGCAGGGTTGAACAGGCCCGGAGGAGAGTAAACACAGACAAGAAGGAGTTTATCAGTAACATTGGAAATTTCAACACATAGAAATTCAATTCCCGGTTGCTTAGAAAATCCGACAATTTTAGACATTATGTTTTCACGTAAGTAACCTTGCCGACGCGCCCTTGCCTATCATTACGGAATAGTTTATAACCGCCAATGGATACGATAGAGGAAGGAATAAAAGAGTTAAGCCAACTTTCACATATAAATATAGCGTGCACACCAGAATTAATGAATATTTCGTTCAGCTCTCCAATTTTCGGTCGAATACTTCGCGAATTTAAAAGACAGGTATTAAAACCTGTATATTTTGAACTAAAAATTTTGACTAATGTTCTCACCCCGTCCTCGCAACTAAAATTATGTGCCATTTAATAAAAGATTAACAATGCGAAACAATAAACACCGGCCAGAAGCGAATGTCGGCAAAGAAAAACGAGGGAAGAGCATTTAACCGGGTAAGAACATGAATATATAACGAACAATAAAAAGCACAGTGTACCTAGAAAATTTAAAGGCTTGAAAAGCATTACACTTAAAAGCTAAAAAATAAAGCAGCGAGAAAAAAAAACTGAAAAATTAATAAACTAAGACAAGTAAACACAACAACAAACACAAAAAGTGAATACAAATCAAATTACTAAAAAATATTCAAAAATATTGAAATGAAAAAAAATATGAGTGTGCGTAGGACCACACGTTGGAAGTGAAAACTTCTATGGCCGGCCAGTCTATATTTCCAAATCAGTCTTAATATTACAATAGGATAAGGATCAATAAATTTTGTTTATATATATATATATATATATATATATATATATATATATATATATATATATATATATATATATATATATATATATATATATATATATATATATATATATATATATATATATATATATATATATATATATATATATATATATATATATATATATATATATATATATATATATATATATATATATATATATATATATATATATATATATATATATATATATATATATATATATATATATATATATATATATATATATATATATATATATATATATATATATATATATATATATATATATATATATATACATAATATATACCTATATTTTTATATTTATTATAACTATACTTACATGAGAAAGATTGATGGATACAGACATTTTAACATCAATTTGGGATAACTAATTTAATGCAGTCAAAAGTAGTTACTCACTTCCTATAAATATAATGAACGATGTACATACATTTTTGGTATCCGATGAGTCGCGTGGAAGGCTAAACCAAGCTTCGGAAATGCACGATTAAACTTTATACCCACATACTAATTTTCATAGTACATAGTGGATAGTACATAGTGCATACATTGTAAATGGTACATAGTACATAGTAAATGGTACATAGTATATAATACATAATGCATTATACATAGTACATAGAACATAGTACATAGTACATAGTACATAATACATAGTATATAGTACATAGTAAATAAGCATAATATTCAGTACATAGTACATAGTAAATAGTACAGAGTATATAATACATAATGTATTGTACATAGTACATAGAACATAGTTCATAGTGTTTGAGACTCTGGTAACCCTAACTTCTACTCTGAAGCTTGGATCTGCTCCGGTTACGATTTGTGAAGCACTTGAATTGTGGCGCTTGCCGACGAACGATATACTTACACGCAATAAAGCTTTATAACGTTTACTGAAACTTTATATTCTTTTATTTGTATCCCAAAATTTCTTAATACCCATCCTAAGTTCGAAATACAAGTAGTTGTTGGAATGAAAAGTGTTAATCATATTATTTCTGGTCCTTCGAGCTGGATTTGTGGATTCTTGTACCGGCGATAAACATTAACGCGTTTTTTTGTTTCTAAGTGAATGCCAAGCACCTGCGGTGCACGAAATCAGCATAAAATTACTTATGGACATTAAGCGGAATTATGTTGGTGAGTTCGTTCCATTTTAAGTAACATTTTTCTTGCTAAAAATTAAATCAGAACATTAAGAATAGTCGTGATATCGGTACTTCGTTAAAGTCATGTGGATGTGCGAACAATAATACACCTATACATATTCAAGTGTCGGACATAACAACTATTGTACGGTGCATTTGGAGCTGTCATTCGGTCGAAACGTGACCATTCTTTTGAATATACAGTTCGGGAAAAGAGTGTATTGACACTGTGAATAGGAAACTAGAACATTGTGAAGGAAGTTGTTGCTCAACGCATATTGTCACAAAATTATCATATGCTTATATATGTATATACATTTACAGCTCCTGGTTATAAATAAGTTTTTTGAGTTGATCGTTTTAACATTAAATTTATAAACATTTTTCAGTTACTTTGAATTTTCAGCTAGACGTACATTATCAGAGATAATCTTATATATTATTACATAATCATTTTCTGAGTTCGACTACGGTTATAAAAAATATATATATTGACACTGTGAAAAGGAAACTGGAAAATTTTGAATGAAGTAGTTGTTCAACGCACATTGTCACAAACTATCATATGCTTATATGTAGTGCATATATGTACATTTACAGTTCCTGGTTATAAAAGAGTCTTTTATTTGATCATTTTTATATTGAATTTATAAACATTTTTCAGTTACTTTGAATTTTAGCTATACATACATTATCAAAGATAGTCATATATATTATACATACACATTTTTCTGAGTTCGACTACGTGTAAAAAAATGTTTGGCAAGCTAAAAGAAAAGACGATTTGTCGTGCAAATTGGATCACAAAATTCGTGGCCAACACTCAAAAGACAGGCAAGGATAAACGCACTGAACCTTTCCTTAAGGCCCGCATACAACTGTTGGAAGGATATTGGACTGAATACGTAACAGGTTATGATGCACTAATAGAAATTGCGAACGCTGACCAAAAGGTTAAGGAGAACGTACTACAAGAAGATGTTTTTGCAATTGTGGAACAAGCGTATAGCGAAGCATCTAGCTGGCTTAATGAGCAATTAGCACCATTTCAAACATCACATGACTCATCGATGTTGGCTTCCATACCAATTGCTGCTCAATCTACGACAATGCGATTGCCCAAGATAGTTTTACCCCACTTTAGCGGTTCCTATCGCGAATGGCCTTCTTTTTATGACACATACATGTCGTTGATTCAGAATAACACGTCGCTTAATGATGTTCAGAAACTACACTACCTAAAGTCAAGCATCACAGGTGAAGCATCAAAATTGCTGAAGCACCTTTCAGTTACAAATGCAAACTATGACGCTGCCTGGAAAATACTAACAGAGAGATATAATAATCAACGACTCCTTGTGAATACAAACTTAAACGTGTTGGTTACTTTATCGGGTATGGCGTCGGAGTGACCTGTTGAACTTCGTAGAGTCATTGATGAATTTAACCAATCAGTACGAGCCCTTGAAAATTTATTGCGTCCTGTGGAGCATTGGGATGAATGGCTAGTTTATTTTCTCACTTCTAAGCTAGACCGTAGCACTCGCAAAGACTGGGAAACTTCGTTAAGTTCATCCACCGCCGTGCCTTCCTTTGAAGCTCTTCAGCGATTTCTGGAAGGGAGGTTACATGCATTAAATGCATTGAAGGATAACCACGTTTACTCTACTTATTCACCAGCTAACTCATCAAGATCATCCAAGTTAATCACGCGTACTCATTATTCTTCGTCAGTAAAGGTCTGTCCGAATTGTAAGGAACGTCACCTACTCTTGTTTTGTCCTCAATTCAGGGCAAAGTCTGTCGAAGAACGAATAAAATTTCTACATATTCATCAACTCTGCAGTAATTGCCTTAGATCTGGGCACACTCTCAATACATGCTCATCACAAAACCGATGCAAACATTGTCATCAAAAGCACCACACGATGATCCATCAAGCATCTACTGTGCCAACTTATCACCAAGCTTCTAATGGTGATACGTCTTCATCACATCAAAGTCAAGTTATCACTGCAACTAGCTCTCCCTTGACCAACAACACTCTTCTCAATCAACCATCAAACTTACTAGCAACAGCATGCGTTCTTGCACAAGCAGCAGACGGGCGACGAATTAAAGTGCGAGCTCTAGTTGACCAAGGATCCGAATCAAACTTTGTGACATCATCATTGGTCAATCTACTTGGAGTACCGAAACAAAGAACAAATGTCACGGTATATTGTATCGGGAAATACAAAGCTGGTGTCGCTAACGTTTCAGCCACATTTGATATTATTTCTCTCGTCGATCAGTCTTGGTCCTATACTATCGACTGCTTCATAATGCCAACGCTTACTCAGTTACTCCCATCGCGCCCAATAAGTAGAAACAATTGGACGCACATTGCAGGTTTACCACTCGCCGATCCTGATTTTGACAACTCATCAAAAATAGACATAATCCTAGGTGTGGGAGTCCATGGTAGAATCATCCAGAGTGGTTTGAGGAAGTGCAGGGACTCATTAAATGGTCCTGTAGCACAGGCTACTACGCTTGGCTGGATCTTATCAGGACAAGTAGAATGCGGCCCAAGTCAGACTTCTCCCACAGTCACCTGTCACATAACTACAAGTGAACTAAGTAACTTTCTTCGCAAGTTCTGGGAAACAGAGGAGCCTCCATCATCGTCGAGGCTAACACCTGATGAAGAGGACTGCGAAAACCACTACCACAAAACACATACACGAACTCACGAGGGTAGATATGTTGTGAGATTACCACTGAAAGTAATAAATGCATCCTTAGGAGACGTACGAGGTGAGCTATGCACTCGCTGCTACAAATGGAACGCAGATTTCTTCACAACATAGAACTACGTCAATCTTACTCACAATTCATGACAGAGTATCTGCAGAAGAATCATATGGAGTTAGTCAAGGATGAAGCTTACATGGCTCACAAGTGTTTTTACCTACCTCATCACGCAGTTATCAAGCCCAGCAGTAGTACAACAAAATTGAGAGTTGTTTTTAATGCGTCACAAAAATCATCGTCTGGTTTGTCACTTAATGACATTCTTCACACTGGACCCAAGTTGCAAAACGACGTGTTTTTGATTCTGCTAAAATGGAGACTGTATCCATTCGTTCTAGCTGGAGATATCGAGAAAATGTTTCGACAAATTCTCGTCGACAGGGAGGATACCGAGTTGCAAAGAATACTATGGCGGTTCTCACCTGACGAACCTATCAAATGCTACAGACTTCTAACGGTGACATACGGTACCGCAAGCGCGCCATATCTCGCGTGTAAAACTCTACTTCAATTGGCAAATGACTATCAATCGCAGTATCCGGACGCTTGTCAAGTCATCAGAGACAACTTTTATGTGGACGATGCCTTGTTTGGGGGCTTTGATGAAGCTACTACCACTAACCTACGGAATCAGCTTATTGCCGTATTACACTTAGGTGGGTTCAAACTAAGAAAATGGCTGTCGAATTCACCATCTCTTCTTGCTGATATTCCAGTACAAGATCGGGAACAAATGTCGTCTATGAAAATGGTTTCAGATTCACAAGTCAAAACGCTCGGCATTGCTTGGTGTCCAACTACAGATATTTTTCGCTTTAACATCTCCCTGCCAGACTCCGAACCGGTTACAAAGCGATCAGTCCTTGCCGATATTAGTAGACTATACGATCCGCTCGGATGGTTGTCACCGGTAACAATCACAGCCAAAATATTTCTGCAAAGGCTCTGGCTGACAAAAATCGATTGGGATGATGAGCTACCTCACGATCTTCACATCACTTGGCTCAAATACCGACGAGACCTCAGCTTTTTGAGGAACTTCACATTAAATCGCTGGATAGGTGTAACTACTTCACAGCTGACTCTAGAACTGCACGGGTTCTGCGACTCCTCGATGAATGCATATGGCGCCGCTGTGTATCTTAGAGTAGTACACGACTTTGACAACATACAAGTATCACTAATTGCTGCTAAGACACGTGTTTGCCCTATCAAGACCGTGTCACTCCCACGATTAGAGTTATGCGGAGCTACCCTACTCGCTGAGCTCATGGCCTATGTCCACACTCATCTTAATCTAGACAATGCATCAATACACCTGTGGTCTGACTCTACCATTGTCCTCGCGTGGCTTCGAGAACATCCGTCAAAATGGAAGGTCTTCATCGCGAACAGAGTAGCCTTAATTCATGAGAAGATGCCCAATGCCACTTGGCATCACATACCTTCAACTGAAAATCCTGCCGACTGTATCTCACGTAGCATTCCAGCATCGGACCTCGGACACTTCAACTTATGGTGGTCAGGACCCCCGTGGCTCCGACAGAATTCTACACATTGGCCTCATTTTCCGACTAAGCCACCGCCACCTTCCATGGAGGAGGAATTGCGCACGACATGTGTAAATATTACAGTGCAAAATGACCTCGATGTGGCGTTGTTACACAAATTCTCATATTTGATGAAGCTCCTACGAGTTACGGCTTATTGTCTTCGTTTTGTCTCCAACTGCAAGAGCCCACGCTGTTTAAGGCGAATAGACGCATTAACGCTCGATGAAATAAACATAGCTCGTAATACTTGGATCAAATTGGTTCAAGCTCATTATTTCTCCAGAGAAATCGACTACATCTTCAAAAAAAAACCGCTACCATCCTCAAGCAAACTGTTGAATCTTAATCCACTCTTGGACGACTCGTCACTCTTACGAGTCGGAGGGCGACTAAAAAATGCATTGCTGAATTACGATGAAAAACATCCAGTTATTTTGCCAAAAGAAAGCTATTTCACAGAATTAGTCATTCTGCAGTCCCACAAACTGACTCTACATGGCGGGACTCAAGTAACTCTGCATCACTGTCGCGAAAAGTATTGGATTCTTAACGGAAGGAGCAGGGTTCGTCAACTAATTCGACTCTGTGTTATCTGCGTGCGGTATCGAGCCAAAACAAAAGCTCAACTAATGGCAGATTTGCCCATCGATCGAGTTCGCCCATCCAAGCCATTCCTACACACTGGAGTAGACTTCGCTGGACCATTCCTTGTTAAGCCATTCAAAGGTCGTATTCAGAAAAGGTTTAAAATCTACGTAGCCGTATTCGTATGCTTCTCTACCCGAGCATGTCATCTGGAAATGGTAATGGACCTCACGAGTGAAGCCTTCATTGCGGCTTTGCGAAGGTTTATTGGACGACGAGGTCGATGCACCAAGATATATAGTGACAACGCTGGAAACTTCACAGCAACTGCTAAACAACTCTCCCAATATCTCGACCAGATGATGGCTGACCCGAACATCCGACACTTATTGCTTAACGAAGGCATCGAATGGCATTTTATCCCGCCAGCCTCACCGCACTTCGGTGGACTTTGGGAGGCTGGCGTGAAGTCAATGAAATACCACCTACGTCGTGTCGTCGCAGATCATACCCTGACCATAGAAGAAATGCTAACCCTGTTATCCCAAATTGAAGCGTGCTTGAACTCGCGCCCACTGTACACTCTATCCGATGACCCGCAAGACTTGTCAGCTTTAACACCAGGACACTTCTTGGTAGGAGAGAGCCTGAAAACTATACCAACACCAAGCACCTTGCAGCTACCTCAGAACAAACTTAGTCGCTGGCAACTCATCCAACAGATGTATGAGCAGCTCTGGCGTCGATGGCATAAGGAGTATCTGACTGGTCTTCAACTCCGCAACAAGTGGCAACGCCCTCACGAGGACCTACGCGTGAATGACCTAGTTCTAATCAAAGAAGATCACGCACCTCCAGCACGATGGTCTTTAGGAAGAGTTACTCAGCTACATCCTGGCAGTGATGGCCATGTTCGAGTCGTAACGGTGAGACAGAAGAATGGCACCTGCAAGCGACCTATCGCCAAACTCTGTGTGCTGCCCGTCACTGCAAACTAAATTACACCATCTATCTTTAATCAAATTTTAAAACATAATCTTCACTCACTATCTTGCTCTTGATGAAATTTTACTATAAACATCAGGTTTTTCACACTTCATATTTCGTTCCAGAATTAGCACATTACTCCGACCACTCACGGCGGGCGGACCAATCGAGATGACCATTACACATCACCCTATAGCAGCTCTGCGGTATAACCAACCTAATCCATTCGTGACACTGCACGAGGCGAGCGGAATGTTTGAGACTCTGGTAACCCTAACTTCTACTCTGAAGCTTGGATCTGCTCCGGTTACGATTTGTGAAGCACTTGAATTGTGGCGCTTGCCGACGAACGATATACTTACACGCAATAAAGCTTTATAACGTTTACTGAAACTTTATATTCTTTTATTTGTATCCCAAAATTTCTTAATACCCATCCTAAGTTCGAAATACAAGTAGTTGTTGGAATGAAAAGTGTTAATCACATAGTACATAGTACATAGTACATAGTACATAGTAGATAGTACATAGCACATAATACATAGTGTATAGTACATAGTAAATAAGCATAATATACAGTACATAGTGCATAGTAAATAGTACATAGTATATAATACATAATGCATTGTACATAGTACATAGAACATAGTACATAGTACATACATAATACATAGTATATAGTACATAGTAAATAGTGCATAATATACAGTACATAGTGCATAGTAAATAGTACATAGTATATAATACATAATGCATTGTGCATAGTACATAGGACATAATACATAGTACATAGTACATAATACATAGTATATAGTACATAGTAAATAAGCATAATATAAAGTACATAGTGCATAGTAAATAGTACATAGTATATAATACATAATGCATTGTACATAGTACATAGAACACAGTACATAGTACATAATACATAGTATATAGTACATAGTAAATAGTGCATAATATACAGTCATAGTAAATAGTACATAGTATATAATACATAATGCATTGTACATAGTACATAGGACATAATACATAGTATATAGTACATAGTAAATAGTGCATAATATACAGTACATAGTGCATAGTAAATAGTACATAGTATATAATACATAATGCATTGTAAATAGTACATAGGACATAAAACATAGTACATAGTAAATAGTGCATAATATACAGTACATAGTAAATAGTACATAATACATAGTGCATAGTACATAGTGCATAGTACATAGTACATACTACATAATTCATAATACATAGCACATAGAACATAATAATTAATACATAATAATTAGTACATAGCTCATAGTACGTAGTACACTACATAGTCCATAATACACAATACTTAATATATAATATTATATATATAATATTCAATATATAATATTTAATATATAATATTTAATATATAATATTCAATATATAATATTTAATATATAAGATTTAATATATAATATTTAATATATAATATATAATTCATACTACATCATTAAAACTAAAACCCCCAAAGGAAACATTTTTCTCAAGCGATGGTACGTGCGCGTGATGGCACACAAAAAGTGCGCGTGATAGCACACAAAATGTGCCTAAAGAAGTTTTCACTTCAAAAAATGTTTGGCAAGCTAAAAGAAAAGACGATTTGTCGTGCAAATTGGATCACAAAATTCGTGGCCAACACTCAAAAGACAGGCAAGGATAAACGCACTGAACCTTTCCTTAAGGCCCGCATACAACTGTTGGAAGGATATTGGACTGAATACGTAACAGGTTATGATGCACTAATAGAAATTGCGGACGCTGACTAAAAGGTTAAGGAGAACGTACTACAAGAAGATGTTTTCGCAATTGTGGAACAAGCGTATAGCGAAGCATCTAGCTGGCTTAATGAGCAATTAGCACCATTTCAAACATCACATGACTCATCGATGTTGGCTTCCATACCAATTGCTGCTCAATCTACGACAATGCGATTGCCCAAGATAGTTTTACCCCACTTTAGCGGTTCCTATCGCGAATGGCCTTCTTTTTATGACACATACATGTCGTTGATTCAGAATAACACGTCGCTTAATGATGTTCAGAAACTACACTACCTAAAGTCAAGCATCACAGGTGAAGCATCAAAATTGCTGAAGCACCTTTCAGTTACAAATGCAAACTATGACGCTGCCTGGAAAATACTAACAGAGAGATATAATAATCAACGACTCCTTGTGAATACAAACTTAAACGTGTTGGTTACTTTATCGGGTATGGCGTCGGAGTGACCTGTTGAACTTCGTAGAGTCATTGATGAATTTAACCAATCAGTACGAGCCCTTGAAAATTTATTGCGTCCTGTGGAGCATTGGGATGAATGGCTAGTTTATTTTCTCACTTCTAAGCTAGACCGTAGCACTCGCAAAGACTGGGAAACTTCGTTAAGTTCATCCACCGCCGTGCCTTCCTTTGAAGCTCTTCAGCGATTTCTGGAAGGGAGGTTACATGCATTAAATGCATTGAAGGATAACCACGTTTACTCTACTTATTCACCAGCTAACTCATCAAGATCATCCAAGTTAATCACGCGTACTCATTATTCTTCGTCAGTAAAGGTCTGTCCGAATTGTAAGGAACGTCACCTACTCTTGTTTTGTCCTCAATTCAGGGCAAAGTCTGTCGAAGAACGAATAAAATTTCTACATATTCATCAACTCTGCAGTAATTGCCTTAGATCTGGGCACACTCTCAATACATGCTCATCACAAAACCGATGCAAACATTGTCATCAAAAGCACCACACGATGATCCATCAAGCATCTACTGTGCCAACTTATCACCAAGCTTCTAATGGTGATACGTCTTCATCACATCAAAGTCAAGTTATCACTGCAACTAGCTCTCCCTTGACCAACAACACTCTTCTCAATCAACCATCAAACTTACTAGCAACAGCATGCGTTCTTGCACAAGCAGCAGACGGGCGACGAATTAAAGTGCGAGCTCTAGTTGACCAAGGATCCGAATCAAACTTTGTGACATCATCATTGGTCAATCTACTTGGAGTACCGAAACAAAGAACAAATGTCACGGTATATTGTATCGGGAAATACAAAGCTGGTGTCGCTAACGTTTCAGCCACATTTGATATTATTTCTCTCGTCGATCAGTCTTGGTCCTATACTATCGACTGCTTCGTAATGCCAACGCTTACTCAGTTACTCCCATCGCGCCCAATAAGTAGAAACAATTGGACGCACATTGCAGGTTTACCACTCGCCGATCCTGATTTTGACAACTCATCAAAAATAGACATAATCCTAGGTGTGGGAGTCCATGGTAGAATCATCCAGAGTGGTTTGAGGAAGTGCAGGGACTCATTAAATGGTCCTGTAGCACAGGCTACTACGCTTGGCTGGATCTTATCAGGACAAGTAGAATGCGGCCCAAGTCAGACTTCTCCCACAGTTACCTGTCACATAACTACAAGTGAACTAAGTAACTTTCTTCGCAAGTTCTGGGAAACAGAGGAGCCTCCATCATCGTCGAGGCTAACACCTGATGAAGAGGACTGCGAAAACCACTACCACAAAACACATACACGAACTCACGAGGGTAGATATGTTGTGAGATTACCACTGAAAGTAATAAATGCATCCTTAGGAGACGTACGAGGTGCAGCTATGCACTCGCTGCTACAAATGGAACGCAGATTTCTTCACAACATAGAACTACGTCAATCTTACTCACAATTCATGACAGAGTATCTGCAGAAGAATCATATGGAGTTAGTCAAGGATGAAGCTTACATGGCTCACAAGTGTTTTTACCTACCTCATCACGCAGTTATCAAGCCCAGCAGTAGTACAACAAAATTGAGAGTTGTTTTTAATGCGTCACAAAAATCATCGTCTGGTTTGTCACTTAATGACATTCTTCACACTGGACCCAAGTTGCAAAACGACGTGTTTTTGATTCTGCTAAAATGGAGACTGTATCCATTCGTTCTAGCTGGAGATATCGAGAAAATGTTTCGACAAATTCTCGTCGACAGGGAGGATACCGAGTTGCAAAGAATACTATGGCGGTTCTCACCTGACGAACCTATCAAATGCTACAGACTTCTAACGGTGACATACGGTACCGCAAGCGCGCCATATCTCGCGTGTAAAACTCTACTTCAATTGGCAAATGACTATCAATCGCAGTATCCGGACGCTTGTCAAGTCATCAGAGACAACTTTTATGTGGACGATGCCTTGTTTGGGGGCTTTGATGAAGCTACTACCACTAACCTACGGAATCAGCTTATTGCCGTATTACACTTAGGTGGGTTCAAACTAAGAAAATGGCTGTCGAATTCACCATCTCTTCTTGCTGATATTCCAGTACAAGATCGGGAACAAATGTCGTCTATGAAAATGGTTTCAGATTCACAAGTCAAAACGCTCGGCATTGCTTGGTGTCCAACTACAGATATTTTTCGCTTTAACATCTCCCTGCCAGACTCCGAACCGGTTACAAAGCGATCAGTCCTTGCCGATATTAGTAGACTATACGATCCGCTCGGATGGTTGTCACCGGTAACAATCACAGCCAAAATATTTCTGCAAAGGCTCTGGCTGACAAAAATCGATTGGGATGATGAGCTACCTCACGATCTTCACATCACTTGGCTCAAATACCGACGAGACCTCAGCTTTTTGAGGAACTTCACATTAAATCGCTGGATAGGTGTAACTACTTCACAGCTGACTCTAGAACTGCACGGGTTCTGCGACGCCTCGATGAATGCATATGGCGCCGCTGTGTATCTTAGAGTAGTACACGACTTTGACAACATACAAGTATCACTAATTGCTGCTAAGACACGTGTTTGCCCTATCAAGACCGTGTCACTCCCACGATTAGAGTTATGCGGAGCTACCCTGCTCGCTGAGCTCATGGCCTATGTCCACACTCATCTTAATCTAGACAATGCATCAATAAACCTGTGGTCTGACTCTACCATTGTCCTCGCGTGGCTTCGAGAACATCCGTCAAAATGGAAGGTCTTCATCGCGAACAGAGTAGCCTTAATTCATGAGAAGATGCCCAATCCCACTTGGCATCACATACCTTCAACTGAAAATCCTGCCGACTGTATCTCACGTGGCATTCCAGCATCGGACCTCGGACACTTCAACTTATGGTGGTCAGGACCCCCGTGGCTCCGACAGAATTCTACACATTGGCCTCATTTTCCGACTAAGCCACCGCCACCTTCCATGGAGGAGGAATTGCGCACGACATGTGTAAATATTACAGTGCAAAATGACCTCGATGTGGCGTTGTTACACAAATTCTCATATTTGATGAAGCTCCTACGAGTTACGGCTTATTGTCTTCGTTTTGTCTCCAACTGCAAGAGCCCACGCTGTTTAAGGCGAATAGACGCATTAACGCTCGATGAAATAAACATAGCTCGTAATACTTGGATCAAATTGGTTCAAGCTCATTATTTCTCCAGAGAAATCGACTACATCTTCAAAAAAAAACCGCTACCATCCTCAAGCAAACTGTTGAATCTTAATCCACTCTTGGACGACTCGTCACTCTTACGAGTCGGAGGGCGACTAAAAAATGCATTGCTGAATTACGATGAAAAACATCCAGTTAATTTGCCAAAAGAAAGCTATTTCACAGAATTAGTCATTCTGCAGTCCCACAAACTAACTCTACATGGCGGGACTCAAGTAACTCTGCATCACTGTCGCGAAAAGTATTGGATTCTTAACGGAAGGAGCAGGGTTCGTCAACTAATTCGACTCTGTGTTATCTGCGTGCGGTATCGAGCCAAAACAAAAGCTCAACTAATGGCAGATTTGCCCATCGATCGAGTTCGCCCATCCAAGCCATTCCTACACACTGGAGTAGACTTCGCTGGACCATTCCTTGTTAAGCCATTCAAAGGTCGTATTCAGAAAAGGTTTAAAATCTACGTAGCCGTATTCGTATGCTTCTCTTCCCGAGCATGTCATCTGGAAATGGTAATGGACCTCACGAGTGAAGCCTTCATTGCGGCCTTGCGAAGGTTTATTGGACGACGAGGTCGATGCACCAAGATATATAGTGACAACGCTGGAAACTTCACAGCAACTGCTAAACAACTCTCCCAATATCTCGACCAGATGATGGCTGACCCGAACATCCGACTCTTATTGCTTAACGAAGGCATCGAATGGCATTTTATCCCGCCAGCCTCACCGCACTTCGGTGGACTTTGGGAGGCTGGCGTGAAGTCAATGAAATACCACCTACGTCGTGTCGTCGCAGATCATACCCTGACCATAGAAGAAATGCTAACCCTGTTATCCCAAATTGAAGCGTGCTTGAACTCGCGCCCACTGTACACTCTATCCGATGACCCGCAAGACTTGTCAGCTTTAACACCAGGACACTTCTTGGTAGGAGAGAGCCTGAAAACTATACCAACACCAAGCACCTTGCAGCTACCTCAGAACAAACTTAGTCGCTGGCAACTCATCCAACAGATGTATGAGCAGCTCTGGCGTCGATGGCATAAGGAGTATCTGACTGGTCTTCAACTCCGCAACAAGTGGCAACGCCCTCACGAGGACCTACGCGTGAATGACCTAGTTCTAATCAAAGAAGATCACGCACCTCCAGCACGATGGTCTTTAGGAAGAGTTACTCAGCTACATCCTGGCAGTGATGGCCATGTTCGAGTCGTAACGGTGAGACAGAAGAATGGCACCTGCAAGCGACCTATCGCCAAACTCTGTGTGCTGCCCGTCACTGCAAACTAAATTACACCATCTATCTTTAATCAAATTTTAAAACATAATCTTCACTCACTATCTTGCTCTTGATGAAATTTTACTATAAACATCAGGTTTTTCACACTTCATATTTCGTTCCAGAATTAGCACATTACTCCGACCACTCACGGCGGGCGGACCAATCGAGATGACCATTACACATCACCCTATAGCAGCTCTGCGGTATAACCAACCTAATCCATTCGTGACACTGCACGAGGCGAGCGGAATGTTTGAGACTCTGGTAACCCTAACTTCTACTCTGAAGCTTGGATCTGCTCCGGTTACGATTTGTGAAGCACTTGAATTGTGGCGCTTGCCGACGAACGATATACTTACACGCAATAAAGCTTTATAACGTTTACTGAAACTTTATATTCTTTTATTTGTATCCCAAAATTTCTTAATACCCATCCTAAGTTCGAAATACAAGTAGTTGTTGGAATGAAAAGTGTTAATCACATAGTACATAGTACATAGTACATAGTACATAGTAGATAGTACATAGCACATAATACATAGTGTATAGTACATAGTAAATAAGCATAATATACAGTACATAGTGCATAGTAAATAGTACATAGTATATAATACATAATGCATTGTACATAGTACATAGAACATAGTACACAGTACATACATAATACATAGTATATAGTACATAGTAAATAGTGCATAATATACAGTACATAGTGCATAGTAAATAGTACATAGTATATAATACATAATGCATTGTGCATAGTACATAGGACATAATACATAGTACATAGTACATAATACATAGTATATAGTACATAGTAAATAAGCATAATATACAGTACATAGTGCATAGTAAATAGTACATAGTATATAATACATAATGCATTGTACATAGTACATAGAACACAGTACATAGTACATAATACATAGTATATAGTACATAGTAAATAGTGCATAATATACAGTCATAGTAAATAGTACATAGTATATAATACATAATGCATTGTACATAGTACATAGGACATAATACATAGTATATAGTACATAGTAAATAGTGCATAATATACAGTACATAGTGCATAGTAAATAGTACATAGTATATAATACATAATGCATTGTAAATAGTACATAGGACATAATACATAGTACATAGTAAATAGTGCATAATATACAGTACATAGTAAATAGTACATAATACATAGTGCATAGTACATAGTGCATAGTACATAGTACATACTACATAATTCATAATACATAGCACATAGAACATAATAATTAATACATAATAATTAGTACATAGCTCATAGTACGTAGTACACTACATAGTCCATAATACACAATACTTAATATATAATATTAAATATATAATATTCAATATATAATATTTAATATATAATATTTAATATATAATATTCAATATATAATATTTAATATATAATATTTAATATATAATATTTAATATATAATATATAATTCATACTACATCATTAAAACTAAAACCCCCAAAGGAAACATTTTTCTCAAGCGATGGTACGTGCGCGTGATGGCACACAAAAAGTGCGCGTGATGGCACACAAAATGTACGCGTGACGCGAGTTTTTAGATTTTTCCCCAGGCCAAAAAGTGCCCAACGTGCCTAAAGAAGTTTTCACTTCAAAAAAGAAAAAAAGAATGATCCATTAGCCGCTAGCACTGCGCGGCTCCAATGTGTCGATTGATGGGCATTGAAGTTGACTCATATTACGCACGATGATAAAGTTGTCATCTTTCTTCCGCCTGATTCTCACAAGGCCATCACTGGTAGATGCAGAAAACAGCAAACCTAGACTGCGTAATTTTAAGGCCTCCCGCAACAGATTATTGTTGGTAGGCGAAAGGCTTTCATTTACGAACACTGGAGAGTCGGCCGTAAAACCATCCAGCTCGTGGAGTGCAAATTTTAGTTTACGATTTACCTTTAAGGCGAGCATGAACTCCTTTGCTTCGCGCTGTCCTGAGAATTTTGCGATTATTGGTCCACTCTGCTTGCCAGAGCGAGAACGCAGTCGAAAGGCGTCAGCATATGAAGAAAGTTCGTGATTCACTTTAGTTGCGATTAGTGTTGGGTAGGACACGATTATAAAATGAGTTTGTAAGAGGTGCCTCCTTTTTCTTTTGAGCCAGTACAATGTCATACTTCAAATGAGGCGAGGTGCTATTCTAATGCCAAAATGACAAAAGAAAGAAAATAAATACCAATGAAGTGCATTTTTACAAGCTTAACTCTAATATTCATTAAACTGCCTTAGAGTAAGTAAGAAATCTATGCCTCCACAATGTACAGCCACGGACAACCAATTAGAAACAGTTTCATAAAAATTGCATTTATACATTTTTTATTTTTTATGTAGCAATCCTGTTATGAATTCATTATGATATTGTTATTGATTTCCTTCAATCATTATATATTTAAAAAAAATTTAAGGGGAGGTTGTCGGAATTCTTTAATTTGATTCCAACATAAAAACTGTATAAATGCAATTTTTATGAAACTGTTTCTAATTAGTTGTCCGTGGCCATATATTTATATTTTGCAATCCCACCTCGCCTAATTTCAAGTTGGAAATTCTGCTACTGCAAAAAAAGTAAGAAATATCTCTCCAGCACAAAATTTCACTCCCTCAAAAAATGTAAGAATTGTCTCTTCAGGACAAAACCTTACTCCCTCGAAAAATGTAAGAAATGTCTCTTCATGACAAAACCTCACTCCCTCGAAAAATGTAAGAGTTGTCTCTTCAGGACAAAACCTCATTCCCTCGAAAAATGTAAGAAATGTCTCTTCATGACAAAACCTCACTCCCTCGAAAAATGTAAGAAATGTCTCTCCATCCAATTCGTATTTACAATCTCACCACGGCTCAGCTTAAAGTGGATATTTTACTGCCGCAAAAGAAGTGAGAAATGTCTCTCCAGTTCGTGTTTACAATCTCACCTCGACGCAATTCACATTGGAAATTTTACTGTGGCAAAAGAAGTGAGAAATGTCTCTCCAGTTCATGTTTACAATCTCACCTCGCCGCAATTCACATTGGAAATTTTACTGTGGCAAAAGAAGGAAGAAATGTCTTTCCACTAAGTGATTTACAATCACACCTCGCTTCATTTATCTTGATACACGCTCATATACCAGTAGGACATTATTTTTGAACCGGGACATTTAAAAAAACTGAGGCCTCAGTACAATTTACATCATGTAAGAGACAAATGTACTGCCTCGTGTAAGTCCGGCTCAACACTCGCAACAATTTTTAACGGGGACTCGTCCGGCTTTACGGGGATTCCTCGAATGATCACATCACTCAGTCTCTGCATACGCTGCAAGTCGTTCAGTTGCACTGAATGGGCTGCCGTACACTGCTCCTCAATTAAGAATCAACACAGTGGATTTGTTGGAGAGAGGGTAAAAGGGAAGGGACGAGGTGTTGTAACATCTTCAACAACTATTTTTGGCGTGAAAACTAACACATACACAATGTGCTTCTTCTTACTATTTGTCTTAGCCAAGACCCTCGTAAGTACAGGCCTGGAAGCAGCCAGGCCAACTAATACTAACATAGCTGAAAAGTGGCCAAAAATTTCTGACAGTTGTGGAATTAACATGGCCGAAGCCATAAGAAGCAATTTTTTAAGTTTGTTTTTGCACTAAAAAGTGGTAAAATATTGTATATTTTCACTTTTTGGTGCACATGGATTATCAGTGATTAGTGCTTTAGTGATTTAATAAAAAAAATTAAAATGAAGTGAGTGGTTAAGTGTATTTTAAGAGTGTTAATTGATTAGGTGACCATTTTTGTTTACAATCGCGGTGGTTTTTTCGTGTTAATTTAGGGAAAAAATGTTGAATTTGTGTAGTAACATAATAAAAAGTGCTTTTTAAGTGATTAAAGATTATTATAGGATAGTTATTAAAAACATAAGTGCAGAAAAATGTGAAGGAAAAGTGAAAAAGTTATTGTTATTCATGTTGTGTGGTAGTACTTGCACTTATGTTTTTAATAACTCTTCTATAATAATTTTTAACTACTTTAAATTCACTTTTAATTCCATTACTACACAAATTCAACACCTTTTCCCTAAATTAACACGATAAAACCACCGCGATTGTAAACAAAAATGGTCACCTAATCAATTAACACTCTTAAAATACACTTAACCACTAATTTTTTTTTAATTTATGGACTCAGATCACTAAATAACTTATCACTGATAATCCGTGTGCACTAAAAAGTGATAAAATACAATATTTTACCACTTTTTATTACAAAACCAAAGTTAAAAAATTGCTTCGTACGGCTTCGGCCATGTTAATTCCACAACTGTCAGACGATTTTGGCCGCGCACAGACACAACCAAAAAGTCTGCTTCCAGGCCTGTACTTACGAGGGCCTTGTCTTAGCACATATACTTTACACACACATTTATACCTCCATGTAAAGACAAGAAAGCTGTTCGCTGTTGACGATGAGCCATGAGCGGCAAGAGAATCATCAAAAACTGTTGTGTTGACAGTTGATTGAGGAGCCGTGTACGGCAGCCCAATTATCAGCAAGTTATGAGCTGATATTTTGAAGGTCATTAGTGTGATCTGTTGACGCGGCTTGATTTTCCAACACAGAGATTCTCTCATGCAGAGTTTCGATGCTGCTATTGACGACCTCCAGCTGACTAATGTGTTCCTGGGAGATGGACTTTAACCCCTCCGTTAGACGACCTTCTATTGAGTCGAGGCGACCGTTTAATATTTTTATCTCGTTAGAGAATTCCTTAATTCTTAACTCAGAATTACTGATGGAGGAGAGGATATCATCAAATTTCTTAGAGAATCGCAACTCGAAAGCAATAAGAAACTCTTCAATATTTTCACCTTGGCAACTTTCGGAGGATGTCCGCACAAAGCTTCTGGTCATTGCGGGAGAAGGAGTGGGTTTTTTTGATAAAACTTTCCCAGCTTTCGATTTATCGGACATTGTATATTAATAAGTATTGAAATAAAAATAAGTTAAAATAAGTGATCTGCGGTGGTTGTTCGGATTTAAATTTAAATAATCGTGCAATTAGGCGGTTGCAACACGGAGCACAGAAACAACGTCTTACTCGCGCAGTGACATATACGCTGATGAAGCATTATAACAATTTTTTATTACAACACCAAAGTTCTAAGTCACTTCTCTGAGATTATATTTAACCTCAAAAATATTATTCAGCTTAGTATTATAACGTATTATAAGAGTTGATAGTATTATAAAAGTGGTGTTGAAATGAGCCAAAGGGGGTGGGGGTTGATTATTTTTATTGTTACCGACATTGCAGTGCTTTAAAAAGGTATAAAAACGGTTTTTAAATACATTTTTAAAGCACTGCAATATCGTGAGAATAAAAATCACCTCTTTTTTTTATATTTTTTAATGCCCGAAAACTATGTGAAGATATGTTTTCCGCGCCCAACATGTATATTTACTCTTTATCAGCGGGATGCACTCATGGGCGTAACTAGAGATTTTTTCTCGGGGGGGCAGGCCCCCCTAACATATCGGACTCAACTTTGGCCAAATTGCGCTCAATTGTATTAACAAACGAAATGTGGCTATAGTGGTAAGATCAGGCGGCATTAGGCGGTACATTGTTCGTAAAAGCAAGTATAAATAGGTTTGATGCTACTTTTCCCATCTATAGCATAATTTGTCTATAGTATTATGTAATATACAGGGTGTATTTACTAAAGTTACAAAACGGTCGGCTGTGGATAGGATAGACCAACAAAAAATCGTATGGGTGTGGGAGAAATCGTAACGGTTTACCCGCTAGGGCGTTTTGAAATTTTATTGGTAGAGTTTTACATATCAGCCCGTATTTTTGTAACCCTATAACCTATTTCCATGAAAGTACCAATGTACCTAGAATACTAGCATCTATCTAAATTATGGTTCCACCCTACCAACTTCCAGAGTTATGAGTCGTCAAAGTCAAAATTTTGGATTTTTATAACTAGAATTTTAATTAAACCACATTTTTCTCCAAAAAATGAACTACGTAGGTATCTATATAATTTTTACCAAAAATTAGAAAGCTTGGAGTATTTCCTATGAATAACAATTTCTATGCTACGGCTTTTACTTTTGAAGATATAAGCAATTTTGATGTTAAAATTTACCTTATTTGGTACTTTTCGATATAAGCGTAGGTAAAAAAGTACCAAATAGGTCAACTACGTATTTTGACGACGGAAGTCGACGACTCATAACTCCTTGGCTTTTACAGTTTTAGATAGGTGGGTATTCTGCTTGCAGTGCTGCCTTATTCAGGAAAATAGGACATAGGGCTACAAAAATACAGGGTCATATGACTGACCATAAAAAAAATTCAAAACGCCCTAGCGACTGTCGAAAAAGCTGATAGTTGAGAAAATATTGAACCGGGAACGGGTTAGAAAATAAGAACACAACTGTTTTAATAAATTAAATTATTTATTTCGATAATAGTGAACTGGTAAATTGCTTGCGACGTCTTCGGTTGTTGAGTATCAGCGCGAGACTGACTTGTTATGTTTTACGATTTTAATATGTGTACCGCTTCTTGCTCAATTTAACAGGACTAGCCGATTATTTTTAACAGCCTCTAAACCGACAGGATTCACCCCTCCCATACGATTTCCTGTTCGTCTAACTAAAACCTATCAACTTCGTAAACTTAGCGTATACAGCTTGTATGTATTTTAATACTTGTAGGTAGTACTCGACTGTGGAATAATTTCTCGCAGTCACTTTTCCGAGCCCCTGCAACATTCAAGAATTCAAACGCAGGGCTCATCGCCACCTTCTTCAACATCCTCCAGAACCCCCATAACCTTTAGCCAATTCCCCCGTACCAAGGTTACTTCTAGACATTGCACCATGACGTGAGAAACGACATAACGGACTGGTAGTACAAACGATGATTCCTCAGCTTAGCACTGTCACATAAAAAAAAGTTAGTCAATGTAATTTGTCCATTTTTATCATCTACCACCAACATAATTACAATTAATGTATAAAAAAAAGTAAAAAATCATAACATAACGTTCGGCAATGGAATGATCACAAATTCCAAATTGTCTCCCAATACCTTGGATTTCTCAAGAGATGAAAGTTCCTCCTCCTTCGTCCAGCCGCCCTGTCTACAATCCACAAATCTTACATTCGGGACCGCCTTGAATACAATTCTTATATATGGGTAGGCGCAGAGCCGGATTAAGGATGTGGAGGCCCCTAGGCGGAACTTGTGGTGCGGGCCCCTTCCCAAAAAAAATTTGAAACCATTTACCTTGGCAGTAGAAAGAGAACAATATTTTAATGGTTTCAAATTAAATTTCTATACATTCGCTAGTACCTTCTTCAGTAGTAACACATTGGACTTGCGTAATAAAAAGAACTGTGGTATAAACCTGGAGAGAGACGTGATCTACAGGAAGTTCGGAAACCTGCACTTGGACATTGCCAGGATCATCCTGACTTGTCACACTCAAAAAACTGCTACATTGACCTAGGGTATCACACCAGGGGAGACAATATGAGTTTTGGACAATTGGATCCCCCGTCGACCGAGCAGGTTATGTTTAGGTTTGGTTGTATTTTTATTAACTCCTGCGCCAATTTCCATTTCACCGAGATCATTCTGATCGGATAAACAAACGAGGGATATTTCAAGAGCACTCTGTCCGATGGAACGCTTTAAGCAAGTCCGTTGGTTTTCTGTCTAGAAAGTAAAGCAAGAAAAATGAAACAAAGTGAAAAGAAAATAATGATCTGTAACTCTGAACCTATTTATTTTAGCTTGGTCGTTGATCAAGATTACGAAAATATGATTAAAAATTGCAGAATTCTGCTACCAGGGCAAAGTATCTTTATGCTATAGTACTCTGGAAATGGAACTAGTACACGAGTTTTCCAAAGAGATTCTCTTGGATATGCACTCTACGCGTACGACAATGGGAAGGAAACTATGTATACAAAAAAAGCTCATGCATCTGTAGTCTGACAGTCATCAACAAGATCCTCTAGCCTTTGAAGTTACTCCAAACCACTGTATAAGAACAGAACTCTCACTTAACTTTTGTGTGTCAAATAATAGACAATTTGGAGAAGTCTAGCTTCAACACAGCTATTCACTACAACAGAACAAGAGATTTTGTTTCTTATTTGTTTAGACAAGCGAGACTCGCACCACCTATCCTCGGGGGGAGCTGAATTACTTCTCGTCGTCGTTGCGCTATAGAAACTATCTAATGAAGGTTAGAACACAAATTCGCGTGACACGTACTTATTGCATCCGGGAGGAAAAGTACAACACAATGCGGATAACTACACTAGTATTCCTTCAGCAGCAGCAGAATCGGTTTTACAACTTACACTGTCTACACTGATATTCTTTCATCGCGAGTAACTTTCTTGTCTTTACACGGACATATCTGTGTGCGTGTCGATAATTATACTTGCTACCCCTGGGTAAGAAAGAGTTAACAGAAGCACATCGTGTATGGGCTAAGTTTTCACGCCGAAATTATCTGGTGAACATGACAATACACCATCCTCGTGTCCTTTCTATACCTCTCTCGTGAAAAACTGGTTCTGCTGCTGCTGAAGGAATAAGTGTAGATTAGGCCAATGAGGGTATCTACACTGGGATTCTTTCAACTGTTACCGAGCCAATTGTACAACATATTCTAGGTCTACACTGGTATTATATTCCTTCATCACGAGTAACTTTCTCTCACGGGGATATCTATGTGTGTGCCTATAATTAGTGAACATCAGAGCGCGTAAGCAGAAGCACATTATGAAGGAGTAGTGTAGATATCCTCAATGCGATGATGATAAAATTATGTATAATATGTAATACTGCATCGGTAATCAGCCCGGACCGCCGAATGAAAATATTTAGGGGGCAGAAATACAGGAAGGGCTGACATACACTTTTTCCCCTCGATTCTTACGAAAAATCTTTGTGAATTTACAGTCCGGTCGTCAAATGTCGAAGAGTTCGTTGTTTAACATTATTCATTATTCTACGATCTGATCGTACCGTACACTATGTGAAAACGAAACGATACGTCTTTTATAAATTCGCATCCCCTAATTGGCTGAATTAGCAACTTCTTGCCAAGCTTCTTCCATAGTTTGAAATAGCTCGAGTTGTAAATATGTTTGGAAGTAAGAATTTCTATCATCATTTTCAATAGAAAAATAATCTATGCGCCTCCGGTTCCACCTGCACCGTAAAGTCGGAGTCTTATGTGGTGGACTGCATAAAAGATTTTTGTGTGTGGTGCGGGCCCCTTTGTGGTGCGGGCCCCTAGGCGAGCGCCTATGTTGCCTATGCTTAGATCCGGCCCTGGGTAGGCGCCCCAAAAACGACCTTGGCTTGCCTCGACATGGTGAAAAATCGTGCGACAAATTCATTACCTTTCGCGCCTCTATAGACCCTTCAAGCCACCGAAGGAATGTAATCGTTCAACTGCTGAAGGTATGATTCATCGACATTTCCTCGAGCACCCCCGATCCCCTCTAACCACTCCTATTCTCCCCTATTCTTCAAACCAAGCGTTCTAAACGTTGTGTGCAATACATTTGCGACAGAGCGGTAATAATGAGCATATAATAGTATTTTTTTGCCAATTCGATAAATTTTTTTTTCATCAAATCTCCGACCATGGGCAATACTTTGTCATGTTTTCAATAGAGCAGAAGGCGAGTTTTGAACATCCGTTGGTAGTCCTTATAAGGCATCCCGCCGGCTTAACCAGTTAATAATATAGTACCAAAGTTCCGCTTAGGTCGGGTCTTCACCTAGCGGACGGTGCACCTGTTCTTCACCTGGTAGTCTGGTACCTTAACCTATCATATCTCATATCCTTTTTCTATCTTCGAGCTAGGTTAATACATACTAGACATTGCACCGTAAACGACATGACGGACTTGTAGTATAAAGGGTGGCACCTGAGCTTAGACTCTTTGTCATAAAAACAAATTCCGGCATTCAGGTGATTTTTTTCTGGGGGGGGGCCATGGACATTCCGGAGGGGCCGGACTCCCCTGGCCCCCCCCTAGTTACGCCAATGGCTGAACTCTACAACATATTAAAATTCCAAGGTCATCGGAGGTGAGGGGGTTAAACAGCAACATTACCACATTTTATATCACAGACTTTTAAGGTTGAATATTACCTTTGGTGAACTTTGGTGTGGTAATAAAAAATGTTTATTTTGTTGTAATCTATTAAAATAATTAGTTTATTTTTATTGGCCGGCACTTTCAGATTTAGCCCAAAATGTATGGCGGCTGGGTAATCTCCTTTAACTTCCAAGATTTGTTTACATAGTTACAAGTGAAGTTAATAAAAGCGTCGCGCAGTTTTGCCGCACTGCCTTTATCATTGACAAAGTCATAAAAAAGTCATAAAACTCTATATCTATATATATAAAAGTGAAAGTATGTCTGTAAATGTTCAATAGACTCCGAAACCGCTCATCCGATTGGCCTGAATTTTTGTATATAGGGGTTTTCGGGTACGGCGGGTGTTCCTATTTTGCTCTATCTCGAACACTTCGGGTGGCTGTAGTGTACCGATATCCGTAAAATTCGAACTTTTGTATGGGAGGTACTCTTCGAATTACTGCTAAAGAGCTCAGATCTATATTATTTTGGTTTTTTCCGAAAAAAATACGATTCCCAAAGTTTCAGATCGATCGGTCCAAATTTAAAATGGCGGCCAACACAAAATGGCGGATTACCTTTTTCTTTGCAAGCCATTCGGTATGGGTATCAAATGAAAGGGTATGACAAGTACAATAGTATTAGCTCTGTGGCGTCATTCCAAATTCAAAATGGCGGCCAAAGCAAAATGGTGGATTACCTTTTTCTTTGCAAGCCATTCGGTATGGGTATTAAATGAAAGGGTATGACAAGTAGAATATTATTAGCTCTGTGTGGAGTCATTCCAAATTCAAAATTCATATCACCTGATTACTACTATTGGTTTATGGGTGCAGCATAGGCGCACCGGGTCCCAGCTAGTTAAATATATAGCTTAAAAAAACTAAAAAATACGCTTTTATTTTAAAATGAACTAAAAAGAAAAAAATTATTTTGAAGCTTTTATTGCTCCAGCCAGTATAGGGAACAACCTACCTTTCGAAATCAGGCAAATAACTAAATTAATGAAGTTATTGGTAAAAATTATAAATATAACTTACTTAAATGTAAAAAAGCGTGGGCCTCTTTACCTACATATATTATTATTTTATTCACACTGGAGCTTTTCGTTAGCGGCCCACGCTTTTTTTACATTTAAGTAAGTTATATTTATAATTTTTACCAATAACTTCATTAATTTAGTTATTTGCCTGATTTCGAAAGGTAGGTTATTCCCTATACTGGCTGGAGCAATAAAAGTTCAAAATTATTTTTTTCTTTTTAGTTCATTTTAAAATAAAAGCGTATTTTTTAGTTTTTTTAAGCTACATATTTTTATTTTTTACTTTTTAGTCTACCAAATATCTTCCGGCATTTTGTTGTGGCCGCCATATTACATTGCCGGTCCGTTAACTTAGCAAGCACAGCTCAGTTTAAGACAAGAAAGCAATGATAAAGAAGGAAATACGGAATACGGAATACGAAATTAAATAAACTCAAAATCATCGAATTTGCATTTAAACATTTCTGGCTTTTTACTGTAGATATGTGCAATATTTTTCAGATCATTTTAAAATAAAAACGTAGTTTTTAGTTTTGCTAAACTGTACATTTTTAGTTTTTTTACTTTTTAGCCTTACGTCGCTGCTTCCGTTTTTTGGTAGTCGCCATATTAAGTTTAAAATGACGTCACACGGCTTAATGCATTCTACTCGTCATACTATTTCATTTGATACCCATATCGAGGGTGTTGTAAAGAAAAAGGTAGCCCGCCATTTTGTGTCGGCCGCCATTTTGAATTTGGAATGACGCCACACAACTTATAGTATTCCACTTGGCTTATCCTTTCATTTGTAACCCATTTTAAGTATGTTAGAAATAAAAAGTTAATCCGCCATTTTGTGATGGCCGCCATTTTGAATTTGGAATGACGCTATATGTATTCTATTTGTCATACCATTTCATTTGATGCCCATGTCGGGGTCGGGGAGCACAATACCAAAAGTCGGCTGCCATCTTGGAACCGCCATCTTTATTATTTCACAAAATGGTCAGATTGCATTGTCACGCAAACTATACATATGTGCAAAATTTGAAGTTGATAGGTTATATGCAAGTGGGTGAAAATCAAGTTGCAAGATTTGTCTAGATACATACATACATACATACATACATACATACATACATACATACATACAGGTGAAGATAATATAAAGCGTATAAAAAAAGGAAGAAGCGCGTATGAGCTAAGTCCGCGTAGTGTGGATCCACGATTAAAAAAAGAAATCGGCAAGGACTTTTTTTTAAAAAAAACAAACAAGTCAAATTTCAATTTTCTGTCAGTCAGAAAGCTGTTTTTTTATCCTGCGACAGAAAAGTTAAAGTTTAAAGGTAAGATGTCGCAGAGGTTGTTTCTGATTGGTCGAAATTTAAAAAAACACCGGCGCGACGGAAACATGTCAGATATGTAAATCCACCTTTAGGCATTTGGATGAATGGAGTAACAATGATTAAAAAATTTCTAAAATTTTTCTAAGTCCAAGAAATGCCGAGTCCTTCCTAAGAATATTCCAAATCTAAAAATGATAAAAATTTCCGCTTTGTTTCGGCCTCTTTTCAGTCTTTTTATTAAAACGTTCTTATTAGGTCGCTTTCTTGTCTGTCTGTTTGTCTGCACAAATTTTGCAATCGATTTTTGGAATACTTCCGGTTAACCTATCATGCTGAAATTTTGCATACAGCTTTATTCCCGATGACAATGCAATATAGTATACTCAATATACCGTTAGAATCATGGCGGGCGTCTCAAGAGGGCGGATTACCATTTTCTTCACAACACCCTCGACATGGGAATCAAGCGAAAGGGCATGATAAGTAGAGTACAATAAGCAATATAGTATACTCAATATACCGTTAGATCCATGGCGGCGGTCTCAAGAGGGCGGCTTACCACTTTCTTCACAACCCCTGCGACATGGTTATCAAATCAAAGGGTATAATAGATAGAATGCAATAAGCCATGTCGTTAGATCCATGGCGGCTGCCTCATGAGGGCGTATGACCATTTTCTTCACAACACGCTCGACATAGCAATCAAATGAAAGGGTATGATAAGTAGAGTACAATAAGTAATATGGTATACTCATTATACCGTTAGACCCATGACGGCCGTCTCATGAGGGCGTATTACCATTTTCTTCACACACCCCCGACATGGGAATCATATAAACGAGCATGGTAAGTAGAACACAATAAGCAATATAGTATACTCAATATACCGTTAGATCCATGGCGGCGGTCTCAAGAGGGCGGCTTACCATTTTCTTCACAACCCCCTCGACATGGGAATCAAATGAAAGGGTATGATAAGTAGAATACAATAAGCTATGTCGTTAGATCCATGGCGGCCGTCTCATGAGGGCGTATTACCATTTTCTTCACAATACGCTCGACATGGCAATCAAATGAAAGGGTATGATAAGTAGAGTACAATAACCAATATAGTATACTCAAGATATCGTTAGATCCATGGCGGGCGTCTCAAGAGGGCGGATTACCATTTTCTTCACAATACCCTCGAAATAATAATCAAATGAAAGGGTATGGTGAGTAGAGTACAATAAGCAATATAGTATACTAAATATACCGTTAGATCCATTGCGGCCGTCTCAAGAGGACGGATTACCACTTTCTTCACAACACCCTCGACATGGGAATCAAATGAAAGGGTATTATAAGTAGAATACAATAAGCAATATAGTATACTCAATGGATATATCGTTTGATCCATGGCGGCCATCTCAAGAGGACGGATTACAATTTTCTTCACAACCCCCTCGACATGGGAATCAAATGAAAGGGTATGATAAGTAGAATACATTAAGCAATATATCCCCGATGACAATGCAATATAGTATACCCAATATACCGTTAGAACCATGGCGGGCGTCTCAAGAGGGCGGATTACTGTTTTATTCACGGAACAAATTTTGCAAATGATTTTTCGAATAGTTCCGGTTATGCTATCATGCTGAAATTTTGCACCCAGCTATATCTCCGATGACAATGCAATATAGTATACTCAATATACCGTTAGATCCATGGCGGCCGCCTCAAAACCACGGATTAACATTTTCTTCACAACCCCTTCGACATGGGTATCAAATGAAATGTTATTATAAGTAGAATACAATAAGCAATATAGTATACTCAATATGCCGTTAGATCCATGGCTGCCGTCTCATGAGGGCGAATTACCATTGTCTTCACAACCCCCTTGACATGATAGTCAAATAAAAGGGTATTATAAGTAGAATACAATAAGCAATATAGTATGCTCTAAATACTGAATAAGTTTCGCATAAACTTGTTTTGAAAAGAAAAAAATAGTTGTGCCGGCACGCAGCCCCACAACCCCAGCGCTCAGTGGTCAATAAAAAAAAATGTATCAACAACAATACAATTCAAGTTTATTGACTCTTTTAATTAACAAGTATAAATTCAAACTTAAACTTCAATAACAATTAATTCAACTTTAAATAAACTATTTCAAAATACTAAAACCATTGGTAATATTTCACTTAAATTCAAATAATAATGAAAACAATTCAAATCTATATTGAAATTCACTCAGAAATAATTCAACTCAATTCAAATAATAATGAAAAAAAGAACAATTCTAATCAACGTCGAAAATCACTCAGAAATAATTCAAATTGGGGAAATCAAGACGAATCAAGATTAAATACCGACAAATGTCGATGGGAGAACCATAGTGATCCAAGCGACATTTTAAAAAATGCTTATTTTTTGAATTGAATGCACTGCATTTTATTGTGAAAGTCAATCACTTTTTAATTTTCAAATATGGAAATGAAATGTGAACAAATATGTATAAAAGAAAAACAATGTAGGTACTCACCTGGTTTGAACTTGCAGGTCAAGGTTGAGAGGAATGTGAGGAGGATAATGATTGATGATTGATTAGTGTATTATCTTGTATCATGAGCTACAAGATATTCAATAATTATTAAACTGGTTATAAACTTGTATCGAGAACTACAAGCATAACCAACTTAACTTGGTACCCAAATTTTCGTACCTTGTATCATAAACTACAAGGTAGAGGAATTGGGGTTAACAAAAAATTAGTTATAACTTGTATCACAAGCTACAAGTATAACCAATTGGAGTTAGTAATGTGATAAACACCTTGTATCACAAGCAACAAGGTGTAATTAGATTTAATGTAGTTATACTCGTATCAATAAGCTACAAGTATAACTACTTTATGTTTTTTTTTTCTTGTGTGAGGTACTGGGTCCATAGGTACTGCGGCCATTCATTTGGCCTATTGTACTACACCCCTATACCTCATATTTTTAACCCAGACCGCTTGAACAAGTTCAGCAGTCTGCCTAGTGGCTTGTCGCTTAGACTTGAATAATCGAGCAGGGACTCTTCGAATAAAGAAACCCTGCTCCTCGCTATTGCGGGGCATTCACAGGGGACGTGGAGAGCAGACTCATCCTCCTCCAGGCAGAGCCTGCAGGTGGGGTCCTCCGCTTTTCCTATCCTCCATAAGTGGTAATTTAGGGCGCAGTGTCCGGTAATCAAGCCAACAAGTGTCCTGACATCGTTTCTACTGCGCCCTAGCAATTTCTTGGCCGTGTTAGGAGACGGCCCAGGCAGGAACCGCTTAGAGTTAGCCAATCCAGGCGCGGACCTCCAGCATTCAGTATGTTTCATTAAAGTCCGATCGGCTAGGGCCCTTCGCAGCAAGCTGGTAGGTGCTCCGATAGCCGGCTCTGGACCGATGAATGCAATGTCAGAACCCTGCTTAGCTAGGGCATCCGCTTTTTCATTGCCTTTGAAGCCCCGATGTCCCGGGACCCAGACAAGGGTAACTTGATTGAGAACGCCCAGCTCACCAAGAGCACGTTGGCAGTCCCAAACTAATTTAGACTTGGTCCTACGGGACCTTATCGCCCTAATTGCCGCTTGGCTGTCAGAGAAGATAAAGATCCGTTTGTTTTGGTAGGCCCTTCTTAAGTTCTCATGAGTGCATGCCAGTATAGCGTACACCTCTGCTTGGAAGACAGTTGCTAGGGTGCCTAAGCTCATCGCTCTACTGAATCTTGGGCTTTCGCTCCAGATTCCGGCGCCCACACCTGTCTCTGTTTTGGAGCCGTCCGTGTACCATACTAGTCCACCCGGCGATACCTTAGGAAAGGTCCAGGTTAGCCTATCTTGTATGTGCACAGAGGGTTGCTTAAATTTTGAGATTTTGAAAGGCATGCAATCGGAGAGCATCCCCGCTTCCGAAATCCCTTCTATAATGTTGATAATTGTAGAATGTCCTCGCTCGAGACCAGAGCCCAGATAGCCATTCGCTTTCAGCCGCAGCGCCGCGTTTATCGCAGATTTCTCTACCTCAAGGTGGAGTGGTACCAGATTGAGGAGAGTCTCCAGTGCTGCCGTCGGGGAAGTGCGGATGGCTCCAGTGATCGAAAGGCAGGCCATTCTTTGAATTTTGCACAAATTGGTTATGAAACCCTTAAGCGCCGTTCTGTGCCACCAAACTAAAGCTCCATAAGTTACTATGGGCCTGACGATGGTGGTGTATATCCAGTACATGGTTTTCGGCTGCAAACCCCATATGGAGCCACAAGCTCTGCGGCAAGCCCACAGGGATCTGCGCGTTCTGCTCATCAGAGTATCCATGTGCTGGTTCCAGTTGAGCTTGGCATCTAGCGTCACTCCTAAATATTTGGCTTGTTGTGAAAAGCCTATAGTTCTACCTGCGAGTGTCGGCTCCGAAAGCCCCGGTAGTGATCGTTTCCTGGTAAAGGGAACGAGAATCGTCTTGTCCGGATTGACTTTTAGTCCTACGCTGTCGCACCAACTAGATACTAGATCTAGTGCCTGCTGCAGACGTCTTGACATGGCTCCTTCAGTTTCGTCCGTTACTACGATGACGACATCGTCTGCGTAGCCTTGGGCGAAAAAGTTGCGGCCGTTGAGTAGTTCCAGGAGTTCATCTACAACAAGGCACCACAGAAATGGGGATAAAACTCCTCCCTGCGGACAACCTTTTGCTATAGTGCCCTCCAGAGACCCCTCAACATGAGAAACCATTAGTTTGCGAGTTCTCAGCATAGAGTCGATCCAGTCGCAGAAAGTGCTACTTAGACTTCGTCTACTTAGAGCCTTAGCTATAGTATCAAAGGATGTGTTGTCGAAGGCTCCTTCGATATCGAGGAAGGCCGCCAGCGCAACTCCTTTGTTTAGTGCTGCGCCTTCCAGCTTGAGCACCAGATTGTGCAGTGCCGTCTCAGTGGACTTGCCCGCCTGGTACGCATGCTGATAGGAGCTTAGTGGTTGGCGTTGAAGATAAGTTTCCCTTATCACCCTGTCGACAATTTTCTCCATTGTCTTCAAGGCAAAAGACGAGAGACTTATCGGCCTGAAAGCTTTAGCCGAGGTGTAGTCCGAACGCCCTGGCTTGGGTATAAATGTTATATTGACATTCCTCCAGACAGATGGGATATAACCATGTACGAAGGAAGCCCTGAATATTTTGGGAGGGAGGGGAGGGAGTGACCAGGTCGCAGCCCTCCCGTAACATAATGGGATAGATCCGGTCTGTTCCAGGGGACTTGTATGGTTTGAACGATCCTATCGCCTCCCTAATTGCTTCGTGATTAAACACGGCGTTTGCTTCTGTCCAGGCAGCTTTGGTCGCTTTAGAAAGTGAGCCTGTTAGTTGCCTAGCAGTAGCTGTATTCCCATTTGAATAAATGATTGTGCCTGGGAAGTGTGCCTGGAGCAATATTATCAAGGTTTCTTCCCTAGACTGTGTGAAAGAGCCATCGGTTCTCCTAATAGATCCGAGATCTCCCGATGTGCCCTTTAATAAAGCCTTGTGGATCTTTGCTGAGTCTCGAATGTCTTCGATACTCCAGCTGTTTCTTTTTGCTCGTCTGATCGCCCTGTTATAGGTGGTTAGCGAGCCTTTATAACTCTCCCAGTTGCCGCTCTTCTTGGCTGCGTTGAATAGCTTCCTAGTGGCGGATCTCAACTTAGAGAGCTCATTATTCCACCATGGAGTTTTCCTGTTGCGCGTCCTCATCAGAAGGGGGCAGTTATTGTTGTAAGCAGCAGTAACCGCCTCCGTAAGGAAGTCCGCAGATAGTTCCACATCCATCGTAGATTTGATTGAGTGCATGGAACCCTTCAGTACGCTACTGAGTTCGCCCCGAAAGCCTGCCCAGTTTGTATATCTGGGATTCCTATATGGACTCACTCTTTCCTACTTTACTTTTTCTTACTCTACTTTATGTTAATACTGATGTAAACACCTTGTATCACAAGCTACAAGGTGTAATTAGATTTAATGTAGTTATACTCGTATCAATAAGCTACAAGTATAACTCAATTTAATTTTATTTGGTTGGGATGTTTAGGGTGAGGAATAAGGAAAATATATGGCACGGAAGAACCTTACCTGCTGGGGTGAAGGCTGGAACCAGAGAGAGCGAAAAATTCCTCTAGCAACATTTTTGTTCAGTTGCAGACTAGGATAACGGTATAAACCGGTTTGGTTGATAACAACCGAAGTGGGGGATCGTCATTTGTGTGTGTGTGTATGTGATTGATTTTATGGTTAGTTAGTGTGACCACCTCCAAATTTTAATTGAGTATAATTTTTTGAGTGGGATTTTTTCTCGAGTGAATTTTGAAATTTGTATACTTAAGGCTAGTTTTGATAATCTTAATACAAAAAACCAGTATTATATAGAAAAATTGATCCTGTTGAGATAATCACAATTTTTTAAGCATGACCATGTAGGGGAACTTCAGGTTACTTCGTTGTTTTCAACTGTTGTGTCCTCTCCTGTTGATGACCATTGTCCATGTTGATGACCTTTGTCAGGCTGTAAAAAAAATGGTAATTAAAATGCCCTACTGTGGCATGGTGATCGTTAGATTTCCCAACATACTCCCCCCGTTTGAAACACGACCGATGAGTTTCAACGAAAGAACTAAACGTACGGGACTGAAGCATTTAGTAATGATTTAAATATGATGAATCACTTCGAAAAATAGAGAAAAAGGAAAAAGTTGAATGTATCTGGTGAAAGCTCAATGTTTATCTTTTCACTTACACAAGGGAGATAACTTTAAATATATCTGGTAAAGAAAGAATTTGACTTGAAGTGACCGCATAAGAACGACAAACAGAGGATAAGAAACATTAGGTGACAAATAAATTCATCAGATAGAATGATAGGGATATTGACCAAAAGAAAACAGTTTATTATGGTTGTATTATTTTAATAATCCCTTCATCTGACAATTTCACTTTAATAGAATATTCACCACTGAAGTGAACCCGTCGCTTACGCCCCTTTGCACGCTGCAGCGCCTGCATTGATACCTTGACAGTTTCCACCTGGTTTGTCTCTTCGTCCACGAGCACCCAAAATAGATCGTCGTTCGATGCATCCGAGGGAACTATCTGGGTTGATCTGATCAGCCTAATGGTGGGTGGGGTGGTAATCCTGAGTTCGCTCATTGCAGTTGTTATCTGCTCAACCCTTTCGACTTCATCGTCACTACTTGTTAGACCGATAATTTCGGAGTTCTGGCCAACGTTATTTGCCATTGAATTGCGTTTGTTTCTGCTGTTTATTCAAGACTAAACTCTTTCCAATAGATTTGAGGCAATTTATGTCAAAATAGCGGGATTTAATACGTTTGTCAACTGACAATAGAGCTACTCCAGTAATTCGCAGATATGGTCGGGTACCAGGCAGGATTTCGTAATTTCTTTGTTTACCAAATTGTTGGTAAACATCAAACTGGTGTTCAATGTTTGTAAGGGTTTTGGTATTTGTGACGAAAGGGTTTTGGATGATGTTGACGGAATTTGAGTTAATTTAAAGAATCGTTGAAATAACGCTAAATAGCTGCTGGGTCTTCACCAGGTAATATACACACTTTGTGAATAGGGCGCTTTATAGTGGTAGTTCGAGTTTTGATTGTTAAAACTCGTACCATTCCATCACTTCCATAATGAACTTGAAGAATTCTTCCCAGCATCCATGATCGTGGAGTGCTCAGGTGGTCCTTTACCACCACCAGATCTCCAACTTTGGGATTTTCTAGCTTCTTTAACCACTTGGGTCGGTTTTGCAAGTGATTCAGGTATTCCTTGGACCATCTGCTCCAAAAGTGTCTTTGCAATGTCTGAACATACTTCCATCTGTCCACTGAAGTCATCTTAGTCTCACCAGGCTCAGGAGGGGCTAACAATGATCGCCCTATTAAAAAATGCCCAGGTGTCAAGGCTTGCAGATCATTTGGATCATCCGTGAGGGGTAAAAGAGGTCTTGAGTTTAAACATGCCTCCACCTTTGTTAGTGCAGTTGAAAACTCTTCATACGTTAGATTTGAATTTTGTAAGACTCGTTTCAAGTGGTACTTGACACTTTTAACACCAGCCTCCCACAGACCTCCAAAATGTGGAGCTGATGTCGGGTTAAAATGCCAATTAATGCCTTGTATTGTGAAAGTGTTTTCAACATCTTTAAAACACTGTGCCAGGTGTGAGTCTAATTCTGATTTGGCTCCGATGAAATTTGAGCCGCAATCTGAGTATATATCAGAACACAAACCCCTACGGCTGATGAATCTTTGTAATGACGCTAAAAAGGCTGCCGTGGACATATCTGAGACTGTTTCCAGGTGGATTGCCTTTGTAGTCATGCATACAAATATGCAGATATACCCTTTGTAGGTCCTAACACCGCGGTATTTTGACATTTTTAACTGGAATGGACCTGCAAAATCAATTCCGACCTTGGCGAACGGGGCTGACACAATTACCCTTGAGGCTGGAAGATCGCCCATTAATTGAGGCCGGGGTTTCGCAGAGATATTTTAAAGCAATGGATGCATTTATGAAGAATTTGCTTAATGATTTGACGACCCTTTGGAATCCAGTATTCAGTTCGAAGTGTGTTTAGGACAACTCCTGCACCTCCATGAAGCGTTAGCTTGTGAGTGTATTCGATCAACAATTTGGTGAAGTGATGTTTTGGCGGGAGGATTATCTGGTGCTTTTGTGTCGTGGGAATGTTTGCATGAGCGAGTCTACCCCCTACCTTAATTAATTGATTCTCATCAAGGTAGGGATTTAGTGGAAGTAGTGAACTTTTATCTGAAACTTGCACACCTTGACTCAGTGCTTGGTATTCCTTAATGAACACTTGTTTTTGGATGAAACGAATTAACTCAGTTTTTGCATCTCGTAAGTCTTGTGCAGTCAAGTTTGGTGTAGTGATTGGGCAAGACGTTCTGATTCTTTTAAGAAACCGTAGAACATATGCAAACACTCGTATGAGTTTTGTGTAGGATGAAATGGATTCTATTGTTCCAGACGATATGTGTGCCAGTAAAGTGCAATGTAAATGAGTTTTTCGCATTTCTGGTAAATTATCAACCATTGAGTTTGGCTGTTTTGGCCACGATAACTCGGTCTCTTGTAGCCAGTTGGGTCCGTACCACCACAAACTGAATGCATTTAGTTCGCTTACGCTTAAACCACGGGACCCACAGTCCGCAGGGTTGTCCTTTGACCGAACAAAGCGCCAAGGGATTGACGGAAGTAATTCTTGAATTTGACTCACCCTATTTGCCACAAAGGTTTTGAGTTTGTACGGAGGGCACTGTATCCAATTGAGCACAATTGTTGAATCGGTCCAAGCGAATGTTGTGACGGAGGAGTAATTTAATTCCATTCGAACCTTGGATAATAGTTTTGCTAGGAGATGGGCAGCAGATAGTTCCAGGCGAGAGAGAGTCATGAGTTTCACGGGAGCTACCCTTGTTTTGGCTGTTAACAGATTGACCTTTGAACGACCCTGTTCATCAGTGACTCTAACATAAATTACAGCCGCGTAGGCTACCTGTGAAGCATCAGAAAATCCGTGGAGTTGTATAGTTGAAGTTGGACAAATTTGGAGCCACCGTGGTATTTTAATGGTAGGAATCTGAGAAAATTTATGTTGGAATTCTTGCCATTCCTTTTGAATGGATGGAGTAACTGGGTCATCCCATGAAGATCCAAGAAGCCATAAACTTTGCATCAGAATTTTTCCTTTAATCACGTATGGCGATATCCACCCCAGTGGATCAAATAACCCAGCGACACCAGACAAAATCTGCCGTTTTGTGCACACGCCAGACCTTGATTCCAGATGTTGCAAGGTGAAATGATCCGTTGCTGGATGCCAGATCAGACCTAACGCCTTCACCTTTTCATCATGTGCAAAAGTCAATGTTGATTTCAACTCTCTTTTCTCTTCAGCGATTGTGGCAAGGATGTCAACATCATTACTCGACCATTTTCGAAGGTTAAAGCCTCCTAAATGGAGTAATTGGCTTAATTCTTGATGCAATGAAATTGCTTCTGTAATAGAATGGGTGCCGGTAATAGCATCATCAACGTAAAAATCATGGGTGATTACTTGAGCCGCTATAGGAAATTGGTTTTGTTCATCCTTTGCGAGTTTATGAAGCGTTTTAATTGCCAAATATGGGGCAGATGTTGTTCCAAAGGTTACACGGGTCATCTGATATTCTTTAGTAGGGTCATGAAGATTAGATCGCCACAGAAGACGATGGTAAGGTTGGTCTGAAGGGTGAAGATGTATCATTCTATACATCCTTTCAATGTCTGCTGACATCGCGTATTTAAACCTCCGCCATCTAAGTAAAATTGAATATAGATCCGATTGTATGACCGGGCCAGGATGCATATAGTCATTCAGAGATTTTCCGTTGGAGGTTTTTGCTGAAGCATCAAATACTACTCGTACCTTCGAGGTGGTGCTGTCCTTGAGAACAGCGTGATGCGGCATGTAATATGAGGGTAAAGATCTATCTTGCGTTACGGGTATCATGTGACCTAAGTCCACATATTCTTGGAGTGTCTTGTTATACTCGGACTGCAAACTCAAACTTCTTGACAGTTTTGACTCAAGGGAAGCGAGTCGTTTTAAGGCTAAGGCTTTAGATGCTCCAATGTCGGGAGCTTGACCATTAATGAAAGGGATTTTTACTTGATATGCACCTGACGGTAATCTACATACTGAGTTTTTATAGAGGATTTCGAACTCCTCTTCAGCCTTGGTATATCTAGTTTGCACGGGTAACTCCTCGATCTCCCAGAAGGAACGCAATCTTGAATTGAGATTATCTTCCTCCCCAGTATCGTTCACTTGAATACTAAAGGATTGTATGGTCGACCTTTCTCTTTTTGCGTCTACTAGGCCAATCACTAGCCAACCAAAGATGGAATTCTGAGCAGCAGGAGTGCCAGTAGGGCCTTTGATCAACCCGTCTAGAATCAGAGTACATCAGCCCCAAGTAGTAGGTCAATTTTTCTTGGCAGGTGGTAATGGGGGTCCGCAAGATTCAGATTGTCTAAATGAGCCCAAGTTTCCTTCGGGAGGTGTGAGGGTGGCGAGATGGTTGTTATTGATGGGACAACCAGTGTTGTGACGACCATTTTGCAGGAGGTCGGTGAATGTACCGAGTGTACTTCGAACTCTATTAGTTTGTCTGCTGGAGTTTTTAAATTACATATCCCGGAGACAATGATTGACGCTGAGGTGCTTCTTATATTGAGTTGATTAGCGGCAGTTTTAGTGACAAATGATACCTCTGACCCTGGATCAATAAGAGCTCGGAGAATTATGTCACCATTTCTTGTAGGGATTTTTACTAATGCAGTTGACAGAAGGGCCCTTTTCAAGGTTTTTCGTTGGTTGGTATTACTTAATAGCTGCGTATTTAATAACACAGTAGTTTCAACCTTGTTGTTTGTGTTCTGCACATCACCTGTATTGGTTTTCGATGATAATTTTGTTGGTGTCCGAGCACCAGGGTTCTTTCGTGAGAATGTGCCTTGCTTGGAATCATTATGCAATAAAGTGTGATGCCTTTTATTGCACTTCCAACAATTAAATTTGCTTGAGCATAATGACGTAGAATGTGAGTTAGACAGGCAATTGACACAAAGTTTATTTGATTTAACAAACTGGTACCTTTGTGGAGATAAAAGTTTCTCAAACTTGGGACACACCTTTAATTTGTGGTTTTCCTTGCAACAAACACAAGTTTCTGAAGTAGTCGAGGCAAAATGTGTGAGCACTTTAGTGTTTGATCCACTAGATGGACGTTGTGGAATATTGGTCTTGTGGTCAGCTATGGCTTCTAGCACACGGAATCGTTTTTCTAAGAATTGTCTAAGTCTGACAAATGTAGGGAGTGATGAAGCCCCATCAAGCTCGACTTCCCACATCCTGTGGGTTTCGGCAGGGAGTCTTTGGACAATCAAATATATTAGGAAAGGATCCCAATTTGAAGTGTTAATGCCCAAGGCCTCTAGTTCACTCAAAAACTCATTTGACTTATCCAACAAAGTTTTTATTGTATTGACTGACTCACTAGACACTGGCTTGAGATTAAACAATATCTTCATCTGAGTATTAACCAAAACTCTATTGTTATTGTATCTCTTTAATAACACATTCCATGCTGTTTCATAATTAGCATCAGTTACTTGAAATTTTCGTAACAGATGCTCTGCCTCTCCAGATAGTACCGACTTCAAGTAATGCAGTTTTTGTGCATCTGAAAGTGTCGGATTTTGATGGACTAACGAGTTAAAGAGGTCGTGAAAAGACCGCCAGGATTCATAAGATCCTGAGAAAGTGGGTAGTGAAATTTTTGGCAATCGCCATAAATGTGTGGTCAAGGCAGATGAGTTTATGCGCGTTGATTCATGCATTGAAGGACTTGGGGGAGGAACTTGTTCCTCAAATTTGCTGAGGGCAGCTTTTATTGTTCCCATGAACTCGAAGTATTTGTCTTCAAGGTGCAAATAGGTTTCTTTGATAAAGTATTCACATGTTGGCTTTTCAACTAGTTTTGCAAATTGTAACTCAATTTGCACATGGGTTTTTTCTATCTGTGCCCAAAGGCCGCGACATTGTGTAATTCGTTCCGAAATTAATTCCTTTGTCCTTTTAACCAAGGCTGTCTTTGTGTAACCTTTCATAGCCTTGTTTAGCAAGTCTATATACACCTTTTGCAACTCGAACGTATCAGTAAAACTTGTATTATTAGCCATTTTGAATATTAACTTAACGAACGCACAAACTATTCAAAAACAAGTTATCGCACAAATTATTTAAACTTAACACTTCAATGTAGATCACTAAATAATTTTTGGCTCTTTGTTTTGTTAGTTACCTGAAATGAGTGTAATAATATCTGAAATGTTTTGCAATAAGTCTTGAGCACTAGGCGTCTAGAACAACAATGGTTTTTGTGTATAACACCTTGAGAGTGGCCTAAATTAAGGCAACCTGCCTCTTGAAGATAAACAGGTTGGAGCACTAAGCTCGAGTACAATAGTTATGTATGAGAATATGAGTATAGGTTCGGTGTATATACACCTTGTGATTAAAGTGAATGAGAAAATTCTGCCTCAAATTAAGATTTTAGCAATAGTGGAGTATGATAAAATGTGATCACTAACTCGTATAAATATAGCTTGGTGTGTAAAACCTTGCAAATGTTTAAATGTTTGAAGTGAAGGACTTTGCTTCCAGAATTAATAATGTTGAGAACTAGGCTCGAATAATTGATAGGTGTAAGAACCTTGTAATTGGATTGAGGTAAGGTGCGTTCCTCCAAAAGGATAATATAATTCGAGAAGTAAACTCAAGAATTACTCGGTATAAGAACCTTGCAATTGATTTAAATTGAGGAATTTTGCCTCTAGAAGTAATATAGTTTGAGCACTGAGCTCATGAAATTCTTCGGTATAGGAACCTTGGAATTAATTCAAAGTGAAGGCGTTGCCTCTAGAAAGTAATATAGTTTGAGCACTGAGCTCACGAAATTCTTTGGTATAAGAACCTTGGAATTGATTTAAATTGAGGGATTGTGCTACTAGAAATATAGTTTGAGCACTGAGCTCACGAAATTCTTTGGTATAAGAACCTTGGAATTAAATTGAATAATAGAATTTGAGCACGAGAGCCATATAAAAATAGCTAAGTGTGTAGGACCTGGCTATGTGTAAGGGACTCTGCCTAGAGGAATAACAAATGATGAATCATCGTATCAAGGAAACATAATTCGAAAAATAATCTCTGGTGTTCAGTTGCCTGAAATGAAACCCATCTTCACTTTTAATATATATATGTTATTTTAATTATAAGTGTTGCATCAAAAAAAAATTGACACTTATAAACAAACCAAGAATTTAAAGTAAAATTCATGAGCCGGGTTCACATAAATGTTTCAAGAATAATATCCTATGATGAAGAATGTTGATTCCACTTAAAGGTTCTGATTTCAGAAGACATTCACTGTGATTAGAAAGATTAAGTAAAGTTTGAGTTTAAAGTAAAATGTTACACTTGTGCAGGGCCACCCTAACCACAGGGCTAAATGGGCTATAGCCCCGGGGCGCAAGCCTTTTCGGGGCGGCAATTTTTGTTTGTTTTTATATTTTTTTGTTATTAGTTATTTTTATTTAAAATCTTTTCATAACAAAAATAACCAAATTACCTGTTCAATGATTGGTTGTGAAACTTTAAAGATACTTTGAAAGAATTTACGAAGAATACTTTCAAAAGCCTGGAGCTAAAGCTGAAGCTGAGGGGCTGTTAAATGAGCCAAATTACACGGCCCATCACTTCTTCCATCAACACTTCCAATAATTCCAATAAACCGGTTTTATAGGCAAGCGGTTGCAGGGGAGTCTCTCACTTGTGGATCCCAAAAAATTGTGGTCTGCACAGAGACCGCGGAACCTTATTTTAACTGGGGTTGCGAGTATTCTTTTCGGCCGTATACCAAAGCTGCAAATCGTCACATGCCGCTTTGCAACATGAATCTCCAAGCAATAAGTGACGAAAAGCTGCATATTAAGCTTTGGCCGGTCTTAGACATAGCCACAAATTTAGACTTAGTTTGAGGATTTCAATATTGTAAAGCTCTCAAGGAAAGTTCGACAGATTTGAGTGACTGTGAAAACAATTCCATGTCATTTTACATTGCTCATTACAATGACGAGGAGAACACAAGCTTACCTAGGTCGTCGAACTCAGTCAAATACGCGGCGAACTACGACGGATAATGAAAATAGTCCGGCAGATTTTGTTGAATTTTGATGATTTGGATTAATTTTAAATGTTTTAAGGTTGGGTGAACACTGCAAACCCAACTGTGTGATTTTAAATGCATTTTGCGCGTAAAATCGTGTAGTCACTTTTTACAGGTTTAAAATGTGTTAATATTTGACACGCGAAAAGTGCCCTGCAAACAATTTCTCGGAGGCTCGCTTTCTCGGACCATTCTCGATTCGAAAAATGCTTGCGAAGGGTACGAGAAAAAGATTCAAAACGCAAAACGAAAGCTTTCCTGGTTGATTTGTTTCTCCCAAAGCCTTCATGCTGTAGAAAAATATTGTGACGCGATTTCCCCTGAATGGGACTTCAAATCTCCAAATTACACTAACAACATAACGTTCTTTCACCGATTTGAAGTCCTATTTGCTGGGCGGAGTGATTTTCGGCGCAGAAGCGATTTGCTATCGATACGAGCGTGCGATTCGTTTTCAGCACGAGAAAGCGATTGGATCTCTTGCTCCGCTTTTATTGCCTTCGAATTCGTTTACGAGTCGTTAACGAGTTCGAGATCGAAGCAAGCTTTCGCTTTTGGCAAATCGTTCTTGAATCGTTTCCGAATCGAAATATTTGCAGGGTGTGTACATATAGAACACTGAATGACACATAATGTTTAATTTTCACACGTTTAAAACGTAAAACGATAAAACGTTACAATTTCTTTAGTTGTAAAAAATATTATACACGAATGTGTGTGATTTTTACACGCAATATTTTAACACGATTAGCCGAATTTACGCGCTTATGAAGTGTGTAGTGTGTTAAATTCACACGAATTCTGGGGTTTGCAGTGCAGAGAGGCGCACGGGGTTCGTAAATATTTTGTTGGTCAATCTAAAACCTATCCACAGTCGGCCACTTTGTAACTTTATAGTTCGAGAGCCCAGACCCGCCTGACCTACGTCATTTTCTTAAAGCTGATATTTCGTTTATACATAGTGTGATACGCAGTTAAGAACGTATGCACGCACACTCGCTAGCCCGGAGAATGGGCTTTTTTGTAGATAGAGGGGTTGGGGGTAAAAAAGGGGTTAAAATTGAAAAACATTTCTGCCGCTGCCGTTACGTTAACCGTTAAATACTAGTGTCAGAAATCTAATGTCTCTTTTATAGGTACCTATAACTGGTTTTTCGTTAATGGTAATAAATATTTGTTGAAGAGTTGAATTTTGAAGATTTGGATTAATTCCAAATATTTTAAGGTTGGGTGCAGCGAGGCGCACCGGGTTCCTGCTAGTCTTTATTTGTAATTTAATAGCAAAATTTGAAATTCGGTATAAGAATAAATGTAAAATGAATTTTCTCTGTTAAATGTTGTTACAACTATCGAATTTAAAAATGTACATATATACTTTTATTGCAATTTTTAAAAAATAGCTCAAATTTTTGCTCTTTTGATTTCAAAAACACAGGGGTTGCGGCGCCACCTCGTGAAATCATCATGGGTTGCGGCCGCAATCCTTGCAACCCCACTTCCGCGGTCTCTGGGTCTGCACCGAGCAGCACACTACACAAGCATAACTTCGTTCTCGGGAGTTGCGAAAAGCATGAGATTTGTTATTGTTTTGTACGTTACATAGACAATAGAATCGGTACACGAAAAAATGCAGAACAGTCAGTTTATCGTGTAATTCGTATAACATGAACATACCGGTTTGTTAATCCGTGTAATTTGGCTCAGTGAGTTCAACTCATTGGAAACTGCTATTGAACAGGGTGGCCGCTCTCTGGAAAACCTGGAAGGTTTTGCTGTCACTTTTGCCACGGTCACCGCTATGAATGACGGAAAACCTACCGTCTGATTTCCATAAATGATTGACGGTCTGTATGAACAAGTAATGGGCGTATGGAAAAGTAAGGGATATTTCATTCAATCATGGAATTCTTTCATCCATAATATACAAATTATTTTCTGATGAAACATGTAAAATCTGTCTTTTTCAAGGTATGTGAAATTTCAAGGAAATCGAGGAAATTTTGGGTAAAGGCAAAATGTTACCTACCGCATGTGCCGGAGAACTCGAAATAGTCGTTGTCGGAATCCCATTGTATTGGAAATTTAGTCCATTTAAAATGCGGGGTATGACGCTCGGAACACCGCACGCAAAGAGACTACTTGTACTCTATGTTTTTTGGGGGCGTTGATAACGAAATCGAAGTCCCGTGGCTCTAAAATGGTAGGATCACCCCTAAAATCGCCAAATCGCCATTTTTAGGGTTTCTTTTCGCAACAATGTCGATGAGACTCCGAAATAATGCTCTGGAATGTGCAAATTGGCAAATTTAGTGCGTGTATAAAAACTGAGCTCAAAGTGTATGGTAACGAGTGAAGAAAAACGGTGAAAACTACCCCTAAATTGACATAAAAATGGAAAATGCTGGAAACAACATTTTTATACTTTTAAGTTTAAAAGAACGGTGATTCCAAAACTGACAAATTTTTTTTTCACTCTATAGAGGTGAGAACTACCCCTAAGTCGCCTTAAAATTCAAGTAAAGCTCAGAAATTGGAATTAAAATTTGTGCCAAAGATGAAAGAGTGAGCAAGAGGGCTGAGATTTATTTCCACCCTGAAACGAATCCCGGCGATTTATGGAAAATTGCCCTGGATATTGTAAGCGAAATGTATGTTGGAAAAAAAAGTACCCATTACAGATTTTAATAGTACAACAGTGTTTTGACAATTTTGCATAATTTTGCCGGTCACCCCGCTCCCCCCAGATATCACGCGTATGAGGGGCGCATTATTTTTAGTAGCCCACGGGCGCCAAATATCTTAGGACGGCCCTGCACTTGTGGAGATTGATCACCTATGGTGAAGCTATGCTATTCTTCCACAGGCGATTAAATTGTTGCTTGGTAGTAATATTCCTAACTTGACTGTGCACTAAAATTGGGAGCTATATCCGGCTCGAAGGACCATGAATAAGTTTCGCATAAACTTGTTTTGAAAAGAAAAAAATAGTTGTGCCGGCACGCAGCCCCACAACCCCAGCGCTCAGTGGTCAATAAAAAAAATGTATCAACAACAATACAATTCAAGTTTATTGACTCTTTCAATTAACAAGTATAAATTCAAACTTAAACTTCAATAACAATTAATTCAACTTTAAATAAACTATTTCAAAATACTGAAACCATTGGTAATATTTCACTTAAATTCAAATAATAATGAAAACAATTCAAATCTATATTGAAATTCACTCAGAAATAATTCAACTCAATTCAAATAATAATGAAAAAAAGAACAATTCTAATCAACGTCGAAAATCACTCAGAAATAATTCAAATTGGGGAAATCAAGAAGAATCAAGATTAAATACCGACAAATGATCTTGTGAAAGTCAATCACTTTTTAATTTTCAAATATGGAAATGAAATGTGAACAAATATGTATAAAAGAAAAACAATGTAGGTACTCACCTGGTTTGAACTTGCAGGTCAAGGTTGAGAGGAATGTGAGGAGGATAATGATTGATGATTGATTAGTGTATTATCTTGTATCATGAGCTACAAGATATTCAATAATTATTAAACTGGTTATAAACTTGTATCGAGAACTACAAGCATAACCAACTTAACTTGGTACCCAAATTTTCGTACCTTGTATCATAAACTACAAGGTAGAGGAATTGGGGTTAACAAAAAATTAGTTATAACTTGTATCACAAGCTACAAGTATAACCAATTGGAGTTAGTAATGTGATAAACACCTTGTATCACAAGCAACAAGGTGTAATTAGATTTAATGTAGTTATACTCGTATCAATAAGCTACAAGTATAACTACTTTATGTTAGTACTGATGTAAACACCTTGTATCACAAGCTACAAGGTGTAATTAGATTTAATGTAGTTATACTCGTATCAATAAGCTACAAGTATAACTCAATTTAATTTTATTTGGTTGGGATGTATAGGGTGAGGAATAAGGAAAATATATGGCACGGAAGAACCTTACCTGCTGGGGTGAAGGCTGGAACCAGAGAGAGCGAAAAATTCCTCTAGCAACATTTTTGTTCAGTTGCAGACTAGGATAACGGTATAAACCGGTTTGGTTGATAACATCCGAAGTGGGGGATCGTCATTTGTGTGTGTGTGTGTATGTGATTGATTTTATGGTTAGTAAGTGTGACCACCTCCAAATTTTAATTGAGTATAATTTTTTGAGTGGAATTTTTTCTCGAGTGAATTTTGAAATTTGTATACTTAAGGCTAGTTTTGATAATCTTAATACAAAAAACCAGTATTATATAGAAAAATTGATCCTGTTGAGATAATCACAATTTTTTAAGCATGACCATGTAGGGGAACTTCAGGTTACTTCGTTGTTTTCAACTGTTGTGTCCTCTCCTGTTGATGACCATTGTCCATGTTGATGACCTTTGTCAGGCTGTAACAAAAATGGTAATTAAAATGCCCTACTGTGGCATGGTGATCGTTAGATTTCCCAACATACCGTTAGATCCATGGCGGCCGTCTCAAGAGGGCGGATTACCACCTTCTTCACAACACCCTCGACATGGGAATCAAATGAAAGGGTATTATAAGTAGAATACAATAAGCAATATAGTATACTCAATATACCGTCAGATCCATGGCGGCCGCCTCAAGAGGACGGATTACCATTTTCTTCACAACCCCCGCGACATGGGTATCAAATCAAAGGGTATAATAGATAGAATGCAATAAGCTATTCGTTAGATCCATGGCGGCCACCTCATGAGGGCGTATTACCATTTTCTTCACAACACGCTCAACATAGCAATCAAATGAAAGGGTATGATAAGTAGAGTACAACAAGCAATATGGTATACTCAATATACCGTTATATCCATGGCGGCTGTCTCATGCGAGCGTATTACCATTTTCTTCACAACACCCTCGACATGGCAATCAAATGAAAGGGTATGATAAGTAGAGTACAATAAGCAATATAGTACACTCAATATACCGTTAGATCCATGGCGGCCGTCTCAAGAGGGCGGATTACTATTTTCTTCACAACACCTCGACATGGGAATCAAGCGAAAGGGCATGATAAGTAGAGTACAATAAGCCATATAGTATACTCAATATACCGTTAGATCGATGGCGGCGGTCTCAAGAGGGCGGCTTACCACTTTCTTCACAACCCCTGCAACATGGGTATCAAATCAAAGGGTATAATAGATAGAATGCAATAAGCTATGTCGTTAGATCCATGGCGGCTGCCTCATGAGGGCGTATTACCATTTTCTTCACACACCCCCGACATGGGAATCAAATAAAGGAGCATGATAAGTAGAACACAATAAGCAATATAGTATACTCAATATACCGTTAGATCCATGGCGGCGGTCTCAAGAGGGCGGCTTACCATTTTCTTCACAACCCCCGCGATATGGGTATCAAATCAAAGGATATGATAAGTAGAATACAATAAGCTCTGTCGTTAGATCCATGGCGGCCGTCTCATGAGGGCGTATTACCATTTTCTTCACACTACGCTCGACATGGCAATCAAATGAAAGGGTATGATAACTAGAATACAATAACCAATATAGTATACTCAAGATATCGTTAGATCCATGGCGGGCGTCTCAAGAGGGCGGATTACCATTTTCTTCACAATACCCTCGAAATAATAATCAAATGAAAGGGTATGATGAGTAGAGTACAATAAGCAATATAGTATACTAAATATACCGTTAGATCCATTGCGGCCGTCTCAAGAGGACGGATTACCACTTTCTTCACAACACCCTTGACATGGGAATCAAATGAAAGGGTATTATAAGTAGAATACAATAAGCAATATAGTATACTCAATGGATATGTCGTTTGATACATGGCGGCCATCTCAAGAGTACGGATTACAATTTTCTTCACAACCCCCTCGACATGGGAATCAAATGAAATGGTATGATAAGTAGAATACATTAAGCAATATAGGGTACTCATTATATCGTTATATCCATGGCGGCCGCCTCAGGAGGGCGGATTACCATTTTCTTCAGAATACCCTCGACATGGGTACATTTACTCGTATGTTAGAGCAAGAGTAGTTGCTAGTAAACACAAGTGAAAATAAGTAAAAATGATCAGAAAAGGAACGCAGCTAATATTGAAATAAAAATCATATAAAAAAAATTTAGCTTACTTCATTATTTAATTTTTGAGGAATATCAAAATTAAACAGTTTGATATGTTATTAGTAGATTTAGGTAACATCTTTCCGGATGCATCTGCCATAATATCATCAAGATGTTCAAAATTGATTGCAAAATTTCACACACAAAACTACCCAGCTACTCTACACTCCGTAGTATTGTTTATAGCTGGGTTGAGAAATCATTCGCATCAATCATACATGCGCCCCACGTTTTTTCGTTTTAAATCTTACAGATATTTTCATAGCTATTACAAATTCACAATTACAAATTTTCAGGACTATATGTATGGTGTTAGGAATATGTATGGGATTATAAATCTGTATGGGGCTAAGAGACTTTATTTTATACTTTTTAGTTCGTTTTAAAAACGTTTTATATTAAAAAGTTTTTTTTATTCAAGTATTTTTTCATGAAGGGTAACTGATATCAGTTTTTAGTGAAATAATAATTTCCGCCCTTTTTCGTACAGAATCCCGTGTAATATTTATTTTTCAGTCTCTTTTCAGTCCTTTTCCAGTTTTATATTTTCACCCGGGCTTTCCCCATCCGCCGCGAGAAATACCAGCCTCAGCAAGATTGTGGCGCCATATTCATCAAACTGTCTGGCCAAACTGGCGCATTAACTACTCAGTTACTCTTCATTAGTAGCAAAAAAAGACTGAAAAGAGGCAGAAACAAGGCGGACACTTTTATCTTTTTTAGATTTGTAATATTCTTAGGCATTTCTTGGACTTAGAAAAATTTTAGAATTTTTTTAATAATTATTACTCCATTCATCTAAATGTCTAAATGTTTCCGTCTAAACTCCGCCTAATTTCCGTTTACACTCTTCAGTCGAAATTACCTATCATTTTCAATGCATTTTCAGTTCCGTCTCCTGTTCATTACATCAGTATAGTTTCCGTTCGTTTTACGACTGCTCTTAAACATTGAAAAAATTAGCAATTTTTCAGTCTATTTTCAGTCTTATATTTTCACCCGGGGTTTATAAAGAGAATAATTTAGGGTGTGGAATAATCTCCCACAATCAGTTTTCCCTAACTCGTACAACACCCAAGAGTGCAAACGTCAGGTTCCTCGACATATGCTGGAACACCCCCCAGACCCCTCCTGATCTATCTATCGATCTATCTTTCTCTCCTATCTTTCAAACCAAGCTTGGTATTAGATATTGCACCATGATCTGAACGACATGACAGACTGGTAGTGCAAAGGGTAATTCCTAAATTTGGTTTTCCCACATAAAAAAAAATCCAATATCAGAACAGTTAAATCATTATTTAATGGAAATTCTAGAAGTAAGTCTTTCAATTCTACTATGAAAATAGGTTATACGCTTTCACAAATGCAGGATGATATGTAAACCTCTACCACAAAATTTTCAACCGGCCCTACCAGCTAAACCGTTAAGATAACCATCGCCCCCCCCCCGACGACCCAACCACACTCATAAATATTAAATTGGCATATAGATATGGACTGCTAATTGACAACTTTCAATGGCACCATTTTTCTCCAGAAGAAGAAGACCTTTTCTATATATGTAAACAGCAATTTTTTTTCGAATTTAGAGGAAAATAAGTAATAAGATGTATGTTATAATTGATAGAAATAATTTTCCATCATTATTTTTTATTTAGTAGCAGTTTTTTCGTTAAATAAATGTATTTTTTTTAAATATGTGAGGGTTATTTCCCTCTGTTTAACGAGCTTTTAAAAATAACGAAAGTGAGAGAAAGAAGAAAAAACTCTATACCTGTCTAATTTTTTCTAATTATGTTTATATCGTTGACATGTACTGAGCTGTTTTTTATTTAAAACCCAATTACAGTTCATAGGATTTTAACGACGGAGCAGGACAACAATAGTTTTTGGTGCCACTTTTTTATGGGATTTTCCTCATTTAGCAGTCCATATATATACGTCAGTGGACTAAGTCCTATCAACAGCCAGCTGCTTTGTAAAATTAGCATATACACCCTGTATATACGTACAGAAAGAAAGGTTTAACATTTTTAGATTTATATTTAAAGATCAGGTTTTATTAGATTTTTCTTTCGCAAATTCCTTCTTTTGCGAATCGCCAAACAAATTTCATTTAAATATTTATCGTTTTTCATTTCAAGACAAAAATGTATTGACCTGAAAACCCCCTGCAACCCCAAATAAATTTGCAAAGCTGTCTGACTACTGCAGACATATAAAAACCATCAGCCACATTCCAACTTTCAACCAAAGCCATGCGATGACTTTTTAAAGAGTTACAGGGCGGCTATTAATTGCACTAGATTTCGATGCCCAAAATTTAACGACCATGTATATGTACGTATGAAACGGAGATAATCCTTCTTTTAACCAATTTTATAGGTCTATCAAAGAATATTGCCATTTTTTTATGGATAATAAATAATTTTATCGCGAAAAAGTCTTAGGGAATTGAGAAAATCAGAAAATTTCAACCCAATCCTTCTCGTCTCGTCTCTATTCAGCTACTGCAAGTTAAGGTCAAAACAGAATTGCGACTGCGACGGCCGACTGCAACTGCGATTTATGTCAAAGTTGGACGGCGCAGTTAATGTAAAACGAAATTGCAACTGCAACTTCTATTGTGGCATAAAAGCGTGACATTTTATGTTGTGTTTGAAAAGAGATTTTGTTTTGTACATTGTTTGCATAATTAACAGAAAACAATATGAATATATATAAAATTTTGAGGATCATTTTTATTATAATTTATAACATATACTCACAATATTTAAAAATGCGTAAACGCAGATGGTGGGTGGGAGAACTCAATTTAAGTAGAGACATTAGTGGTTTTTTTTATAAAAGGCATCAAAGAAATGCAAGTTAAAGATAGTGAACATTTCATTACGGCAACAAGGTTCAACACAAAGCAATTTAAAACTCTTTGTTAAGGAATAAATTATCCAAAAACTCTAGAAGAAAACCTATTCCGATAGAATTACGTTTGGCATTGACTCTTATGTATGTAACATATCATATATTTTTTTATCATACTTGACGTATTTTTCAATAGGCATCTTGCACACGGGGCTCCATACAAGTACTGGCTTGGGCTTTTAAAGTAGGCATATCTACCGCAAGGGAAATTATTTTAGAGAAACGTGAAGTTATCTGGAGTGAACTAAATTCCATATATTTAGCATGCCCTAATCAACATGAATGGGAAAATATTGCCCGGCGGTTATGGAATAAACGCCAAATGCCTAACTGTTTAGGTGCCATATATGGCAAACATATCCATATAAAATGTCCTCCAAAAGGAGGATCGCTGTACTTCAATTACAAAAAATACCATAGCATTGTGCTATTAGCGGCGTGTGATGACAATTATTGTTTTACTGCAGTTGACGTTGGGTCATGCGGGAGTAAAAGCGATGGAGGTGTATTCGCTAATAGTGGATTTGGGAAGCAAATTCTTCGAAATGTAATTAACATACCTGGAAGAAAGCCGCTCCCAGAATCCAACATTGATTTTCCGCATTACTTCGTCGCAGATGCTGCATTTCCGCTTAAAGAAAATATAATGCGCCCCTTCCCACGGACAAATCTTTCTCAGGAAGAAGAAATATTTAACAAGAGACTTGCTCGAGCTCGTGGCCTAATAGAAAATTCTTTTGGTATATTAGCATGCAGGTACTACTTTCCATTTCTAAAGCTTATTAAAGTTTTCATATATACCTACTGCTTTAATAGGTGGAGATTTCTTGCCAGTAAAATGAACTGCTCTCCCAAAAACGCAACCAAAATCGTGCTGGCAACTTTAGTATTGCATAACATGCTAATGTTACAAAGAAGCGAGAATTACTGTCCAGAAGATTATGCTGATGTAGTAGAAAATGGCGAAACAATTTCTGATCTTTGGCGAGAGGAAGATATAGAACTACAATCGACAGGAATATTCCGCAGTAACCGTGCACAAAGAAATGCTTTTAATTTAAGAAATATTTTAAACACTTATTTTGCTTCTCATCCCCTTAGAAGATATATATGTATGCCTACTTCATAAACATTGTTTAAGAGTTATTAAATTTTAAGTTTTACGGATAAATATTCATAAATAAAATACACGAAGTATAAAAAAGATTTATTTTTATTTATTAATTGTATTTTTTTGCAGTCTTCTATATTTTAATTCATTTTTAAGACTTTCCAAACACGTAAAAGAAAAAGCGTATATAAGTAAATTCTTGAAAACATTAAAAACATTTATACTCTGAAAACATAACATAAAATAAATAGTGCCATGGCTTCTCGATGGCACGGTACACATGAATACGCGGCGACACCAACCGTTCGGAGATTGGGTCAAGAGGTGGCAAGTCAGACGGAAACGGAGGATATCGAAAGCCGTTGATCGTAGCTAATCGGGGGATTCTATTGACCGCGAGCGCGTTATAACAAGTCCCGCAGACGCGCATAGTGCTCCGCTTTGCGTCAGGATATTTTTCTCCAATCAACTCAATCGCACTTTGTGGCACATTTTTCATATCGCGCTCGAACCAAAGACGATCGCAGACAGCACAAGAAACGCCGAATCGGTTTTCTTTGAATCGACGAATAAATTCAAAATCAGCGGCGACTTGTTCGTCGATGAAAATCTTTCGCGGTGGCTCATCAATTAAATTAGATTCAATTTGTTTATCGGCGGCGTTACATTGTTGCTCTTCGAGCGCTTCCTTTTGTTTTTGTCAAACAACGCGCATTCGTAGGCGATTAGCTTCGTTTTCCGTTGCATCGTTTTCATCCGCTTTTCGTTTTCGAAACTCACGTTTACGTTGCGCCGCACTTTTGGCCGTTCGCGTTCTAAGAAATTCGTCAAACCTCTCATCATCTGTAACATTCGCTTACATGGTGTCTGCAGGAACTGTTGAAACTCTTCACTGTTGCGTAATGCATACTCTTTTTTACGCTGGCGGGACTCCCGCATAACTTGAGCTTTCGATTTAGGGGCCATGGTTTGATAACACAAGGTCCTACCGAAAAATAGTGATTTATAAAAATTATTGAGATGAAATGAATTTAATTTACGATTAATTTTTCTTTTTTTTAAGATACTTACACAGTATTCGTGCTTAAAAGTGAAAACCGCTACGTAATAAAACTATTACGTAATAAAACGTATTAAAAATGCTCACAAATGCTTAAAAATTCACTTGAAATTGAATTTTTCACTTTAATTAATCAAATGATAAATCATGGCTAACTGGTGATGATTTGAGACGATTTTCGAAAATGCACGTGTTTCTGAGACCACGTGCATCCATCTGCGCATAATTACTGCGCACAAAATATCATGCCATCGTTAATGACTTATTAGTGCGGGCCTCTGTTAGGCCCACTGCTACCCCCACTACGAACATACCTAGATTAGGACCCAGCCCCCAAACGCAGTAATTAGTCACAGTCACGATTTTTGTTCCGCACATTCTTTCGAATAGACCCCAGGGATAAAACATATTCATGTCAAAACTTTGAAAATTTAAAATAGTTCATATAAATATCGAGATCCATAATCCAATTTAATTCTATATGGATTCATAGACTAGTTTTGTCATAGCCATATGAAGTTCTTTTAGCCTCTGACTAGGTAAATTTGCTTCCTCTACGCTTTGAGCTAATGCTTCAAACAATTTGTATGTACAACTCTTGGTACTACTTGTTTCTGCTTGGATAGCTTCAGCCGCGGTATTTAAAACTTTTTTAAATTCATTTTCCAGGTCGTTTTTTCGGGCACAACGTCTTTTTTCGGTATTTCTTCATCGGCCGATAAATCGCAGGCCGAAAGCACACTTTCATCTGCGGAATGATAATTTCTTCAGAATAATTTCCTATAGTCCTTAATAAAAAAAGAGCTTTAACAAAACTTTATTTCAATACAACAGTACACTAACCTCTCTGCCTTATTAAAACCCTGCAGGAAAGTTAAATAAGAATAGTATTTCCACTTTACTTCATCATTTAAATCAGCTGCACTTCCAGACGGTTGTAACATTTCTCTTGAAACTTTAATAAATTTATCGCGTAAACTTTTCCATCGCTTTTTGCAGTGATCAACTATAATTGATATACAAATTTTTTAGACGTTCAATATTTTTAATATATAAGATTATATTTCGTTACCTGTAGTATTTAAATCTTTCGCTATGTTTTGCCAAATTTTTTCTTTAATGTCTATTCTTCTAAAATTTTTATGCTTTAAATTGTATAGTTCTTCATATTCTTTGACGCTTTCTATTAAGTTTTCTTCAAATGACATTTTAAAATAAAAATCACAACCACTTGAAATACACAATAAAATCTAAAAATCAAAAAATTACAGCCACAACCGATTCTCAAATATTTTAAAATGACAGTTCAGTTTTTCTGTTGATACGTTTGGCAATACGTTTTTGGTTCATGAATTAACTTTTTAATGATGCTTAAGCCTCGGCCACGATACGATACGTTTTCTATATAAAACAATACAAAATAAAACTCAGAATCGCCGCTCACCGCTAGCCGCACGCCGCTCACCGCTCGTATCGTGGCCGAGGCTTTACACTGCGTCGTCGACGGCAATTTTAGTGTTTTGCTCAAACGCCGACTTTGACTTCGCGGCGCAGTGCCGCTCCAGTTATAGTTTCGTTATACACACTTGTTTTACATTTGCGCTAAACGACCGACTTCGCCGTCCGCCGTCGCAGTCGCAATTCTGTTTTGACCTTAAAAGAGAAGATTCATGATTCCCAAAGTCCGTTTCTGCGCTTCGGAGCCCATCCACACGTGGCTCTAAATTAAGGCTGCCAACTTTCCTAAATCGAAATGGGGGACGGAACGACGTTTTTCTATGCGATCATGACAAAATAAAATAAGCCTATATAGTCCGGGGAAATTAGCAAAAAAAAACGCACGAAAGGAGACAAAATTCCAAAATGGCTGAAAATTGGTCCACAGCTTCCTTGAGACTTTTTAAGAAAACAATATCGGAATCACAAAAAAAACATGGCCGCCGGAACATATTACTTTTTGACCAAAAAATCACTCAAAAATTGGTTTTTCGAATTTTTTTTTGAGCTGACAAGGCAAAACATTACAATTTTGACCTTGAATAACTTCGAAACGGTTAGGTTTTAGAAAAAATGACACGAGGGCTTTTTTGTAGGCAATAATGTTTCGCATTGACTGATCAAAATTCTTTTTCGAAAAAACAGTTTTTGAGAGATTTTTTGGCCAAAAAGTGATATCTTCGGCGGCCATGTTTTTTTTGTGATTCCGAAATTGTTTTCTTAAAATGTCCCAAGGAAGCTGTGGAACAATTTACAACCATTTTGGAATTTTGTCTCCTTAATATGGTAATTTCCCCAGACTAATAGTCCAGTCAAATTAGGGTTTCACTTCGGAATGAGGGGTAATAAGCTGAAAATTTGTATGAACCTTTGTTTTTGCATTCTAAATGATGTGTCAAAAGTCTCATATAATCTCGTGTCCGCGTCTTGAGATATTAAAGGTCAAAGGTCACAAAAATCAGTTTTTCGCAAATATCTCGTAAATTATCGGCTTTACGTAAATTTTGGTTACGTAAAGTTTGTTCATTAGATAAATCTGCATAAAAATGTCCTATCTGTGTGCTGATCTGCTGTGAGGGGCAAGACTGGTCTTGCAGTGGTCTTGAATTCTTGTCTATTTTTGCACATTTAGCAAGATCAAAGCAAAACCAAGACAAAGTAGGGCAAGACAAGACTGCAAGACCAAGATAGCAAGACTTTTTGCTCATTACAGTCTTGCAGTGCCAAAAGTCTACGCAAAGTGAATACGAAGAGAACATACTACCTAGTCGGAAAAACATTGCATGTACATATGCAATCATGTGTATAAACACAACGTTTGTTCATATGTATTAAAATGTTTCCGTCTCCTTAGTCCTTTCCACCTGATGCACAATATACTATTTGCACAAAAACTAAATGCGGGACTTGTGGGACGAATTTGAGGTTTGGGGGACAATGTGGGACGCTTTTAATAACGGGGAACAATGCAAGCAAATGCAGGACTGTCCCCCCTAATGCGGGACGGTTGGCAGCCTTACTCTAAATGTAACTTGTTTCCACGCAAAAGTCATTTTTATATTAAATTTTTTTTATAACATACTAGTAAAAACATACTAGTGTCAACTAAGAGTCTAATACTCAGGTATCAAGAATGAACAGCAAGGCTGAGTGAAAGAATTAATAAATCGCATAAGGCGGCGAAGTTTTGTTTTTGAGAAAATTAATAAAATCTAGGCATTGATTGATATACATCGAGAGACATTACATGCAGTTCTAATTATTGTTATATTGGTTAAATAAAACTTACATTAATAATTAATCTAATTATTTTACTTTCATGTCCATTCTGACAAATCAGAAGTGGGATCTCGAAGATTAACTTGGATAACCCGTATTATTAGATACCTGGATCTCTGACGGATCTGCTGGGTTTGCGACGCTTACGAAATCCTAAATACTTCCGAGGAAGAAAATGGAGAAGGTGCAAATTAGCTCGTTGACAATCACAGAAATTAAGCGACGATTAATGGAGCTGGGCCGGGACACAGGAGGAAACAAGGCCGAGCTAGTCATACGTTTAGCCTCTGTGATTGGTAGCGACGAGATTGAAATGGAGGCTAACGAAGAGAGCCGAGAGATCGACGATAAAATTGGAAAACTTTCCCAGGAAGTAACCGTACTCAAGGAAATATTGGAAAAGGTAGTAGGACAAATTGTAGGAGCGAGGTCCGAGGTTGATCGGGCGAATAAATCACCGCAAGTGGCAATAACCGTATCATCGCATAATAATAACCGGCAAAAATCTGTCGCAGATTTACCATCACCTCAAGGGATTACGGAGGGAGAAGAGAGGGATGATGCTTGTGGTGTAAGAGATGCAAATGATCCGAACATTAATACCGCTACATGTGTAAACTCGATACATACGCCAACCTTATCGCCGATGTATCAAGCCGACTTCCAGATGCATAGTGTACGGAATATCATGGAAATTGTTCCCGAGTTTGACCCATACGACGAAGAATCGATGACAGCGAAACAATTCACCGACCGTGTAACGCTGTTACGGTCTGCCTATCGTTGGGATGATCGACTATTAATACATGCTGTGCAATCGAAATTAAAAGGAGCTGCAAAATGTTGGAAGGACACCTTGCCGATTTATATTACCTGGTCGGATTTTGTGTCTAGGCTGCTAAACGATTTTCCGACAACGGAGACTGCTGCCGATGTTCACATGATACTTATGAAGATGGAACGACGAAGTAATGAGAGTCCAGAAGAGTATTTACATAGAGTATGCAGTAAAGGCCGGAAAGGCGGGTTAGCGGATGAAGACATAATAAAATATTGCTTACGAGGGATGCGTGAGCCAACAATGGTAAATTCATTACTAGGGATGCCTTTTCCAACAACCAACGATTTACTGATTGCTATACGAAGGTTTATAGCACGCTCAAATAAGACAAAAGTCATTGAAGCAAGAAGTATAAAGCCTGAAATAAGAGGAATGCAGCCTTTCATACCGAAGGTTGTAAATACCGAATTTCGAGCGAACAAGGATAGAAAAGGGCCCATATGCTACAATTGTAGAGAAACGGGTCATATATCGAGTAATTGTCCAAAGGAACCTAGGAAGGAAAGATGCCTGAAGTGCAACCGAACTTCACACAGAACCAATCAATGTCCGGAGCGGACCGTGGACCGAAAGTCAACTGTGCTGGCAGTGAATGCAGATGGAGAGGATAGTCCAGCGGTGGTTACTAAGGAGATATTGCTGGAAGGTCAAGCTGTTCGAGCTCGTATTGACAGTGGAAGTGAGAAGTCTCTAATTTGCCAGACGTTGGGAGGTAAATTTGGAAAAATCTCTACAGATAAGCCAGTGACGTTAAAGGGATTTGCTGGAGGAACATTGATTGCGACTCAGCACATAGTAGTTTGCCTGACAATGGATGAATGCATTACGAACTGTCGACTTTATCTGGTGCCTGACGAAGTGTTATCACAAGAGGTACTATTGGGAGCTGACGTACTTTGCTCCAAAGGAAATCGACTGATTATTGAGTCACGGGAATGTCGTATGGAATCTATAGAAGACATTGACCTCAATATGGGTCCCATTAAAGCTGAAGAACGAAATCAGTTGCGAGATTTACTGACGACCTACAGTGATCGATTCGCCGAAGACTGGTCGGAGTTAGGAAAGTGTACTGTAGTCGAATTAAAAATTCAATTAAATAAGGAAGAACCGATAAACATTCGACCTTATCGTACCCCTTTTGCGAAAAGAGAAAAAGTTAAGGCGATTACACAAAAATTGTTGGACCATGGCATAGTCAGGCCAAGTACATCTCCGTATTCGTCACCAATTGTGCTTGTGACCAGAGAAGGTAAGGATGATCGACTTTGTATCGATTACCGTGCATTAAATGCAATCACTAAGAAGCAGTCGTTTCCTATGCCGGTTATAGATGAACAATTAGCGTTGCTATCGGGAAATAAATACTTCACGTCGTTGGATCTGCTGTCGGGATATCACCAAATTCCTATTGAAGAGACGTCAAAACAATATACGGCTTTTTCAACGATGGATGAGCATTTAGAATATAACTATATGCCGTTTGGGCTCGTGAATGCTCCTGCTGTATTTCAGCAACTAGTAAATTGTAAAATAATTTCCCAAATGAAACTAGGAGAGGCCTTGGCATATATGGACGACATTATTATCCCGAGCGCTACGATTGAGGAAGGACTTCAACGACTGGAAAAGCTGCTAAACATTTTGCGAGCTACGGGTCTTACCTTACGAAAGAAGAAGTGTACTTTCTTGGGAAACGAAATAACATTCCTAGGACACCAAATAAGCGGACATGGAATAAAGCCTGGGTCGCGAAAGACCGAAAGTATACGAGAATTTCCAATACCTGTCAATCAACATGACGTTCGTAGATTTCTCGGGTTGGCGGGATATTTTAGAAAATTTATCCCTGACTTTGCGATAAAAGCTAAGCCTCTTACGATTTTGCTAAAGAAGGAAGAATTATTTAAATGGACGAAGACACAGCAAGACGCTTTTGAGTTACTTCGAGACGAATTGTGCAGTGATCCGTTATTGGTACTTTACGATCCCATTAAACAGCATGAAGTGCATACTGATGCGTGCAGCATAGGAGTGGCAGGAATATTAATGCAACAACAAGCGGAGGGAGACGTGCGACCTGTGTTCTACTTCAGCCGACATTGCACCGAGATGGAATCAAAATATCATAGCCACGAGTTAGAGGTTTTGGCTGTGGTGTGCAGTTTGGAGAGATTCAGAGTTTACTTGCTCGGAAAACATTTTACTGTGGTAACGGATTGTGCTGCTATACAAACGACCAAAGTGAGTAAGCCATTAAACCCACGAATCAGTAGATGGTGGCTAAAGTTAATGGAGTTTGACTTCGAGGTTGTACACCGTGCGGCGGATCGGCTTCGACATGCAGATGCACTTAGTCGTGCTCCGGTAGGTGAAGCTGTCACACCGACGACAGTTATGCATGAGATTCTTCGTGTAGGAGTTGAAACGGATGATTGGCTGACTACATTGCAGAGATCGGATCCCGAGATAACCGAAGTCATCAGGATTGTAAAAGGCGAACTCACTTCACCTAGAGCAACTGAAATTAAACAAAAATACTCGTTGGCGGATGGACGTTTATTCAGAGTGGTTGACGGAGATCCGAAGTGGGTTGTACCAAAAGCCGTGAGGGGAAAAATTGTGCAAACGGCACACGACGAATCTGGACATTTCGGAGAAGACAAGGTTATCCAAAAACTTCGACGAAAATTTTGGTTTCCACGTATGCGGCGCTACGTGAAGGCCTGTTTGGAATGCCTCTATAATAAGCGACCAGGAGGAAAGAAGGAAGCTGAGCTCTACGGAGATGACCTTGTACCCATTCCATTCCGAGTGCTGCACATAGATCACCTTGGACCGTTTCCACGGAGCAGAAGTGGACATACTCATGTCCTAGGTATTATCGATCATTTCTCGAGGTACATTGTGGTTAAAGCAGTGCGTAGTACTAACACAGTTTCAGTAATAAACGCATTACGAGAGTTAACGACCTATTTCGGCTTGCCACGGAAGATTATTACTGACCGGGGTACCGCCTTCACGGCAAAGACATTTAAAGACTTTTGTGCGAAAAATGGAATTCAACACGTCCTAAACGCGACACGCACACCTCGCGCTAATGGGACGATTGAACGTGCTAATCAATCTATTCTTCAGTTTATTAGAACAACCACAACGAGTGAAAACGAATGGGATCGGCGATTACGGGAATTGCAGTGGTCTCTGAATTCACAGACAAATCAGACTACTGGTTGCAGTCCAAATGAGGTAGTATTTGACTTCCCGCTGAGAGACTTAATTTCAAATAGGATACTGGATGCGCTGCAAGACAATGAAGACGAAATTTTAATTGATACGACAGATTCTTCGAAAAAAAGACGAGAGATAGCATCAAGAATTGAAGACGAGCGAGCTCGCTGGAAAGCCAGATTTGACCAACGACATCGGACTCCAAGACAATACAAACAAGGAGATCTTGTTGTAATTGATTATATACCCCCAGCTACAGGAGAGAGCAGGAAACTGGAACCTAAGTATCGAGGACCATTTTCCGTAGCAGCCATTCTGGACCGAGACAGATACTTAATAACTGATCCACCGGACTTACAGAGAACGCAAAAGCCGTTCAAATCAGTATATAGTGCAGAACGAATGAAACCCTGGGTGGCTACATCTCCGGAATTAGACGACATCGACATCGAGGGTACAGAGGAAGAATCCGAGACGGATTCTGATTTGGATGGCCGAGCTGTCAACTAAGAGTCTAATACTCAGGTATCAAGAATGAACAGCAAGGCTGAGTGAAAGAATTAATAAATCGCATAAGGCGGCGAAGTTTTGTTTTTGAGAAAATTAATAAAATCTAGGCATTGATTGATATACATCGAGAGACATTACATGCAGTTCTAATTATTGTTATATTGGTTAAATAAAACTTACATTAATAATTAATCTAATTATTTTACTTTCATGTCCATTCTGACACTAGTAAAAAAAGATTATGTGTGCACAGTCCGCGGTAGGAAAAAGTATAATGAAAAAAGAACAAATTTGCAAAAACTGATTTTGGATACTTAAAAAATTTAGAGTCTGCTACAACTTTTTTAAGACGATGAAAAATTGTGTACTACGTGCACAACAGACATCTAGCCAAACATATTCAGAATCGTCCGCATCGATTTTACTATGACGGGGGACTAGACGCCCTGTGCAGAACTTCGCTCATGGCACCCTCCTCCCCTCCAAATTGTTTTTCCAAAAAAAGCGCGAAAAAAAGTTATAAATTTTGCAAATATGGCACCCACTGTGCAGCCTAAAAATGCACAATTTGGTGCCCTAAAAAAATCGAATAAATACATTACACAGATATTTCCTCTCTGTTTTTTTCATATCGTCTTAAGACGAACAGAAGGGGCAAAAAAATGCAAAGCATATAATCAGACATGCAACAGATGTTACGGTATTTTTTCAAAGAGCTTCAGGATAAACTATATTTAATTTTTTGGCATTTGGAGCTAAGATGTGAACATATTCGGCTTTACCAACTCTTCAACAACCCACATTCCGCTGTGCATGGGAGAAGCATGGCTTTATCAGATCGAGTCCAACAACTTTCAGTGATTGTCGTTGTGACTGCAGTAGAAAATAAAATATATAGTTTAAATCAACTAAAAAATACGCTTTTATTTTAAAATGTCCTAAAAAGCAAAAAATTATTTTGAATGTAAATTTTTATTGCTCCAGCCAGTATATGGGATCAACCTACCTTTCGAAATGTAAAAAAGGCTTGGTACTCTTTACCTATCTTATTTTATTAATACTGGAAGTTTTCGTTAGAGCCCCACGCTTTATTACATTTCGAAAGGTAGGTTGTTTCCATATATCTACTGGCTGGAGCAGGCAAAATTTTACATTCAAAATTATTTTTTACTTTTTAGTTCATTTTAAAATAAAAGGGTATTTTTTGGTTTTTTTAAACTATATATTTTATTTTCTACTTTTTAGTCTATTATATGTCTTCCGCCATTTTGTGGGGACCGCCATATTTGATTTAAAATGACGTCGCACAGCTTACTGTACTATACTTGTCATACACATTTATGTGACACCCATACCGTCGGGGTCGTAAGGAAAAATGTACACCGCTATTTTGTGTTGGCCGCCATTTTGAATTTGGAAAGACACCACACAGATAATAGTATTCTACTTGTCACACCCTTTCATTTGATACCCATACCGAGCGCGTTGTAAAGAAAAATGTAATCCCGCGTTTTATATTGGCCGCCACTTTCTGTTTGCCGCCATTTTGAATTTGGAATGACGCCACACAACTAATAGTATTCAACTTGTCATACCCTTTCATTTTATACCCATACCGAGTGGCTTGTAAAAAAAGATAATCCGCCATTTTGTGTTGGCCGCCATTTTGAATTTGGAATGACGCCACACAGATAATAGTATTCTACTTGTCACACTCTTCCATCTGGTACTCATACCGACCGCGTTGTAAAAAGAAAGGTAATCCCCCGTTTTGTGTTGGCCGTCATTTTGTGTTTGCTGCCATTTTGAATTTGGAATGACGCCACACAGCTAATATTGTAGTATTCTACTTGTCATACTATTTCATTTGATACCCTTACCGAGTGGGTTGCAAAGAAGAGTTAATCCGCCATTTTGTGTTGGCCGCCATTTTGAATTTGAAATGACGCCAAGCTAATTGTATTCTACTCGTAATCCCCTTTCATTTGATACCCATGTCGGCGATCGAGAAACACTTGCAAAATTGGGCCGCCATCTTGGAACCAACCATCTTGGAATGTTTTACAAAAATTTCATATCGTATTGCCCCGCGAACTATTCATATTGGCAAAATTTGGGGTTGATCGGTTACATAAAGTGGGTCAAAATCAAATTGCAAGAGGCGTAGAACATAAAAATTGGTTAGTACGTCACCGTTACGTTATGTAATTAAAAAAAACTAGTTAAAATTTCGAAAAACGGAAACTTTTAGTCACCTGTTGGGGTATCCATGCATCTACAAAAAAAATTAGATTTCTATTTCTTCTAGTTTGGCTCCAACGCGCGACGGTACGCACAAGCAGACACACAGACTCACAGACACACCGACTAACAGACACTTTAATATATGTAGAAGACTAGCAAAAACCTGCGTGAGTTGCATAAAAAAACATATGTGTGCACAGTCCGGGAGCGGAAAAACGTATAATGAAAAAAAATACAAATCTGCAAAACATAATTTTATGCACATAACTCGACTGTAGAATAATCTCTCACAGTCAGTATTTCCGAATTCCTACAACATCCAAAAGTTCAAACGCTGGGTTAATCCCCACCTTCCTCAACACCCCCCGAACCCCCATAGCCCTTAACCTATTCCTCCCTTACCTGCTAGACATTGCACCATGACGTGACAAACAATATAACGGACTGGTAGTACAAAGGGTGATTCCTGAGCTTGGCACTGCCACATAAAAAAAATAAAAAAATTTAAAGTTACTTATAAAGAATGTGTTACAACTTTTTTAAAATGCGATGTTGAGCGCCGCCTATCGGAAGAATTTTGTGCTACATGCACAACAATCATATTCAGAATACGTCTCTCACCCTGTGCAGAACTTGCTCCATGGCGTCGCGTCCTAAATATTTTCTTCGCCGTTGCTCATTGTGTTCGATTTATTCTCTGTTTAAATTATCATCAGACCATTTGCGATCATTTGCGGAGATGGCAACCCATAATATTCACAGTATTTCCGCAAATTGAAAGTACAATATCTCGCCTTGATAGCATTTCATTCGCATTCCTTCGATTATCGAGTCATGTTTTCGGTCTGACTCGATAGTCGGATCATAGTGAAAAGTAGGCTAAACGCATATAAAGGTCAATAATCCCGTGACAGTCCTAAAATCGGATTAACTGTTCCGAGCTTTGAGGTTTACAATTGGAAAGTTAAAAAAAGAGTGAAGCCTAAACCATGCCCAAGAATATACTGAATCTTCCCGTGAAAGTCCCGTCGCAATCGGATTAGCCGTTTTCAAGATTAGCCCGGACAAACACGCTTTTTTACTTTTGGAAAGGTAGGTTGTTTCTGTGTACTGGCTGGAGCAATAAAAACTTTACATTCAAAATTATTTTTTACTTTTTAGTTCATTTTAAAATAAAAGCGTATTCTTAGTGTTTTTAACCTATATTTTTTAGTTTCCACATATTAGATTTAAAATGACGGCACACCGCTTACTGCACTATACTCGCTTTCATTTGATACCCATACCGAAGAAAAAAGGAATCCGCCATTTTTCGTTAGCCACCATTTTGAATTTTGAATGACCCCACGTAGCTAATTGTATTTTACTTGTCTTACGCTTTCATTTGATATCCATGTCGGGGGTCAGGGAACACAATTGCATAATTCGACCGCCATCTTGGAACCGCCGTCTTGATTTTTTTAAGAAATGGTCAGATTGCATTGTCACGCATACTACACATATGTGAAAAATTTGAAGTTGATCGGTTATATGGAAGTGGGTAAAAATCAAGCAGCAAGGTTCAAGTTTTCTGTCTAATCCGGTAGTCGACACAGTAGTCGGGCTCTATAATCGGATTTGATAGTCGGAGCCGAGTAAAAAATAGCCTAAAACATGCCCAAGAAAATACTTAATCTTCCAGTGAATGTCCGATCGCAATCGGATTAGCCGTTTCCGAGATTAGCCCGGACAAACAGACAGACAAAATTTTTAAAAATACTTGATTTTGTTTTAATATCGTGAAAATAACCATATGAGCTTAGAAAAAGACAATTATTTTGAAATCACAGAAAGACACTCCAATTACATTTATATAGAAGATACAACCGGCATAAAGCGATACATGCATTGCCCAGCCCAGGTCTTGAATTTATGATCGCATACTCTTATTTCCATCTGAAATTAATTAACATAAAGCACAACCAATGAAATGCCTATAAACATTCAAAAGTTTTGCCTTAAAATAAAACGCCCTAAACTTGTGCAGTTTGTGTTCGAATTTAATATTTAACATAAGGAAGGCAGCGGCAATTGAGGACAGAGGAAAGTTGGGCCTTACTTAATAATTCACACAATCTAACCTAGCTGTCACCATCGATTACCATTTACAGGTAAATTGCTGAAATTCGTATATCATTTTTTATTTGTTGAACCAAGGACCTGTAGCCCGTATGCTAGAGTCACGTAGCAAGCATAAAAAAGGCTCATCGAATTTCCAGGACAAGCAATTTAAAATAAAAGCCTCAGAGATTATATGGTACCATAGAACGAAGAACATAAATGTCAGTAAGAGATTACTGTGGTTTGAACAAGCGGAGTAGTGATGTTTAAATGCTTTATTAATAGCAACCCCATCTTGCCACCCTTTGTATGGAGAAAGTACCAAAAAAAATAAAAGAGAATGACTTGTGTGTAAATGAAAGTTAATTAGCAAAAGGATCAAAGAGTTGCTAAAAATAAGAATGTTCGCATTAAGTCCGTCTGGGGTTGATAGAAGAACCAAATTCCTGCATTACCCAAAAAAGAAGGAGCTTGATTAAACACGAACCCAATAAACTACCACTCCGCGCCAAACCCACACCAAAGGATGCTCTTAATCAGAATTTTAGTGTCTTTCAGAACTCCGTTAAAAGCGACCACATTTCTGAACTCCCACATTTTGCAGATGCTCAAAATTTCGAATGGGATAGAGAAGGAAATGGGAGGAAACACTGACAGCTGCTTTTGTTCTTCACGTCGTCTAGACATGTACAATAAAGCTATAGAGTTCCACGAGCGTGCCACAATAGAGCTAGACCGATTGAATAGGGGCCTCCGCTCAACTCTTTCCCCCCATATGCACAATAGTCGTAAGTGAAAAACCAAAAAATTACAGATTGGAAAATCAAATCCCAACTTGGATTTGGTAGGTTTAAGCTGAATGTCCTTCTGGATGTCTGATTGGTCCCCGGTCACGTTTTGTTTGACTTTTACAACCTCTTTACTGTCCTTCGGTATTTGCTTGTTTTCTCTATCTGCTTCGACTAATAGCGGATAGAACGAATTGGTGCACTTTGGTACGTTCGATTGAAGTCCAAATAGATTAAAATCCTTCAATATAAAATCCGTCCTATATAGGAACGATAAACGACTGCCAGGACTTGTTAAATGTCCCTTCGTTGAGGCATCTATGAACAATTCAATTTCCATCAATTCCAGTCAGATGTTGACCCGAACTAAAAGGATTACTTAGTCACTGGTCCATTCAATCTCCGCAAATCGCTCCAAGCTGTATTTTGGGCAGGTGAATATTTTAGGATGCCTTTTTCGGGATGTAATGTCCCGCTGCGTTTACATAAATTTTTTTTATATGCTTTATGCACTCTTAACTATATTCCTTACGATTGGGGTCAACAGTAGAATTGAATGAAAAATACATGCTTTAGTTAAACTTTATTTGGGTATAGCGGATGGTAATTGAATTGTGTGTACAAAAAGGACGGGTATTTTGTTATATGAGTTTGCAATGCTGGATGTGTGTTTACAGATTGTAGTGTACAAATTTCTATGTAGATCATATGAAACGATAGTGATAGGGCTGTCACATGGCTTTTAGTGAAGTGCGAGCAAAAAATCCTCATGAAAGTACTTTAAAGTTTTGCAACTAAATTAAAACTTATGAAGCCCTTATAGTAGAGGGAAATTGTCATATTGTAGTAGGGGTTCGCTTTTTTTTGTTTAATTTCCCTCTACTATTAGAACATATATTTCAGAGTAACTCGATCTTTCGAAGAGTTAAAATACGATACGCTGGCCAACATAAAACCATATTTATAAATTAAACACAAATACGAAAATTTTTGAAGTAAAACATCTATTGGCGCGCCTTGGGCGTAAGACCTGTAACGGTCGGTTATTTAGCGGAAGCAAATTCTCCTTATTAATTATTCCGCCCTCTCGCGGAAATTTCAGAAATTATTAGTCAAGTCACTTCTTGAACTTCGTAATACAAAATTAAATATAAAAAATATAATTTTTTTGGGAGTCCGGATTTAGATTTCATGAAAAGGAAGTCAGTTAGCTTTGGGGTTCCAGCAGAGACCGCAGAACCTTATTTTAACTGGGGTTGCGAAACAGATTTTTTGTCAACTTCGTCTCCTTTTGTTTTGGATCGCCTTTCTGAGTTGTTGCAGCACTTCACAAAAGCGTGCAGCAACACCTCACAACACCCCCTTGGAATCCCTAAAGAACGTTTGCCATTTTCCCGCGGATTTCACAACTTTCGCTTTATTTGATGTTTTGGTGGTAGGAGCGACTGGAGTCTCCATAGTGGCTGAAGCTTGACTGATCGATGATGTACGCGTATAGAAATTTTACAGTGCTGCGACTGCACCCAGACGCAAAGCGCCACGACTCCCAGACTTTTCTCGCCAACCACAGGGATTTAAAAAAAATAGTGGAACTTACTTTTGAGACGACCCTCGTATATGAGAAAGACAACAGCTCTTTTCAAGAATTTTCATACCGTAAGGCCCTTCTTCCACGGGTCGACTGGCACGCGATTTGAGTATGATACCAGTATCATACGAGTCGCTCGGAAGTTTCCGCCATACATTTTTAGGTAAGTTCATACACGATTCGACCCGACTCGTTGTCGACGCAAACAACGATAAAGCTACTGACAGAAACAGGCGCAAACGCCGTGCGGGCAATGACAGAGAGAATAGAAGTAGTGTATTCAAATGCGCACTAACGAAATGCTGTTTTACCCCAGCGGGAAATGGAGGGCTCCAATAGCGCTGTTTGAGCACTCCTTAAAAAGCTTACAGCACTCCCGTTACGCTCCAGTTCCATATACTTTTTAACATTGCATGTCATTGCAGGGGAGCATAAAAACGCAAAAGCGTTCTAGGAGCATTATAAAAAAGCTTTTTAGTAAAGAATTTTCATGGACGCCTGTGGATATGTTATCCGGGTATCGAAAAGCTTTTATTTTGTTTATCTTTTGCAATTGCCTTTTCCTTCCCAAGCGCGAGTGTGGTTTTATCAAAGCAGTCCCCCAACTAAATTCTAACCGCTTTTAAAGCTGCTTCTCCTCCGTATCGAACGAGAGCCGGTTCATTGGGAATGCTAGTGCCACCCTTTATGGTCATCAAGATATTCGCTCATTTTCTTCGTTCTATAAAATTTATGAAAGCTCCGGTAATGCTCCCTCGGGAGCATATTTAACAGCGCTCAAAGTAAGCTCCCCTGAACAGCGCTCGCAATTTTTCCCATTGGGACGCTACGCACACACCGCGCAAGTTGCTTTACTTTCTACTCTTTGCGCGTTGCCGCCGCGTAGTGTCAAGAGATGTTTGTGTTTTGGGTCGTGTTTTGATGGTGGTGGGCGTATGTTTGGAGTCGTGTGTTGGTGTTGGGTGGGATAGCAAATTTGTTGGATTTTATATTTAATGAAAATCATTATTTTTCCAAATTATGGTAATTAAATTAGCACCTAAAACAAAGACAAGTCCTGTAGGATAGAAAAATTTTATGTAAATCATTCAGGTTTTTCAATTTTTTTCCTATCACGTCCACTTGTCACTTTGATTTCGTTGTTGTGTTCAAAGTCGGAGCGCGCCGCCGACACCGCAACATCATGTCAGTGAAAAGTCGCCACATACCGCGAAGCCAATGTCCGCACCGCCTTTGCGCCTTTTTCTGTCAGTAGCTTAACTAGCGTCGCGGGCATGTGCTACTTGAGTCGTCCCAGGATCGACGCGTGTACGAGAATTGGTCGCGAAAGAGGAGAAGACCAGTCGTAGACGCGAAGTCGAGTCGCAGTCGCGTATGATACGAGTCGACCCGTGGAAGAAGGGCCTAAAGCTACTGACAGAAACAGGCGCAAAGGCGGTGCGGACATTGGCTTCGCGGTATGTGGCGACTTTTCACTGACAAGATGTTGCGGTGTCGGCGGCGCGCTCCGACTTTGAACACAACGAAATCAAAGTGACAAGTGGACGTGATAGGAAAAAAATTGAAAAACCTGAATGATTTACATAAAATTTTTCTATCCTACAGGACTTGTCGTTGTTTTAGGTGCTAATTTAATTACCATAATTTGGAAAAATAATGATTTTCATTAAATATAAAATCCAACAAATTTGCTATCCCACCCAACACCAACAAACGACTCCAAACATATGCCCACCACCATTAAAACACGACTCAAAACACAAACATCTCTTGACACTACGCGGCGGCAACGCGCAAAGAGTAGAAAGTAAAGCAACTTGCGCGGTGTGTGCGTAGCGTAAATCAGCATTTCGTTAGTGCGCATTTGAATACACTACTTCTATTCTCTCTGTCATTGCCCGCACGGCGTTTGCGCCTGTTTCTGTCAGCAGCTTAAGAGTTAGTTAGTCACAAGACAAGAGTCGTTTTTATGATTTTTGGAAAAATCACATCTGTTTTAAATCAAGTAAACGCTGAGTGGTCAGAACAACCTTTTTTTCGAGGAAACTATAAATTTTTTTATGATATGAGTAAAACATACATATTTTACAATTTAATGTGAGGTTACAATCTTTGATAGAAAAATATCTTTTTATTCCAGACTTTTTTCCTTTTCCTCATGAGAAAAAAATTACCTTTTATCCATTTGTGGTAAAACTGATTTATGTTGAAGATAATTGCAAGTTCTGCGTTTTTTATGATACACAAACAAAGACTCACAATTACTCACACGACTGAGCCCATCGTGAAGAAAAAACGCCGTCGAAACTATATATTTTTCAAGTGTTCGTTCGAAGTGTAATATTACATCGAAACTGATTCAAAAGTTGGTAAGATAGAACCATCGCTTTTACAATCATAGATAGGTGGAGGAATTCTACGTTCATTGGTACCTTATTCATGGAAATAGGTTATACTGTTACAAAAATACAGGGTGATATGTAAAACTCTATCTTTGTACAGTTCTGACCGTATTACTCAGAACGGACAAAGATTTTGAAGTAGGCGCCATAGTAACTTACATTCAGCTCAAAAAACCTATCCAACGACGTATTACACGTAGAAATTGGAGTGGGTGCCAAAGCCCATACATTTTCTGGCATCCTCCTTTGAATGTTAAGCCTAGTATCCAGATCGAGTGAAATTTCACTTACTTTTCACTTTCGTCATTTCACTTTGCATTAGCATAGTGATCATTGTGATAAATGTTATATGTAACTGACACTCTAGGATATTTATCATTCAAAATGGCACGATTTCACAAGTGTAATCTATGTTATTTGGATACAAATTTCATAGTAAGTATTTTTTTATTTAGAAATCTAGTGCGGAGAAGATTAATCGCAGTAATGATGCTAACAACACAAATCAACTAAATTCAAAAACAAAACTTCCTTCATAAAAAGAGAAAAATACAAATATACGAATAGAATTGAAAAAAACCTACAATTTCGATATTTTCCATGTTTAAATTTGATTTTTTCAATTTAATTTTTTTTAAATAACCGTTGTTGCCTAGCAACTAAAAAGCCAAACATGACAGACAGTCGTGAAGTGAGGGTTCGTGGTCATTTCGCTGCGAAATATTGAAACAGCGACACCTGTTTCATCAAATTTTTTACCTGTAAAATTTCTCTCAAACAGGATACTTGTTCAAATTGGCACCCTAAAACATAGGGTGCAATAAAAACGTAAAATAATCAAGTAAATAATAACGCACGGGTAGTTGGTATTCAAGCTTTATTTAATTCCTAGGTACTTAATGCTACAAACTTAGTTTCTAAAACATGCACGGTACTTTTTGTTGCGTGAATAATTGTTGCTTGCTGGAGTAGTTTTTGATTTCGCTGATTCGGTGGCCGATATAGCTGGTTCCGCGTGGTGGTGTGTCAGTTATTTCTGGTGATCGCGTCCTACGGTGGTTCGCAAGTAGGATTCCGACCTTACAAGGGAACGAGGTGCCCTGATGGAATTCCTTGCGCGGGGTTGACGGTTATAAAAATTCCTAACGAAATAGCATGCAGAAAATCCACCTTCCGCCAGTGAGCGGTGTGCAGAGGTTCACTGCTAATATCTATTAATTGCGAACTACGCGAATAAACAAGCAGTAGCAGACAAAGGTCTAGCCTTCCACAAATGGTGGTGTGCTTAAGAAGTCACTGCTACTGTTTACTCTAAGCAAAACAAATGTATACGACGCAGATAGAACTATAGCCTTCCACAACGTGGTGTGCGTGTAGTTCGCTGCGTCGGTCTACTTTCGAACAAAACACGTGTACAAACGCAGGCAGAACTTTCGCCTTCCACAAAGTGGTATGCGTTAAGTTCACTGCGACAAACTATTCTACAACAAAACAAGTGTACGAAACGCAGGCAGAACTGCAGCCTTCCACAAGTGGTGTGCTTCAGTTCACTGCGACAAACTATGCTACAACAAAAACAACTGTATAAAACGCAGGCAGAACCTTAGCCTTCCAATAGATGGTGTGCTTTAAGTTCACTGCTTTTTATTGATCTTGACTACAACAAAAAAGTGCATGTAAAATTTTCTGCCTTCCACAAGTGGTGTGCATGAAAATTTACTGCGCGCTATCAATTTCTAGGGTTTTGTAAAAAAGCATGCAAAATTCTCACCTTCCAAATGGTGTGCAAGAATTTACTGCTTAAAATGTCCTGACGAAATGAGAGACCGACTGAGGATGCGTCCGCGCTTTTATAGGCCGAAAACAACGGTATCCTTGGGAATTTTTATTTCCTTGTTGCGGACTACCTTATCGGCAATGCAAAAATATTAAATTTGTCCGATTTTTGACATTAATTTATCTGCGAATTATTTATATTAATTTTCAAAATAATTATTTTAATTTTTCCATGCTATTAATCGACTGATATTCTATTTTTTGTCGATTTTTGTTGCAGGGATATTTTAATTCCCTTAATGGCCACGGACAATTTCCTTTTCCATTTTGTAAACAACTATTCTCGTCTCGCTTTATTTCTGCACATTTATTTTCTCTTTCACTCTCCTTATCCTTATGGAAAAATATTATTATTCAAATATCTTTTTTCGCGTATCTTTTTCGATGTTTTTAACGTCACCATTAGAATCCCCGCGAAATTCTACATAAATTTCATATGTCACTTTCATGTAAAGCATAAAGTTTGACTTTTTGTTATCGGGCGAAGTTTTGTGTACGTCGCGGGTGTTGTGCTTGTGTTTTTACCTGTTTTTAATTGTTTCCCAGGTAAGTAATGTGATGTGATGTGTTTATTGTTCATTTGTGCTAGGTTTTATATGATGTAGGTGAAAGGGCTTGTGTTTTTTTTTGTGTACAATTAGGTGGTTGAGAAATGATAGGTTATGTCCGTCATTTACCACCTTATATTATTATTTTTCACCTGTAATGTGTGAAACTCGACACATATTGTGCAGGTGAAATCTCATTCAGCACACAATGTGCAAGTATTTTAACTCGGATGTGCTTATTATGTGTTATTTAGTTGAAATTTGGTTTGTTTACATTGTGCATGTAGTTGTTGTTGTTGTTTGTCCGCCTTAAATTTTCTTAGATTTGTTGTTCCTTATTAATCTGATTTTTTATCTTTTCAGCTTATCTTGGCAGGTGAGTATGATCCTTGCCACCCTTTGTATGGAGAAAGTACCAAAAAAAATAAAAGAGAATGACTTGTGTGTAAATGAAAGTTAATTAGCAAAAGGATCAAAGAGTTGCTAAAAATAAGAATGTTCGCATTAAGTCCGTCTGGGGTTGATAGAAGAACCAAATTCCTGCATTACCCAAAAAAGAAGGAGCTTGATTAAACACGAACCCAATAAACTACCACTCCGCGCCAAACCCACACCAAAGGATGCTCTTAATCAGAATTTTAGTGTCTTTCAGAACTCCGTTAAAAGCGACCACATTTCTGAACTCCCACATTTTGCAGATGCTCAAAATTTCGAATGGGATAGAGAAGGAAATGGGAGGAAACACTGACAGCTGCTTTTGTTCTTCACGTCGTCTAGACATGTACAATAAAGCTATAGAGTTCCACGAGCGTGCCACAATAGAGCTAGACCGATTGAATAGGGGCCTCCGCTCAACTCTTTCCCCCCATATGCACAATAGTCGTAAGTGAAAAACCAAAAAATTACAGATTGGAAAATCAAATCCCAACTTGGATTTGGTAGGTTTAAGCTGAATGTCCTTCTGGATGTCTGATTGGTCCCCGGTCACGTTTTGTTTGACTTTTACAACCTCTTTACTGTCCTTCGGTATTTGCTTGTTTTCTCTATCTGCTTCGACTAATAGCGGATAGAACGAATTGGTGCACTTTGGTACGTTCGATTGAAGTCCAAATAGATTAAAATCCTTCAATATAAAATCCGTCCTATATAGGAACGATAAACGACTGCCAGGACTTGTTAAATGTCCCTTCGTTGAGGCATCTATGAACAATTCAATTTCCATCAATTCCAGTCAGATGTTGACCCGAACTAAAAGGATTACTTAGTCACTGGTCCATTCAATCTCCGCAAATCGCTCCAAGCTGTATTTTGGGCAGGTGAATATTTTAGGATGCCTTTTTCGGGATGTAATGTCCCGCTGCGTTTACATAAATTTTTTTTATATGCTTTATGCACTCTTAACTATATTCCTTACGATTGGGGTCAACAGTAGAATTGAATGAAAAATACATGCTTTAGTTAAACTTTATTTGGGTATAGCGGATGGTAATTGAATTGTGCGTACAAAAAGGACGGGTATTTTGTTATATGAGTTTGCAATGCTGGATGTGTGTTTACAGATTGTAGTGTACAAATTTCTATGTAGATCATATGAAACGATAGTGATAGGGCTGTCACATGGCTTTTAGTGAAGTGCGAGCAAAAAATCCTCATGAAAGTACTTTAAAGTTTTGCAACTAAATTAAAACTTATGAAGCCCTTATAGTAGAGGGAAATTGTCATATTGTAGTAGGGGTTCGCTTTTTTTTGTTTAATTTCCCTCTACTATTAGAACATATATTTCAGAGTAACTCGATCTTTCGAAGAGTTAAAATACGATACGCTGGCCAACATAAAACCATATTTATAAATTAAACACAAATACGAAAATTTTTGAAGTAAAACATCTATTGGCGCGCCTTGGGCGTAAGACCTGTAACGGTCGGTTATTTAGCGGAAGCAAATTCTCCTTATTAATTATTCCGCCCTCTCGCGGAAATTTCAGAAATTATTAGTCAAGTCACTTCTTGAACTTCGTAATACAAAATTAAATATAAAAAATATAATTTTTTTGGGAGTCCGGATTTAGATTTCATGAAAAGGAAGTCAGTTAGCTTTGGGGTTCCAGCAGAGACCGCAGAACCTTATTTTAACTGGGGTTGCGAAACAGATTTTTTGTCAACTTCGTCTCCTTTTGTTTTGGATCGCCTTTCTGAGTTGTTGCAGCACTTCACAAAAGCGTGCAGCAACACCTCACAACACCCCCTTGGAATCCCTAAAGAACGTTTGCCATTTTCCCGCGGATTTCACAACTTTCGCTTTATTTGATGTTTTGGTGGTAGGAGCGACTGGAGTCTCCATAGTGGCTGAAGCTTGACTGATCGATGATGTACGCGTATAGAAATTTTACAGTGCTGCGACTGCACCCAGACGCAAAGCGCCACGACTCCCAGACTTTTCTCGCCAACCACAGGGATTTAAAAAAAATAGTGGAACTTACTTTTGAGACGACCCTCGTATATGAGAAAGACAACAGCTCTTTTCAAGAATTTTCATACCGTAAGGCCCTTCTTCCACGGGTCGACTGGCACGCGATTTGAGTATGATACCAGTATCATACGAGTCGCTCGGAAGTTTCCGCCATACATTTTTAGGTAAGTTCATACACGATTCGACCCGACTCGTTGTCGACGCAAACAACGATAAAGCTACTGACAGAAACAGGCGCAAACGCCGTGCGGGCAATGACAGAGAGAATAGAAGTAGTGTATTCAAATGCGCACTAACGAAATGCTGTTTTACCCCAGCGGGAAATGGAGGGCTCCAATAGCGCTGTTTGAGCACTCCTTAAAAAGCTTACAGCACTCCCGTTACGCTCCAGTTCCATATACTTTTTAACATTGCATGTCATTGCAGGGGAGCATAAAAACGCAAAAGCGTTCTAGGAGCATTATAAAAAAGCTTTTTAGTAAAGAATTTTCATGGACGCCTGTGGATATGTTATCCGGGTATCGAAAAGCTTTTATTTTGTTTATCTTTTGCAATTGCCTTTTCCTTCCCAAGCGCGAGTGTGGTTTTATCAAAGCAGTCCCCCAACTAAATTCTAACCGCTTTTAAAGCTGCTTCTCCTCCGTATCGAACGAGAGCCGGTTCATTGGGAATGCTAGTGCCACCCTTTATGGTCATCAAGATATTCGCTCATTTTCTTCGTTCTATAAAATTTATGAAAGCTCCGGTAATGCTCCCTCGGGAGCATATTTAACAGCGCTCAAAGTAAGCTCCCCTGAACAGCGCTCGCAATTTTTCCCATTGGGACGCTACGCACACACCGCGCAAGTTGCTTTACTTTCTACTCTTTGCGCGTTGCCGCCGCGTAGTGTCAAGAGATGTTTGTGTTTTGGGTCGTGTTTTGATGGTGGTGGGCGTATGTTTGGAGTCGTGTGTTGGTGTTGGGTGGGATAGCAAATTTGTTGGATTTTATATTTAATGAAAATCATTATTTTTCCAAATTATGGTAATTAAATTAGCACCTAAAACAAAGACAAGTCCTGTAGGATAGAAAAATTTTATGTAAATCATTCAGGTTTTTCAATTTTTTTCCTATCACGTCCACTTGTCACTTTGATTTCGTTGTTGTGTTCAAAGTCGGAGCGCGCCGCCGACACCGCAACATCATGTCAGTGAAAAGTCGCCACATACCGCGAAGCCAATGTCCGCACCGCCTTTGCGCCTTTTTCTGTCAGTAGCTTAACTAGCGTCGCGGGCATGTGCTACTTGAGTCGTCCCAGGATCGACGCGTGTACGAGAATTGGTCGCGAAAGAGGAGAAGACCAGTCGTAGACGCGAAGTCGAGTCGCAGTCGCGTATGATACGAGTCGACCCGTGGAAGAAGGGCCTAAAGCTACTGACAGAAACAGGCGCAAAGGCGGTGCGGACATTGGCTTCGCGGTATGTGGCGACTTTTCACTGACAAGATGTTGCGGTGTCGGCGGCGCGCTCTGACTTTGAACACAACGAAATCAAAGTGACAAGTGGACGTGATAGGAAAAAAATTGAAAAACCTGAATGATTTACATAAAATTTTTCTATCCTACAGGACTTGTCGTTGTTTTAGGTGCTAATTTAATTACCATAATTTGGAAAAATAATGATTTTCATTAAATATAAAATCCAACAAATTTGCTATCCCACCCAACACCAACAAACGACTCCAAACATATGCCCACCACCATTAAAACACGACTCAAAACACAAACATCTCTTGACACTACGCGGCGGCAACGCGCAAAGAGTAGAAAGTAAAGCAACTTGCGCGGTGTGTGCGTAGCGTAAATCAGCATTTCGTTAGTGCGCATTTGAATACACTACTTCTATTCTCTCTGTCATTGCCCGCACGGCGTTTGCGCCTGTTTCTGTCAGCAGCTTAAGAGTTAGTTAGTCACAAGACAAGAGTCGTTTTTATGATTTTTGGAAAAATCACATCTGTTTTAAATCAAGTAAACGCTGAGTGGTCAAAACAACCTTTTTTTCGAGGAAACTATAAATTTTTTTATGATATGAGTAAAACATACATATTTTACAATTTAATGTGAGGTTACAATCTTTGATAGAAAAATATCTTTTTATTCCAGACTTTTTTCCTTTTCCTCATGAGAAAAAAATTACCTTTTATCCATTTGTGGTAAAACTGATTTATGTTGAAGATAATTGCAAGTTCTGCGTTTTTTATGATACACAAACAAAGACTCACAATTACTCACACGACTGAGCCCATCGTGAAGAAAAAACGCCGTCGAAACTATATATTTTTCAAGTGTTCGTTCGAAGTGTAATATTACATCGAAACTGATTCAAAAGTTGGTAAGATAGAACCATCGCTTTTACAATCATAGATAGGTGGAGGAATTCTACGTTCATTGGTACCTTATTCATGGAAATAGGTTATACTGTTACAAAAATACAGGGTGATATGTAAAACTCTATCTTTGTACAGTTCTGACCGTATTACTCAGAACGGACAAAGATTTTGAAGTAGGCGCCATAGTAACTTACATTCAGCTCAAAAAACCTATCCAACGACGTATTACACGTAGAAATTGGAGTGGGTGCCAAAGCCCATACATTTTCTGGCATCCTCCTTTGAATGTTAAGCCTAGTATCCAGATCGAGTGAAATTTCACTTACTTTTCACTTTCGTCATTTCACTTTGCATTAGCATAGTGATCATTGTGATAAATGTTATATGTAACTGACACTCTAGGATATTTATCATTCAAAATGGCACGATTTCACAAGTGTAATCTATGTTATTTGGATACAAATTTCATAGTAAGTATTTTTTTATTTAGAAATCTAGTGCGGAGAAGATTAATCGCAGTAATGATGCTAACAACACAAATCAACTAAATTCAAAAACAAAACTTCCTTCATAAAAAGAGAAAAATACAAATATACGAATAGAATTGAAAAAAACCTACAATTTCGATATTTTCCATGTTTAAATTTGATTTTTTCAATTTAATTTTTTTTAAATAACCGTTGTTGCCTAGCAACTAAAAAGCCAAACATGACAGACAGTCGTGAAGTGAGGGTTCGTGGTCATTTCGCTGCGAAATATTGAAACAGCGACACCTGTTTCATCAAATTTTTTACCTGTAAAATTTCTCTCAAACAGGATACTTGTTCAAATTGGCACCCTAAAACATAGGGTGCAATAAAAACGTAAAATAATCAAGTAAATAATAACGCACGGGTAGTTGGTATTCAAGCTTTATTTAATTCCTAGGTACTTAATGCTACAAACTTAGTTTCTAAAACATGCACGGTACTTTTTGTTGCGTGAATAATTGTTGCTTGCTGGAGTAGTTTTTGATTTCGCTGATTCGGTGGCCGATATAGCTGGTTCCGCGTGGTGGTGTGTCAGTTATTTCTGGTGATCGCGTCCTACGGTGGTTCGCAAGTAGGATTCCGACCTTACAAGGGAACGAGGTGCCCTGATGGAATTCCTTGCGCGGGGTTGACGGTTATAAAAATTCCTAACGAAATAGCATGCAGAAAATCCACCTTCCGCCAGTGAGCGGTGTGCAGAGGTTCACTGCTAATATCTATTAATTGCGAACTACGCGAATAAACAAGCAGTAGCAGACAAAGGTCTAGCCTTCCACAAATGGTGGTGTGCTTAAGAAGTCACTGCTACTGTTTACTCTAAGCAAAACAAATGTATACGACGCAGATAGAACTATAGCCTTCCACAACGTGGTGTGCGTGTAGTTCGCTGCGTCGGTCTACTTTCGAACAAAACACGTGTACAAACGCAGGCAGAACTTTCGCCTTCCACAAAGTGGTATGCGTTAAGTTCACTGCGACAAACTATTCTACAACAAAACAAGTGTACGAAACGCAGGCAGAACTGCAGCCTTCCACAAGTGGTGTGCTTCAGTTCACTGCGACAAACTATGCTACAACAAAAACAACTGTATAAAACGCAGGCAGAACCTTAGCCTTCCAATAGATGGTGTGCTTTAAGTTCACTGCTTTTTATTGATCTTGACTACAACAAAAAAGTGCATGTAAAATTTTCTGCCTTCCACAAGTGGTGTGCATGAAAATTTACTGCGCGCTATCAATTTCTAGGGTTTTGTAAAAAAGCATGCAAAATTCTCACCTTCCAAATGGTGTGCAAGAATTTACTGCTTAAAATGTCCTGACGAAATGAGAGACCGACTGAGGATGCGTCCGCGCTTTTATAGGCCGAAAACAACGGTATCCTTGGGAATTTTTATTTCCTTGTTGCGGACTACCTTATCGGCAATGCAAAAATATTAAATTTGTCCGATTTTTGACATTAATTTATCTGCGAATTATTTATATTAATTTTCAAAATAATTATTTTAATTTTTCCATGCTATTAATCGACTGATATTCTATTTTTTGTCGATTTTTGTTGCAGGGATATTTTAATTCCCTTAATGGCCACGGACAATTTCCTTTTCCATTTTGTAAACAACTATTCTCGTCTCGCTTTATTTCTGCACATTTATTTTCTCTTTCACTCTCCTTATCCTTATGGAAAAATATTATTATTCAAATATCTTTTTTCGCGTATCTTTTTCGATGTTTTTAACGTCACCATTAGAATCCCCGCGAAATTCTACATAAATTTCATATGTCACTTTCATGTAAAGCATAAAGTTTGACTTTTTGTTATCGGGCGAAGTTTTGTGTACGTCGCGGGTGTTGTGCTTGTGTTTTTACCTGTTTTTAATTGTTTCCCAGGTAAGTAATGTGATGTGATGTGTTTATTGTTCATTTGTGCTAGGTTTTATATGATGTAGGTGAAAGGGCTTGTGTTTTTTTTTGTGTACAATTAGGTGGTTGAGAAATGATAGGTTATGTCCGTCATTTACCACCTTATATTATTATTTTTCACCTGTAATGTGTGAAACTCGACACATATTGTGCAGGTGAAATCTCATTCAGCACACAATGTGCAAGTATTTTAACTCGGATGTGCTTATTATGTGTTATTTAGTTGAAATTTGGTTTGTTTACATTGTGCATGTAGTTGTTGTTGTTGTTTGTCCGCCTTAAATTTTCTTAGATTTGTTGTTCCTTATTAATCTGATTTTTTATCTTTTCAGCTTATCTTGGCAGGTGAGTATGATCCTTGGATTTATTAAATATTTGAGTAATAATTATATCCTTTTTTTAGGTTTCTAGGTAATGAGCAAGCTCCAACTTGCCATTAAACAATAACGAACCAAAGAGTTCTTAAACGGACTTGGTAAGTAATATTTTTCTGCCAACTTATATTATTAAGATTAAAAAGATTTCTTTTAGGTATTTATTTCAGTTTTTATTTTAATTTTTAATTTTCAGGTTTTTTTTTTCTATTCATTATTCTTATATATTTTCAGGTTTTTATTTAGTTTTAAGTTCATTTCAATATCTTTTCTTTTTATTTTCCAGCTATGTTATAAGTTTTATCTAGTTCATTTTTAGCTTAAGTTTAAGGTTAATATAGGTTACTTAGATTTAAAATTCATATTTTTTATAGGATAATTCAGTCTTGTTAATTTGTTAAGTTGATAATTGTTTAATTATATGTATATGTATATATATATGTTTTTTATTCATGAATACTCCTTCTGTTCCCCTTTTTTTTAGTGGTTTTAGGGGGCTGGGGCCGAACAATACTAGTAAGCGAAACGTTAGCGAAAAAAAATTTCGCTCTCATTTCACTCACCTTTTTTTACAGGCATTTAAGATAGGAAGTGAAATTTCACTCGATCTGGATACTGGCCTTTATTTACAACTATCGAATTTAGCAATGTATTTACTTTTCTTACAATTTTTTAATAAAATAGTTGCGACGCCACCCCACGAAATTATCAGGGGTTGCGGCCGCAATCCTTGCAACCCCACTTCCGCGGTCTCTGCGTCCACGCAGCTCTTTTATCGAATTCTCTCCCTGTGGAATTACAACGTGCCGATTCAGCGGGCATCTTCAGGAAGCATCTTTTTGATTTAATTTCGAATAGGACTGTTTAGAGCATGAATACTAAACTTAAATAATTGTTTTTAGTTTAATTTTTTTTCTTATTACTTTACATATTCTTTTACTGTAATTCTAATTTCCTTCTGTCAATTTTTTTTATTTTTTTTTCTCTTGTTAACTTTCTTTATATTTTTTTTCTCTCTCTCCTTGTCATTATTGCTGTCTTCCAAATTTTTAATTAATGTACTATTATATAAGATTTTAATCTTTGTACATGTTGTCTCAAATAAATAAATAAATAATTTTAAAGTTCAGTTCACTAATTTGCTCGAACTTGAGCATTTCGGCCGGTGAAGCCGGGGTATAAGTGTAAGAAAATATTCACAAGATAAGCCAAATGCATCTGGGATGCTAGATCAGAAAACTGCTCCAGTTACCCTCAGAACACAATGAGGCCGACAACGACAAATTCTACGGGAAAACAACAACAATTTATATAAGAATTGTCGTTGTCGGCCTCATTGTGTCCCGGGAGTAAGTCATTTATTTATTTCTCACCTAAAAACCATTTTAAGGCACAGATTTATAAAAAGGCGTGAATTTAAGTCACTCTTTTTGATAACATTTACTACTTTTATGGCCAATTGCACTGTATTATTGAGGCATTTATGAAGAGTTTTGGAAACTAATGCTTGGCGATGAAGGATATAATGCGATGTTAGTGCTGACGGATTCCTCTATTTGATTAACGTCGCTCGACCGGAACGTGATCCTAATATCACTGGAGTGCCATCCGTACAGATATGATCTTTTGCGGGCCATATTTGAACTCTTGCGGACCACTGGTTGGGAACCACTGCCATAGGAGGATATTCCCTGTTATGCTTGCGCAATTTGTTCTGAAAATAAATAGGCAGCCTTTTGGGTTCCTTAAACCACTGGAGGAAGTTTTTTTCCGTTTCGGATCGATGTACGTTCGATATAATTTCTTGGAAATATGAAAAAGTTCAGCTCCTGATTAAGTGGTTAATTATTGTGAATTGTCACTGGAACTTTCATACAAAACAGAGCATGCTGTCATGGGGTATTTTTCTCACACCGGGGTTCGCTTGGATGCGGTTTACGAGTCAATTTTTAACTAGATTTGTTTGAATTGCTTATCATTCAATTAATCAGGTTTCACCGGACATAAAAAGTGCCCGGGTATTACCCGGACACTTTTTAAAATCCCGCCCGGACGGTCCCCGGACGTCCTTCAAACTAGGACAAATCCGGGGAAACCCGGACGGATGGCAGCCCTAAGCATGACTCACATGACGGTCAGGTAGCATAAAATGATTCCTAAGCCTCATTTTTTCAGAGGGTGGGCTCGTGTAGAATGACTCCAAGCCAGAGACAGATGTGGTTGCGGAATCTGAGGTGAAAACCCCCGATCACGTTGGGCACTCTAGCTTCTACCTTTCAAAAGGAAGGGTAGGCTATACGGCTTGCACATACGAAAACTTATAAAGGGCTTAAAGTGACAAACGAATTTTTATATTCTCCGACATCTAAATCGGAGTGATAATGTCCCGTAGAACGAAGTGTAACTTATGAACTTGATTCATTGCTTTGGAGCTTGCTACTGATCAATCCACCATCTTGGTTTTTTTGGACTCTTTGGGGCCCCTCACTGAATTTTTGCACAGGGCTTCCAATTGTCTGGCCGCGGCACTGTCAGTTTCATTATAATATAAGATTATTTGCTCACGAAATCGATTAATTGCCTATCGATAGGCAAAACAAAAATATATATTTTACGACCATCATAGAAAACTAACCCCTATAGATAGGCAATTAATAGAATTTCGTGAGCAAAATAGTTTTTTTCATTTTTCCGGCCATCTTTTCGCATGTTTCCAATGAAGTAGCAATGTGCGCACAAAACACAACTATTAGCACAACTCTTCCAGAACATTTTGAGCGCAAAAACATTTCTGTAGGTGTTGATGGCTATGAGCTAATCGAATTCGACAACAAAGGTCTTTTTTCGAAAAACCCGTATTTTGCAAAAATTATTTATTATTTTGCAAATTTACAAAAGCGTTTTATTGCACTCCCCAAGGGCTACACTTTCCACGAGTTTCATTACAAAATCGTTTTTTTGGTAAAAGATATGAGCATTTAAAAAAAACGTGTTTTTTAGCGGTTTTTTTGCAATAACTCCTTTATTTGTTTATGTATTGACATCAAACTGGTTGTTACATTGCAAAGGGCACTGTACTGTTAATTTTAATTACTTACTTGTTATATTGTTCACTGTATTGTTCACGTTTTTACATACTTAGATGTAATGATTGTAAATTTAATTTTGTCATAGAATTTACTTTTTTTTGTTACAAATTTTTTCATTCGTTGCATAACATTGTATGCTACAACAGCAATTAGTTTGTGAAGTATTTTATTATAAAGAAATACATAATTCAATTAAATAATTTTTATGGAATCGATGTTTGATTCACCATAAAAAACTGGTCCTTCGAGCCGGATTACAAGGTTGTAACCGGGGTTTTCAACAAAAGCACGAGTTCATCAAGACGTTACAATATTACGTAACGAATTTCAAAAAATAAAGAAGCAACATTCATCAAGGAGAATATTCACCGAAGAGTGAAGAGATTACAGGATATAGCAAGTTCCAGAGTGAGGTCCTATCAGCCCATCAGCCAAACAGAAAATTTCAAAATTGAAAAATCAAAATCAATCTCAGGTAAGTGTCAGAATTATTGGAAGTTTGTTAATGGTCATATGAAATAAAGTATTCAGTTCATTAAAGTGAATGAGCCATTTGAGTTAAGCTAAGTTTAGTTATTTTAGTCCCGAGTTAAGTGTTATACGGTTTTTCAGTGAATTAAGAACGGTTGAAAAATGTCAGACCTGCCCAGATTAAAATGCCAACGGGCCAATTTAAAACGACAGCTAACAATATTCAACACTTTCGTAAACACAGTTACACCTAATCAGATTGATGAGCTCAATCTACGATTAGATAAAATACAAGACATATTAACCACCTTTCATGACATTAACATAGAGATTGAGTTATTAGATGATAGCGCAGATCATCTTACATATAGAGATGAGTTCGAAAGCACATATTACACAACAATGAGTTTAGCCCGTAAATTTTTACGTGATAATACATCATCACAAGTCATTACAATTAGGTCCCCAAATGTGAACGCGAACGTGCATCTTCCACGGATTGATTTGCCTGTGTTTGACGGAGCTTCTGATAAGTGGATGTCGTTTTCAGATTCGTTTAAATCTATGGTGCATACAAAGGAACAACTGTCAAAGGTTGAAAAATTGCACTATCTTCGATCGTGTTTGAGAGGAGAGGCTGAAACAGTGATTCAGTCTTTGGAAACGTCTACTGTTAATTATGACATTGCTTGGAGTTTATTGGAAGATAGGTATTTAAATAAACGTGTTATCATTCAAAATCATTTAAGGGCTCTTCTCGAGCAAGCACCGTGTGCACGAGGATGCGTTATAAGCCTCAGGCAAATTTTAAATAACATAAATATACATACAAGAACATTACAGACATTAGGGCAAGAAATAGATAAGTGGGATGCAATTTTAATTTATTGCATGACTGCTAAACTTGATAAAATCACCCACCAAGAGTGGGAAAAATCAATAACTTCTAAATATGTTCCAACATTACAACAATTTACAACTTTTTTAACACAACGTTGTCAAATTTTAGAGGCTACAAACACCCAAAATGCATATGAGCAAGGTAAATCTACTTTTAACTCTAAGGTCCCCATTCCAAAAAGCAACGTGAATTCAAGTAAGAAAAACATTTTAGCCGTGACACAAAATACAGATTACTGTAATTTCTGTAAGGAGTCACACAAAATATTTAATTGTGAAAAATTTCTAAAGTTACCTGTTCCCGATAGAATCGCGGCAGCAAAAAGAGAGGCTGTTTCAACTGCTTAAGGAAAAAGCATAGTGCTGACAATTGCATTTGTGGGCCTTGCAAGAAATGCGGTAAGAAACACAATACCCTTTTACATCTCGAAAATAGTAAAAACAAGCAAGCTACATCGCCCATCTCAGTTAATAATGTGCAATCCAATCATTCAAGTGAAGTTTTATTAGCTACAGCTCAAGTAGCATTTTCAGATAGTACTAACAAAACACATGTTGCGCGTGTTGTGTTAGATGGCGGTGCTCAAGCACACTTTATCACCGAAAGATTCGCGAAACTTCTTCAGTTAAAACGTACTAAAATTAATATTCCTATAAATGCAGTGAATCAACTACAAACTCACATAAAATACAAGGTATCGACGAAAATCGCATCACTGCAAGGAAATTTTGAGGAAAATATTTCACTTCTAGTGATACCAAGTATCACAAATCCATTACCGTCACAACAAATAAATATTAATCAGTTGAATATAGATAAAAATGTACTTTTAGCAGACCCAACATTTCACAGAACATCAGAAATTGATGCATTGATAGGCGCAGAGATTTTCTATCGAGTTTTATGCACAGGTCAAATAAAAATTGACAATCAATTAGCTGTTTTACAGGAGACTAATTTCGGATGGATTATCGCTGGTAAAATTAGCAATCAAAATGTTCAATCTAATGCTGTATCATGTAACCTTACTCTAAACACATTAACAGATCAACTATTAAAATTTTGGGAGCTTGAAGAAATGCCAGAGACAAAATTTCTAAGCGTTGATGAGGCAAAGGTAGAAAAACATTTTGTAGAAAATACATCTCGCGATAGTAATGGGCGGTATATCGTTAAATTACCATTCAACGAAAATATTCAACAGCTCGGACATTCTTACTCAATTGCGTTGAAAAGATTGTATTCACTCGAACGCAAGTTAGACAAAAACCCAGATTTGAAACAGCAATACACAGAATTCATGAGAGAATACGAAAATTTAAATCATATGTCCAAAGTAAATCATCAGGCCGCTGTTCATAGTGGTTATTATCTTCCTCATCATGCTGTAATCAAAGAAAGCAGCACTACAACAAAGATTCGAGTTGTATTTGATGGTTCCGCGAAAACAAGCACCGGTATCTCATTAAACAATACTCTTAAGGTCGGTCCTACAATCCAAGATGATAGTTTTTCATTACTTATTCGATATCGCACTCACACATACGTTCTTACGGCAAACGTTGAAAAAATGTACAGACAAATTTTAGTCGACAAGGGTGATCGTGATTACCAAAAGATTCTTTGGAGAGAAAATTCAACCGATGCAATTAAAACTTTTCAATTAAATACAGTTACATACGGTACAGCTTCTGCTCCCTTTTTAGCGGTTCGTACACTACATAAACTCGCCGAAGACGACGAGCACAATTTTCCATTAGCTTCAAGCGTTCTCAAACGTGATTTTTATGTCGATGACTTGTTAACTGGAACCAAGTCATTCGATGATGCTTTACAACTTCGAGATGAGTCAATTCAATTACTTAACCTAGGTGGTTTTATCTTGCGAAAATGGTCATCTAACGATGCAAAATTAGTCAATACATTACCACAGGAGTTGACTAACGTAGGTTTATTCAATGATTCATCCGAAGATATAAAAACTTTAGGCATCCAATGGAATCCACACCGCGATGTTCTACTATACCACTACAACAATGACATAGACACACAACCACGAATTACAAAACGGTTGATTTTTTCAAACATTGCAAAATTATTTGATCCGATAGGGTTATTGGGTCCAATCATTGTACAAGCAAAATTATTTATACAGCATTTATGGAAATTAAAACTCGACTGGGATGAAGCTGTTCCACTTGATATTCATTCTCAGTGGGTCAACTATAAAAAACAATTACCGCGTTTAAAAGAAGCTTCATTTGAAAGATGTATCATCATTGATAATCCAATAAATATTCAACTACATGGGTTCTGTGATGCAAGTGAAATGGCATACGGGGCATGTATTTACATAAGGTCAGTTGATAAATACAATAATTGTACAACTAGACTTCTTTGTTCAAAAAGTCGAGTCTCACCATTAAGCTCAAAGATCACAATACCCAGGTTAGAATTATGTGCAGCGTTATTACTAACACGACTATATAAAGCAGTTTTGTCAGCAGTAACCATAATGTTTGACGAGACATTCTTGTGGTCTGATTCAACAATTACATTGAACTGGATCAACACGCAGCCAAACGTATTAAAAACATTTGTCGCTAATAGAGTTTCAGATATTAGATCTTTAACCAATTACTTGCAATTACGATTTGTAAATAGTCGTCTAAAGATCAGAAAATATGCATCGTCCAATTTGTCTATTGAGGACCTCCAACTAGCCAATACTCGAATCATAAAATTAATACAAGCTCAAGCATTCGCTAGAGAAATTAGAGAATTACTAAGGACCAAGACAGTACACAACCAAAGTTCACTAAAAACATTAAGTCCTTTTTTAGATCCGGACAACCTTATAAGAGTTGGCGGTAGACTGCAGAATTCAGAATTATGTTACAATTCCAAATATCCAATAGTATTACCAAAGAGTAACTTTGTAACTAATTTGATCATTAGGCACGAACATGAAAAATCATTACACGCAGGAATTCAAAATACATTATATCAAGTTCGCATTCGTTATTGGCCAATTGATGGTAGAAATTCTGTAAAAAAGATTATCAATTCATGTAATTAAATGTTTTCGATTTAGAAATACTGAAAATTATCATGTTATGGGTAACGTGACCATACGTCCCGTTTTGAACGGGACCGTCCCTTTTTTCGGTTCTTCGTCCCGGTGTCCCCGAAAAAGACCTGGGGACACAAAATGGTCCCGTTTTCAGAAACCACGCGATAATTGGCGGGCTGGACGGGAACGGCCGGTGCGGGCAGTGCGTCGACGATGATAGCCGATCGGCCGCGCCCGAAAAAGGATAGAGGAGAGGGGTCATATGTTATGATTGCACCATACACTTCATGTGCACTTCTCACTATTTGTTATTTTCTTCAGTTTGTTTGAACTCGTGTAATATTTGTAGTTTTAGTTTATTTAAAGATTTTTGGTTTGGAATCTTATTTCACTATGCCAAAATGCAATTTTACGTTCAATGTTAATTTACAAGCAAAATACCCGTTTATTAAAGCAAATAAATTCTCCCTCGGATGTCAGATGTGATAAGTGTCGCACAGAATTTAGTGTTTCCCATAGTAGTGTGCAGGTGATATTGAACAGCATTTAATGTCTGACAGCATCAAAAAGCCGATCGTGTCATGCCGCTGCTTCAAGTTCTTCAAGGCTTTATCAGATCCCAAGCAGCAAAGCATAACCGTCGGCAGAGAATTGTTTCTATTGGCTTACTCTGGTCAAGTCAAGTGACAAGAAAAGCTGAAGAGAATTCTGCCGCCGCTTTTTCATCTTAAATCCTAATTTTGCTGCTTTGCAAAGCAGAATTTTTTGACATTTCATACATCTTTCACTTGGCAAGTGTTTTTTAAATGACTTATGGACGGTGAAAATTGAGAATTTATTGTTGTGTGATATTTTACAAAGAATTGACTATCATTAAAGAATTATATACAAAGAATTTACTGTCAAATAAAAATACTGCCGCTGCAGCTGCTTTACTTGAATCTGATTCAGCAGGCAGAATTCTGCTTCTGCTTCTGATTCTGCCGCAGCTCAAAAAGTTGGATCTGATAGAGCCTTCAATATTGAACTTTTTTAAGAAATCTGATTTGGATATCGCCGCGGCAGAAGGCGTCTGGGCCTATCACATAATACAAGAAACCCACTGCGTCGAAATTGATCCAATCATGTTTCGACCAGAAATTTTGATGTGCGCGTACGAAAACAGACGCTATTGTATAGAATGTTTTGGCGCATACAACGATCAAGGAATTAAAAGAGGATCTTGGTAAGTCTAGATGTATTACAGTTTCAACCGACGCGACGCATGAAACCACGGTAAAAAGAAAATATATCTTGTTCTGGTGCGCCTTTTCCAACCTTACGAAGGCGTGCACGTAAAAATTTTAGACTTCCAAGACCAACCAGGTGAAACTACTGATATCATTGTTAATTATTTAGTCCACGTGTTGACAGAGAAGAGTTTGACTGCAAAAGACGTGGCATTTTATGGGGACAATGCCAACGTCCATTTTTGGGGGCGCAGCTAGGCGAGGAACCAATAATGTGTTAGAGAAATTACACCCATCTCTGGAAAAACGATAATTGGATGCGGAGCTTATATACTTTACAACGCAATAAAATGTAAATTATTATTGAATTATTGTTTATTATTGTATATATTCTTTTTTTTTTATATTTACACGGTTCGAGTTGAAGCTCTGAAGGAGTTTTGCGTCGAAATTGGAACAGAATATCATAAAATGCTGGGCTATAGCAAAACCAGTTGGCTTGCGCTTATGCCTGCCATAGAAAGGGCTTTAAAAATGCACTAGCCATTAAAGAACTACTTTTTGAGCATTCAAATATGTCCCCAAATAATTAGAAACTTTTTTGACGACCCCAAATCAGAATTGTAGAATAAAATTTTTTTACACACTCAGTTAGCAAGATTTCATCAAGCTGTATTGAAGGGTGTTGGTCAGTCTTTATAGGCAATTGAAGCTGCAAAAGAAATTGAACCAACTACAACATAACTTGTTTCAGAAACACACTAATCAGTTCTACCACATACAGTCCGTAGTTTAATGGTGAAATTGAAAGCTAATGGCACAAATATTGACGAAGAGTTTGCGAAAACTACCGCTACAGAATTTTATAAAACAAGTTTATTTTGAACCTAGGCTGGTATTCTCAAAATTGAGTTTCCTTTATGAATCGGCCCTACTAATTGAGATAAATAAACCGATGTCCCGTTTTGAGCCAAAAAAATAAATGGTCACGTTAGTTATGGGTAACTTGCCAAGCTCTAGACTAATACAATCAAGACCGTTTCTAAAGACTGGAATTGATTACTGTGGGCCGTTCTTCATAAAAGAGAAAAAATTCCGAAACCGAAATAAAATAAAGGTTTATGTAGCAATATTCATATGTTTCGTGACAAAGGCAATTCATTTAGAAGTCGTTAGCGATTTGACAACAGATGCATTTTTGAGTTCATTTAAAAGGTTCTTTTCTCGAAGAGGGAAAAGTAAAGACATCTACTCTGACAACGGAACCAACTTTGTTGGGGCCAATAATGAAATTAAAAAACTATACACATTCATCAATTCTGAAAGGTACAATAACACAGTTGCTAATCAGTTAGCTGACGAAGGTATAAATTGGCATTTTATTCCCCCCCGGTGTCCTCACTTTGGTGGATTATGGGAATCAGCAGTAAAATTATTCAAGGTTCATTTTTTACGAACCATAGGTAACACACTATTGACATTTGAAGAGTTCAATACGCATGTTATTGAGATAGAAGCCATTCTTAATTCACGTCCTTTAACCCCGTTGTCAAATGATCCTAATGATCTTAGTAGCTTAACTCCTGGCCATTTTTTGATAAATGACGCATTGACAAGCTTACCTGAGGTTGATTGTTCCACTACTCAGAAGAATCGACTGTCCAATTGGCAACATCTCCAACAACTGAAGCAACATTTTTGGAAAAGATGGCACAAGGAGTACCTGAACAACCTCAACACTAGAACAAAATGGCACCGAGTTAATTCAACTACTATTTCTGTTGGGGCCCCTGTTCTATTGAAGGAAGATAACCTCCCGCCGCTACAATGGGTCATGGGACGCATCACTCAGGTTCACCCTGGCCACGATGGTATCACACGTATTGTCACTGTAAAGACATCACGTGGTGAATGCAAGCGATCAATAAAGAAGGTGATTTTATTTCCGATTGACAATTATTGAGCTGAGTGACCATCTATTGTTGATTGCGAGCAATCAACGTCGGGCGGCATGTTACATTGCAAAGGGCACTGTACTGTTAATTTTAATTACTTACTTGTTATATTGTTCACTGTATTGTTCACGTTTTTACATACTTAGATGTAATGATTGTAAATTTAATTTTGTCATAGAATTTACTTTTTTTTGTTACAAATTTTTTCATTCGTTTGTGAAGCATTTTATTATAAAGAAATACATAATTCAATTAAATAATTTTTATGGAATCGATGTTTGATTCACCACTGGTGTCATTTTATTAGTATGAAAAATATCTACAAACTTTATTTAAACCTTTTTTTGTACAATGTGTAGTTTTTTTTAAACGCGAAAATCCGTTTTTGGCCCTCTTTTGACGCCATTTTGGAAACTTTCCCAAAGGCCTAGGAGTGCCAAAAATTGTTCATCAAATTCTACGGAATTTTTCCTATTTTACCTATATTTTACTTTTCAGATGGCTCGGATGGCACGAAAAAATCTAATTTGACTGGCCTATAATGTGCAGTGCTAGGCTAGGCAGGCTGCGTTGTGGACGGGCACTAATGCACTTTTTCTTTATTGATTTTTTTTATTGTGAGGGTTAATGAATGGTAATTGTGCGAAAAAAAGTACGGTATTTGTTGCTAGATAATCGCTTAAACTGCATACTTTGGAAAAAAATATTGTATGTTAGGACACCGTTTATGAGGTAGTTGAAAAAAAACTGTTTTTTACATTTGACATTGAATAATTTTTTTTGATAAGCCAGATTTTTGGGGACCTTTGTCGTTTCATTTATAATGATGTTTTTAAGGTCTGTACTGTACGTCACCTGTATCAGAATTATGCCGAAGTTGAATGACGACTCACTTTTTAACTGTTCACGATAAAACTCACTACCTAGAAAACTATCCGAAATACAACATTATTGCGTATACAAATATTTTAGGTAATAGTTTGCTGCATCAGAAAAGCAAAAAAATATAATGTTAAAAACGCATTTTACTGAGAAAAACGAAGAAGTCTGCCAGGTCAAGATACAAAGCATCGATTTGAGCCTACGTATTTTCTAAACGGAGTCCCTCAAGTTTCTGTCCTTTAAATCAATTAAAGGAACACCCATTTACGTAAAAGATGGGCCTAATTATGTTGCTCTACGATAATTAGTCCAGGAGCTAAGTAAACTTTAAAAAGATACAAATTGTTTTTCGTAAACACCCTGTATCTTAGTGGATAGTGGGGATAGCCGCCCTCTCTAGAACAATTCTTTTCTCCAAACACATCCAGGAATTACCCCTGAAAATATTAACCACGTAGTACAACAACGTCTGATGACCTCTGCAACTGCATATGAGCATTTTAAATCTTTAAAACGGCGATACCTCATAAATGGCAATTCTTACAGGAAAATGTATAAGATCTTTTTTTAGATAATCGCATAATCTACAAATTTTGTAAACACTATTTTATGATAAGACTTACCGCTTAAGAGATATTTGCAACCATATTTTGACCTTGAATAAAAAAAATTTCCCAGCGACCGATCGCGGGTCAGTCTCGACATTTCATGTATAATGATGTTTTGAAGGGGTGTACCAATTTTCAGCAACTTCCGAATTATCTTCAGTCAAAAATCTATTTTGACTGTACTACGAGTATATGGCGGAGGTTGACAAACGGTACTTTGAATTCATCTTGCATAAAACTGACAAGTTCAGAGAGGTTAAAAACTACGTATTAATTCTTTTTTCTATCTTCGCTATATATATTTTTCTCTTGTGTGATGTACTGGGTCCATAGGTAATGCGGCCATTCATTTGGCCTACTGTACTACACCCCTATACCTCATATTTTTAGGCCAGACCGCTTGAACAAGTTCAGCAGTCTGCCTAGTGGCTTGTCGCTTAGACTTGAATAATGGAGCAGGGACTCCTCAAATAAAGAAACCCTGCTCCTCGCTATTGCGGGGCAGGACGTGGAGAGCAGATTCATCCTCCTCCAGGCTAAGCCTGCTGGTGGGGTCCTCCGCTTTTACCATCCTCCATAAGTGGTAATTTATGGCGCAGTGTCCGGTAATTAAGACAACAAGTGTCCTGACATCATTTCTACTGCGCCCTAACAGTTCTTTGGCCGTCTTAGGAGACGGCCCAGGAAGGAACCGCTTAGAGTTGGCCAGTCCAGGCGCGGACCTCCAGCGTTGAGCATGTTTTATCAAAGTCCGATCGGCTAGGACCCTTTGCAGCAAGCTGGTAGGTGCTCTCATAACCGGCTCTGGACCGATGAATGCAATGTCAAAGCCCTGTTTAGCTAGGGCATCCGCCTTTTCATTGCCTTTGAAGCCCTGATGACCCGGGACCCACACAAGGGTAACTTGATTGAGAACGCCCAGCTCACCAAGAGCACGTTGGCAGTCCCAAACTAATTTAGACTTGGTCCTACGGGACCTTATCGCCCTAATTGCCCCTTGGCTATCATAGAAGATAAAAATCCGTTTATTTTGGTAGGCCCTTCTTAAGTTCTCATAAGTGCATGCCAATATAGCGTACACCTCTGCTTGGAAGACAGTTGCTAGGTGCCTAAGCTTATCGCTCTGCTAAATCTGAGGCTTTCGCTCCAGATTCCGGCGCCCATACCTGTCTCTGTTTTGGAGCCATCATTGTACCATACTAGTCCACCCGGCGATACCTTAGGAAAGGAACAGGTTAGCCTGTCTTGTATGTGCACAGAGGGTTGCTCAAATTTTGAGATTTTAAAGGGCATGCAATCCGAGAGCATCCCCGCTTCCGGAATCCCTTCTATATTGTTCATAATTATAGAATGTCCTCGTCCAAGAACAGCGCTCAGATAGCCATTCGCTTTCATACGCAGCGCCGTGTTTATCGCAGATTTCTCTACCTCAAGGTGGAGTGGTCCCAGATTGAGGAGAGTCTCCGGTGCTGCCGTCGCGGAAGTGCGGATGGCTCCAGTGATGGAAAGGCTGGCCATTCTTTGAATTTTGCACAAATTGGTTATGAAACCCTGTTCTGTGCCACCAAACTAAAGCTCCATAAGTTACCATGGGCCTGGCGATGGTGGTTTATATCCAGTCCATGGTTTTCGGCTGCAAACCCCATGTGGAACCACAATCTCTGCGGCAAATCCACAAGGATCTGCGCGTTCTGCTCATCAGAGTGTCCATGTGCTGGTTGGCATCTAGCGTCACTCCTAAATATTTGGCTTGTTGTGAAAAGCTTATAGTTCTACCTGCGATTGTCGGAAAGCCCCGGTAGTGATCGTTTTCTGGTAAATGGCACCAGAATGGTTTTGTCGGGATTGACTTTTAGTCCTACGCTGTCGCACCAACTAGATACTAGATCTAGTGCCTGCTGAAGACGTCTTGACATTTCTTCTTCAGTTTCGTCCGTTACTGCGATGACGACATCGTGTGCGTAGCCTTGGGCGAAAAAGTTGCAGCCGTTGAGTAGTTCCAGGAGTTCATCTACAACAAGGCACCACAGAAGTGGGGATAAAACTCCACCCTGTGGACAGCCTTTTGCCCTCCGGAGACCCCTAAACATGTGAAACCATTAGTTTGCGAGTTCTCAGCCTAGAGTCGATCCAGTCGCAGAAAGTGCTACTTAGACTTCTTCTACTTAGAGCCCTACCTATAGTATCAAAGGATGTATTGTCGAAGGCTCCTTCGATATCGAGGAAGGCCGCCAGCGCAACTCCTTTGTTTAGTGCTGCGCCTTCCAGCCTGAGCACCAGATTGTGCAGTGCTGCCTCAGTGGACTTGCCCGCCTGGTACGCTGCGATGGCAAAAATAGTAAATACATCGATATATCGACATCGAAGCAACAACGGTTTGAATACATCGATGTGCTCGATGTAGTAAAATAAAAACATCGTTGTCCACAAACATCGTAGATTTCCAAAATCAAATATAAGTATGTATATAGTAAATATATTATTGTCTTTATTAGATATATGGATTACGTGTATAGAACTTTTAGTTTTCATTTATTGCTGGGCTCCAGTATTTTTCAGGCAGAGATCATACAAATAGAAGCTTCGGAAGAATTTTACTACATAATCTGTTTCTAGCTTGATTAATGGTGACGCCCGCTTTAGAAAATAAACGCTCCGAAGGTACTGATGTAGCGACAGGCGATACAAATTTTCTAGCCAAAATATATAAATTTGGGTAAATATGTTTTGTATCTTCCCAAACTTGCAAGGGGTTTTCATGCAAGTTTGATACAGGATTGCTCAAATATAATGATATTTCTTTGGTTGGTCTTCAGTCTTGCTTTTTCTATTTTGACATTCTTGTCATACATTAGCGTTTTATGGACGCTCCAAATGTCCAATTCCATCTCCCCAGTTTCTTCATTTCCCCAGCTTGAACTAGTACGTGCTTCTTTTTCCTCCACATTATTGATCAATGTATTTAAATATCTTGTGATTTTTGGTAAGGAATTGGGCTGTTGATGATGGATGGATTTAAATCTGGGATCCAGTATGGTGCTTAATGATAGAAGATGGACATGTTCTACTTCCCCAAATCTTTTTTTTAATTTCTGCTTCAAAAGCTGCCTTTAAACATTTTCGATTCGAGTCAGTTGTGGTTCAAGTTTTGCTGGCTTTTTCTAATACAAAGAATTTGTTTAAACTATTCTAATTTATTTTGTTATATACCGCTTGTATATATTTCTACCTAATTATTTCACAAGGGCGGATCCACCGTTGTGGGCACGATGGGCATGCCCACAACCCTAATAGTCTTGTGACGTCACACTTTCACGGTCTATGATATTATATCCTATGCCTTAATAAAATAAAAAATATGCTTCAGACCACACTCTAGAAGTCAAACTTTTTTACCCAACAACTGCCGCAATTATTAAAATATTAACCAGCTATCAATATGCAATTGATATAGTGGAGGTCTGTCGGGTATATAGTACGCTTTCAGAATAGTAAGGCCAACGACAGATGCAGGAAGTATAGTGACGAGCCTACCGAAGGACTTGATTCAAGTACAATTTCAAAACATCAATATTTATGAATTCCTATTTAGATTAAAATCTAAAAACGAATCAAAGGTTTTATGATAACTGAAATATTTTCGATTGAAACTGGTCTAGAATTCGCGTAAGAACTGCATCAAGCGAGATTCCATACGTCGTGGTACTTTTGTCAATATTGGGTCTGTCTATACTCTTCGCACCTAAGAACGTTCCTCACGAACTTTGTGGATGAAGGGAGAAGTGAGGTGGTACCTCTCATCATCTCCACTTTCCCCTTCGTCCACAAAGTTCGGACCTAGTACCTAATGAAAAAATAATATTGAAATCGCCACTCAAAATCATGGGGATTTCGCTGAAGTTTTGACCTGGTAAAATTGAACCTTCAGAAGTGGAGATTGTCATGTATAAATTCCGGCAGAATGAAATCGGCAAAAGAGTACTTTCGGAAATCAATTTACGTACCTCTATCAGATTCCGTTATTAATAATTTGGGCAGAGATTGTCTCCGGAGGTACTCGACATATTTCAGTTGGGAGTTTTTCTACCTAAACCAAATGCTAGTGTCAGGGACTGGAATATCGATATCGTGACAGTGAAAAAAGTGGTCCAGATGTACCGGCTATTCATTAACGATAGTGAATCAACTGTTATAAATGAATACCGATTCTGGATGGCTAAATGGAAAAGAGAATGTGAAAACAATTCCGCCATACCAGAGGCGGTAGCTCATCTCATTGAAGCATGCGACCAAGATTTGTACCCTAACATAAACATTTCCTTACAAATACTGGCAACTCTCCCGGTCAACGTAGCTACCGTAGAGAGATCGTTTTCTACTCTTCGCAGAGTAAAATCTTAGTTGCGTGCCTATATGGCAAAGGAGCGAACAAACTAACAGGTAAATTAATTTACCTACTAGTGTTTGCCCTAGTAATGAGCAAAAGCAAGAACAAGACAAGACTAATATAGTCTTGGTCTTGTCGTGTTCTTGCGCAGTCAGTCTTGTTCTTGGTCTTGCGAGCATAGCTGAGTGTTGTTCTTGGTCTTGTTCTTGCAAACATAGCTAAGTCTTGGTCTTGTTCTTGTTCTTGCAAACATAACTAAGTCTTGGTCTTGGCCTTGGTCTTGCTAAATGTGCAAGACCAAGACAAGACAAGACAAAACTGCAAGACCAAGGCTATTTTCGCTCATCAAGTATGTATTGTATGTATTTTTATAAAAATTGGTTATTAAAAAAAGAAACGTAGGAATCTTCATTTTTGTATGGTTTTCTTTTTAAATCTTGAAAGATTTCACAGAAGAGAGACTCATTTACTAGACACCAGTAATTGAAGGAAAGTAACAAACCAATTGATTAAAAAAAACTTGACAGTGTGAAACATCTACCTAAACCATTTCGGTAAATTTTGCTTCGAAATGCAGAAATGTTTATTGTGAATCTCGTTGACGCACAGTGCATGCAAAGTCATAATGAACTTATGTACAAATGTGAATAATTGCTTTTACAATTATCATACTAAAAAGTAAATATACAATACACACATATTAGTAGGGGAGCTGGCACTTGAAAAAATCGTGTCGTCCCAACCTTCTGCCGTTTGGTATATAAGCTTTTGAAGTAATTTTAAGCATTTTTTATAATATGACATTTTCATTTCGAGTTAGGGGTTTTGGGGGGGTAAAAAGGGGGTTAATATTGAAAAAAATTTCTGCCGCTTCGTATGTAGGTTCTACTAGAGCTAAATAACCGTTAAATACTAGTGGCAGAAATGTTTGACTATTTGCTAGGGTGTGGGGAGAAAAATGGCAACTTCAGCTAGGGGTGGCTTGGGGAGGGTCCAAATGGTCAAAAATGTCTGCCACTAGTATTTAACGGTTATTTAGCTCTAGTAGAACCTACATACGAAGCGGCAGATTTTTTTTTCAATTTTAAACCCCTTTTTACCCCCCTTTACTTTTTGCCCCACGGCTTTGCCCACGTGGAACTATACACTGTATAAAATCTTAGTCAGGGCGTCATATATTTTGTAAACATATCCTTTGTAGGAACGCACTATATCGATCATGAGCGAGTTCATACTCGCTCGCACTTGGTCGATTTTCGGGTGGCTGTGACCACAACCTTTTTTGAGGGCTGGATCCGCCCCTGTTATTTCATATATAAACATCGAAAACAAGATTGATGACGATACATCGATGCATCGGTTTTCATACATCGATGTCATAACTCGATGTTTTCGTTTTCGATATATCTTCTTCTTCTTGGATGGCGCTACAGTCCTTGCAGGACTCGGGCCTCTCGAAGTCTCCTCTTCCAGTCATCTCTACGTCTTGCCAGCTCTCTCCAATTTGTTATACGAAATTTCCGTATATCTGCTAGCACGTCATCTATCCACCTATTTCTTGGTCGTCCTACTCTTCTTCTTCCTGATGGTCTACCATTAAAAATCCTGGCTAGCATTCTATCTTCTGAAGCTCGTACAACGTGTCCGAACCATCGCAGTCTATTCAGTCTTATGTATGTAGCTATATTAATTTCGTCATACATTTCTTGAAGTTCTTCGTTTGTCCTAATGCGCCATTCGTTCTGGTTAACCCTTACAGGACCAAATATTCTTCTTAAGATCTTCCTTTCGAAGATTTTAAGTTGATTTTCTGTTTGTTGGGTCAATGTCCAAGCCTCAGACCCATAGCATAGAACTGGGCGGATTAATGTTTTATATAGTCTGACCTTGCACTGTCTTGAAATTTCTTTGTTTTTTAGGACCGGGACTAGTGCGAAATAGGTTTTATTTGCGGCTACGATGCGTCTATGGATGTCGTCCTTTATCTTATTTTCTGCAGTAAGCATTGTCCCTAAATAGATAAAGTTTTCTACAATTTCCACACTATGATCATCAAGGCTGATACTACGCCCTAATCGTTGTCCTCATTTACTCGTAGATTGAACTTTGCTGAACTTTGGACAATTTTGGAAAAGGTTTCTTTTACATTTTGCGCCTTGCGTCCAATTATGACTATGTCATCTGCGAAGGCTACTACCTGAATGTTCCTTGTGAAGATGCTATTTGCTCCATTAAGCTGTGTTTCCCTCATTATTGCTTCCAGAGCAATGTTAAAAAGTATTGGTGAGATCTCATCTCCTTGTCGCAGGCCTGATTCTTGAGGGAAGTTGATCGAGTTGCATCCTCGTATTCTCACTTGTGTTTTACAATTTTTGGTCGTCATTCTGCATAGGCCTATTAATTTCTTCGGGAAACCCATTTCACTCATCTTCTTCCACAACTCTATTTTATTAAGCAGGTCGTAAGCATTTCTATAGTCAACAAAAAGAAGATGAATATCAATGCTTTCTTCCCAGCATTTTTCAAGTATTTGTCTCATTATGAAAATCTGGTCTGTTGTCGATCTATTTCTCCCACAAGTATTTCTCCCACACCTCGAGTATGTCTTCGATACTACTAGAGCTATAGTACCATCTTCTCTTCTTACCATGGTGCAGGTGGGTTTGTATCCTTTCTTAATCATGTTGACTTCTTTGTAGAAACTCCTAGCGTCTTTATTAGTGTAGCTTTGCTTAATCGCACTTATTCTATTTCTAAAGTAGTCACGTTTTTTCTTCCTTAATAACTTTTTCGTGTCCCTTCGTGCTGCTACATATTTCTCGTGGTTTCCTCTGGTCATTCTTTCTAGGTACACCTGTCTTGCTTGGTTTTTTATTTCAATGCTTCTCTTGCATTGATCATCAAACCAGTGCCTCCTTCTATCTTGGTTTTGTGTGCCTAATACACTGTTGTTTGTCTCTGTGATTTTTTCTTTTATGGAGTTCCATATCACGTTCAGATCATTTTCCATTTCCAGACTCCTTGCTATTTCCTCTAGCTTTCCTGTTAACATTCTTTCATACTGTTGTTTTGTTTCTTCATTTTTTAATTTTTCTATGTTCCACTTTGTTTGTCTATCATTGTTTGTTCTATGTCTTGTCGCTAGTTTTTTCGCCCTCATTTTCCCAACAACTAGGTAATGATCGGTGTCTACATTCGCTCCTCGGAAACTCCTTACATCCAGTATGCTACTTCCATGCCTAGTGTTAACTAGAACATGGTCGATTTGGTTATGGTGCCTGCCATCTGGTGATGTCCATGTCCTTTTGTGTATATTTTTATGGTTAAACCAGGTGCTAGCTATTGTCAAACTTCTTGCTATAGCGAATTCGGCCATTCTGTTCCCGTTATCGTTTGATTCTTCGTGCAACGAGAATTTGCCAGCGTAGGGGTAATAATATGGTTCCTTACCCACTTTAGCGTTAAAGTCGCCTAATACGATTTTCATGTCGTAAGAAGGGACTTGGTCATAAGTCACTCTAAGAGTTTCATAGAAGTCATCCTTTTCTTGTTCTGGTTTTTCTTCTGTAGGCGCGTGCACCGTGATGAATGTTATATTATGAAATCTGGATTTGATTCTTAGGGTCGCGATCCGATCGTTAAGCGGGGTGAAGTCTATTACATTGTTGAGTAGAGGTTTAAGTACACAGAAACCTACCTCAAAGTTTCTTTTGGAGTCATTATTGCCACTGTAGTATATCGTAGCGTCTCTTCGTTCTAGGACTCCTTTACCAGTCCATCTTAGCTCCTGTAATCCTGCAATGAGTATTCTATATCGTCTAAGCTCATCTATCATTTCTGCCATTGCTCCAGGTCTATATAATGTTCTCACATTCCATGTTGCAAATTTTATATCGTTAGTCCTTAAATCATTAGTCCTGGGACGTTGCTGGGGTCTTTGCCGTAAATCCAGACTGTTCCGAGGCTGATTTCTCGATTCCATAACAAGAATTGTTTTCCGAGGAGAGGTTGTCAACCTTTCGCCCAACCCCCGAACCTGGGGGACCGGATCCGTGAATTATACCCCATCGGACAGGGTGGCCCAGCTATACCCCCGGGCACTGGGTACGTCCGTCGTCGGTTGGTTATCCAGGAGGCACCAGTGTGGAGGTGACGGTACGATTTTACCCCCGATATTTTATTTTCGATATATCAATGTTTTTAATACATCGATGTATCATTGCCACCCCCGGGTACGCATGCTGATAGGAGCTTAGTGGTTGGTTTTGAAGATAAGTTTCCCTTATCACCCTGTCGACAATTTTCTCCATTGTCTTCAAGGCAAAAGACGAGAGACTTATCGGCCTGAAAGCCTTAGACGAGGTGTAATCGGAACGCCCTGGCTTAAGTATAAATGTTATGTTGGCGTTCCTCCAGACAGATGGAATATAACCATGTGCGAAGGAAGCCCTGAATATTTTGCATAATAAGCGAGGAATAGATACGGTCTGCTCCATGGGACTTGTATGGGTTAAACGATATAATCGCCTCCCTAATTGCTTCGTGATTAAACACGGAGTTTGCTTCTGTCCAGGCAGCTTTGGTCACTTTAGAAAGTTGGCCTGTTAGTTGCCCAGGAGAAGCTGTATTCCCATTTGAATAAATGGTTGTGCCTGGGAAGTGTGCCTGGAGCAATATTATCAAGGTTTCTTCCCTAGACTGTGTGAAAGAGCCATCGGTTCTCCTAATAGATCCGAGATCTCCCGATATGTACTTTAATAAAGCTTTGTGGTTTTTGGCTGAGTATCGAATGTCTTCGATACTCTTGCAGAAATTCCTCCAGCTGATCCTTTTTGCTCGTCTGATCGCCCTGTTATAGGTGGTTAGCGAGCTTTTATAACTCTCCCAGTTGCAGCTCTTCTTGGCTGCACTGAATACCTACTTCGTAGCGGATATCAACTTGGAGAGCTCGTTATTCCCCCATGGAGTTTTCCTGTTACGCGTCCTCATCAGAACGGGGCAGTTATTGTTGTAAGCAGCATTAACCGCCTCCGTAACGAAGTCCGCGGATAGGTCTACATCCATCACAGATTTGATTAAGTGCATGGAAATACAGACTTAGCTATCTGTAATTCAGATGTTCCGCTTCATACAAAATTTTGGCACCAGCAAATTGCTGGGTAGGATTTATAATAAATCCTAAGGCGAAGCTTTAGGATACACATTCCACAAAGCTCTCCGCACATTTCCCCAAGTTCTCTATTGATAGACAAAGGAAGAGAAGAAGGGCAGGTGGCTTCGGAACTTCATCCCACACGGACGAAATGTATGTTTTCGCCTGCTCCACCCCTCACTCACTTAGCCCTATCAGCCAGGCAGCAGACGAGACAATTTTGTTATTTGAAATGGTGAATTGTCGCAGGTCATGATTTTGCTTTTTTGTTGCATGCAGGCATATTATTTTCCCGATGAAATGGAATATTCTTTTTAGATTACTTTTCGTATTTAAGGCATTATGCTACATTTTGTTTCCGACCGTAGCTTTCAGGTGCGCGAAATACATAAAATTCAGATCGAATAAAAAATGTTTTACAAATTAAATTTATGCCTTGAGTTTATAAAATTGACCAACTCTAACTTAGTTCTATATTAATTATGCACCTACAGGCTAATTATGCTGATTTCTAGATTCCTATAGATTGTGAAAATCTTCATGGCTCAACCGTCTAGACCATAGGTCTGCAAAGTGGGGTACGCGTGGGTACGCAGAAAATTCTAGGGGGTACGCTAAATTTCTCTTCAAAGTACTTTATGTCCTCTTCTTTTCCGAGATATTCAATACTGTTGCGCATGTTTATTTTATAACCTTTATTTTTTAAGGAAAGAAAAAAATAAATAGTTTTTATATCTATCCATTCTAAACTAACAGATATAAACATTAATAGGAGCAAAAAACGGCAAATAATCGTTAACAGCCTTTTTAAAACAAGGAGCTATCTTTACTGGTGCACGGGGATACCGTGTCACGGGGCTACAATGAATACGGGTTTAAATATTAAGCAGCAATTGAAGGACAGCCTATTGTTAGGCTTGGCTTCCTCCAGCGTTCGCCTCCATGAGTGTCTGATTATAAATCCTACCCAGCAATTTGCTGGTGCCAAAATTTTGTATGAAGCGGAAGATGTGTATGGTATGCAATGCTCAACATCCGGAACTGGAGACATGCAGCAAGGGACCGTCAAAGGTGGAGAAATGCCATAGAGGAGGCCAAGGCTGGATTTGGTCTGTAGCGCCATTGGGTGGATGGAACATCTGTATTATAGATAGTTAAGTCTGTGATGGAAACTTTCTGTACGCTATTGAGTTCGCTCCGAAAGTCTGCCCAGTTTGTATATCTGGGATTCCTATATGAACTCACTCTTTAGAAAGACTCACCCACCATAAAGTGGGTAGCTCGTCTGACACCCGCCAGTCACTCACGTAAGTGGCAACGTGTTGAGTGGCCAGTGTGATTTCTATAACCTCACGTTTCCTACCGTTGTCGAAGGTAGGATCCGTGCCGCGATTTAATATGCCCAGGTTAGTAGTTAAGAGGTAAACAAAAAGGTACTCGGCCCTCTTGTTCACTCCGCTACTGCCCCAGGCATCATGATGAGCGTTCGCATCACATCCTACGATGACCTGCAGACCGCTCCTGTTCGAGTGACCCACGATATCCTTGAGTTCTTTGGATGGTGGTGGGGTCCTGGAGTCGTAGGGGAGATAAGCTGAGTATAAAATAATCATGCTCTTGCTACCCCTCCTGGTAATCTGTATCTTCACCACTGCCAGCTCTCTCGAAAATTTATCTGTGAGAAGGAAGCAGTTGGTTTTTTTATTGTAAACTATACAGGTCCGAGGATCTCCGTCCACATCACTGCATGCAATGCTGTAGCCGACTGCCCGCACACCCTGTATAGTACCCATGGCTCCTGTACAAGAGCCACTTCTACAGCTTGGGTGGCAAGCACCCTGCAAAGTACTGCCGAGGCAGCACCCCGTATCCTGGGGTTGTTCATGCTGCTGTGAGTCAGCAGGAGCCTCCTTTTTTATGCCAATTTCCTTGCCTTGGATTCGGCCGAAACCGTAGAATAGGGACATGCCCTGCTCTTTTAGCTGCATCCGACCTCTCGTCAATGCTAAGGGCAAGAGTTTGACCGTTCGGTCAACTTTCCTGCCCATCACTTGCCACAAGGTCACCTCAATTGGCTGGTTCTATATCGCCATCCTGCTAAGCACCTTTTCCGGCTCCCTAACATCATTAGGAACCCAGAATGCGATCCTTTTAAATTTGGGAAGGTCCTTCTCCTCGATTACTTTAAGGTTGCACCCCGGTACCACTGTCCTGCCTTCGGTGTGCTACCTTACAATATATTTACTATGTATGTGTACATGGAGTGTGCTTTTTGTCCATGGCTTTTACCTTCTCGTGCACATGCGCTAAAAATTCTCGACAACGCATGGGCTAACTCGGTGTCAGGTAAACCGCACAGGACCCTTGAGGGAACATAAATACCCATAAATACAAATAAAGTAATCTATGCAGTTCGTGCGCCACCGCTGCGATACTTTGGCACCAAATATCTGGTTTAAAGAAAAATCCGACTAAGTCGAGTTATGCCGGGTTTTCACTAGTAGAATTAGTAGTAGAGTATACTGGTCGAGTATTAACTATTCTGGGAACTCACCTTATGAAAACTCGGTTATAGTAGAGTAGAGTGGGATAGCACCGTGGTAAAGTTACTCTACCGCTTAAAAGTAGGCCAGTTACTCTACCACTAATTCTACTAGTGAAAACCCGGCATTATGGTCAAAGCCAATAAGTAGTGTCCGACCGAAGATTCGGCTTCGGCCAACTTCGGCCAACAAGCCGAAGGTTTACCGAAGCCGAAGATTCTATATCCAGGCACGCCATCGGCCGAAAACGAAAGGAATTGGAAATGTGATGAGATTGTGGGAACAGAGATTTAAGTTTACTTGCACGAGTTAAGGATTTATCTGCTAGTGCGTGCGCAGTTTTGTATTTATTTCAGTCGCAGTATGCCCCGTTCACACTGTTATGTAAAGGTTAAGGGTTTATATATTAAAAAAAGCTAAGATAATTACAGGAGAATGAAACTTTACAATTTTATTGAACTGATTACAAAACAAAACTAAACTTAAATTCAATTGTTACATAAAAGGAAAATTAATATAAAAAATTCAACGCCTTCTGAACGTGTACTTAAAAATCAACGCCTGCTAAAACTATACTTTTTGTTGAAGTACTTGCTACAAAGTAGTGCAAAGTAGTTGCTAAACACACACGACACAAGGATGTTTGCGCCTGCAGCTTGCTTTTTATGACTGTTAGACCACAAAAAGCACGGGCGGGAATTTTTAGCGCGTGTCGTGTGGACGTGCTGTTTGTTACGTCATTATGCTTGCCCCTGAAAAATTACATAAAATTCATTAATAGGAAAAAACACGTACTACGCATGCTTGTGTTGTGTGGACAGGCCATTCCCAAAAAAGGAAATATGTTTTTTGTTTTCCGGTTTCTGTTATACTTTTAAGTCAGTGTACTAAGTTTTCTGAGTGTGATTGAACCTTAGGCTTCGGCTTCAGCCAAAGGTTATGACAAGAGCCGAACACTCGGCATCGGCTTCGGCCTAACACTGACCTTCGGTCGGACACTACCAATAAGTGGTGACATCTGTCGTGTGCAGCTACTCAATAGCAGTTTGGTTTATAGCGGTTTATATAATTTAAGTGGCTTTTATTTTGACAGTTTTGACAATTATAAGTAGACGCAAAATTATCACTAATGTCTTAGTCCTGGAGATTTCTATTCCAGCCTAATATATTTCAATAAATGTTACAAAAAAATTAATTCCTGAAGAGTTTTTTGGTTACATATAAAATATATTAAAAAATGTGGTCCAAAACACTAACAGAGTGAGGTACCTTTATCATGCGATAGAGCTTCACGTGACATAAAAGCGGAGAATAAAATTTTCAAATGAAGGCTTTCAGAAGTCATTCTGGCAACGGCTTGACAAAAATTTTACAATCCCACAAAATTCCCCCATTTAAGCGTATTTAAGTTATGTGGAAAAAGAAACCCAAACACATTAAAAAATCCAAACATAGCAGTACGTTACGTACCATTACGTAGCCCATAATTCTTTCTTGGCGCCCTTAAAAATCCTCCTCAACAGTAAAAATCCTTGTGGAAATTGAAATACTATGTAAATGATCACACTTAGCGCGCCTGATGGTCATTACGAAGGATTTTTCTTCTGTTGTGTGTATTTCTCCAACATAAAGCACTTTTTTCCACTGTCTTATTAAAATTACCCTCAAAGTTAAGGAAGTGTGAAGGAACGAAGACAATTCTTATGTCCTTAAAACATTCAAGAACGTTTTATTCAAAGGACACTTTATGCCAACAAGGAAATCGATTAAGTCCCACTGATGAGGCATTAAATATTTATGATCTTGAATGTAGGCTGTCCATTCGAACCTGTATTCAGACTGTTGAGTTCGCCCTCTTTTAATGTCCGAGATAAAAGGATACGAAGGAATAGGATAATTTGATTTGGATCCCGGGGGGTGGGGAAAATAGGAAATAGGTTACAGTCACGATTACTTGCGGCTGAGACTAGACAAACAGTTACTTACTACTCATATTGTGGGTATAAGGGGGTGCTTTTTGTGAATGGAAAAATGCTGGGTTTTTTGCTTTGGGAAGTTAGGAGAATGTTGAATTAGAAAACCAAATATGAGATTGTTAGACGGAGTTGAACGGAGGAACTTGTTGCTTGCTCGAAGAGTTACTTTAAATAGTAGAATAGAATTACATATATAAAAATGGAAGAAATTCCAGTTTTCGAATTTTCCATATGTATGAGAAAGTTATATTTACGGAACTGATATCTAGAAGAGCCCTTATTCCCAATTTCTTCAAAATTATTCAATAGCTTATGCTGTTATGACACTTACTTTTTTTTCAGACGAATCTTACACTTTTTAGTAATTTTAGAAAGTGACGAAAATTCCTTACGGAGATTTGGCATGAGTGCGAAGAATTAGCTATATGCTTAAAATTGAAACTAATCTACCCGAAAAGGTTCAGATAACTCGAAAAGTGGCAGAAAAAGTATAAAATTTTAATACTTTTTCGGGATCTTAATCTTAATTTTTGACATTTCAGACTTCATTGTTGATAGTATTGAAAGTTAGTGATTAATTATCGTGTACATACAGTGAAATTGAAAAGAGAACTTTCAAATATGCTAATATGATAATATTACGTTGCTTTAGATACGAAAAAGTATTTATTATTTGAAACTAGCTGGGACCCGGTGCGCCTATGCTGCTCCAAAAAGCGAATAGTAGTAATCAGGTGATATGAATTTTAATATACCGTAGGAGAGTTTGAAAAAGGCAATTTTTTGGTATTTTTGATTCCGAATAACAAATTGTGAAACTATTAGGGATCTGACATTTTGATCGAGACAATAAAAACCATCCATTGACATGGCATTTTTCGAGATATGAATTTTCATACCTGTAAAATGAGCTGCGGGGTACACTGGAGGTGATGCTCGTAGTAGCAGTTTCAGGTGAAACTAATTATAATATTGCAACTTTGGTCAGAAATTCCATTAATAAAGCAATCCTTTACACGTTATAAATTGTATTTATTTTAATTGAACTTAAGTGGTGATCTTCCGTTATATTAATACTTTGTTTTTAGAGTAACTTAGAGCTTAGTGTTTGCTCTTGTCCAGCCGCTGGTTATCCAGAAAGTGCTTAATTTTGGATCGGCAGATCGGCATGAGACCGATAACAGCATCTCCTTCCTCTGGTGTGTGTGGGTGGTCGCTCCCTCCTCTTATCAGGAGAAGAGGTTAAAAAGTGCAGTGGCGTCGATCTTGAACATCCTCCGCGCCTTGAAATAACGATTTCAACATGATGGCTTATGTTACGGCGGCCCTTTGCATACGTATCCAGGGTGTCACTCATCCTGCTGGCCCTTTGGGTTGCACCGTGTCCTTTGATGGTTATTCCAGATGTACTCGAAAAAAAGAAGGATGGGAATTAAGGGACTTGATAGAAAGTACTAAAAACTTGCACAACAATTATAATGATTATAATTAAATTTCGAATATATTTGGTGTAATTCAAGTTCAAGAGTCAGTTCAATTCAGCTAAATATTCAATTTATATTTATTTATTTCTAGATTATCATATACTATTTACTTATTTATAATATATTGTATATATTTTTTTCTTTTCAACTATTATAAGTGTCAATTTGCGGATCCGACCGGTAACACACAGATTTTGGTTACGGGGCGTTTATATTCGCAAGTTAGGGTTTTCACTGTTACAACTCGAGTGAGATGATCGCTTCCTGGGTGAACCTGGAGGATTCTCCCACGGGGCCACTGATTAGACGGTCGCTTGTCATCTTTTATTAAAACTAGGTCACCTATTTTGATATTTTCAGAGGCTCTCATCCATTTTGGGCGTTGCTGTAGCCTAGACAAATACTCGCGGCGCCAACTTCTACAGAAATCTTGCTTTAATCGTTGTATCAATTTCCATCGGTCGAGCAAATTTAGTTTAAGGGAAGTAAGGTCCTCTTCGGGGGGTGCTAATAGTGAATCACCTGTCAAGAAATGGCCAGGAGTGAGAATTCTTAAGTCATTGATATCGTCAGTTAGTGGACAAAGGGGCCGCGAATTTAGACACGCTTCGATTTGGGCTACCAGTGTGGACAGCTCTTCATAAGTCATAGGAACCTCTCCCGCCACTCGGCGCAAGTGGTGCTTCATTGACTTGACCCCGGCTTCCCACAAACCCCCGAAATGAGGGGAGACGGGGGGAATAAAGTGCCACTGTATGCCTTGCGTACTGTAGGTATCAGCAGCTTGATGAGTTGCTTGCTTAAATATTGCTTGGATCGTGCGCTCTAATTGATTGCGAGCTCCTACAAAAGTAGTGCCATTGTCTGAGTAAAATTCGCGAGTTAGTCCCCGGCGGGCGATGAAGCGCTTGAGCGCGGCCATGAATGCAGCCGTCGTTAGATCACTCACCACCTCGATGTGGACAGCCTTAGTACATAGGCAAATAAAGATCGCTACATAACCCTTGTAGGTACGGCACCCTCGGGTCCTGGACACACGAAGATCAAAGGGACCTGCATAGTCTATCCCAACTACCGAGAAAGGGCGAGAGATTTTGACCCGAGGAGAGGGAAGGGCTCCCATCAGCTGAACTTGGGGCTTGCAGGCATTTTTGAAGCAGGGCATACATCGTTGGATTAACTTGCTGACGCTCCTGCGGCCGTTAATAATCCAAACTGTTTTCCGAAGGAGAGCGAGGGTGAGGGTCGGTCCTCCGTGAAGGCAGGAAGCATGGGCATTTAATATATATAAGCGTGTGAGATGGCTGTCAGGAGACAATATGACTGGATGAATCTCGCTATAGGGAAGGGATGAATTTTGTAAACGACCTCCAACACGTAACACGCCTGCCTCATCTAGAAAGGGATTCAAGGATTTTAGTTTGCTGTCGCTGTCTACTGGCTTTCCATCAGATAAACGATCGATTTCCTCCTTGAAGTATCGCCGCTGTTCGTGCCGAAACCAGAATATCCTGGCTTCATCTACAACGCTGGTAAATGAGGTTTTGGGAGGAGTCCTTTGTCTGCACTTGCTGGCGAAGATTTTGCAAAAGGCTGTTACCCGGAGAAGACGAGCGATAGACGAGAACCTTTCTAACATTGAGTCGGGTAGGGACTGTCGGGTAAAAAATGCCTTCATCGGTTTAAGTTCGAATTCCATGGAGTTTGGTTCTGGAAGATCGAACCGAGCTGGCCAATGAGATTCTGGCTGTAACAGCCAACTGGGTCCATGCCACCAAAGCCTATCCGTTACCTTTTCCATGGTGGAGACTCCTCTGCTTGCGAAATCGGCAGGATTTTCGGCCGAAGCCACATGTTTCCAATGGACTGCACCCAGATTACTTATGATCTCGGATATGCGATTACTTACGAAGGTCTTAAAATTGTTCGGATGACGACGGATCCAGGAGAGGACAATTGTCGAGTCAGTCCAAGCGAACACAGTTACGGTCCTTTTAGAACATGATATGAGGAATTTCTTTATCAATCTGGAGAGTAAAACAGCTCCGCATAACTCCAGTCTTGGCAGTGTCACAGATTTCACAGGTGCAACCTTCGTCTTCGCGCTGATCAGGTGAACATAGACAGCACCATTAATCTCAGAACGAAGATATAATGCAGCTCCGTACGCCCTCTCGGAGGCATCGCAAAACCCATGGAATTGTATACTACTGGTCGGTTCGGTGCCCAAAAACCGGGGAATCGAAAGATCCTTCAATTCCTGAAGTAACTGGAGAAAGGTCAGCCACTTGATTGATATGTCCTCGGGAACTGGCTCATCCCAGTCGAGCCCTCTCTGCCATAGAGATTGTAGTAGGATTTTCGCCGAAGTAACAACAGATGATAACCACCCCAAAGGGTCATAAATCCTTGCGACCTCAGAGAGGATGGTCCGCTTAGTGAAGGGGGGTTGGAGAAATTTCAGCCGAATGTCATAAGTAAAACAGTCTTGAAGTGGCAACCAGCGCAATCCTAAGGTCTTAACCGAATTTTCTTTATTAAGGAGTACTGATGAAGAAGATGATTGTCGGTCTCCAGGAATGTCGGAGATTAATTCCTTGCAATTGGCGGTCCATTTTCTCAACTCAAATTTGCCCCGTTTCAGAAGAGAGTCTATTTGATCTCTGGCCTGCCTTGCTTCCTCTAAACTGTTCGCGCCCGACAAAACATCGTCTACATATAGATCGTTTAGTAGAATTTGAGCTCCTATCGGAAAATCATTTCCTTCCTCCTGCGCTAGCTGATGTAAGGATCTTATCGCGAGGAATGGTGCACTGGAAACTCCAAAGGTTACAGTTAACAGACGGTAATCCTCAAGGGAGTCATTTGGATTTCGGCGCCAAATGATTCTTTGGTAGTCGCTTTCGGAAGGGTGGATACGCACTTGACGGTACATTCGAGCTATATCAGCCGTGAAGACGAATTTGTGCTGTCTCCATTCAAATAATAGAAGAGATATGTCGCGTTGGAGCGGTGGTCCCGGCAGTAAACGGTCGTTCAGTGCGTAGCCATTCGATGATTTACAACTCGCGTCAAAAACCACTCTAGTCTGAGTTGTTAAACTGTCTTCCTTCACGACAGCATGATGTGGCAGATAAAAGATGTCTTCTGGGGAATCACCTAAATGTGCCACAGGAAGCTTTTCCATGTGCCCATCTGTTAAATATTCCTCGAGACATTGTTGATAACGCTGTCTTAGATCCGGATCCCTGTTGAGGCGCCTTTCTAATCCCAGGTACCGTTGGGCTGCGGTTACTCGCGAGTCGCCAAACCGTTTTTCACTTTCAGGAAGCGGAGCAAAGGGCAGACGCACTACGTAACGACCTTCGGGTGTGCGTGAGTGAGTTTCCTGGAATAATTGTTCACATAGTTCGTCGTTGCTGGAGGTTGGGTAATGAGACGAAACTTCTTCGATTTCCCAAAACTGCCTAAGCATATCCCACTCTTCCTTAACTTGGGAATGAAAATTCACTACAACATTATGTAGCGAGTGCCGGCTGGAGCTAAGCGAGACCGTATCTGAATTGAATTCACCAAACAATATCCAACCAAACACCGTGTTTTGGGCTGTTGGAGAGCCCACTGGTCCGAAAATTAATCCATCCTGAATTATTTTTCCATAGACATCAACTCCAAGAATGAGGTCGACCTTTCCTGGGGAATTGAAGGTATGGTCTGCGAGAGACAACCCTTGGAGGTGTGTCCAACCTGAGGGCGAGATTTGTCTTGGAGGTAATAGCTCAGTTAGCGTATTCAACACCACCGCTTTAATGGGAATCTCCGGTGTTTTTCCTGAACATGGTTGGATGGTAAGGCAAACAGACGATTGCGACTTGGCCGTGAGGGTATTCTCTACCCCAAATATCTGAACGGAAGCGCGATGCGGTCTTATCCGCAGAATTTGTACTGCCCTAGTAGTGATAAACGTCGCTTCCGAACCTGGATCAATGAGGGCTCGGAAAGTGTGAAGTTCACCAGTGCTTGAAGGTGCGTTTAACAAGGCCGTGGCTAATAAAACCGACTGATTTTGACGCGAAAAATATGAGTTTATCGTAGCGGCAGCTGATTGCTGGCATCCTGTATCTTCTTTCGTAGAGGGGGAAATTCGATCACTGGATTTGGGGGTAGCTTCAGATCGATCTTCGGTATGCAGGAGAGTATGATGTTTGCGTTGGCAAATGCGACACACTAGTTCACTGGGGCAGTTGTTGGAGAAATGACTTTGAGCTAAGCAATTGAAGCAGAGAGAGCTAGAGGTTACAAACTGCCTTCGTTCATCGGACTTCATTTTCCCAAACTTGAAGCACTTCTTGAGCGCATGAGATCCATTGCACAGAGGGCAAGTGAAGCGACGGGTATGAAAAGCGTGCGATTTAATAGGAATCTGTTTGGGCCCACTTCGTCTAGGGTTTTGAGGTTGAATGGCCTCCAACGTCCGGAATCTGGACTCTAGGAAGTTCAACAAATCGGAGAGTTTTGGAAGTGTCGTATCGGCACCCTGACCCTGTTCCCATAATTGTCTGGTCTCAGTTGGCAGACGTTCCAATAGGATGAAATTTATCAGTGGATCCCATTGATCGGTTCTAACATCCAAGTTCTTAAGAGTGGCTAAGCATTCTTTCGTAGAGTCTAGCAGCTGACGGATGTCAAGGGGATTTTCTGACGAAACATAACGTTGCGATAAGAGCGTTTTCAGTGTGTTGTTAACGAGAGCTTTGGTGTTTTGATACCTCTTACACAAACAATCCCAGGCTATAGCGTAGTTATCTTCAGTCACGTTTAGATAACGTACCATTTTTTCAGCATCACCGGTCAGGCATGTCTTTAGGTAGTGCATCTTTTGCACTGCCGGCATGCGGTCATTGCAGTGAACCATTGATTTGAAAATGTCGTGGAACGACAACCAAGAGGAGTAATCTCCCGAGAACTTGGGGATCGCAATGCGAGGCAGCCTAACATCACTTTGAGTCATTTCATTATTGGGTACGTTCATACTGAAGCCGAGCGCGTTCGATTCATTCCCTTGGGTCGTCGCATTATGAGACACATTGGGTGGAAGGTTCGACGCTGCGTGAAACGTTGGGGGGGGAGGGTTTAACTTGGCCAGAATATCCTTCAGAATACCGCTATATTCAAAGTATAGATCGAAAAAGTCGTTGTATAAACTTCCCTTGAAATAATCACTTTGACTCTCTTCTGGGGATGCAGATGTCTGAATGGTTCTGTCGTTTTTAGTAAAAAATACATATAATTTGTTCAGGGCCTCAACTCGACCTTCAATATGACCCACACTCTGCAGCCTATCCTTAGGGGACTTGTTGAAATTCACAGTAAACTGTAATAGCTGCGAATATAAAGCTACCTGCTCTCTCATCAACTCAACTACGGTGGCCATCTTATCACGAAGCGGAGCAAACGCCGTAATGGATTGGAGCTACAAATTTACCGTGTAAATCTCAAATTTTTATTGCAACAACCTTCAAAACACAAATTTCTTTATTCCAGAATTTACCGCTTAAATTGGCAAAAAAGGCCGCGTTACTTTGGAAACTGCAAGACGCAAATTTTCTATTTAAATTTACAGTATAAATTACAACGAAAATCCTTTTTAATCGATCACCACAAGAATTTATTTCCTTTCAACAAATTTGTCACTCAAAATTGCGAAGAAACCTTCCTATTTCATTAAAATACAATAATCCAAAAATTTAATGTATGTAATTATTTTTCTTAATAGATTTACAGTATAAATCCCAAAACAAATTCTTAATGCAATAACTTCAATACACAAATTTCTTTATTCCGGAATTTACCGCTTAAATTCGCAAAAGAAGTCGCGTTACTTTGGAAACTGCAAGACGCAAATTTTCTATTTAAATTTACCGTATAAATTCCAACGAAAATCCCTTTTAATCGATCGCCACAAGAATTTATTTCCTTTCAACAAATTTGTCACTCAAAATTGCGAAGAAACCTTCCTATTTCATTAAGATACAATAATCCAAAATTTTAATGTATGTAATTATTTTTCTTAATAGATTTACAGTATAAATCCCAAAACAAATTCTTAATGCAATAACTTCAATACACAAATTTCTTTATTCCGGAATTTACCGCTTAAATTCGCAAAAGAAGTCGCGTTACTTTGGAAACTGCAAGACGCAAATTTTCTATTTAAATTTACCGTATAAATTCCAACGAAAATCCCTTTTAATCGATCGCCACAAGAATTTATTTCCTTTCAACAAATTTGTCACTCAAAATTGCGAAGAAACCTTCCTATTTCATTAAAATACAATAATCCAAAAATTTAATGTATGTAATTATTTTTCTTAATAGATTTACAGTATAAATCCCAAAACAAAATCTTAATGCAATAACTTCAATACACAAATTTCTTTATTCCGGAATTTACCGCTTAAATTCGCAAAAGAAGTCGCGTTACTTTGGAAACTGCAAGACGCAATATTCTATTTAAATTTACCGTATAAATTCCAACGAAAATCCCTTTTAATCGATCGCCACAAGAATTTACTGTATAAATTAACAAAGAAATTTTAATATGTAATACGCAAAATTGGCTGGATAGGCTGGAAGCGATCACTCACATGGTTGCGGAATTTATTGCAATTAATCTTGCATGATTGTTTTTATTGTCCTCTAAGAGAGAAAAAAACGCGTGGGACTTTCTGGGTGCACCGTTCTTTCGCTACACTTTATAGTCGTTAATGTTACTTATTAACCGGGTTAAATGAGTTCTTTTATGAACAAGAATATTTATGCCGTCATTTCATGAAATAATTTATAGACACTAAACACCTTGAACTACACCAAACTTAAATTCTCTCACTAATCTTTATTTATGACTTTAAATGTGCAAATAATTAGTACTCACCTTTGGGGACCGGAATCCGGCTCGAAGGACCATATAAAATGAGCTGGGGGGTACACTGGAGGTGATGCTCGTAGTAGCAGTTTCAGGTGAAACTAATTATAATATTGCAACTTTGGTCAGAAATTCCATTAATAAAGCAATCCTTTACACGTTATAAATTGTATTTATTTTAATTGAACTTAAGTGGTGATCTTCCGTTATATTAATACTTTGTTTTTAGAGTAACTTAGAGCTTAGTGTTTGCTCTTGTCCAGCCGCTGGTTATCCAGAAAGTGCTTAATTTTGGATCGGCAGATCGGCATGAGACCGATAACAGCATCTCCTTCCTCTGGTGTGTGTGGGTGGTCGCTCCCTCCTCTTATCAGGAGAAGAGGTTAAAAAGTGCAGTGGCGTCGATCTTGAACAATACCTTTACTACCTTAAAAACTCCCATATACCGATTTCAATTGGAATCGGAATACAATTCGCAAACTCGCCGGCCATATTGGTGCGGTCATTTCGAATTTAAATTTTGATCATAAAGTCGTTATTTGCTCCTTAAAAAACCTCAGATACAGATTTTCATTGGAATCGGAACACAATTAGCAAATTCGTCGGCCATTTCGAATTTATAAGTTTTGACCACAAATTCGTTATTTGCGACCGTAAAAACCCTAGATACCCACTTTCATTGGAATCGGAATAAAATTGGCAATTTCAACCATATTTCTGCGGCAATTTTGAATTTCGGTCATATTTCGGCGGCCATTTTGAATTTCGAAAATCGGGCTGCGAGGTGTATCATAGGAGACCTCCACGGAACTTCATGCAAAAATTCAAAGCTCTGCGATGATTTTCAACAAAGCTCTTCATGACAGCGCCATCTATGAGTGGCTTTAGAAAGTAATAAAATAGCCTATGTTCTAAGTTTGAATGTAAATAGCAGATGGTTAAAATTTCATTAAGATCGGTTGCACGGTGTAGGGGCCTATAGCGATCATACATACACACATTCATTTTTATATAATATATATTATATAGATTAGCTAATTATACAATCGAAACTGCACGAAAATGCAAAGCCGCCTTCTCGCTCACATCAAGATGCCCCTGTCTTTTCATACTTAAAAAGTCGCAACTGAAAAAAAGTAAGTGTCATAATCATAACAGCATTACAATGAATTTAATTCGTATTGTTTTTATGTGAATGGCTGGGTACATCCTTTTCTAGTTACATTTTTTCACGCTAGAATTATTTACGCAATAGGTGACTGAAAGTTTATATAGATTTAAAATTCGGCGATTTTTAATATTGCTTTTGAAGCAATAATGAGAAAGGCATAGCTATACGGGGCATATAGCATCCTAATTCATTTGATTGTTGAAGTGTATAGACGTGTTTACCGCCGCGTGTGTACATTGATAACGGTTTTACAAAACGAAAAAATACAAAATAAAGAAAGAAGAAAGAAAAAAAACAGTTCACAAATTATACAAATTACTAAAGTGCAGTGTAAGGTGATTTGTAGGTAATGTGTGTGGTTTGAATGTAATAATGTTTTATTAACAATCAAATATTCACAGCTATGGCAACATACGATGACCTCATTAACACATGCAGTAGTCAGCAACAAATTATTAATGATTTGAATAAAAAAATAGCTGAACTCGAGGCACGACTTAATAATCTGCCTTCCAACCAAGCCAACATGAACAAACACGTTCCAGCCAACATGAACAAACAGATAATTCTAACTGGTTAATGCGACAATTTCCAGTTTCTCACCAGAATAATATCTTCAATAATCCGAGCCAGGAGGAATATTGCACAGATGAGGAAGAACTGGAAAAGGAATTTCCCAATCTAGGTAACAAGAATAATTATAAGAACCGCAGACGCACAACAACAAAACGCCACCAAAAAGTACTAATCAAAGCGAGAACATCAATACTGTGTACCGGCACAATGGAGCTCCTTGCTGGTAACAGCAAGGATGGCTACCATTATGCTTGGTCATGCTACCTTCATCAGCAGCTTTGAAGAACTGATCCTGGTAGCAATCGCAGATATAAACAAATTCTGAAAAACTCACCCTCCCTAATCCTCCGAAATAACCGTTAGGGGGTGTTATGCCGGTCACACAGTAAACGCTAGCTCGACGTAACGGGTCGTGCGGGGTATGACCGGGCCGATACCTATATGGTTCACCACTTACCTACATGTCTGTGTGAAAACTCTTCATGTCATCCCGGTCTTCTGTCACTCCTCACAGAGCTCCATGATGGATACTTAATGAATCGTGGGACCTGTAACTAAGTTGACTCAACGACGTGAGAACCATAGAGAAAAATCTCCCTCCACAACCATCCTGTCAACCCAAAAAAAAACTTAGCACTGCATGCTTAAAAAAGAGGTAAACGGTGTAAGTATAACTTCAAAACACATATATTATTTTCAAACTATTAAATGTACACAAATTTTATACAGCCGTTGAAACAACAACAATTGAACCCCAGAATGTATTAAGTGATCTGGTGTATGTTGGGGTTAAAGGGGGTACCCTCTGGACTCGGTAATAAAACAAAAGGGAAGAAACAACGACGCTTTGGCCAAATCGAAGTTGCACGACCACTAACCCTTATCAAATTGTAACCCAACCAAACGCCCCACAGGCAAATACGAGTATTGTTCGATAAAAACAAAAAAGTATAGCGTTAAAGAGGAACAGTCAAATGGGTGTTCACACCCCAGCAGAATGGACAGTGTAATATAATTATTTAAAGTATTATATATATATAGTAATTAAAATGTGTAGAGATATTTAAAAGAGTCAATGTAATAACAAAAATTCGTAAATATAGATATGTTAATTGTTAGCAATATAATAAAGAAATTGTAAATATAGTTAAATTTTTTCCAATATAATTCTCTTTTTGTTTTTTTTCCAAATTTCTTGAAATCTCGGTCAAATAGAACAACGGAATTAAATGATGACTACGTCGTGGCACAAACAAAAAAAACAGTACAATAACCAACATTAGTTCAAACACCTTTCGATTTATTCACCTAAGTTCTATTAGTTGCGCATTCAAACTGCACTTTAATTTCCAAGAAATTAAATGGCGAATTATCGTCAATACCGTTAACGCGAATTTTTCGTAAAATGGGAAACAAGACCGCTGACTAGGCGTCTGGGACAACATCCGCCGACCCAACATGCGCATCCGCTCCACAGGTGGGAACCAAAGGGTCAGCACATATTACATTAAGCACCTAGGCTAATTATCTTATAAGAATATTTCTAAGTTTAGTCTTAGCCGAAACATTCAATTATAAAGTACATTTAATAAAAATCATTGTATAGTGAATATTTGGAGTTTTTTTTTAACAAATTTCCACTGAGCAAATTTAACTGGCGCCCGAGCAGGGACCAGAAGAGTGTTAATATCTATTTAAAAAAATTCGGACGAAAATCTTTTCTTTTAAAAAGTAGTGAAATACTAACTTAATAAATTCATATAAGTGAAGTTAATAGTGTCATCTACAAAAATGAGAAAAGTGATTAAAATAGAGTTAACACAGTGTGTAGCAATTAACAAATTAAAAACTTGCGAAGCTGAAAATTGGAAGTTGTGGAGAGGGTCCCCAAGTAGCCGTGCAAGCAGCAAAAAGGAGTTTCAGTCCGAGAAACAGCCACCCACGCAGGATTTTCAGAAGACTACCACTGGTTCCCACGCACTAAAAAGAGCAGATTTTACCGGGTTTAGTGCGTACAATGAGGCTAAGACTCATCATTATTTTGACGTAAGTCAATTTATAACTTATTGGCAAAATATTTTTATATTTTTCATAGAAGAATTTTATTGAATCTTTTAATTTTTCATAGGAAAAATTCATTAAACATATTTTTTATTTTTTTCATAGAAAAAAATTTTTTGTAGAAACATATAAAACTTTTTAATAAAAAAAAAATTTTTTTTATATTATTTCAATAAAGAATATTTTAGTAAATAAAAAGAGTGATAACAAAGGATGCTAATTTGAGCTACAATATTTTAAATGAAAATATTTTTATTATTATAAGATTTTAAAGGAATATAATTTTTTAGTAAATTAAAATAAACAGAAAGAGGAAAGAATAGGAAAAAGGAGGAAAGAATAGGAAAAAGTGCTATAGTGAAATTAAAAATCAGAAAAATACTAAATAAAAATAATAAATTTATTTGACTACTAATTTTAACCCTTTTAAAAAAAACAAATTTTTCTTTTTATTCGATTTTTTAAATTTTTGAACATAGTGCATAGCCCCTTTCAATTTTAACTTTTATATTTCCGCAACAAAAAAATATTAAGTGATTTTGAGTGATTCCCTACGATTTTAAGTGACCTCATTTCTTGTTATCCATAATCAAGTGCCCAAAATGAATCCAAATAATTTAATTCGTCCTTCCATTCTGCCAACGACATCGACGGTACCAAACACCCCCGCCCCAAATACCAACACAGCTGCCACTGCACCGTTTAATCTTAATAGCCTGACGGAACAAATCACTAGAATTGTTTCAGAGGTTCTTACGCTCATTCTAAATAAATTATCTTGCATGGAGATGAGCAATGAATCCCTTAACAACATGACGCAAGCCTACCGAGATAAGGCGCTGGACACTTTCGTAAGGGGATTAAGAGGTGATTTACCACGGCTCCTTAGCATTAAAGAGCCTGCAGATCTACCTCAAGCTTTACACTTGTGTCTTAAATTGCAAAATGTTGACTATAGAACTCAATATGCAAACAACAGCCAGTCCACAATACGAAAGACACAGCCTCCGCCTCGACCGCCAAGAAACTATGCACTCCATCGCCCTGTTATGCCTATTCCATCACCAAGAAATCATTTCTTTCCAGAATTACTACAGAACCCCCAACGTCCCGTGAAACCCAATTTCCAAACTCCACAACCACAGTTTCAACAATATTCATACCATGTGCCACCAAAGCCTCAACCAAGGCCTCAACCAAGACCAGAGCCCATGGACGTAGATAGAAGTATCCACTCCAGACAAATAAATTACACCAATAGACCACAAAATAATAATTTCCCACAAAAACGAAATAATATTTCACATCAAGTCCGCCAACCATACAAACATCAAAGAATCTACAATATAGAAAGTAACAATGATGTACCGGAAACCGAAGAGCAGAATTCGTACCCACAAGACGCACAAAATCAAGATCAGTATCCTGGTAATGAAAATTTCACTCCTGAGGAAAATGTTGATCAAATTGAAGAATTTGATCAAACCGAAGAATTGGACGACATCTATTTTTTAGATTAAGGAAGTCTTCGCTCCCTTATTTTGAACATAAGAAAGGAAGCGGAGAAATTACAAGATTTTTAGTAGATACCGGTTCAAATAAAAACTACGTACAGCCAAAGCATATAAAATATCCAATACGCAATGAAAGACCATTTTTCGCTAACTCCGTCGGAGGTAGAATTAAAATAACTCATCATGCACTCATCGACATAATTGGGCTTAACAAAAAAATTAAATTCTTTATATTACCAACTTTAATATCTTTTGACGCTATCCTCGGTAACGATACCTTACGTGAATTAGATGCAGTGATTCATACCAATGGAGGGCATATGATGATACACCAAAATATTAAAATTCCTCTTAAGCAATACAAACCTGAAAATGTTAATACTATTAACCTTCGTACTTCCCATTTAACGAGAGAGCAAAACGAAACGCTTAACAGTGTCCTTAAGAAATGCCCCCAACTTTTTTCAGACCCAAACAGAAAATTAACATACACGACAACCGTAAAAGGTAAAATTAGAACCACCACGGATACCCCAGTTTATTCTAAATTCTACCCTTATCCTATGGCATTGAAGGACGAAGTTGAGAGACAGGTAAAGGAATTCCTCGACGAAGGAATTATAAGACCTTCAAAGTCCCCATACAATTCCCCAGTATGGATAGTCCCGAAGAAACTAGATGCTTCTCTCAAGAAAAAATACAGAATGGTTATAGATTATCGGAAGTTAAATTCAATTACTATCCCAGACAGATATCCTATTCCGGAAATAAATGAAGTTCTGGCTAATCTAGGAAAAAACAAGTATTTTTCAATTATTGGCCTTAAAAGCGGCTTCCACCAAATTCCTCTTAAAGAAGCCGACATAGAAAAGACTGCCTTTTCTATGAATAATGGCAAATTCGAATTTGTAAGATTACCTTTTGGCCTTAAAAACGCCCCTTCAATATTTCAAAGAGCACTTGACGATATTCTGAGGGAACATATCGGCAAAAGATGCTACGTCTACTTTGACGATATAATAATATTCGGCAAAAATGAGCAAGAACACTTCCAAGATTTAGAAAAAATCTTCCACACTATAGAATTAGCTAACATGAAAGTTCAACTGGATAAGTGTGAATTCTTCATGACCGAAATAGAATTCCTAGGCTTCATAGTTGGAATAGACGGAATCAAACCGAATTCCAAAAAAATTCAAGCGATAATAAGCTTACCTCCTCCTAAAAATCTCAAAGAATTACGTTCTTTTTTAGGAATGTCAGGATACTATAGACGTTTCATTAAAGATTACGCCAAACTGGCAAAGCCCCTGACATCCCTTTTAAGAGGGGAAGATGGACGAGTGTCCAAAAACGCTTCAAAAAGTAAGACCATTGAACTTGATAAAGAACAATTTAATGCCTTCAATAACTTGAAAAATTCACTCATTTCGCAAGAGGTAATACTCTCGCATCCAAATTTCGAGGAAAGTTTCGAACTAACCACTGACGCGTCAGACTACGCGATCGGAGCTGTCTTGTCGCAGAACAACCAACCAATAGTATTCCTTTCACGGACGCTAAGCAAAACAGAAGAAAGCTACGCTACTAATGAAAAAGAAATGCTAGCTATAATTTGGTCCTTGAACACCCTAAGAAATTACCTATATAGCTCTCGGAAAGTGAACATATTGACAGACCATCAACCTTTAACTTATGCCCTCAGCAATAAAAATACAAATAGTAAGATGAAACGTTGGAAAGCGACTCTCGAGGAATATAATTACGAACTTCAATATAAACCGGGAAAAGCCAACGTAGTTGCGGATTCTTTATCACGTCTCATTTCAGAACCACAAATCAATTCTTTAACACCAACACTGCATAGTGACGAAAGCTCTTCGCACAATCTAATCCCATCAGTAGAAACACCCGTTAACGTATTCCGTAACCAGCTAATCTTGAAAATTGGCGAAGAAAACAGTTACCAGTTTAAAACTCTATTCTCTCGATACAATCGGCATATTATAATCCAAAGGGATTATACAGAACCTGAACTGATCGGAATTTTCAAAAGGTATCTCAACCCGTTCGTCGTGAATGGCCTCCTGACAACAGAATCAACCATGGGAAAAATACAACAATTTTATCCCATTCACTTTAGGAACTATCGAATCCGTTTCACTCAATCTTTAGACGATGATGTTGAAGAAGAAAGCCAACAAGAGGAAATCATACGCAACGAACATCGCAGAGCTCATAGAAATGCCATCGAAAATCGACTGCAAATTCTACAAAAATTTTACTTCCCGAAGATGGCGGCAAAAATAAAGAATATAGTGAGCAAATGTTCAATTTGTAAAGAGAACAAATATGAACGACATCCCAACAATATAGGTATCAACCCTACGCCCATTCCAACCTATCCCGGTCACACCCTTCACATAGATATATTTTCCACAGAGAAACATCTGGTCCTCACGACCATAGATAAATTCACAAAATTTGGTTTAGCAAAAATAATTGAATCAAGAGCAGTCGAACACGTAAAACGACATTTGCAAGACATTTTGTTTTATTTCTGCGTTCCCGAAGTCGTCGTGATAGACAACGAAAGGGCTCTTAATTCGGCTTCGATATTATCGATGTTGGAAGACGATTTTCATATCAAAGTCTTTCGCACCCCTCCATACAAAAGTGAAGTTAATGGGCAGGTCGAACGTTTCCACTCAACCCTTTCCGAAATTATGAGATGTATAAAAGCAGATGGACAGCGAAGATCATTTGAACAGCTTTTAGAGCGTTCCGTAAATGAATACAATTTTACTGTTCACTCTACGACGGGTAAAAAGCCTGTTGAACTACTACACGGGCGCACTCCAAACATAGACCCAGAGCAGTTCGAACAAATCCGAACTAATAACATCGGGAAATTGAGAAAAAAGCAGGAAAAAGATATCCGCTACCATAATAAAGGGAAAAAGCCAATTAAACAATATCCTCCAGGGGAGATAATTTACGTTAAACACAATAAAAGAGTAGGGTCCAAATTAACGATCAGGTATCGTAAAGAGATCGTAAGAGAAAATAAAAATTCTACCATTTTAACTGAGTCAGGAAGAGTTGTGCACAAGAGTAATATAAGAAATTAAAATTTTGTTTCAGGCATCTCTTCTACGTCGTCAATGGGGAAATTCAAATCCTGGATTTCTCCAACTCCCAGATCATTTCCATAAATACAGGACAGGCATGAATACAAACCGGAAACTTTAAACTAATACATTAGATAAACTTGGACCAATACGAACGCACAATGGCAGAAATCATCTCGACATTTAACAGCAGCAGAAACCATTCCCTCTATGCTCTCCTGAATCACGAAATCCAGCAAATCCAGAACCTCATAACAAATTTAAAACCTCGAAGAATAAAGAGATCACTTAACTTCATAGGAAGTGCTTGGAAGTGGATCGCGGGTAATCCCGACCACGATGATTTTGTTACGATCCAAGAAAAAATGAATAACGTTCTAACTAATAACAATAAACAAGTAATCATAAATACTTTGTATCATGAAAGAATAAATAACGTCACAAAAATTACAAATGAAATTCAGAAAGCATTAAAAGAAGATAGAAAATTTAGCGAAAATATAATCGAGAACATTAAATACAAAATAAAAATTTTTAAAGAAGAATTAATAAATATTAACCATGCCATCCATTGGGCAAAATTAGGTATTATAAACTCTTTAATATTATCAAAGGAAGAAATTAAAATAGCTGTAAACACATTAACCGAAGAAAATATACCCTTTGAGACTATCGAAGAAGCCTTGAACTTCTCAGAAGTAAAAATTTTAACAAATTCAATATCAATCCTCTACATTATAAATATTCCTTTAACTAGCAGTAAGATCTATCAAAAATTACTTTTAAGAACAATAAAAAGAAATATAGTCCATGGAAATGGTACTTTAACATTGCAAAAATGCAGGACAAGATTTTTTTCTTGAGTTGTGTAGGGGGGGTCGGTGTTAGCTTAAATTTGAGTTTTCGAGTTCCCCACCCCCCGCATTTGGCCGCCATCTTGGAAAAGGTGTGCAAATGGTTTTTCCACTATATCTCCGTAACAGTACATCTTACAGAAAATTTATAAACAGACTTTTTATCTACAATTTATTCTTTAAGCGTTTTGTCGTAAATTGAAGAATTAAGAAGTTATAAGCCTTAGAACACAAAAATTAGTCACAATATTTTCTTTTAAAGGCTATAACTTTTTTTCCTTCAATTTTAACAAAAAAAATAATAACAAGTTTTTTGTAGAGGCTTTCATAACGAATAATTTCCATTCATTCTTTTTTTAATTTTGTTCACTACGAAGGGTTCACAGCGCCCCGAAGGTATCAAAGTGACAGATTTTCTGAATAATTTTTTACGATTTTACCTCCTCCTCTCCCTAGAATTTCTCAAAAACAGTTAGCAAGTAATAATAATGTATGAATGACTTTCCGTTTGAAGAAATGCCGATGTTTGAGTAATGCAATAAAATTATTTATTACGGTTTTTTATTATTGTTATGGTATGTTTTACAAGGTACGAGATGGTTTAAAATGAAATTCTTTGAATAATAACATGTATTAGTTTCTCCAATTTTTGAAAATAATTTGTGTTAGGGCTGCAAAAAATAGTGCTTCATTCAGTTATGCTAATTATCTAGCAAAATACGGACGTATTCATTTTGTGGGAAAATTTTGAATTATTTTAGTGTAATTTCAAAATTATAATTTCAGTTTGATCTTAGTAAAATTTTCAATTTTATAAAAGTGTACATGTTATTCAGTTGTGCTATCTACCAAAATTGAAAATATTAATTAAATTAAAAAACCGTAATAAATAATTTTATTCCATTACTCGTACCATGTTTTAGCGTCTCCATGGGCCTTTACAGAGACTCCCTGAGCTGCTGCGACCAGAAATGATAATTTAGCTCCAAAAGAAATCACAATAATTAAACTGAAAAATTTTAGTGATTTTCTTCTCTTGTTTCCGTCTTCGTAATGAATGAACTTCCTAGTTAAATGGAGAAAATGCCTGGAGTTTTCTGACGACTACCTATTGGCGTTTTCCCGGTGCTCATCACCAAACTGCAACCTGGTTGACTTTATTTTAGTTGCTCCTCCACTAAGATGCTCTATTACCAGTTTATGGGGTGGCAAGAATTGAGGGAACGGCAGATACTGCTATTTTTCACTCTTTCCAATTAATTAACTTAGAAACTTTTGTCCTTTCTCAAAAGTCACGCACAAGTTTCCTGGAGCACCTAAGCCAACTTCATCGGCCAATAAAAAACTCCGATTCTATTTGGGTCAATGCTCATACCCCGACTTTAAATCCAAAGAACAGCCTCTGATTAATTCCCAACTGTCCAAAAAAATATTCTATTTTTTCTCATCAGCAAAATTTTTGTTTTACGTCGCCTACTTACTTCCAAATTTTGAATTACAATTCTTCGGGAAGTGACTTCACCCTTTGAGTACCGGAGATTTTTTCCATGCATATGCGAAAAATACCGGGGGTTTTTTTTAATGTGAAAGTCAAAGTGGACGGCTGCTGATAGGGTTTGATTAGACGAACAAAAAATCGTATGGGTGGGTGGGCGGAGTCGCAACTATTTAGCCGCTAGGGCGTTTTCAATTTTTTTTTTGTTCGAGTTTTACATACCATATAGCAGTTTTGAAACCGTATAACTTATTTACATGAATAAGGTAGCAGTGTAGGCAGAATACTCCCACCTATTTACAATTGTAAAAGGGACGGTTCCACCCTACCAATTTACAGAGTTATGAGTCGTGAAAATCAAAATTTTTTTTTTTTAAGCTAAAATTTCACCTTCAACAACCTTTTCACCATACGTAGTTAACTTATAATTTTTTTCCAAAATTAGATAGCTTCGAAAATTTCCTATGAATAATATCCCTATAATTTTTACTTTTGAGGTTATAAGCAATTTTGATAGTAAAATTGGCTTTATTTGGTACTTCTCAACATAAGCTTTGGTGAAAAATACTAAAAGTTGACAACTCATAATTCGGGTGGAAATGTCTCTTTTACAATTTTGGATAGGTAGGAGTATTCTGTGTACACTGCTACTTTATTCATGGATATAGGTTATAGGGTTACAAAAATACAGGGTGCTATGTAAAACTCTACCAAAAATATTTAAAAACGCTTTAGCGGCTAAACCTTTACGTTCCCCCCACCCCCACTTACGATTTGTTGTTCGTCTAACCAAAACCTATAAAGCCGCTTTGTAAACTTAGTGTATACACCCTTTATATAAAAAGATACTTTTTTGGCTTGAATTTTTTTTAACCCATATTTTTTAAGCACGTTCTAGGGAGCGGGTATGCACGCTCCCGCTAAAGGCTTGACAATCTAAAAATATGCACGGCGCTAAAGGTATGCATGCTCCTGCTACAGGCATGAACATCTATAAATGCAACCGCATCGGCATAGACCATTCCAAACGGGAGTGTCTTTTTACCAAGCAGTCCCCAACTAAGTACTACCACGTCCAATGCCGCTTGACCTTCGCAATCGAACGAGAATCGATGTACTGAGCATGCTCATGGCAGTCTTTATGGTTACCAAGTAACCCGTTTTCTTCGTTCTTTCGATGGTCTAGAATAAGTGTGACCGTTTGGGTGCCACACAGGCGATTTGACGCTTTGCGGGTGTTCTTGTTGCAGGCTAGGGGCCTCCCCAATTTTGCATATGAGTTCGTGTAAGATTCTTAAGAGTTGTGGTTCTCCTTCGTTTATCAACTCAGCTGTCACTCCATCGACGCCTGGCGATTTGTTGCATTGTTGCCTTTTTACAACTTCACGAAGTCAGTGTCGGTGGCTCTATTGAAATATTATCTTGAGGTACAAACACCTCCGTCTGTGTATGCGCTTTTATTATGGGGATTGGATTCAATAATTTTTGAAAATATTCTCTCCACCTCTCTTTTATCCCATAAGGGTCTACTAATAGGGTAAATTCAAAAACTCATCATTGCCACATCACTGCAAGATTCAGCTACAAACTTCCAATTACTGAATTTTGCAGTGATGCAGAGTTGCAGAGTTTTTGAATTTACCCATAGGTTCGCATTTATGTCTATGCAGATGTCCGCTATTGGTTGAAATTTATTGCTGATATATGATTCTCCGTTCATTGAAGTCTTTCTGCATCAGTAAGATCCTTTGTTTAGATATTCTCTCTTTACTTTCTGTACAGCTTGTCTGTGGTTTTTCTTTTTAGCATGAAGACTTCCATCCTAGCTCTGGTGGGGGGCCTTGCGGTGGCTCTGGTTTCCTTCTTCAATTTCAGACCTTCAGTCCTGCTCGAACCAGTCAATAGTGCCTCCTCTGCTGCCCTTATGTTCGCGGACTCTTTCTCGTACTTGAATGTGTTTACCCTCTGTGTCTTTTGGTCGTTAAATTTCACTTTGACTAGATAGTGGTCCGAGCAACAGCACGCTACCCTCATTGCTCTTACATCAAATGTACCCGTGGTTTATTTCCTCCCAATTAGGACATGGTCAATGGTCAATTTACCCCGTCTGGTGACTGCCATGTCATCTTATGAATATTTTTGTGCCAGAACATTGTTGAACTTACTACCATCGAGTTCGAGCTAGCAAGATCGACCACCAATCCAGTACCATTGTCATTGGTAGCGCTGTGTGACTCGTAGGAACTCCTCTTATTTTCTTATTTTGGCGTTCACATCCCCAAGCACTATTTTAATATTGTTTTCTTGTGTTTCCCGAAATAGTGAGGATTTTAGGGCCCTCTTCCGGGAAAATCACAAAAGGATCTGGTTAGCGAGATTCACGTGGCATAACGAGGGTGTCTCCTGCTAACCCCGATGGTTGCTTCTCTGGTTCAGCCTGTTGATATTGAGGATATCAACTTTGCGTAATCGGATCCCCGATGCAAAATTTTTTTGTTTTGATATTTTTTACATCGATGTGAACTTCTATAAACATCCTCGAGTTCAAACGCAAGGCCCATCGCCTCCTCCTTCAGTACCCTCCAGACTGTTATCAACATATCCTCTTCTGTATTGCTTCTTTCTAACCAAGCTTTTTACTACACATTGCATAATGACGAGTACGACATGATAGACTGGTAGTCCTAAGCTTGGAATTTCGCATAACAAAAAAGAAAAGATGGACAAATCTATAAATTTACAATTATCTGCATATGCAAATAGGTTATAGGGCTACAAAAATGCAGGGTGATATGTAAAACTCTACCAAAAAAATTTAAAAAGCTCTAGCGGCTAAACCGTTACGAAACCCCCGCCTCCGGTCGGTTTTTAAAAATTTATTTTATTTTATTTCGTACTTTTTAGTCCGTTAATTTTTTTTCGGGGGAAATATAAAAAAAATTATTTATTACGAGAAGTATGACACTCACCCGCGCGCCGTCGAAAAGAATTGAGGCAGTAGCTAAATAGTTTTGGCAGTAATGAATTTGCGTATTTTCGGAGCAATTTAAAAAAAAACTTATTTAATATGAAACAAAATTCCCCAAAGGAAATTAAAAAGAAATATTTATTGTGTCGATTGAAAAAAAATTGCTCCAGGTCAAAGAATCGAACTCGCAACCTCCAGGACTTTTTTTTTAAAAGCATTTTATTTTCATATCTTATATCTAACCTAACATAAATGCAGCTAATGCTTAAAGCTACTTATTCTATCCTATTCTAAACTATCTAACTTACTGGCCCTCAGCAGGCGCTCTAAATTACTCACTATCTTATCTAACTTATGCCTTTCAGCTAAAACTTATATATGTATTTTTACTTTATAAAAAAGATCTTTATTTTTGGCTTACTTCTAAGAAAAATTACTAAAAAAAAAACTTAGAAACTATATATATCTATATATATAAATTTCTTCTGTCCGTGTGTATGTTACTGAACTCCTTCTAAACGGCTGGACTGATCTTTATGTAATTTTCTGTGTGTATTTAAGTTGATTCGAGAATGGTTTAGAATCACAATTTGAACCGATACCTAAACGGAACACCTGAAAAATCCAAAAAATTGGTAATTTTGGGATTTCTCACTTGAGATTACTTTCTAGCTTCATGGCCTACCTATATACTGTTTGACAGCTTCGTAAATGTGAAATTGTGATTAAATTGAATCGGACATTTTTCAAAAACCCCAATTTAATGACAATTTCACATTTACGCAGCTGTCAAACAGTATATAGGTAGGCCATGAAGCTATTAAAACTAATTCGCAGTGAAATTTATTTAGATTTTTCCGTAGTTCCTTTGGGTTTTACTTATATTTCTTTTTAAAACAACCCCTGTATTGAGGCGAGCCATTTAAATCTGGAAGTTGGTGCAGCCGAACCGTCACTTTTACAATTTTAGATAGGTGGGAGTATTCTGCGTACCCTGATACCTTATTCATGAAAATAGGTTGAAGCGTTTCAATAACACTGGATGACATGTACAAATCTAAACAAAAAAATAAAAGGACCACAGCAGATAAACCGTTATTATTTCCAACCACCCGAAAACTACAATTTTTGGTTTGTCTGACCAAAAACTATCAACAGTCGGCCACTTTGTAAAATTAGCATATACAACCTGTTGTTATCTGGAGTAAATTTTTTTTATAAGGAGTTTTTCAATCTATGCAGCCGACTAGATATTTTGGGTCAATTCGCAAAGACATTAATGTATACTGATGTGCCACGATTTTTCACATGGAACAAACAGTCAAAAAATTGGCAACCACGAAAGCGAGGCGTTCCAGTCGAAGGATACGTAGACATATTTATGGCAAATACTTTAGGCCGATTATATACAGTCCATCCAAAGCAACGCGAATGTTTTTTTTGCGTTTGTTGTTGGTTAACGTTCCTGGACCGACATCCTTTCAATATTTGCGAACAGTCAATGGTATTTTGTACGACACGTACTTCAATGCGTGTCGCGAATTGCATTTACTGGAAGATGATAACCATTGGGATCTCACACTTGCAGATGCAGTACTGAGTTCCTTTCCTCATCAAATTCGTCAATTATTCGCTATATTATTGACGACATGTTTTCCGTCTGAAGCTTCTGCTCTCTGGGATAAATATAAAGATTCGATGAGTGAGGACATTCTACACCGCATTCGGATTGCTGATCAAGATACAAATATCGATTTTTCGACGGAAATATATAACGAGGCCTTAGTAAAGATTGAGGATATTTGTATTCTCATTTCGAATATGCCACTCATTAATTTCGGCATGCCATCGCCTAACCGCCCAGCAGCACAAATCATTAACAGCGATGTTCAGCGCGAACAACAGTTCGATACCATAGCTTTGGCTACTTTCGTTGCTAATAATGAGCAACTGCTCACTGCTGAACAAAAGAATATATATGATCAAATTAATTTGTCAATTGCATCACAACAAGGAGGATTCTTTTTTTTGGACGCACCAGGTGGCACTGGCAAAACATTCCTCATCTCACTGATACTTGCGCGCATTCGATCACAAAGTCATATTGCGTTGGCAATTGCTTCATCAGGCATTGCAGCTACCTTGCTTGATGGTGGGAGGACTGCGCATTCAGCACTCAAGTTGCCATTGAACATTCACACAAATCCAGACGCAATGTGTAACATAAAGAAGCATTCAGGCATGGCTGAAGTTTTGAAAAAATGCAAAATTATTATCTGGGATGAATGCACTATGGCCCACAAGCATTCACTTGAAGCCCTCGATAGAACGCTGAAAGATCTCAATAATAATACCAGACTTTTCGGTGGTGCTCTACTGTTGCTGTCCGGTGATTTCAGACAGACATTGCCGGTAATTCCACGTGCTACATATGCGGACGAAATTAACGCATGTTTAAAAGAATCATACCTATGGCGAAGTGCCAGGAAATTATGTCTTACCATAAATATGCGTGTTCAACTTCAAAATGATCCATTGGCATTGGCATTCTCAGAACAATTGCTCAACATTGGCAACGGCACCATACAATTGCATGAAAATACACAATACATCAGACTCCCAGAAAATTTTTGCAACATGGTCGATACTAAAGATAGTTTGATCGAAAGTATATTTCCAGATTTACAAGCTAATTACACTAATCATGCGTGGCTACGTGACCGAACTATTTTAGCCGCAAAAAATATAGATGTCGACGCAATTAATTTTAAAATACAACAGTCATTGCCGGGCAATGAAATATCATTCAAATCGATCGATACTGTTGTCGATCCTGAAGAAATTGTTAACTACCCTGTTGAATTCTTGAATTCATTGGATTTACCTGGAATGCCACCACATAACTTGCGATTGAAAATTGGTTCACCAATAATTTTACTTTGAAATTTGAATGCACCAAAGCTATGCAATGGCACGCGATTGATCATAAAAGAAATCATGAGTAATGTTCTTGAAACTACCATTTTAAACGGCAAGTTTCAAGGTGAAGTTGTTCTTCTACCACGGATCCCAATGATCCCATCAGACTCGCCCATTCCATTCAAACGCCTGCAATTCCCAATTCGCTTGGCATTCGCAATGACTATTAATAAGTCACAAGGCCAAACAATGTCAATTTGTGGGTTGGATCTAGAAAATCCGTGCTTTTCACATGGCCAATTATATGTTGCGTGTTCAAGGGTTGGCAAACCATCAGGTTTGTTCGTTTTTACCCCTCAGGGATTAACTAAAAATATTGTTCATCAAATAGCATTAAGATAAAAAGTTTATTTATAATTCCATCACAATTGCCATTGAACTCTAAATAACTGAAACAGATATGCTGGCCAACTATTGCGGGCAAAAAGGTTTTATGCCGGGTCCAACTAGTATATATATATATATATATATTTTATATAAAATAAAACTTAAACTAACTTAACTTACTTAACCTAACTAGCCTAGCTATCTGGGCAGGGGATAGCAGAAGCAATGCTGCTTCGGCTAACCCCCGTCCAGGCGACGGGCTTCCATGGATTCGAGATGTACAAAACATCAAGAGTTCATGGAAGCCCGCACTATCTACTCCCCTAATAAACAATTCAGGTCTTAAGGCAACTTAATACTAAAAGAGACTATCTGGACGGGGGGCAGCGGAGGTTTTACTGCCTCAGGTGGCCCCCGTCCAGGCGACGGCCTTCCATGGATCCGAGTTTGATAGAACAACAAGGGTTCATGGAAGTCCGCACCCTTAACCTAACTTACTTAACCTATATATATTACTACCGTAAAAACTAGAACTAATCCTACCTAAGCCCTAAGCTAATCATTAAAAATAAATTACAAGCTAAACTATTCTATATCTAAAATTATCAGGGCGAATACGCAATATCTAGGTATCCTCCACCCACCAGTACAGAGTACTTGCAGTGGAGGCGTCTCGTCTGTCTCTCTCCGAGATTCGAGTACTGAACCTCAGGAGCTCCTGAACTTCCATATCCTCGTTACTATATAAATATCGCTTATCTGTCGCGGAACGATGTAGGTGGTAAAAGAGGGGCACCCCCGAACCATCTTGGACCAATCTTTTTCTATCCAGGTAGACAAATGCCTCTGGAGGGATAAAGCCGCGTTCACAAGCAGCTCTGTGATATTCGGCGTTCGGGTAGAACGCTCCCCGAATAAGAGGATTGTCGCTCTCCGTCGCTCTAACAATATGTCTTCGAATCAACTTGATTATGAAGTTGTCGATCCTATTAACAAATGCCTTATCGTAAAGAATATTGTTGGCGTGAAACTTCGTGAAGCCAGATTCGGGTGTCCGATACAACCTTAAGCACGCCCTTAAGCATTGTCTTTCGAAAGCCCGAAGCTTTTCCATATAAAAAGGGGATATGTTGAACCACACTGGGCAACCATAAGTTAAAATCGGTCTGACCCAGGCTTGATAGCAGATCACCTTCACCCGTGAGCTTAGGTGTCTGCTATAAAAAAGCCTTTTTGTCATGTGAAACGCCTTGTTTGCCTTGTCAAGAGCAGCACTCACATTTCTATTGAAATATAAGTACTGATCCAGCCAAAGACCAAGGTATTTCACTTCCGATTTCTTTTCTAATGCTTGTCCAGCATTGTACGAAATTCGGAAATTTTTCCAATTCCTCTGAACATCGTAAGAAGCTCTGTTTAAAACAGTCCGAAAGAGGATCGATTCGCATTTGCTAAAATTGATCTTCAACTTCCAATCATCACTATAGCGTTCGATTGTTTCGAAGTCACGTTGCAGGAGCGTCTAGATCACTCCAATCTTCGGCCCCGTCCTGTACACAATCAAGTCATCCGCGTACGCTAATGCGAAGCGGAGTGAACTGATTAGGTCACTCGTAAAGATATTAAATAAGAGCGGCGAGTTTACCGCACCTTGTTGCAGACCGTTTTTAATGTCAAAGACCCTACTTGATGTGAAGTTGCCACTTTTGACGACGAACTTCTTCTTGGAAATCATATTATAGATCGTGTATAGCTGAGGTCCGGTCATGCCGAGCCTAACCAGTTTGTAGAGAAGACCTTCGATCCATACTGTATCGAATGCCTTCTCAAAATCGATCAGGCATGCTCCGGTACACTGGCCTTTCATAAAGTTCCAGTGTATGTCTGATACCAATTTCGACACGGCATGAATAGTATCATGCCCTGCCCGGAATCCGAATTGGTTATCGGGAATTATTTTCTTTTCCTCAACTCATTTGGATAATGATCTATTAATTACTGTTTCAAACACCTTACTGATATTCGGAAGCAGACTTATTGACCGAAGATTCGCAGGGTTACTTTTATCTTTACCCTTCTTGGGTATTGGGTACACCACGGCCGTCTTCCAGTGTCGTGGAAAATGGGCGTTGTTTAACGCATTGTTAAACAGAGTGGTGTATGTGTCTATGGCCACCAGGGGCAAATGATGGAATACCATCTACCCCAGACGACTTCTTATTGTTTAGACGACGAAATGTTGACAGCAGATCGATTTTTCTAATGAAAGTAGAATTTAGTTGGGCCGCGGGAATGTCATTCGCTGGGCAGTCTTCACTGAATTCGATGATTGATCGATTCTCGGATTTCCAAGCTTCAATTTCATTAGATAATCTGAAATGGTTCAGTAAGGCCCTATTCTCAAGGTCAGAATTCGCGCGAACACTGGTGTTCACCGAATAGATTCCCTGGTAATAGGCCCCCACATAATCCACCTTCTCCTGCTCGTCCTCTATACAATAATTGTCGTCTATGCGACTGATTTCTTCCGGATCCAAGCCAGCAGACCTCAGTAGCTCTTCATTAGACCGAGTCCGAGGAATGCGCAACTTGTCCAATCGGTTATGTGTTTTACTCCTAAAGATTTTGTTTATCTGTGGGAACATGCTCGCGCTATTAGTTTGAATAGCACGAATCTTGTTGTTCCAGTACAGATTCACTGACTGTGAGTATTGTTGTTTGAGGAGTTGTTGGAGGTTTTTCATAACCGATTTAAGGGTTACAATCTCCGGGCTCTGTATATCTTGGAACTGGCGGTGTAGGGATTTCAGTCTGGTCACACTGATAAAAAAATTGTCTTGAATCCAGCAATTCGATAGTCTTCGTTTCGTTGTCTTGAGTAGAAAAATTTTTCAGTCTTAACATGAGAATGCTGTCTCAGAGTAAGACACTGGAAATTCTTGAGCCAAGCAATCGTATTTCTTCGCTCAATACTTATATTTTTCGACCAAGATATATTTTTCTCGCAATAAGATTGTTTAATTTTTTGCTCAAGAAACTAAATTCATAATTCATCGGACTTTTTTCGGTTACCGGACTTTCAAGTTATAAAAATGTATATCACTACCATTAAGACCGATTTTAGAAATTGAATTTTTTTAATTTATAATATCCTCTGTGTGGTATTTTTTTTTTTACTTCAAGTCAACTTTTGTCTTCATCCAAGACAATAAAACCAAGACTATGAGTATTAGAGTATTGCTTTTCCCGAGACAATTTTGTTTTCGTTATATCCAAAATATGAGTTGCTTGGTTCAAGAAAAAGTGCTTTAAGATAAGAAATTTTTTTTATCAGTGCAGTACTCTACTTTTGTATTTTTGTAGTGCGTCGATGGTAGCGTTCTTGTAACAGTCTGTACTGTTTTTTTTCTTCGTCCGTGGTATGGTTTTGTCCATAGTCTGTACAATGAGGCTGTCCATATCTTTCAAATATGCATCAATCTCATTGTTGGTCAAGTTCCTAGTTGTAGGAGGTAGTAGTCCGTTATACTGTATTGCCCTTTACATAGCCTTCTCGAATTTTGGCCAGTGCATCTTTTGGTATGCAAAAGGATGCACTTCGCAATATTCCAGAAGTTCTACGGAATCGTCAGGGACTTGTACTGTTATTTCAAGTCCGTAATGGTCGCTGTCGTACGGCACTGTCGTTAAGCAGTTTGTCTCGTTCGTATTTATCCCTGGTAGCCCCATCCGAGAGTCTAGCAGGCATAAATCCAGAAAAGACCCACCGCCTGGGTATGATGGTATGTCTGTAGCGAGAAGGTTAAGTTTCTGCTGAATTCTATTTTGAGCCAACCAGTCATTCAGTTGGTTGCCCCTGGTGTTAGGTGTTTGGTTTCCCCATGCCGCATGGCGTGCGTTTAAATCTCCGGCCAATAAGTAAAAATTTTGCTCCGACTCCAGTTGGAGCGTTTGAAAGAGCAAGTTCAATTCCTCTATGAATAGCCTAGATTGAGAAATTTGGGGTGCGTACGCGGCAATTATATACAACCTTCTGCCACTAGACAGAGGAATGTATATAACACACGCTTCTAGCACCTGAAACTTTTCTATATCTCTGCTATACACGATTTTATATTTCAGGGAAGTCTTTATTAATATTAGTAGTCCTCCGCCTTGTATGGAATTAGGTCGATCACGCCTAATTACCACATAATCTTTGTAATCCATTTTGTGCTTATCGCTTAGTTTAGTTTCACTAGCCAGAAGCACATCCGGATTTTGGTTCTGCAAGAGGTTTAGTAGATTCGCCCTTCTCTCGTTTCTTATCAACGAGTTGACATTCACCGCAATGACCTTGATCGTGTCCTCTCTGTGTAAAGCCATTAGACAGCTTACCCAGAGATGGTTTCTGTCGAAAAGATCGCAGAGTATACCAGATTTAAACGAGTTGCTTGCTCGCTAAGTTGTTGCTGGAGCTGTGCGATTTGCCCTTGTATGGACAAGAGAACCGCCTTTAGGTCACTATCTCCAGAGCTCGCTGCAGGAGCAACTTTTGGAGCTTGTTGTTTTGTTGGCTGGGCTCCTGTCGCCATTTGGGCGAAGGACATTCCAGGGACAACGAAATTTTTGAACATTTGCGTTTTTTTCGCTTGTTCAGCCTCCAACTGATCTTTTCGCACCTTAATGCGTTGCTTGAGCTCTGCATATTTAGGGCATCCTCTATAATTAGCAGGATGTCCGTTAGTTTTGCAGAGTACACAAAACAGCTTACTTTTGTCCGCGACTTTTTCTTTTCCCAAGGGGCATTCGCCTTGTTTGTGGTTATTATCACATTTCACGCATCTAAAAGCCATTTGGCAGTTAGCTGCGGCGTGACCAAACCTTTGGCACCTCATGCATTGGAGGATGCCAGCTTTTTTGTTTATTTTCTCCCATGTGACGACGTGGAAGTTAACATATTTAATTAATTTCAAATTGTCCAGCCGACTGTCGGGAGTCAGTTGGGCAAGAAAGATAGGTAACTGTCTCTCTGAGGAACGCGAGTGGACCGTGCTGAAGCGTTTGACGGCTGTAAATTTCAAATTTTCTACATTTAATGACTGTAGGTCATTCAGGAGCTCTTGCGGGTCAGAATCCGCAAGAGGCAAGCCCCTCAGTCGTTGTGCTACGGGAGATTGTTACAACAAGATGGCTAAATTCGTAAATAAAGCTTTTCAGAAACTGCTTTAAATAGAATTTCATTCCAAAGGAATACTCTCTTACAGTCTGCATGAGTAGAGTATGCATGAAACTCACCGAAGAGTTTGTAATTCTTTACAACATTAATCAAATCAGAATGGATTTTAGAAAGAGAAAAAAAGAAAAAAAGTCGAACTACCCTCCGGGGTTTGAACCCGCAATTTTTATTTGCAGGTGAACGCCTTTCCCGATTCATCCACCGGCCTCTTCTCGAGCACGCGACAATAAAGTAATTTGTTCGCTGCCTTTAAAATACTTCTATCCGTTCAAGGTGTACTAATTTTACCAGTTTTTTACGCCTACCTTCGAACTCCTTTATCAGAATTTAAAAAAAATTGTACGGGACCACCGTGGGAAACTACCCTTTCAAACAAAAAAGAAAAAAAGCAAAAAAGTCATTGCGTTACAAAGTTATGCGTGAACAGGACCAAAAAATACCTACGCGTCGAATTGATAACCCCCTCCTTTTTTGAAGTCGGTTAAAAATACAGAATCTCGTGTGATTTAACACGTCATTAGCACTAGCCAGTACATATGCAAAGTGGGTTCTATTTAATTTAGGAACACAGCCCGAATTATTCTTACTGCGCAAAAATGTTAATTTTCGCAGTTTATTGAGAAAAATTTAAGAGGAGCGCGATAGCGCTTCCGGGTTTTTTCGCATATGCATGAAGGAGCGCGATCGCGCTCCCCGGTATTCAAAGGGTTAATAATTTCGGAAATTTCCGCGATATGGAGGAATCATTAATAAGGAGAAATAATCGCTAAATAACCGACCGTTACAACTGAACAGAAAAACTCAAAATACCATTGCCTTCACCAATAAATGTGAGCAACATCAGCAATTTTGAACTCTTTCGACAAAAGATATTGAAAATTACAAAAGAATCAACTAAATTTAAAGCGCTTTCAAACAGCGATATTAAAATTACCGTACAAAACGAAAATGACTACAGAAATCTCAAAAAATTATTGGAAGAATTAGAAAAAGAACCCAGCCATCAACTAGAAAATATCGAATATCATACCTTCCAGCTCAAGAGTGATAAATTGTATAGATTTGTCAATAGAGGCTTGCCATCAACAATCAGTCACGATGAAATTAAATCAGATTTAGAAAAAGTGCGACATGAATTCGCAGGTATAACTGATATATTCAAGATGGTCGAAATTGATGATGTAAAAGTCAAGAAAACCTTTCTTCTGTTTTACATCGATTTGAAACAAAAAGATAACAACAAAGAAGTGTGAAGTGAAGTGAAATATCAAAGATTTAGCACATTGCATAGTTAAAATTGAGCCACCTAAAAAAACAAGGGCCATCCCACAATTCACGAACTGCCAACAACTCGGACATACCAAGAGCTTCTGCCAACGTCAAAGCAAATGCGTTAAGTGTGCCGAAAACCATCACACGAAGCAATGTAAAAAAGAGCCAGGCAGCGCACCTACATGCGCTCTTTGTCAACAAAAGGGGCACACTGCAAATTATAAAGGATGCCCAGTATATCAGAACAAAATTAAAACTCAAAACAAGGATAAAACAAGTGTTGTGCAGCGATTAAAAAATCTAAGCCACAAATAACAATCACACCATCTACAGTTGGATTATCCCATGCACAAGTCAACAAAATATCTCATGATAAACCAAACCAAGGCAACAAACACATCAGAATTAATAACGAACCTAATAACAATGATATCATTAAAATGCTCCGTCAGATTCAACAGACACTAGTCAGGTAGGAGAAAGAGTGGATAATTTGGAAATAAATTCTAAACCGCCAAGCAAAAAAGACAGCAAACACAAAAATGAGTACCTCATTCCTGCGCATAGTAACATGGAATGCAAATGGGCTCAACCAAAGAGCCCAGGAACTGGAAATATTTCTCCATACAAACAACATAGATATTGCATTAATTTCTGAAAAGCGTTTTTCTAACAAAAGTTATGTCAAAATAAATGGATTCGATTCCTATTGGACAACCCATCCAAGTGGAAGACCTAGGGGTGGATCAGCTGTACTAATTAAAAAAAATATCAAACATTACCAACAAGAAGACATTCGTGGAAGTTACTTTCAAGCGACGGTTATTTCAATCCAATATAATGGTGCAGATCTAAATATTGCGACAGCACACTGTCCTCCACGAGATACACCAACGAAATCTCAATTTAACAACGTCTTCAATAAACTTGGTCCAAGATTCATTATTGGCGGAGACTACAATATAAAGCATACAGCATGGGGTTTCAGACTAATCTCACCCGGAAAAGGAAATGAACTATTAGTGCCATTAACGAAAATAAGTGTGATTACCCGTCTTCACGAGGACCAACGTATTGGCCTACGGATGCAGCAAAAATTCCAGATCTACTTGATTTCTTTATCATAACAGGTATTTATTCCAGCTATACTCAAGCAGAAGGGATTCATGACTTAAAATCTGATCATTAGGGTGGGTCAAATATTTTTGCGGCCCATTTCAGCGAAAACCATAAAATTCGTGTTATTTTAAGAATTTTTCGCGAAGAAACTATATATTTTGGGATGAAGTCTACCCCCCCCCCCCCTAAACTTTTCAAAAATAGATTTTGTACTAAATGATTATTTTTATTAAAAACACTTTCAAACAAATCGCTATAACTTCTAAAATAATTGTATTAGGATAATGATCTGGGGCTTGTTGGATCAGCAATTTTCGCAGCAATATATTTTGGTTGAAGTCTAAACCACCCTCCAAATTTTTCGAAAATATATTTTGTACTAAATGATTATTTTTTTAAAAACACTTCAAAAAATCCCTATAACTTCTAAAATAACTGTAGTACCATGATGATCTTGTGCTTATTGGATCAGGAATTTTCCCAGCTATATATTTTGGTTGAAGTCTAAACCCTCTAATTTTTCAAAAATATATTTTGTACTAAATGATTATTTTTTTAAAATGACTTTACAAAAATCCCTATAACTTCTAAAATAATTGTAGTAGGATACTGATATCGGGCTTGTTGGATCAGGAATTTTCCCAGCTATATATTTTTCAAAAATATGTTTTGTACTAAATGACTACTTTTTTCAAAACAGTCCAAAAAATCGCTATAACTTCTAAGACTTCAACCAAAATATATAGCTGTGAAAATTCCCGATCCAATAAGCACAAGATAATTATGGTACTACTGTTGTGGCGCAGCTACACAACAAGAAATGGTTGCCTAAAAATAAAGTTATTACAGAAAATAATTTAGGCACAACAGATAATTTATAAAACTTACGTCAAACTGACAGCCAACTTGGTTAATATAATAATAAAAGAATTTAGTACAAAAGTGTACAAATTGTCAGGTGTGGCATGACTAAGGTGAAAATCAACAGGTAAAAATAGCGTAGAAAGCTTTTCATAATAAAAAACATAGAAAGCGAGATGTTTAAAGCTTTCTTACTATAAAAGGCCGATACAACTAATGGAAATTGCTCATTACTTAAACTGGGGATTACCAGACAACAAGTAAGAGTCAGACCACATAGGGCATAGCTTGCAGGTTGGGGATTACCAAACTGCACATTGTTAGGATTACTATATATTTTTTTTGATTCCAATTCGAGTTGAATTCCATACATAGGGTTTAGCTTGCAGGTTGGGGATTACCAAACTGCAGTTTGTTAGGAATAGAACACTTGTGGTTTCAATTCGAATTGAAGATACATAATTTGAAAGGGTTTTTGTTTGGTTACTGTTTGTTGGAAGAGTTAAGAGTTAATTGAGTTCATTTACTTGTTGTTCTATTGTTCATCATTAAAGAATTTAATTTGACTTTAATAAAAAGAAAATAATATATCAATAAATGTGTTTTATTTCAACAATTGTGCTTCAAGCAGACGAGACAAAATAACTGGCATTCTTTTACTCAATATCAAGGAGGGATATTGAACATGGTCCTTCGAGCCGGATCGTTGTAGCCAAGCACATTTGTTGAAAGTAACATACAGTCTAATCAAAGTATTATTAAAGTCAACTTCCAATTATACAGTAGTTAAATTATTTCAAAATGAAGGCTTTGCTAAAAACGCAAAGGACATTACAAGCAAATTTAGCCCAAGCGATTTCAAATCATAAGAAAACTGGTCACGCAAGACGTACTGAGGGATATTTAACCGGCCGCATTGCTAATGTTGAAGCATGTTGGAAAAAATTCTTGGAGAATCACGAACAGATATACATACTGGAAGATGATGCTTCGGACCAAGACCTGGAACTAGTAGAGGATTATGAAACAGCTGATCTGTATTCAAAATTTGAAGAGACCTACATTGAGTTTCTAGGAGACTTACACGATGGACTCGCACAGATTCAACAGAGTCAACATCAGCAAGTTCATGTGCAGGTGCCGCCATCGGAAGGCACAGTTGTGAGGGCTACGGATAAAAAACTGCCAGCGATGGAATTACCAAAATTCAATGGGAATTTCAGTGATTGGAGAAAGTTCCGCGAAAGCTTCACTTCCATGATTCACGATGACCCTCACATCCCACTAATTCAAAAGCTCCAATATTTGAGATCATGTCTGTCTGGAGAACCGCAACGTCTATTGGATCTTTATGATGTTTCTGGTGCCAACTATCAAGCTGCCTGGGATGAGATTGTTAAACGCTATGATAACAAGCGAGTGTTAGTGACTACGCATCTAAAGGCTTTACTAACACAAACAAACATCGTAAAAGAGTCTGAACGAGACTTAAAGGATTTGCTAGATACCACAAAGAGACGGTTGCACGAGTTAGCAACACTAGGAAGTCCAGTACAGCATTGGGATCAGGTTGTGGTATGCCTATTAACGGCACGTCTACCAGAAGAAACGAAAAGAATTTGGGAGCAAAGAATTGCTACATCGGCAGAGCATCCAGCATTAAACACAATGTTTGAATTTTTGGAAGAAAGGTTCCGAATACACGAAGCCCTACGAGATGGAAAGGTCACGCAGTCTAAACATAGAGACATGCTAATGCCTAAGAAGTCCTCTACATATCATACCAGCGAGCATAAGAATTGCAGTATTTGCAAAGGCCAGCATCTGATTTATCAGTGTGGTCGTTTAAAACGAGTCAACAGCAACGAAAGGCGCAAAATACTCATAAAATATGGCATCTGCCTAAATTGTATACAGCGTCATGAGGAATCTTGCATTGCCGGTCAAGAGTGTCCTTTATGCAGGCAAGATCACAAGTTGCACAGATGTGATCGTTTTCTGAAGCTAACAAGAACTGATAAAAGAGATGTCGTGCAAGCACATAATTTATGTGGCAATTGCTTACGACCACATCCCGAAGTCATATGCCCATATAAGGGTGGCTGTTATAAGTGTCATAAACCACACCATACATGGCTGCATGAAGATGCTAATGCACCGCCGAACCCAAATCCTACTACCGGTACAACTACAGCAACAGCCTGTGCCACAAGATGTAATCTACATAAGAAGAATACGCAAGCGTTATTGGCTACCGCTATAGTACTCGTGAAAGGACAACCACTTCGAGCGTTAATCGACTTGGGTTCTCAAAGTTCCTTTATATCTCAATCAGCATATCAAGCATTGAAACTTAAGGGGTCACCAGCATCACTTAATGTCACAGGACTAGATTATATTAAGGTAGTACAAGCTACAAAGAGTACCATAATAAGGTTAAGATCTTCTGTGACACCTAATTTTGAACTTCCAGTAGAGGCATACGTAATTAAAAAGGTTACAACTGTTTGTCGTCCAACTCGATACGCACATCACAATTGGGACTATATCCAAGGATTAAAGTTAGCAGATCCCCGATTTCTGGATGAAGGTGCGATTGATATGTCGCTGGGAGTAAAGGTCTATGCAAAAATAATTTCCAGCAAAATAAAGAAAGGACCTACAGATGCCCCCATAGCCCAGAAAACCAAATTGGGGTGGATATTGTTTGGGGAAATTGTAGATGCAAGTCATCAAGAAAATAATAATCTTGCATGTATGGCAACTACAGAAGCCAGCATCGAGCAGTTAAACAAACAAGTCCGCTTATTTTGGGAATCGGAAGAGATACAAGGAGGGCAAAGGTTGACAGAAGAAGAACAACAGTGTGAAGATTTCTATCAGAAGACACATAAACGGTTGGTGAGTGGGCAATATGAAGTCAGAATCCCATTTAAGCAAAATCCACAATTGGGTGATTCTAAACGAATGGCTACCAAGCGATTTGCACACACTGAACGCAAAATTCTTCAACAAACAAAGATGGGTGATGAATACCGAAAATGCCTCAATGAATATCTGACCTTAAATCATATGAATGTGCTCAATTACGAAGAGCCAGTAACAATGAATAAAGCAGCACCTAGATACTATATGCCACATCATGCCGTTATAAAGGAGAGCACAACAACCAAGTTGAGAGTTGTGTTCGACGCGTCTGCGAAATCATCAAATGGCAAGTCAATAAATGGGCAAATGATGACGGGACCCACTCTGCAAGCAAAATTGTATGCTACCCTATTGAAATGGAGAAAGCATAAGTATGCAGTAACAGCGGATATAGAAAAAATGTACAGAATGATATTAGTACATAAAGATTATAGAAAGTTCCAAAGTATACTCTGGAGAAACCATCCGAACGAAAGCATTCGAACGTACGAATTAAATACAGTTACGTTTGGAACTACTGCAGCTCCTTATCTTGCAATAAGGACCCTACAGCAAGTAGCGAAGGATGAAGAGAAGGAATTTCCACAAGCAGCGCAAATAGCGCTCCAAGACTTTTATGTCGATGATGTACTAACAGGTGCAAATAGTCTTGAAGAAACCAAACAAATCCAACAACAGTTAACTGATATGTTAAACCGTGGAGGGATCCGACTAAGGAAGTGGGCTGCTAATGACAATGAGCTCTTAAACTGGATACCAGTAGAAGATCGAGAAGTAGAGAATGCATTGGGCATTCAATGGCATCCATATCATGACCATTTTGCCTATGCATTTAAGAGTCAAGAATTTGAAGAACCTGCTACAACCAAACGAAGAATTCTATCTCAAATCGCCAAATTGTTTGATCCGCTTGGCTGGATAGCTCCGTGTATTGTAGCTGCGAAAGTGATTATACAAAAACTTTGGATGGCAGGCTGCTCTTGGGATCAAGAAGTTCCATCAGAATATTCCTAAGAATGGGAAGAACTAAAAACTCAATTAATCCACATTCGCGAAATAAAGGTTCCAAGATGGGTCCATGTACGTAGCTCACAGGTGAATATGCAATTACATGGCTTTTGCGATGCATCCATGGCAGCATATGCAGCAGTGGTATACATCAGAATCATAGATGAGAACCAAAATATTCATGTATCCTTACTAATGGCAAAAACCAAGGTTGCACCAATCAAACCAATCACCCTTCCAAGGCTGGAACTTTGTGGTGCATGCAGTTGGGGACATGGGATGTCATTCGTGGACCGATTCAAAAATAGCCTTAGCCTGGATAAAAAGTCACCCTCGAAGATGGCGGACATTTGTTGCAAACCGAACAGCAGAAATTCAAGAAAACAGCCTAAACAACACATGGAAATATGTGCCGTCTCAAGACAACCCTGCTGATGTAGCATCTAGAGGAATTCTACCGAAAAATCTCTTACGCAATTCATTCTGGTGGACCGGACCTTCCTGGCTGGGAGGTACAGCCGACATGTGGCCAAGGCACACATCTATCAAAAACGACATCACATTAGAGATGGCGAATGTGAAATCTTTGACAACACAGGAACAACACAATGAAGTCGGCAATGGAAATTGAAAGTGCAAAGATAAGAGTGTTAAGACTAGCACAACGATTTATGTTCCCAAGGGAACAGTTGCAGTTAAAGAAAACCGGACGAGTGGACAAACAGAGCAAGCTATATAAACTCGATCCATTTCTTGATGAACACCAAATTATACGAGTGGGTGGCAGACTCAGAAGCTCTAATTTATCATATAATATCAAACATCCTATATTACTACAACCTAGGACGCACATCACTGACATAATTATAGACAGGTATCATCTAGAGAGCCTTCACGGTGGACCTCAGCTAGTGTTAAATATAATTAGAAATGGATTTTGGATCATCAACGGGTTAAATGCGGTAAAATATCGAGTTCACCGATCTACTACCTGCACAAGGCATCGACCACAAGTTCAACAACAAATTATGGGTGATCTTCCTATATCAAGGGTAACTCAAGCTCATCCATTTCAGAATAGCGGAGTCGATTATGCTGGACCTATAACCCTAAGGATGTCAAAACACAGAGGCGCTAAGACTTATAAGGGGTACATATGCATATTTGTGTGCATGGCCACGAAGGCAATTCACATCGAAGCGGCATCCGACTTAACAACCGAAGCATTCCTAGCGGCATTTCGTAGGTTCATTGGAAGAAGAGGAATGTGTTCAAACATGTATTCCGATAATGGAACAAATTTCATTGGAGCTGATAAGGTATTCAAGCGCACGTTTAAGGAAGTGCTTAAAGCGGGACCAGAAGCTACAGCGAAGGAATATGCAGAACGGGGTTTAACTTGGCATTTTATTCCGCCATCAGCACCACACTTCGGAGGACTGTGGGAAGCAACCGTCAAGTCCACTAAGCATCATCTGCGAAGAACGGTAAAATCAAGCAATCTTACCTTTGAAGAATTAAATACGCTGCTAGTACAGATTGAAGCATGTCTAAATTCCAGACCAATCCAAGCGTTATCTTCTGATCCTAATTGCATGGAAGCTTTGACTCCTGGACATTTCCTAATTGGGAGACCGTTAGTACAGCCAGCCGAACCCACGCAACATGACAGGAACTCAGGAGTTGCAGATCGATGGAAGCAGATCCAAATACTAAGGCAGGTGTTTTGGAAAATATGGTCACAGGAGTATTTGCTTCAGCTACAGCAACGAACAAAATGGAATACCCCACAACAAAACATAAGGATTGGACAGATAGTCATTCTGAAGGATGAACGACAGCCACCTGCCAGCTGGCAATTGGGGAGAATCGTGAAAACTCATCCAGGGGATGATAACAGAGTCCGAGTGGTGACAGTAAAAACTACCACAGCGATAATACAAAGGCCAATACAGAAAGTTATACCAATACTTGCATAGCCACTCCCAGAGAGTAGTGTACAGTTGTAGCGGCCGTTGAAGAGTACTTCGTTTTAAAATTCAAAATTAAAAACAAAATAATACTGAGAAAAATACGACTCATAATAAGTTCAGTAACACAAAAACAAAGCATAATAAAGTGGGTGGTGTTCCTTCCTGGTGTTTCTATTGAAGGGTTTTAACTTAATTAAATAAGCTATAAAAAATTGTTTACTTTACAGAAATGGAAGATATCTTAATCCTGGATCACGAGGACGATTGGGGGCTAGACGAAGACATCCCGGTGACACCAGGTCGCTGGTTAGGTGCCAGGCCACCGCAAGGTCTCCCAGTTCCGGTTAGTCCAGCAAAACCAGTTAATGGCAACGCAACACCGGGCAAAACTGCATCCCAGGGAGCTGAAGTGCCAGTCACACCAGGAAAGGGTATCAACTGGGACGAAATATATGCCCTATGGGAAGACGACATCCAAAAAGGCGTTGAAAAGGTACCAGCAGGCCCTGTGTATGCCTCGCATGGAGAAAGTATTGAAAAAGAGTTCGAACGGGTACAAAAAACCAGCACTGTGAGGACCGAGGAAGGACAGTATGTCGACGTGCCATTTGAAGTAATGGACACCATCCCGTGGGACAACATCAAGGCCAGCACGAGGAGACGTCACACGATATTCTGGGGTGGCGGACGAACGATGCGCCTGAGATTCCGGAACAACAAGCCAATTTGGTCAAGTTTTAAAAATAAAAAATCGAAAGTTAAAAAACAATGTTAAGGTTAAGTTCATTTAAGTTCCGTTGAAACAAGATTAGGTTAAAGTTGATGGTTATCTTAATTCATGCTCCTATTAAAGTTGATTTATTGTTAAACTCAATTAAGGTTGTTTGATGATACATCAAGGGGCGGGAATATGTTGTGGCGCAGCTACACAACAAGAAATGGTTGCCTAAAAATAAAGTTATTACAGAAAATAATTTAGGCACAACAGATAATTTATAAAACTTACGTCAAACTGACAGCCAACTTGGTTAATATAATAATAAAAGGATTTAGTACAAAAGTGTACAAATTGTCAGGTGTGGCATGACTAAGGTGAAAATCAACAGGTAAAAATAGCGTAGAAAGCTTTTCATAATAAAAAACATAGAAAGCGAGATGTTTAAAGCTTTCTTACTCGGGGGCGCACAGAGCTTTCTGGGGGCCCGGGGCAAAATATAATTGGAGGCCCCCTCCCCAACCTCTTTGTTACGAAGAATATTCACCATGTAATCATAATGTATTGTAAATATTGATGAAAAAATTGATTTGCACACTGTTAATGATAAATAAAAAATTTCTGTCAGAAATCTATACAAATACAACTATATATGACGAAAAGCCTTGAATCGATTAGAACTCATGTAAAACTGAATTTCAGAAAATAGTCTTCCCACCGTTGGGGCTCCCTCGAGTACGGGGCCCGGGGCAAATTGCCCTGGTTTCCCCACCCTCTGTGCGCCCCTGTTCTTACTATAAAAGGCCGATACAACTAATGGAAATTGCTCATTACTTAAACTGGCGATTACCAGACAACAAGTAAGAGTCAGACCACATAGGGCATAGCTTGCAGGTTGGGGATTACCAAACTGCACATTGTTAGGATTAGCAACACTATATATTTTTTTTGATTCCAATTCGAGTTGAATTCCATACATAGGGTTTAGCTTGCAGGTTGGGGATTACCAAACTGCAGTTTGTTAGGAATAGAACACTTGTGGTTTCAATTCGAATTGAAGATACATAATTTGAAAGGGTTTTTGTTTGGTTACTGTTTGTTGGAAGAGTTAAGAGTTAATTGAGTTCATTTACTTGTTGTTCTATTGTTCATCATTAAAGAATTTAATTTGGCTTTAATAAAAAAAATAAATAGTTTAAAAAAACTAAAAAATAATCTTTTATTTTAAAATGAACCAAAAAGTAAATAAATAGTTTAAGTTAAAATGAACCAAAAAGTAAAAAATAAAAAATAAATAGTTTAAAACAAATAATTTTAAAATGAACCATAAAATAAAAAAGAATTTTGAATGTAAAGTTTTTATTGCTGCAGCCACTTACTTAAATGTAAAAAGCGTGGGCCGAAGTAAGTGGCTGCAGCAATAAAAAATTTACATTCAAAATTCTTTTTTATTTTATGGTTCATTTTAAAATTATTTGTTTTAAACTATTTATTTTTTATTTTTTACTTTTTGGTTCATTTTAATTTAAACTATTTATTTACTTTTTGGTTCATTTTAAAATAAAAGATTATTTTTTAGTTTTTTTAAACTATTTATTTTTTTTTATTTCCTACTTTTTAGTCTGTATGTCTTCCGCCATTTTGTGGTGGTCGCCTTATTAGATTTAAAATGACGTCACACAGCTTACTATAATCTACCTGTCATACTCTCTCATTTGATACCCATATCGTGGGCTTCAGTGGAACACAATTGCAAAATTCGGCCGCCTTGTTGATTATTTTTGCAAAATGTTAAAACATTTAAAATTACTACAAATCGAACAACACGAACGTTAAGTCAACTCTCCAATTATTCCTATAAAAGTTCGAGTCATTAGATTGAAAATGCTTTTATATGTAGTATGAACAAAATTACCTAAGTATAAGATCATTGAGAATGCCAAGGCTTTAGTAGTATGACATTAGAATAGACATTTTAGTGCCTGTGCTGTTGATCGTTGAACCCTGAGGGCAGTAACCATGTCATGGTTTAGTGATATATGGGTCCGCCATATTGAATTTAGAGTGACGTCATTTTATTTTAGTTTTTCTTCTCAGCAACCCTTTCATTTGGTACCCATATGAAGATCTTAGATAAGAAAATTTTGTCGGCCATCTTGGAGCATCCGCCATATTGAATTTGAAATGACGCCACACAGCTAATTGTATTGTACCTGTCATGCCCTTTCATTTGATACGGATACCTGTGTCGAGGGGTCGGGGAACACAATTGCAAAATTCGGCCGCCATCTTGGAACCGCCATCTTGATCTTATAAAAACACCACTAACTTGCATTGTCACCGAAGTTATACATGTTCGCCAAATTTCATTTAGTTTTGAACACAATTGCAAAATTCGGCCGCCATCTTGGAACCGCCATCTTGATCTTATAAAAACACCACTAACTTGTATTGTCACCGAAGTTATACATGTTCGCCAAATTTCATTGAGTTTGGAACACAATTGCAAAATTCGGCCGCCATCTTGGAACCGCCATCTTGATCTTATAAAAACACCACTAACTTGTATTGTCACCGAAGTTATACATGTTCGCCAAATTTCATTGAGTTTGGAACACAATTGCAAAATTCGGCCGCCATCTTGGAACCGCCATCTTGATCTTATAAAAACACCACTGACTTGTATTGTCACCGAAGTTATACATGTTCGCCAAATTTCATTGAGTTTGGTAAAGTCTAAGTATAAAAATTTTGCGTTGCAAGATTTGACGACAAACAATGTAAGTTAAATAAAAGAATTTAAAAAGAAAATAATATATCAATAAATGCGTTTTATTTCAACAATTGTGCTTCAAGCAGACGAGACAAAATAACTGGCATTCTTTTACTCAATATCAAGGAGGGATATTGAACAACTACAATTATTTTAGAAGTTATAGCGAGTTTTTGGAATGTTTTTAAAAAAGCATTTAGTACAATATATATTTTCGAAAAATGGGGGGTTAGACTTCAACCAAAATATATAGTTACGAAAATTCCTGATCCTATAAGCACAAGATCATTATCCTACTACAATTATTTTAGAAGTTATAGCGATTTGTTTGAAAGTGTTTTTAATAAAAATAATCATTTAGTACAAAATCTATATTTGAAAAGTGTACATATTAGTCCGGGCAAATTAGCCAAAAAACGCACGAAAGGAGACAAAATTCCAAAATGGCTGAAAATTGGACCATAGCTTCCTTGGGACTTTTTAAGAAAACAATTTCGGAATCACAAAAAAACCATATGGCCGCCGGAGATATCACTTTTTGGCCAAAAAATCACTCAAAAACTGGTTGCTTCGAAATTAGAATATTAAATTTTATTATTAGAATATTAAATTTTATGGTACATCCAATATGGCGGCCACCATAAAATGGCGGATATTTCTGGGGTGGAATCTTGCGATCGATTTTTCGGCCACTTCCCGGTATCCGGTGATGCTCAAATTTGGCACAAACCTTTGGTTTTGAAGAGAATGCAATGTAGTATACACCTAATCCTGTTTTTACACGGTACGTACGTTCCAGAGAATGTCGTGTAAAAAAACGTGTAAAAAAGGTACATAGACTGGGAAAATATTAAATTGCTTCAACAACCTCAAAAACCCTACAAAAATTAATAAATCGGGAAAACAAACACAAAATTTGTTCTTTAGTATTAGACCGAGAGCTGAAAAACCTATGTTATCGAGAAGAAGAAAACAAAACCTATTGTAAGTAACATTAGAGATAGGTGAATACTGTATTTTTCTTGTTTGTGGATTTAGTTATTTACCAATTTTAGTTGGTTTTATTTATATTAGCGAACCTTTGGGACTGGCGCGAGACCCTGGAGGGGTGGATTTTATTTGAGTGTTGGCAGGTAAAGTTTTTTGTGGAATATGTGAAATTTTCTAGGTTCGTCTGAAAACAGAACACTAGAGGCCTGAACATGTAGCCAAATCGAAACGAAAACGGAATGGAACCGAAACGAATTCCAATATGATAGTGATTATATAGCAATCGGAAGCATATAAAAATTTTAAAATAATAAGCCCGATGCTAAAATGGTTTTTCTGTTTATTAAAAATCTACAAAAGAAAAAGAAAATGTGATTTTGAAACCTGACAATCAGTCTAGATATAACAAGTCTTTCATCTTCATACAAAATTTTCCCCCCGTTAGTTGTGTGCGTGTATATATGAACATCATTGCATACATCGTGATCTCGACGAGACAAAGCCAGATTTTCTCTCTTCGATAAAGTATGCAGAACAGAAACGAAAGGAAAATTGAATCAGCTGTTTTTTTTCATAAATAGTAAATATGCTGGCTAGTTGTGTGCGAGCGTATATAAAAACGTTGCATTCTCTCTCTGGTACCCTGACATCGTCATTTGAAGAATGTGTGCATATAGCTGTTCGCCTTTCACTCACTAACCTTATGAAGATGAAAGACTTGTTAATATCTAGACTTTGGTGCTGATTAGCTGAAACGAAAGCCGAAATGAAATGAATTTATATCTTCCTCTCCATTTCGGTCGCTAAATAATTGAGTTCATACATTTTCATACAATTTATTCTATCCATTTCGGTTCGGTTTCGTTTCGGTTTGGTTACATGTTCACAGGCCTTAAGGCAATACGTATCTTGGCCCATATTTATTTAATATAGGCGCAGCTCCAGAGAATAAGAAAAACTCGGAATTAGAACGGAAGTCTAAGAAAAATATTTGAGGAATGTAGGATGGAAAAATAAAATGCACACCTATAAGCAGACTTCAATGCCTCGGACATGTTGTACGACCCCAAAGGAAGAGGTCAGGGTTCGCAGTGGTAGACCCGTAAGAAAAAGAATAGGCCAGTGGCAGATGATGGAGTAATACTGGCGATGTCCTTCCGGAGGGTGAGTGATCTTGCCAGGCCAACTTTTCTTAGTCGTGGCGAATGATGCTAAATACCTCGATTACACACAGTGGCTTTCGTACATTCCTTACCCTAGTTCTAGAAGTTTTTTCCAATCGGTACCTAGGAAAGACTGGAAGAGGAAACACCAAAAGTTTCGAGTCCTACAAGGACTGTAACGACATTTAGAAGAAAATCGCGATTTGCTTTTCCAAAATAGTCGCGGCAATAATACTATACTACGCCCCTCGAAGATGTTTTTGTATATTGTGGAGTACTGTTAACGCTAAAAGCCAATACATTAGTAAGTTCTTTCATTTCCGTTTCGCTTAGGTAACTTTGTAAAAATCTTATTAAGCCAAAGCACTGTACCCAAACGATCTCTCACTGTAACTCTTGTAATACTTGAATGTATGTCAAATGCAAGTTCTGTTGAGTTGTTTACCGAGGTATTTTAAAACTTTATCGGACCTTTTACCAATCTGCTCTTCAGCTGTAGTCTGTTTGGACATATTGAAAGATTTTAATCGCGCAACTCAAACAAAATTCAGTAGATCACTTACAAGTTATTTTATGTGACAGAGAGAATTTTAGAAAATTCTACTACAACTCTTTAATAACTTGTGGTCGTTGTTGTGGTTGCCTAAGAGTTCGGACGTGCCAATTTTTTCTCTCCTTAATTAAAGTTCATAATTTTATGAAATCATGGTTGATACGTGTTTCTCTTGCAAAGAAGCATTCGTAGATCCGCGAGATGTTATTATGTGCTCTACCTGTAAAAACTTTTTTCACTCCAAGTGCTGTAATTTAAAAACGGTAGATAATATCCGGAAACTCGGCCAAAAACGTGATACATGGAAGTGTAATACGTGTAAACACTATAAGCCAGGCGTGGAAAACACTGAAGATCTGGTTGATAAATTGTTTCTAAAATTCAAAACCGAGCTAGAGAACTCCATTAAAGGACCTAAACGGGAAATAAATGATATTAAGAACGCAGTGCAGTTCATGTCGGATAAATTCGACGAGTATAGTGTTAAATTCAGTGAAATAATAAGCGAACTCCAACAGCTGAAACTGGAAAACAGTACATTAAAAAAAGAAGTAAATGTTTTCACTATTAAGGTCAATGTACTCCAGCAGGATCAAAGAAAATGTAATGTCGTCACAACCGGAGTTAAAGAAAACAAAAATGAAAATACCCAGCAAACCACGAATGCATTCAAAATGATTTCACAATACATTTCAGAAATGAATGAAATGCATTACAGAAAGCATTTTGTAAGTAATACGGAATGCATTAAAAAGCATTAGGCATGTCCAAGGATGAAATGCATTGCTTGCAATTCCTTCACAATATATTTAATATAGAAGTATGTCATGCATACATTATAAATTACAAATGCATTTTATAGATGTGGGAAATGCATTACAAAAGGCATTTCATAAATATACTGAAATGTATTGAATGGCATTAGGGAGGCCCTAGGAAGAAATGCATTGAATTTAATCTGCGATTGTGGTGTTGAATTATAAACGCATTAAACGAACGGTAGCAGCAATAATGTTGTGGTGCGTTTACTAGTTACTCTCGTTGGCTTGGCGACACGGATCAACATTCAACACTTTCTAAACCGTTATCATACTCTCGGGGTACATGGGTATTGCTTCACCAAGAGTAGCTTATTATATACGGGATATCAATGGGTATGCCCGAGTAATGTTTCTTTATTTATGAAGCATTTGTGCATGTGTTAGTTTCCACGCAAAAACTTTTTGTTTAACAAGTTACAACACTTTCCTCTCTTCCTTTTGACCCAATTTTTATGTTAAAATTGACTTAATTTAGAAGTTTTCGACAAAGGCTTATGTGAAAAAGAACAAAAAAATCTGGAAGTTGGTGCAGCCGAACCGTCACTTGTACAATTTTAGATAGGTGGAGCAAAAAAAATTCGAAACTAACGTTGGGAAATTGCGATAAATGTACATGCACGCACACACTTGCACACATTGTGTGTGTGTGTGGGAAAGCATATCTGCCGTGCAAAGGGCAAAAGACCTATCTACAAAAAGCTCGTTTCGAGAAAAACGGGATCAAAGTTTTCAAAATACATGAAACCGAAGCAAATAAACTAACTGTTCAAAGTGATAATTTTTAATTAAAAAGCACAATCAGCCTGAAATTTTTTGTAAGGATAAATATGAATATTTTATATCAAAAAATCCATACAAAGCCATTTTGACCTATAATGCATATAGGTCATTTCCTTTGCACGGCAGATATATCCGTCAAATTGGTCGCCCAGATTTGTTCATAACTTTTACTTGCAATCCACAATGGGAGCAGATTGAATCTCTATTATTACCAGGTCAATCGACAATGGATCTCACGACATAACAGCACTAGTCTTAACAAAAAAATTTAAATCACTGCTTGACTTGATTGTAAAAAATCATGTATTTGGAGAGAAACATTGCTGGATGTGCTCAGTTGAGTGCCAGAAACGTGGATTGCCATATGACCACATTCTAATCAGGTTGGTTGATAAAATAACACCAGATGATGTTATTTCGGCAGAAGATTCGGCATTGATTTCTGAAACTGTAATTGGGAACGATATTCGCCATTATTGTCCAAGACGTTAAATGCTCACATAAATGTTGAATTTCGCAATTCCGTCAAATCAATCAAACACGATAGCTGAAATAACACAATATCAAATGGGACGTTATGTTAGCAATAATGGAGGGATATGGCGAATTTTTCATTTGCCATTCATAACAGACATCCAACTGTGGTTCATTTGGTATTTGAAAAAACTTTGCTTTACTCTGAAATGCCACGATATTACACTTGGAATCAAACTTCAAAAGGAACACGCGTTGAAGGGCATCCGAATCTCTTCTCGACGAATGCTTTAGAGCGATTTTAACACTAACGATGATTGCTTTTATTTACGTTTGTTATTAGTTAATGTCCGTGGACCGACGTCATTCAAGCTTTAAGACGTCATTTTAAGATGGAGGCATTCAATTACAATAAATATCACTATTACAGCATGCACTCCAATGTTGTGATTGGTCCGGTCCAATGAATAAATTGTGCCAATATTGTCATACTTTAAAATTGCAAAGAGAATCACCTGGGATATGCTGTTCCACTTGAGTCACTTGGCGCTTACGTGGATGGGAAATCGTCAGTGTCCAAATATTTTTTACAAATTCTTTCATTTCGCTATGTTGGGTGCAGCGAGGAGCACCGGGTTCAAGCTAGAATAATATATTTATTTCAACCAAATTTTTTAACTGTATAAAACGGGCACTGCACTCGCGGAAAGTACTCACAAATTCTACAAACACCGGAGAATATGCCTCGAAAAGATAACGGTGTGCTACTGGCGGATTTGATATATTCAGTTATAGTATAAGCGTATGAATCCCCAGAATCCAAATATAATTTAATACATTGCTTGTAATGTATTTGTAAGGCACTTATAAGCAGTCGCTGATTGATACCTATCAGATAGCTTACTTGTAATGTGCGGCGAATGCATTTCTTTGTTTTATCCATTACATGTGGTTTGCTGGGCATCAACTCCATCGTGCTAGCAGTCGCAAAGTTCATTGGGCGCGTTTAGGCCCGAGTTATTTTAACTCTGTTAAATTAGCGCTGTTAATTTAGCACCGTTTCTTGCATGCCATTTGACAATTCTCATTTTACAGCTAATAACAGGCAAAAATAATAACATTTCCCATTTTACAAATAATAAAAAGCTAAAAAATGAATAATAATAATAAAATCTTCATTCTGTATTGAAATATTTCTAAATTATTTGCTTACAACAAAAAATTACAAGCAAACGTCAATTCATTTTGGCTGTGCTAAATTTGAGCTAAGCCAAAAAGCAGAAATAAGTTAGCTAACAGCGCTAAAAAAATTGCTGTTTATGTTAACTGCCTAGCTCCTGCCTAGCTCAGTTAAAAGTTAACTTCGGCCTAAACGCGCTCATTGACTCTCAGCTAACTGAACTAGATCTCTATCAGACATATAGACAACCTAAAGCCCTAGACAGACTGGCACGCTAATCGGGAGTATGACGTCAAAATGACGTAGATAGATATTACAAGCTATGAGAGTAAACTGGATTTGTTAATCCTCAATATACAACTCGATTTGCTTGGATTTGTTTACCATTTACTGCCATCAGCGCCATTAGTGGTGAGTTACTTTATCAAAATTGAATGTCATCTCCTATCTGAAAACGTAAAAAGAATGTTTATTGTGGGAAAACTTCGACGGAAACAAGGAAAAAATACACAATTAATTAATTTAAAAGAAATGGAGAATTTAGGGAGTCTACCAAGGTAATAGTTAAAACGTTTATATCAGCTGACAATTAAACTGGATCAAGAAGCCGGATGTGTCACTATGATATTAATCCGGATTCCGAAAGTGAAGTATGACGTCATAATCCGGATTAAGTGTGCCAGTCTGTCTAGGGCTTAAGAGGTCAGCGGCTCCACGTCCCATAGTTGTTTGTTTTGCTAGATAAAGAGCCCGAGACGAGCTCATGCATGCCTATAGAGATGAAGTAAAACACCAAAACAACGGTCCTGGAATATCTGCGTCGAAAGTGCAACGAGATCTGGGTGAAGGAAAAATTTTTGTTGGTGAACATTTGACGGCATCAACTGCCTTTCTTTACAATGAAGCCAAGGTCAAATTGCGAGAAAAGAATTTTAAGTATATTTGGATTCGGAATGGCATGATTTATGCGAGAAGGTCAGAAGGCGAGCGTCCCTTTAAGGCCCGTCCTCACTACGCGGACTTAGAATCCACGCGCTTTTGGTCGTACGGCCAGCCAAAAGCGCGCGTGATCTTTTAATTTTCTGAATCATGAGTGAGAAAAAATCAATTCTTATTTGAAACGGCGTACGCGCTTTTGAAAAGCTCATAGTGTTTAGACGCACAATGTACCTTTTTAAGCACAGCCTTTTGTCCGCGTTGTTGTGCCGCACGACCTTTACCATGGACAAAGTCGTAAAAAAGTCGTAAAAAAGTCATAAAACTCTATATGAAAAAAAGGCAAAAGTCCGCGTAGTGTGGTCCCACCATTAGAATTAGAAGCAACGAAGAACTAATTAAGTTAATTTAATTTTGGTGTTTTTACATCCAATTTTAATAGTTTTCTGTCTTCCACAATGGCTGAATTATTAAAAGTTCTTGATAGAAATTTACAAAATTGCGCAAAAATAATTAGAAGAGAATCTGAACTTAGATCGTTTTTTGCAAATAATGTAAATATTAGCTTTAAGGTGTTTTGTATGAATGTTAGAAGTCTGCCAAAGCATTATGATGAGTTATTGATATTATTAAATACTTTAAAACTTGAATTTGATGTTATAGTTTTAACAGAAACATGGCTTGGTGACACCGATTGCTATAACATATAGGGTTTTATTTCGTTTATGAAACAAAATATATTAAATAAGTGTGATAGTATGATGGTATATGTGAGAGACAACCATATTGTTAATATGTTAGATTATGAAATCCTTGATGCAAATACAATTGAACTAATCATTAATTTACCATGGAATGATAAACTCAATATAACTTGTGTATATAGGTCCCCAAGCCTAAATCCTATAAATTTTATAAATTCTATGGACAAGTATTTTGAAGATGTCAAAACTCATGTGGTTTTCGGAGATATGAATATAAATATTTTGGATTATGGATCAACTACAACAAATGAATATTTAGATATTATATCAAAAAATGGTTTTAATAAGTACTTATTAAGAAAAACTAGAATAGGGAATAGAAATGGCACATGTATAGATCATATATTCCTGAAGAATACTGCAGAACTTTTTTTCGATTCCGTAATTTGTGAAACTTACCTAACAGACCATTTCAGTGTTATAGCAGAACTAAAACAGTTAGAGAATCTATCAAACTGTGATAATAACAATAAAATATTTATTAATCATGTCGATTTAAATAAATTAAATAATAATTTACAAAATTGCAATTGGGATCAGATATACTCGGAACCAGGTATAGATACTTGTATGGATAGGTTTTGTAATATATTAGATAAGGCAATAACAGAGAGTACCACCAAAAAAACTGTGAGAAAACTAAAATTTAAACCCTTAAAACCATGGGTCACACCTGGTATTATAAACTCGATTAGACACAGAAATAGACTTGGTAGAGAACTCAGAATACAGCCTTTCCGTGAGTCGCTTAAAACTACTTATAAGCTTTATCGAGGATTTATTACCAAAACGAAATTACCAGAGTTAGGAATAATCCCAAAAAGCTCTGGAGCAAAATAAATGAAATAACTTTTAAATCCAAAAGTAGGAGTACAACAGTAACTCAAATTAGAAATAAAGATGGGCAAGTCATGAGCGAGACAACAGAAATTGCAGAAGAGTTTAAAAAATTTTTCACAGATGTAGGAGAAAAGATATCTAGAAGCGTAGATGGTAGTAATCAATCACAGGAGCCAGACTATCATATGTCACGAATTAATAACCAAATTATTGATTTACCACCTATTACTATGGATGAACTAAAATGTTATATTGCAAAGCTAAAAGTTGCAGGGGTAGATAATTACACACCTAAAATTGTCCAAGCCATATCCTGCCACATCTCGAGACCTTTGCTTTTTATATTCAACAAATCTCTTTCTGAAGGTGTTTTTCCTAAAAAATTAAAAGTATCTGTAATAACACCAATACCTAAAGACGGTGATAAGCTTGACACAAATAATTACAGGCCGATATCGTTAAGCTCAATTTTAAGCAAAATATTAGAAAAATGTATAAAAGCTAGATTAATGAAATATCTGACTGAAAACGAGATCGTTGCACCTAACCAATACGGTTTCAAACCTAAAAATAGTACATCGGATGCATTATACGATTTGACTGAGTTCGTATATCGTGCAGTCGATAATAAGGAAAACGTAATTGGTGTTTTCTTGGATTTGAAAAAGGCATTTGATACTGTTAACCACGAAAAGCTGGTACATAAACTTGAAAACTTTGGATTTCGAGGAAAAATACTCCAATTTTTAATGTCCTATTTAAACGAAAGGACACAGTGTGTAAGAATAATGGATACAATTAGCGGTTCTCTAGTGGCAAAATGTGGTGTGCCCCAGGGCACTGTACTGGGCCCCTTCCTTTATCTGATATATGTCAATGATTTATGTAACATGGAGCAAAATGGAATATCTGGGCATATAGTTGCTTATGCGAATGATACAGTCCTTTTGTTTAAAGCAAAAAGCTTGGTTACTTTTACTACACTGGCTAAAGATGGCTTAAATAAAGTATACGACTGGCTCTGTCTGAAAAAATTGGCCTTTAATTTAAAAAAACCCCAATTTATCACTTTGGAAACAAAAAGAATTTTGATCCTAATGGAACCTACATAAAACTAAAGGATACTAGGCTAAATCACACAAAGGAAGTGAAATATTTAGGGGTTACCATAGATAATGAACTGAAATGGAAAAATCATATATCAAACACTGTTAGCAGAATGAGACAAGTTATATATAAATTTAGAATATTAAGGAACTATCTCGATCTCCAAATCTTGAAAACTGTTTACTTTGCGATTGCACAATCAATCCTTCAATATGGAATAATAGCATGTGGTGCTACGCACCGCAGAACTATAAGTGCTTTACATAATGTTCAAAGTAAACTAATTAAAATAGGCCTTGGCAAATCAAAATACTACTCAACAAAGCATTTGAGGTAATGGACATCCGACAACTATACTTGGTAACACTTTTAAAATTTTTAAAACAAAATCCATCAAAATTTTCCACCAGAATTTCGAATCATGATACGCGTGCGCAACGAAATACGCCGCTCAACATTCCAAGATGAAAAAAACACTAGCCCAACGACATGCAAGTACACTAGGTCCTAAACTATTCAATAATCTTCCAATTTATATAAAAAATATTAGGGGTATTCACTCTTCGGTGTATTTGGCCTTGTATCGTAGCAAATTCTTACAAGGTTGTATCAAATTACAAATTGCAACAACAAAAACCACTTGACATATTTTACTTTAGATGTAAAAGTTAACAATAGACGACGCCTCTAGCATTTGAAAAGTACAGCCTTGTATTATCTTTTTTTTTAAATTGTCATTCAAATCAACTTATTGACTGAGCAGAGTTGTCATTTTAATCAGCTGACAGACATTTTACAACGGAGTATTTAATATTAGATACAGGGTGCTCATTCTTCATTGTAAAAAAATACTACAAATTTGCTATTTGAAGTAAAACACATTAAAGAGTGAATACCCTTATTGTAAATGAACTTAATTTTAAAGTAGTATTCAAGAATTATGTAATACATACGAAACAATTATTCAATGAATTAGTTAATGGATTATGAATTTTACTTGAATTTTTTTATTTATTTTTTTTTTCAAATATTAGTTTCTAGAGTATAGATTTAATTTTTTATGTATAGTAAATAAGTGATTTATGTTAATATAAGTTTGTTGGCTTAACTATTATAATTAAAAATATTAATTTATCTAAAATCTTAGGCAGTCACAGCCCTCACGCACACACATCTGTTTATGTAATGGGCTTGGCTTAGATTTATTTTAATGATATAAAAAAAATTGTAATTTATTTTATTAAGCTGAAAACTAAAAAAAAACAAAAAAAAAACCTTTGCAACATTTCCACACTATTACTAATCGAAATTCAAAAAAAATAATTTTCCTATATCATACATTTCTTCCATCTTTCGAGAGCGTTGGGGCACCTCAAGACTTAATTTGATTTTCATATAATTTTACACTTTTTATACTCACATCATGTAGCAACTTTTCCGGAATATACTAATCGAAATACGAAAAAAAAATTTTGTGCTGTCGCAGGGCGTTAGTTTTATGCTGCCTTGACACCTTCCGGCATCAAGGCATGAGGGGAGGTTCCGGGTTATCCCTCAGAACCTCCATAGCCACTTTAGCGAGGGCGATTTGCACCCACCGCCATTGGTGTTTGGGAATCTTCCCATTTTCGTCGTTTTCGTTCCAGACGCCGATTAGGATATCGCTTTGGTTCCGCGCGCCTTGGACTTTCTTCGAACTGGACTGTGGGTGCTTGGTTCCTCCACAGATCGTTGGCGTTTTGAGGCTGGTGCACCTCTAAACTGCTCTAGCGTAAAATTTGGGATGGCTTGATTTGCCCAAGCAATGTCTTCCTGGACGGTGTAGCCCTCCTTCGACACTTGGTCTTCCTTGATCGGGTTGGTGGTCAAGCGGCGAAGGATTCTGCTGGTCAGGCGGACTTCTTGATGACCTGTCTTTGTCGGGTCAGGTCTCTTTAACTTATTGGCCTTTCCGCAGGTGCCCGCAGGTGTACGCTGGGTAGCGACGGTGCCGCAAGGAGGAGAAGGTTTGCTAGTGGACGCTTGGGGGCCTTTTCTCGGGGGGTGGAGTTTGTGGCTCCACTTGGTTTGGGCTGCCCGGGGTGCCGCAGCCTTGTTTTTAGCGGGATTTGTGGTCCCTTCCGGTTTTCGTTTAGGGGAACGGAGCCCTTTTTTGTTTTAAGTTTGGATTTTTACATAGTTTACTCCCACGAGTAGCGGAGAAACGGGGTCCACTCGGGCAGAGATCCGCAGTACCCGGGTAAGGCTATTTAGAGCCTGAGATCGCCAGGTATCCGGAGCACGCCGTTCACGACAGAGCTATTAATAACCTGAGCTATTTTAATCTGGGTCCCCAGCCAAGCTGATCATCGGCACTGTTCGCATTACACTTTGATCCGACCCCGAGGTTTAGGGGTTGGGATGGGCAGCAGGAATTGAAAGCAGGGAGAGGGACACAAGGCTGGGAGGACGACTGTCTGCTACGTTCGAGAACGCATTGCCCACCGTGAACCAGCGTGATTGATTCGTCACGCAAACGTGGAGGTCGTCGTCATCACACCCTGCGCATGACTTAAATCCAGATTGAAACTTGTAAGTTTCAGTAGAAACGTGGCTGGAAGCCACGGTATACAGAAACAAGGTAATGTAAAGGAGACTGACAGCTTCGAATATCGTAGAAAAAGGTCGCCGAGTGACGTCAGCACTAATGCAGAAACAACCACAACAATTTCGATTTTATATGGGAACAGGTCGCCGAGTGACGTCGCTTTAAAACGATATTCAGTCTTTTACATTACCTTGTTTCTGTATACCGTGGCTATAAGCAACGAACCTGTTATACCTGCCTTTGCTTGTTATACAAAACTCAATAAAATCTTAAAGCTGTATCCCAATTTGGGGAAGACATAAAAAGTGTACCCTAAAAGAATAAAGGAAACTAAACTAATTAAAAGGATAATATGCATGAGCAATGATGCTAGGGTAAATTTTTGTTATTGAAGTTCCGGTTACATCACTTTTAAATTAAATTTTGCACATATGGATAGTTCGCGTGACAATGCAATCCAACCATTTGTAAAAAAATCAAGATGGTGGTTCCAATATGGCGGCCGATTTTTCATTTGTGTTCCTATTTATTATTACCAAGTTTGTGTTAATATTTATTATTACAAAGTTTATTAATATTATATTACTAGATGACCCAACAGACCTTGTCCTAACCAAATTTCAATAAATTTGTTTGTAATCGTTTTGTGAATTTGTGAAAAGCTATTGGAAATGTGTAAACAAAGCAAAAATCAGAAAACAAAGTATTTCTGAATAATCATTATATGAGTGAGTGATCATTATTTGAGGAGTGCTCAAATTAGTCCCTTAATTAAGGTTACAAAAATACAGGGTGATATGTAAAACTCTAAAAAAAACTTCAAAACGCCCTAGCGGCTAAACCAGTAAGATCCCCCCCCCTCCAATGCGATTTTTTGTTCGTCTATCCATAACCTATACACAGCCTGCCGCTTTGACCCTCCTCATGATACACCCTGTATATAGATAGCGGACCCGACAGACGTTGTCCTGCTCAAACGTTGTAAATCCCTAAATTATAAATTTTTTTAAATAAACTATAAATTGTTGGGACCGTTTTGAGGTAAAAATATGTAAAAAATGATTCTTAAAATACCTGATGCCTCACGCGTACAGTTATCACAATTCGACCTATCAATTGCGTGTGAGTGTATCTGTATAATATAAACTTAAATGTGTAGAGTGCAAATGAAAAAAATGGCTTAAATAATAATAGCAAGAAAGAAAAAACTCAGATCATTTTCATGACAGCTATATTTTTTTAAATTTACAAAAAATAAATATTTATTAAATTTATTTTTAATCTTAATATCAACAGGAATAAAATTGGTTGTTTTTTATGTTAATCCCTGAGGGGTATAAACGAGCACACTTGATGGTTTGAACACGCAACATACATATAATTGGCCATGCGAAAAGCACGGATTTTCTAGGTCCAACCCACAAATTGACATTGTTTGGCCGTGTGACTTTATTAATAGTCATTGTGAATGCCAAGCGAATTGAAAATTGCAAACGTTTGAATGGAGTGGGCGAGTGGTAGAAGAACAACTGCACCTTAAAACTTGCCGTTTGAAATGGTAGCTTAAAGAACATTGCCAAAGATTTTTTATGACCAATCGCGTGCCATTGCATAACTTTGATGCATTCAAACTTCAAAGCAAACCTAGACCATCCAAAGATCCACGACAACACTTAAATAAAAAAAACAATTTCTATCGTTTCAAATTCTGAATCTAAGCCATTCTCGAATCAACATAATCACACACTCAAAATTTTATAAAAATCGCTCCAGCCGTTTAGGAGGAGTTCAGTCACATACCCACGGATAGAAGAAATCTTAATATATAAAAACTACGTGTCACAATGTTTGTACACGCTAATCTCCGAAACCGCCCAACAGATTTAAATGAAAATTTGGGAATGCATAGGGTTGGTTCCAGATTGAAAGATAGGATAATTTTTGTTCAGATAAGTGAAGCTGTTGTCGAAATATAGAGAATTTCAATGTTTCACTGAATATATTTAAGTTGGCTGGGCGAAAAAATATTTACATTAATTTCACATGTTTTGACGAACACAATTTCGCAATATAAGAGAAAATAAAAGTTGGTTTTTTGGCATTGCTTTTTCCAATTATAAAATATGTATTTGTTTCTTTTTTCGATTTTGTTTTATTGTTCTCGAAAAACTTTGTCATTGAAGACTTCTACATTTAAATTAAAAAAAACCTATAGATAATGGCCCTCGAATTTTGGGTGCTGGATGCTGCTATTTACATTAATTTTAAATCTTTTAACGTTCATGGTTTTAACAGAATACACAGGCAATTTTTGTCATAGTTCAAATAAATGTATTTTGAATCTAATGACTCCAACTTTTATAGGAATAGTTGGTTTTTTGTTAATGGTTAAGAAGAGTTGAATTTTGAAGGTTTGGATTGATTTTAAATGTTTAAACGTTGGGTACAGCGAGGCGCACCGGGTCCCAGCTATCCAAAATACAGAAAATAAGCGGTTCATCTGTGTATGAAAAATCCCTAATAGTTTCACATTTTGTTATTTGGAATCAAAAATACCAAAAAATTGCCTTTTTCAAACCCTCCTACTGTATATTAAAATTCATATCAACTGATTACTACTATTGGCTTATGGGAGCAGCATAGGCGCGCCGGGCCCCAACTAGTATATATATATATATATATATATATATATATATATATATATAAAGAAGATTTATTGGGTATAGTAGTTGTGATAGTTTGAAAAACCAGGTGTATGAAATTGGTGTGATTTTTTCGTTGTAACCTGTTATTATTGTCCATTTATAATTAAGATATCAATCAATATTCAACATTCATCGTACTGGGAGTCAGACCCACAACCCAACTAGTTATATTTTTTTATAATTATTTTCACGTTTTTAAGTCGCGTTTAGCGTGAATTTTTTAGGTTTAAAATAAAACATCATCCAAAACGATTTCGTAATACCAATGAGAATTGAATATTTGAAACGCAAGTGTAGTTAGAATATGAAAGGTGTTGTTATTACCGCCAACAGACTTTTTCGTTCAATATAGAGACCAACATTTTCAAATTAAAAAACTGCTATGTAAAGCATTCCGTTTAAAATAAAACCTATTTATGGAATCAGCTTGCAATTCCCATTATTTGTATTAAAATAATTCACGAAATATTATGATAAAATTGTCATCCGCAAGAACTTAATTCGTCATGAACGTATTCAATATAGAGAGTGCTCTTCCGAGAGTTATGACCTCGCACAAATCAGGAAGATTTACTATGGAAGGAGTTTCTAAGGAAGCACACTCGTGTAAAGTCCTAGTAAACAGGCCATTATATTCCCATTTATCGATGAAAGGAGTACAAGACGTTTCCCATGACAATATTTACAGCCATCGCAATGGTGATAGCAAGCAGCTACCATTAAAAAGGAAATGAAGGTGCTATAAATAACCTCTTAGAAAATGATAAATCGGTAGGTGACGAAGCTCTCCATGCATAAACATACAGCTCCACTACCGCCTTCTATCAATTTTCGCTGGAATCCCATTTAGAATGCGGACCCACAGCCACAGAACGTTTCCGAGGGTCTACTTAAGTCCTATAACAATAGACCGACCAGGTCCTGTGTCGTCCACCGAGCTACTCCTGTTGCCCCTAATCCACGCTCTTCCGACACTTCCGTCTTTTTGCATCCCTCTTTCCTGTAGTGAAAAATCTACTCTGCTCGAGTGTACGGAAAAGTACTAGAGAAGTGTAAAATGTTTTCCATTCTTTTAGGTGTGTCTCGTAAGTGGGGATGGCTTGTAGCAGGGTTTTCCTTTTGTACAAGAAAACGTGTCAGAAGTAGGTCTTTCCTAAACCGCTTCGTAACCTAGGGTAAACCTCACTAAAAAGTTTAAATTGAAATTTTTCAATTTTCGATTTAACTTTTCCAACCAACTTAGCGAAGTTGCAGTGATTGATAGTGATTTCAACTGTTGGTGCCTTCCAACCGTTAAGCGATGACACCTTGATGGACCAGCACCATCTGCTTCTTTCACGGAAAACATCCTCCTCCTGTACCAGATGCAGCTACATGTTAGGTGTATAGTACTAGGCGTGGAATCTCGTTTAGTCTGAGCACGGTGGATGATAAATTATGAATAACTTGGTAAGTGGAACCTTTCCGGGTGGTTAAAGGTTATCACGATTTCCAAGTTTTTTTGGTTACTTACGATTACGTGCTTATATAACGGCCCATATGGTAGAGTCACCGTGAAAATAATGGATAACAGCGTAATTAAGTTCGTATATTCGTATACTTATTTAAATTAAAAATGATTTTCTGATCTTTTTTAATTCTTCTTCTTCTTTAACGGCTCTACAACCGGGATCCGGTCCTGGCCTCTCGCAACTGTTCTCTCCACCGGTCCCGATTCTGAGCCGATGTCATCCAGTTTGGCACCCCTATGCTCTGAGCGTCCTGGTCTACGCCATCCTTCCAGCGGAGGTTGGGTCTCCCTCGCTGTCGCACCCCGTAAGTCTTACCTTTTTAATTAATGAAGCATTATTTATGGTTAATTGGCTTGCAGATATATCGTTAATGAGAATGGCTTGAATAATTGGATGATAATTTAAATTAATTGAAATTAATTTAAGTTGTTTTTCATATATTTGTAATAATGTGTTTAAGGTACATAAATTTTAAAAAAAGCAATTCGTTTTTATGAGTCTTATAAACTTTTGGAGGTTGCAGATTAATTGGGATTGATTAGCTAGGTTAAAATCGTTATTTTTTTCTAGCTGGAGCCCGGTACGCCTCGCTGCACCCAACCTTAAAACATTTTAAATTAATCAAAATCTTCAAAACTAAACTCTTTACCAAATATTTATAACCATTAACGAAAACCAATTATTCCTATAAAAGTTGGACACATTAGATTTAACATGCGCACCCAATGTACAGACCGGAGTGTCATTTCGCACCAGGGTCCACAAAGTTCGATTTTCGAAACTGACTTCAGGTATCAAATGGAACTTTTTACTCAAGGTGAGATTTTTTTTGTATAAAAAAATACCATCCAAATTTCCTTAAATTACATGCCTCGGTAGTCTAGGGAGTAAGGCGCCTAGCTACCTTCCCAGAGGTCCCGGGTTCGAATCCCGGCAGCACCACGGTCCTTCGCCTTTCCCATCTCCTTTCTTCTTCCCTCCTTACATTCCTCATTCCCCCTTGTCATAGCCCTTCCGCTAGCACTGCCCCGCTCCACGAGCGCATGTCATCGGTTGGTTGATGGGATTAAACTCGTTTCAGGAGGCATAACACTCCAGCGAGTTGTTTGTCGTTGCCCCGATGCCAGAGTCGCGATAGAAATGTTTGGGAGTAGGTGGTTGCGGCAGTTCCTTCCTACTTCTCTCTTTCCCTTCACTATCTATCGACTAGAGCTTGCTGTTCGACATTGCACTCTATACGAAGGAAAATAGATAGTCGAAAGTACAAAGGGCATTCCCTGAGCTCTAGTCTTCCACATAAAAAAATATAGTTTAAAAATACTAAAAAATACGCTTTTATTTTCAAATAAACTAAAAATTAAAAAATAATTTTGAATGTAAAGTTTTTATTGCTCAACCAGTATATGGAAACAACCTACCTTTCGAAATGTAAAATAGCGTGGGACACTTTTCCTATATTCTTATTTTATTCACACCGGAACTTTTCGCTAGCGCCGACACTTGTGACACTTATTTTTGAATCTGAGTGAGTGACACTTTTGAATATTTGATATTAGTGAGTGACACTTATTTTTGAATCGTAAATAGCAAAAAATACAAGGCAGCTGGAGTCTTGGAGTGTTCCACGAATTTTTTAAACAGCTTTTGGAGACGTTAAACAAGTTCAAAAAAAATTTAAAACAATGATTGAAAAATAAGGCCCCTAGTACGAAATTCGATTCGTCAATCGATCGAGAATCGAAAGCTGATTCGATTGTGAAAAAGATTGGTAGTCCGTAACGCAGTCGAATCGAACAAAAAGTACCGCCATTATAACTGAGAATTTTCTGTCATTTTCATGAATTTTTCGAAGATAATTTAATGGGGCCCTTTTAGACGAGCGGACACCGAACAGACAAAATTTAACTGTCATCGTAAATTCCTTTTTGAAGCCCGGTGAAGTGTTGGCTGGGAATTTACACGGGCGGACACCAACGAACGGACAAACGACCGAAAAATTTCAAAAATTTCAAACAAAATTTCAAAACTTCATGGTTTGCTGCTCTTGTTTTTTGAAATTCTCTTTTGCTTTCTTGTCCTAACAACAACAACAACGCAGGAAATGTCAAAATGTTCGTTCAGAGTTCGCTGAAAGTGTCCATGAAAATTGTCTGCCCTCCCCATCTTTCTCTCTCACCCTCTTCCCTATACACCCAGTTTGTTCGTTCGTTTTGTCTGTTCGGTGTCTGTTCGGTGTCCGCCCGTCTAAAAGGGGGCATGGCAATGTTGTTTCAAGAAAGTTGTTGGTGTTTAAATAAAATAAACACAACACACGCATTCGACCATCTAAATGCAATCGTGAGCTGTCATCGACTGCAATCGACTCGGTTCACTACAATCGAGAATGGGACTACCACTTTTTCGATCTACCATTCGTTCGACTGTTTGACGAGAATCGCACTAGGGGCCTAACTTTTTGAAATCAAGTTTTTTAAGTTTTTCGCGTTTCCTGGCAAATTTGTCCATAGTCATGTTAATTTTTTCTACACCATCTGAAACTAGACCTTTCACCAAAAGAAAAAACCCATAGATTTTTTGAAAAAAATGTTTTTAGAACCTGGGCATTTTCGGTCTCTTTTTAGGTTTAAATCTATATTAATAAAAGAAAGTTTCTGTGTGTGTGCGATGTGTGCGCTATAGCGGGCGCACCAGTGATCGTAGAGCTTCGAAATTTTGCACGAAGATCCGTGGGGGTCTCCCATGATGCACCTCGAAGCCCGATTTTTGAAATTCAAAATGGCTGCCACAAAATGACCGAAATTCAAAATGGCCACCCAAATTTGCAAATTGTGTTCCGATTTCCATGAAAATCTGTATCTGGGGGTTTTTAAGGTAGCAAATAACGAATTTATGATCAGAACTTATAAATTCAAAATGGCCGCGCCAATATGGCCGACGAATTTGCCAATTGTCTTCCGATTCCAATTAAAATCGGTATCTGGGGTTTTTTAAGATAGCAAATAAATAATTTATGATCAGAACTTATAAATTCAAAATGGCAGCACAAATTCTAATGGCCGCCGCAATATGACCAAAAATCAAAATAGCCACCAAAATTTGCCAAATGTGTTCCGATTTCCATGAAAATCGGTATCTGGGGGTTTTTACGGTAGAAAATAACGAATTTATGATCAGAACTTATAAATTCAAAATGGCCGCGACAATATGGCCGGCGAATTTGCCAATTGTGTTCCGATTACAATGAAAATCGGTATCTGGTGTTTTTTAAGATAGCAAATAATTCATTTATGATCAGAAGTTATAAATTCAAAACGGCCGCGCCAATATGGCGGACGAATTTTTTTAATTCTATTCCGATTCCAATGAAAGTGAATATCTAGGGGTTCTTAAAGATTCAAATAACGAATTTATGATCAAAACTTATCAAAATTATTATGATGAAAATGGCAGCACCAATTCTCCACATCAGGAAATCTATATTAATAAAAGAAAGTTTCTGTATGCGTGTATGCGTGTATGTATGTGCGATGTGTGCGCTATAGCGGGCGCACCAGTCATCGCAGAGCTTCGAAATTTTGCACGAAGGTCCGTGGTGGTCTCTCATGATGCACCTCGAAGCCCGATTTTTGAAATTCAAAACGGCCGCCGAAATATGACCGAAATTCAAAATGGCCACCCAAATTTGCCAACTGTGTTCCGATTTCCATGAAAATCGGTATCTGGGGGTTTCTAAGGTAGCAAATAACGAATTTATGATCAGAACTTATAAATTCAAAATGGCCGCGCCAATATGGCCGACGAATTTGCCAATTGTCTTCCGATTCCAATGAAAATTGGTATCTGGGGTTTTTTAAGGTAGCAAATAACGAATTTATGATCAGAACTTATAAATTCAAAATGGCCTCGCCAATATGGCGGACGAATTTTTCCAATTGTCTTCCGATTCCAATGAAAATCGGTATCTGGGGTTTTTTAAGATAGCAAATAAATGATTTATGATCAGACTTATAAATTCAAAATGGCCGCCCCAATAAGGCAGACGAATTTTTTCAATTCTATTCCGATTCCAATGAAAGTGGATATCAAGGGGTTTTTAAGGTTGCAAATAACGAATTTATGATCAAAACTTAAATTCAAAATGGCCGCACCAATATGGCCGATGAGTTTGCCAATTGTATTCCGATTCCATGAAAATCGGTATCTGGGGGTTTTTAAGCTAACAAATAAAGAATTTATGATCAAAACTTATAAATTTTAAATTTCGGGGCCAATATGGGGGACGAATTTTGCCAAATAAGCCTTTCCACGTCAGTTGTATGTAGGTTGTTCAAGAGTTGGGAAATCGAAAAATCTTCACATCCTAGCTCCGAACACTAAGTAAGAAGGGGGCAGTGTAACGGCTAACCGAAAAGAGAAAGTTAAAATTCCAATTCACCGAGAAGTTTCATGTTCATAGGCACCTACTTGAATACATACATAACGCAGTGTCAAATCTCAATTTAGTACGGTTGTTCTAACTTAACCGCCAAGAAGAGGAAGGAGGAGCACATGTGTGCAAGAAGTTTTGTTTTGAAATTAAAGTTGTTAAAAAGAAATAAATTGAGAACGCTCGGCGAGGTACAAATCAAACAAAGACGAAAATCACTGCGCTTATGAGATTGACAAATGTGATAGCTATGAGTTCTATAAAAGGCGCGCTGTTTCTAACACGCGTTATTACTAAGCATAAGTCAATTTCCCAAAACTCTTATCTTTATCTGATTGATGTTTGATATTTCTTCAGATGAATTTAAGACAGATATTATAACTCATAAATGTGACACATATTCAGACCTAGACACCTTATTGCTTGGTAAAAAAGGGCTTCTAATATTGCATATTAATATACGAAGCTTGAATAAAAATTTTGATAATTTAAAATTAGCAATTAAAACAATGAAAAAATTCCCTGACGTTATTATCTGTACTGAAACTTATAAAATCAGATTACCTGCGCTATATGAGATTGAAAATTACGAATTATTTTATGCCGACAGTCAAATCAATAAAAGTGATGGAACTTGTATTTATATCAAAAGAGGAATGATGTTGACAAATTCGGTTGTTGACATAGGTAGGATCAAAGCTTTGTTGACGGAAATAAAATTCGGAAATGAAAAAATAATAATAACTTCACTTTATAGATCTCATTGCGTTGCAATAAAAGATTTTATAAGCGAATTGTCAAATCATCTACAAAATTATAAAGCAGAAAAAAACCATTTAATTATAGGAGATATAAATATAGATATTTTGAGAGAAAACTCAAAATCGAATGAGTACCTGAGTAGCTTGTATGAGTATGGATTTCAATCATACATTAATATACCGACCAGATTTGCAGATAACCGAAGTTCATGTATAGATCATATACTAGGTAAACATAGCATTACGTCTCGCGTCATACCAATTGTATTTGATATGAATATAACAGATCACCTCTCGACTCTACTACTCATTGAGTATGATAACACAACAATGGTAACTGATAATCTACTGTATAAAAAAGTTAACTTACAAAAAATATTGAATGAAATGAGTAACGAAACATGGGTGAGTGTATATTCAGAAACGGATATAAATAATTCGGTACAAAAATTTATTGAGACTATTAATTTTTATATAAACTCGGCGACGAGTATCAAAAAACGAAAAAACCAATGCAAAGCTAGAAAAGATTGGATAACACGTGAGCTTATTCGTTCTTGTAAAATCAAAGAAAAAATGTACAATCAACTCAAGCAAAATCCGGAAAATCTCAATTTGAAAAATCGATACTTGCAATATAAAAATAAACTAAAACAAAGTATAAGTGAAGCGAAAAAAATTCATAATGATAAATTGATTGAAAAAATTGGAAATGATAGTAGAAAGCTATGGGATTTTATAAATAAGAAGATAAATGTAAAATCGCGAAATGACACATCAATACCAAAAATACAGAGCAATCTAGATAACCGAGTTTTTCAAAATGAAAAAGAAATCGCGAATGAATTCAATACATTTTTTGCTAGAGTAGGCATAAATATGGCAGAAAAATTCGAAAGAATTTCAATTGATGATACATGCATGAATGTAAAAGAAAACCCAAATTCTATGTTTTTTGAACCGATTACTGAACAGGAAATTTTAGACATCATTTCGAAAATGATAAGTGGCAAAGCATCAGGTATAGATAGGATACCAATCAAAATCGTTAAAACGATGGGACATTTGATTGCGAAACCGCTGACGCATATACTAAACAATTGTATTGAAAATGCGACTTTTCCAGACCACTTTAAGAAAGCAGAAATTTTGCCGATTTTCAAAACGGGAAACAAAGAATTAACCACGAATTACAGACCGATTTCATTAATATCTAATTTTGCGAAAATTTTTGAAAAAGCCATGAAAGCTAGAATCACTAAATTTATAGACACTTTTGATCTCATAAATAAATTTCAATTCGGCTTCCAAAAAGGCAAAAATACAGATGATGCGATAGCAACTGTAACTGATCATGTCCAGTCCGCGGTAAGCAATAAAAAACCATGTATTGCTATATTTTTAGATCTAGCCAAAGCGTTCGACACTGTCAATCATGGGATATTATTAACAAAATTAAATAAATACGGTTTCAGAGGTATAGTATACGATCTGATAAAAAGCTACTTAAGTGATAGAAAACAAGTTGTTAAGATTAATGACACCTGTAGCTCGGAAATGCGCGTCGAGTGTGGCGTCCCACAAGGTACCATTTTAGGCCCCATCTTATTTATCCTATATATAAATGACATGTTTGAAACACTCCCCTTAGGGGATACAGTGTCTTTTGCAGACGATACCGTAGTGTTGGTACGCGAGGAAACGTGGGACCAAGCCGTATCAAGTGCCAATCTAAAATTAGATACAGTTTCGAAATGGCTCTACAAAAATCACCTTACACTAAACAGCAAAAAAACAGTATTTTTGACTTTTGGTAGTTACAAAATTAGCATTCCTGTAAACGCCATGATTAAAGTGCATGTGACAAACTGCAATTACCTGAATTGTAATTGTGAGATAATCACAAGACTAAACAAAACTAAATATCTTGGTGTATACATAGATTCAAATTTAAATTGGAATGACCAAGTCCAAATAATTTGCAAGAAAACAAGATACTTGATATATCTTTTCTATAAGATCAGAAAGATCCTACATAAAAAACACATTGCCACAATTTACTATGCATTATTTTGGTCCATAGCAACATACGGTATTGTTGCATGGGGTGGAACTCATGAAAAGAGTATTAAGCAATTAGAGTCCATTCAAAAGAAACTGTTAAAAATAATCTTCGAAAAACCAATTTTATACCCCTCTGAACAACTTTTCAAAGAAACAGAAATGATTAGTATACGAAAATATTATGTTGAAAAATCTTTATTTAAACATTTTGAGAATTTACAAACCTTGTATAGGGAAAAAATAGGAAAACAGTCTCGAAATGCAACTCTCAATTTACCTAAAGTAAATAAAGAACTGGATAGAAGAACCAATACATATATAGCATATAAGTGCTTTAACTTACTTCCTCAAGAATATAAACAAAAAAATCTAAATGCACTAAAAGAAGGTAAATTAATAAGAAGATGGTTAACTGGCGTGAATTCAAGTACCATAAGAGAAATGTTTCACCCGATACAATAGTATAAAATCATAAGTTTACAATATTTTTAAAATTATTAAATTATACACTGATATGCTTTCATGTTTCTTTTAGTTAAATAATCACATAAAATTAAAATCATATATATCTTAAATAAGACCAAACAGGTTCGCTCACAGGCTTCGGCCTCTGCGAAAAATATTGTACTAGTATAATTTCGACCACCTAGTTTTTAAGGAGTCTCTTTATTGATAGCATAGAAGAAATAGACAGCCTGACCTCTCTTGCAATCAATGAAAGAGACGTATAATATTACAAGCAAATAGGAATGTAAGATCTTACTTTACAATATTTTTGTATATTTTTGTTACACCTGTTAAATAAATAAATAAAAAAAAAAATAGGTAACTCTAAATTTTTATATGGTATCCAAAATCATTTTCCAGAATTTTTGTAGTTTTCATTATACTTTTGTCCTACCGCGGGCAGTGCACACATAAACTTTTTTTATTTAAAGGCGTTGCAACGAACGCGGGTTTTATGCTAGTTCAAAATAAAACGTAAAAATAAATATTTTAATTCAAAAAAAATACAGCGTGTTTGGGATATAAAAAGGTAAGTTTCCATAAAATTTCGTGAAAAAAAAAATTTTTTTAATGGGGATAAAAATCAAAAACAAAAACATTAGTTTTTTCGATTTTTCTCGGAAATTTGAGGTTAAGTGAAAGACGGATGATTCGTTCCCTCTACAGCAGTGTTTCCCAAACTTATTTATGTCATGGACCCCTTACTACAATAAAAGCACCCATGCACCCCCAAACCCAAGTGAATCAAATTTTATGATCTAATAAAATCTACTAAAAATACTTTAAATCTGTTCTCTCTGAGAACACAATTGCACGTAGCTAGGTAAATGAATTAGGTAAATATTTTTAATTGTTAAGAAAACAAAAGAAAAAATGCAATTGTGCTTGAAAATATAGGTACATACGTACTTAACATTTAAATAATTTTAAGTAAGAAGGATCCCAGCGGGAAAATTGGGAGCCCTGCTCAGGGTAGCTGATTTTGAGCTTACTGGAGTTTTCAGAAATTTTATAGAACGAGCAAAACTGGCAATTATCTTAATGACCATAAATCGTGCCATTAGCATACTCAATAAACCGGTTCTCGTTCGATTACAAAAGTTAAGCGTATTTAGTGCGGTGCCCGCTTGGAATAACGACACTCGCCCTTGAAAAAAAAACGAAAAAACAATAATTGCAAAGAGCGAAAAAAATAAAAGTTTTTCGACACCCGGAACTTATTCACATATCCATCAACTTCAAATTTTGCACATAGGCATAGTTCGCGTGACAATGTACTCGGATTTTTTGTAAAAAAATAAATATGGCTGTTCCAAGATGGGGCGGGAGAATTTTGCAATGATGTTCCCCGACCCGGCGACATGGGTATCAAATGAAAGGGTATGACAAGTAGAATAGAATTAGATGTGTTGCTCCATACCAATTTCAAATAGCGAATCCGCCACAAAATGACAGAAGACATATAATAGACTAAAAAGTAGAAAATAAAAATAAATAGTTTAAAAAAACTAAAAAAATACGCTTTTATTTTAAAATTAACTAAAAAGTAAAAGAGAATTTTGAATGTAAAGTTTCTATTGCTCCAGCCAGTATATGGGAACAACCTACCTTTCAAAATTAAGCTCAGAATGAAATTAATGAAGTTATTGGTAAAATTTATAAACATAACTTACTTAAATGTAAAAAGGGTGGGTCGTTAACGAAAAGTTCCAGTTAAAGAGTATAGGTAAAGAGCGTTCCACCTGCGAGCGTCTGAGAACATTCTCCTCTGCTGAAATTCTGTTTGTATAACAAAAGTTTTGTAACAAGCACATGCTTAGGGCGGCAGTTTTTGGGGGCGGAAAAAAATGAAATTCATTATTCTTTTAATGAGATAAAAACAAATGATTAATAAAAAATTAAATAAAAAAAACAAAATACTTTCTTCAAAGAAAATATAAGTTATTAAAGTGTGTGCTTTTTTAAATGTTCGCGCCATTTCGATTACCAACTTGAGCGACTAGAGCCGTGTTTTTTTAATGAACTATATAGTTCTTCCCCATACAAATCTGAAAACCAAGGTTTTATCGAGGTCTTTACCCAGATTTTGGGAAATTTCAAAATTTCCCTCTCCTTTCGGAATGTAGCATACTTACCGGCTGTCGGAAAAACGTCATTTAAAATAAAAACAACAGGGAAGTGACGAGAGCAAATTTGTAGGCATGAGGAAACAAATAATTTATTTTTTAGAAACTTATTTATTATTTTCTGGAGGAGAATTCGTGTAACAGTTGTTAACTGACGCGCAACTTCGGTTTAACTTTAATATATTTAAATTTTCTTTGTCGTTTTTTTAATTAACTCGATCGAAGAACTATACAGGGTGTATCAGGAACAGTGACAAAGCGGTCGGCTGTGGATAGGTTATGGATAGACGAACAAAAAATCGTATGGGTGGGAGGGGGGAAATCGTAACGGTTTAGCCGCTAGGGCATTTTGAAGTTTTTTTGATAGAGTTTCACATATCACCCTGTATTTTTTTACCTTATGAGCTATAGTCATGAATAGGCTATCAGTGTACGCAGAATACTCCCACATATCTAAAACTGTAAAAGTCAAGGCTCTACCCTATCAACTTCCAGAGTTATGCGTCATCAAACTCAAAATTGGGTTATTTTTAACTAAAATTTCAACTAAAACGACCTTTTTCTCCAAAAAATACGTAGTTAACTAATTTTCTTTTTACAAAATTTGAAAGATTGGACAATTTCCTATCAATAATGTCCGGACACTTTTTATGCTACAGTTTGTTGTTAAAATTTGCCTTATTTGATGCTTATTTGGTAATTTTGGAAAAGCTTAGGTGAAAAAGTCCTAAAGAATAGCCAATTTCAGCATTAAAATTGCTTATTATAACCAGTGCTCGAAGTGAGGCGGGATGGGATGGGATGCCATCCCGGCACTACTAAATAATTGTAAATTCATCCCGCCACTTCTTAGGGAGAAAAAATGCATCCCGGAACATATTTTTTTAAATTTTAAGTAATTTTTTGTAAAAATTGATAATACGAAAAAATTAAAAATAATTTAAAATGAGAGTTTTAAATTTCAAATAATAACGGATGAATATAAAAAATTAACTACTAACTAGGCCATGTACTTCTTTTGTAACAATTTTCGCAGCTTTCCGTAAATTTCAGTTTTTACCCGATCTAGCTTTGAATATATATATATTCATATCGCCTTAGTTTTGTCTAAAAAATGATTACTTTTACAAAAATGGATAAATTTGTGATACAAAAAAGAAAAAATCTGGTTGAATAACAACATATAGATAAAAGGGCGCGGGAAGAAGAGCCTTGTAATACAAGTACAAATCAGCTTTGCCATTAGAACAGCACATTCCAGGTGATTTTTTAAATTTTAAATCATGACATTATTGCCACAATTGATCCATTGAATCATAACATTAGGGTGCATGGGCATGCTGTAATCGTGCTCTGGCTCGTTTGTCTTGTAAGCACGCGTCGCGCTGTTCATTTGTCTCAGCCGATGAATTCCTCTTTTCTGTGATTAACAGTTTTGGTACTGAAGCGAGGTGCGGTACAAATGCCGGCTGGCGGGGGCGAAGACCCCCAGCCAAGCGTAAAGAGACTGATGCCCCATAAGGTCATTTTGAGTAAAAGAGGTGACAGCGACCTAAAAACGCTGAATGGAGACGATAAATTTGTAAAGGAAGCATATGACGGCCGGGAGAACTGGACTGCAGGAAAAAGTCGCGTACAGAAGTTGACGTCAACTACACATCCCAGCGGTTCCAGTGAAGAGAGAAATTCTTTGTCTGTAAGCAGCCTTGATGACATCATGGAGACAACAGAGGAGGACGGAATTAAAGATAAGGAAGATTCTAATTTTAATATTACTGAAACAAATGTGATTAGTAGCATTGGCATTGACATTGGCAATAAAAATCTGAATGCGGAAGACCTGGTGGGCTTCACATTGGTAAAGAAAGGGGCGAAGGCTCGCCCGGTAATTAGGAATGTTATGAAGGTTGGTAACGAGAACATGTATACACCTCTGGCAGGGGGAGAGGGAGCTGCGTCTAGCAGTGAGCCCAAACCAAGGGATACAAAAATCAAATGGTGCCCTCCAATTTTCATCACAGGGGTAAAACCTGCTGCGATACTCCGCATTTGTAGGGAAAAAGTTGCGGTGTTTAATTTCCAAGTCCAAAAAATAAATTTTGTGAAGTCCAAAATCTTTGTGGATAACTTGGTAGTACATCAACTAATTATGGAGTTAGTTAAGAAGTCGGCGGCGGGCGCTTTCACTTTCTCTCCTAAGGGATCCAAAGGGGAAACCTATGTCCTTAAAGGAATAACCGGGAGCCCGCCAGCGGAGGAAGTCCGCAGCGAGCTAATTTTGGCAAATGCTAATCTGAAAATTTCATGGGTCAAACCCATAGTCTCTAAAAACCCTAAACATGAAGGCCACATTGATAACTACCTAGTAAACCTCGAGGCAGGAGTTCCAGGCACTGAGCTACTGAAAATAAGAACCCTTATGTATCATGTAATTAAGTTTGAGCGCCCCTATAAGAGAACGCACATCCAATATTTCAGGTGCCAGGCGTTTGGCCATATCAGTGTCAACTGTGCCAACGTCCCCAAGTGTATTAGGTGCGGTTTGGACTGCGGGAACCTGTGTCCTAAAAGGGGGTCAGACCATGAGGGTAAACCAGTATGTGCTAACTGTGGGGGGACCATCCTGCGAATTACAAGGGGTGCCCAAATTTCGTCGCGTATATGAAGAGGAGGGGTGACAATTTGAGGCAAGCCAAACGGGCCCGCGAACTAAGAAGGGAGAAAGTGGAGATTAGTATGAACTCCAGAACAAAACAGGGCTGGACCTATGCTCAGGTACTCGGTGACAAGCAGGAAGATAAAAATACATGGCAGGCCTTTACGGCAGAATCCAACAGGCTTTTCGGGGTGTCTGTTGGGACGCTAATGGCCAAACTGAAAGAATTCTGGCGAGGATATGGCAAGCTGCCTGAGACAGAGAAGGCGGCGGCCTACATAAATTTTCTGGAGAACCTACAATGCAAGTAAGGCTTCTCTCAATTAATGTTAACTCGCTTCGCTCCCCTGAGCGAGCTTTAGTTTTATCTAAGGAGTTAAACGATAAAACTCCTCATTTTGCGTTCTTGGTGGAGACCCGACTCCAACCAAGAAATAATCCCTTACTAGAGAACTTCAGATTAATAAGAAGTGATAATGGCAGAGGAACGGCGGTGGCGGTCCGAGACACCCTCAAAGTCGAGAGTCAATTTCCACACATCATTAGCTTCCACGACCTTTGTGAGCTGGCCTATCCTTATGGGCGGGCGACCCCGCAAAATCCTGGTGGGGGCCATTTACGTGCCCTGTAATGTTGGACAAGATTGGGTGGGCGAGCTCGGTAGGATTGAAGAAATGGCTGAGAGGTTTGATGGCTTCCTCCTTGGAGGAGATTTCAATGCGCGACACCCACTATGGGGTGACTCCGTCACAAACGCGAATGGTAAAATCTTTCAACGCTGGTTCATGTCTTCAGCCTTCATGCATTCTGAAATAGCCCACCCGGGGTCCCCAACGTTCCCGAGAGGGATGTCGCACTTGGACTTCTTTTGGATTTCATCGTCGCTTGCAAACAACCCCATTTGTAAAACCTTCGCGTATCCGTCTGACCACTACGGTGTGTCACTCCAGCTTCAGAACGATATTGAAACTGAACAGGTGCTCCAACAATCCACTCTCTCTTTCAAAGACGTGAACTGGGCCAGCTTCAACATAGATATGTCTCGCCTCCTGAACCAAACCCCGCCCCCAGAAAATAGAAATCTATCTAACCAGGAACTTGAGGTGCAAGCGGAGAGGTTAGCAAGAATAATAGATACCTGCGTGAATATGCATGTGAAACGAATCAAATGGAAACGCAAGTATAACTACATATCTGAGCTAACGCTAAAACTGGTCAAGGTACGAAACCAGTGGCTGAGAGCTCTTAAGCGAATATTCCACAGAACTGCGAACAGGTTCGACAGAGCTTACGTTGAATTATCGGCTAGAATTACCTGCCTTAGCAAAATTATCAGGGACTCAGTGAAAAGAGACGCGAATGAGTGGTACAAAAAAGAACTCAGAAGAATACGACCCTCACCCCAGGCTTTTCGTGAGGTGGATAGACTAACGGGTAGGAAGCGAGAGAAAGCATGTTTGCACAACTCAGATGTTACCGCGAATGGCACGGTTTACCGAGGTCTGGAAGAAAAGCTGAAACTCTTTAAGGACAGGTATGAGGAGATATTCAAGGTCGGAATATATGACTATAATGAAACAGTGAAGGTACGAGCCAGTGAAGTGTCAACAATGCTCGAACTGGATCCTCCAAGTCCGAATGTCCCTTTCTCGAACGCGAATCCGGCTTCAAGGCCGGTTGAGGGCTGGCTCTCAACCACGCCTGAAGGTATACTCGCCCTAAGAAATAGGCTGAACAACAAGAAATCAGCAGGCGTAGACAGAGTCTCCAACTACGTCCTAAGGAAAAGCCTTGAAGTGCTGGCTCCACAGCTAGCGGTTATCTTCAATAATTGCCTTAATAATAGTTTCTTCCCAAACGCGTGGAAGAAGGCAAAAATTCTACCGGTGCCTAAGATAGCAAAGCCAGTGAAACCAGAGGACTATCGACCAGTCTCCCTGCTCTCGAATCTGGGGAAGCTGCTGGAAAGACTGATCCTGAGCAGGCTGGAGAATTTCTGTGATGACAACCAAATCATCACGCAGACCCAGTTTGGATTTGAAAGGGAGCACTCAACGGAGCAGGCACTCCTCCTCCTGCACGACCACATAACACAAAACCTTCGAGACAAAAAATGTACTGCAGCGTGCAGTATTGACCTCAAGCAGGCGTTTGATAGGGTTTGGCATCAAGGCCTTCTTCTAAAGATGAACAATGCAGACTGTCCGTACCCTCTGGTTAAACTTATTCATAGCTTTTTGGGGGGCAGATCTGGAGTAGTGCAGATAAGGGACTCTCTCTCGCCCTCATTCGACATATCCGCGGGTGTCCCTCAAGGCTCGATACTTGGCCCCAAGCTATTTAACTTTTTCTTGCACGACTTCCCGCATACAAGCGGCTCGCCAACACAAATTGTATCCAATACGCGGACGACACACTAGTTCTCGCGGCACGTATCCCCAATGGGTGCAGTAGAGGACATCCAAACACACATAGACGAGGTACTGGAATACCTGAAAGTTTGGAATGTCGAAGTCAACTCTGACAAATGCGTACTGATGTGCTTCAGGAACGCTTCAGGTTGGGGTCACAGAAATGCGCCGAAGGAGGCGAAATCAATACGGGTCAAGATACTCGACAAAGTACTATGCCCGAAGACGAGTATGAAATACCTTGGAGTCAACATGCATCCGAGACTCAAATGGAACCCCCATGTGAGACTCAAAATTATGAGGGCGCGAGCAGTCATGGCCAGCCTAAAGCCTTTAATTAACTCTAAAACGCTCTACAGTGGAACTAAAACCCTGCTGTACAAGACGATAATCAGGCCCGTTCTGGCCTACGCGTTCCCTGTTTGGTGCTCGATCTCCCCGACGGTGGCGAAGGAGCTACAGATATTTGAGAGGAAGGTGCTGCGACACTGTACGTCGCTCTACATGATAGAGGAAAATAAATGGTACCCGAACGAACACTTATACAGGGTAGCCAGGGTTACTCCGTTGATGCAGTACCTATCCAAGTCAATGCTATACAGACTGAGCAATATGGTGACGCACCCGAATCCCTTGATTAGGAATATGGCAACTGCAAACATAATGCAACCCGCGTCGGAACAAAAATACTTGTCCCCATTCAATCTACTGCATCCTGATTCTGCTAGCCTACTTAGCCCTGCGGTCGGCGCAGCTCTCCCTCCCTTTTATGCCGGGGCTTACCACCCAAATGACAGCGGATGATCACGATGTGGGACCCCGCAGTTCTCCGCGCTTGGCCTCGGCTATAACTATTGTCCTGGTAAGGGCAGTAGTGAGGCTGCCTGGAATAATGTTAATGCTATTAAGAATATTTAATGAAATGTAAAAGTACAAATGAACTAGTAGTAAGCATAGATGATATAAATATTTAAAAAGAAAAAATTAGGAAAAAAAAAATTAAAATTAAATTAGTAAATAAAAATAATATAAACAGAATGAACTGAAATGTAGGTATATAGAAATAAAGCAAAAACTGTAATTTTCTTTAGTTTTTAGTAAGGAATATTTATTACAATTTTGAACTTAAGTTAAATAATACATAATCATAGCCAAAGAGTGCCTTGAAAAGTGAAAGCTCTTGTGTTTTAAGCTTAGGTTAAGTTTAGGTTAAGACCCGAGCTGAACTCACATACTCAATTTATATATACATATATTCCTTTAATGTTATTTCTCTTTTTAGATTTTATCATATAAAAAAAAAAAAAAAAGAATATAAATATTTTGAATGAAAGTAGGCTATGAAAATAAATGAATTTATAAGTAAAAGTAACAAATAATGAAAATAACGTATGTAATAAGCAAGTCCATGTAAGACCCAACGAGTTTGTTTGTAAATAGTAGATTAAGAGAATGAGCAGGCAAGCGACGCATGCCTAGTACCCGGGAAAAAAAAATAAATAAAAAAAAATAAATTTCAAAATTTTAAGTGCTCTTTAGTGTGCAGTGTAGGTACACCACTCCCTTTTATTATATAAGGCCAACAGGCAAAGCGCTAGCGGTAAGGGTAGAGCAACCCGAATACCAAGATAAAATGTCATTAGATTAGTAGACTTGTAACCTATTATTTAGTTGGACCAAGATCCACATGTATAAATAAATGAGCTGTAAAAGTGATAGCCCAGACATAAAGCTAAATAAATTTTTTTTCTAAAAGTTAAAAAAAAAAAAGTTTGTCTCAGCCGATTTAATTGCTGCCTCGCATCGGTCTCCCTCGCTTCCTTCTTATCCATTTCCGCTTCTCCTTACCATCTTTCCGAAAAAAACCTTGTTGGTCAATTCTGAACCGATTTCTAAGAGATCTTCAGGATACATTATGATCAATGTTTTTCCATTTGTAGCTAGAATGTCTAGATTTTCCGATTTTCCAACTCTTGACCAACCTACATACAGCTAACCGGGAAATGACACCTATTTGGCAAAATTCGTCCGCCATATTGGCCCCACAATTTTGAATTTATTAGTTTTGATCATAAATTCGTTATTTGCTACCTTAAAAACTTCCATATTGCGATTTTCATTGGAATCGGAATAAAATTGACAAACTCTTCGGCCATATTGGTGCGGCCATTTTGAATTTAAGTTTTGATCATAAATTCGTTATTTTCTACCTTAAAAAACCCCAGATACCGATTTTCATTGGAATCGGAACACAATTTGCAAATTCGTCGGCCATATTGGCGCGGCCATTTTGAATTTATGTTTTGACCACAAATTCGTTATTCGCGACCTCCGACCCACTTTTGTTTGAATCGGAATAGAATTGGCAAATTCGACCGAATCGGCGGCGATCTTGAATTTCGAAAATCGCGCTAGGAGGTGCAGCATGGGAGACCACCAAGGACCTTCATGCAAAAATTCAAAGCTCTGCGATGATTTTCAACGAAGCTGTGGGGGTTCGTCGCTCACAGAAATAATAACTCGTTGTTTATTCAGTTAAATCATTTAATGTTGTAGGCAAGAACTGGTCACATCGACCGAACAATTATAACTAACTTAAAATTATAACAAGTTGCTTAAAGTTAAATAATAAATTAACCTATGCCTACTTACTAGAAAGTCTGGGATTCGCCGTGTAATGTTTGAGTGTTTTCGCTTGCGTTTGTGTACAGTGGTTTGCGGGTGTATTGTGAGTTGTAGATGGCATTGTGATCGCATCGTGGTCGCCACACTACTCCCCTTCCAGCAACATCGTCCCTAGTCGTTGGGTGTTGCGAAATGTACTTGCTTCCTCTTAACGGCTGGTCCCTCGTATGTTCTTGGCCTAGGTATTTATGTCGTATCATATTCATTTGTCATGTCTTGTAGAATTGCTGGTTTCAATCTGTCTATTGAAACGCTTGTATGTTTGCCATTCGTTTCTATCGTGTAGTAAGCGTCGCTATCTCGCTTAATCACCTGATGAGGTCCGTGTATGGCTGGTCGAGTGGCTTCCTTGCTCCATCGACCCTCAAGAACACGTGTGTGCATGTGGCGAGGTTATTGTGCATGAAAATCCTCGGCTTGTTGTGGTGTGCCGTTTCACTTGGGCGTAGTTCCCTCATATGTTCTCTTAACGCTTCTTTGAATGATGTCTGGTCCGCTTGGAAATTGTCTTGCATGAAGAACTCACCAGGTATCCGTAATGTCGTTCCGAAAACCAGTTCAGCGCTGGACGTGCCGATGTCGTCCTTCAAGCAGTTCCTTAGTCCCAACATTACTACGGGTAGTACTTGTACCCAATCTTCGTTCTCATGGCATTTGATTGCTGCCTTGAGTGATCGATGCCATCGTTCTATGATGCCGTTCGCTTGGGGATGATATGCCGTAGTGCGTTTCCTATGACTGCCAATCATGCGGGCAAATGCTTCGAAAATTTGCGATTCGAACTGAGTGCCTCTATCAGTTGTTATTACTGCTGGTGTACCATATCTCGCTATCCAAGTTTCAAAAAAAGCATCAACGACCGTTTGTGCCGTGATGTCTTTTATTGGAGTCGCTTCCGGCCACCGTGTAAAACGGTCAATCATGGTTAAACAGTACCTGTATCCGCGTACTTCCGTCATTGGACCTACAATGTCGATGTGTACATGCTGAAACCGTTCATCCGGCATGACGATGTGTTCCGGTCGTCGCTTCGTGTGCCTACTGATCTTTGAACGTTGACACGGTAGGCAAGTTCGTGCCCATTCCGTTATGTCCTGGTTCATTCGTGGCCAGATAAATTTCTTCGCTATGGCTTTCCGTGTTGCTTTTCCGCTACAGTGGGCGGTATTATGCACATTATCGAAAATCCTCTTCCTAAGGGTCGTCGGAATGTAAGGGCTTATCGCATCAGTTGATACATCGCAGTATACGATCGTGTCAGAGTCTGATAATCGTAACCTCTTGAATTTTATCGCTCCTGGCCGCTCGATTAACTCCTTCATTTCTGAGTCTTTCTCTTGTTCGGTTGCTATATCTTCAATAGAAACGCAGGTTGGTAGTTCAATATCGTTTATCCGCGATAACGTGTCTGCGACTTCGTTCTCCTTACCTGCGATGTGTCGAATGTCCGTTGTGTATTGACTAATCAAATCAAGTTGCCTTTGTTGTCTTGGAGATGCCTTTGCAGCTCTTTGGTTAAAGGCGTACACTAACGGCTTATGGTCTCTAAAGATCGTCGTACCTCGTCCTTCGATCATGTGCTTGAAAAATTTTGTCGCTGAGAAAATCGCGAGTAACTCCTTGTCGTAAGCGCTGTACTTTGATTGCGTTTCTGTTAATTTTTTTGAATAAAATCCAAGTGGCTGTTGTCTACCACTTATTTCTTGCTCAAGCACTGCTCCTATAGCGGTGTCAGATGCGTCCGTGGTCAGGTGTAGTTGGGTGCCTTCCGCAGGATGAGCTATGAGAGTGGCTCCTGCTAGTGTATCCCTGCACGTATTGAACGCTTCGTCTGCTTCCGCTTTCCATTCGACGGGTCTCTTGTCCCTCTTCTTCGCTCCAGCAGTTAAGTCATGTAGCGGTGCCTGTATTCTTGCAGCGTTCTTGATGCATCTTCTATAAAAATTGACCATTCCCAAAAACCTCCGTAATTCCATTATGTTGTTAGGTTTTGGGAATTCGAGTATGGCTTGTACTCTTTTTTTGAGTGGTCTAATGCCTTCGCAGGTCACCTCGTATCCTAGGTATTCAACCTTGTCTTGACCCCAGTGGCATTTGCTAAGTTTGATCGTGAGTCCAAACTCCTTCAACCTCTCGATGACTTGTCCTACATGTTCCAAATGTTCTTTATGCGAACGTGAGGCGATGATGATGTCATCTACGTAACAGAAACAAAATTCCAAACCTCTTAATGCATTGTCGATAAATCTCTGGAACGATTGCGCAGCGTTCGTTAGTCCGAAAGGCATCACATTGAACTCGTATAGTCCAAATGGTGTGATTAATGCCGTCTTTTCAAGATCCTCGGGTGCCATGGGAATTTGGAAGTAAGCCCTTTCCAAATCCATTGTCGTGAAGAATTTACAACCATGTAGTCGATGAGAAAAGTCCTGTATATTCGGGACCGGGTACTTGTCTGGGAGTGTGATTTTGTTTAGTCGCCGGTAATCACCACATAGTCTCCATGTGTCATCCTTCTTTTTCCTCATTAGCATAGGGTTAGCGTACGGACTGCTTGACGGTCTAACTATGCCTTCCTCGATCCATTCGTTTATTTCTTTTCGGGCCGCTCTTAATCTGCCAGGTGATAAGCGGCGTGCACGTTCTGCGCATGGTGGTCCTCTTGTTATGATATGGTGTCTGACGTTATGCTTCGGCTCCATGTATTTACCTCTTCTGGTGATGGTTATGTTGTCTTTAACCAGCTTCATGAATTCATTGTCATCTACCACCATCCTTACCGTTGGCGTGTCGCTTTATATGAGGATGCCGTACGTAGCTAGCTCCGTAATACCATCAATTAGCCTCCTGTTCCTGAGGTCAGGAAGGAGATGGTATTCGTATAGAAAATCGTTTCCTAGTATGGGTTGCGACACTTCAGCTACTATGAATTTCCATGTCAATGATCGCCTTATTCCCAGGTCCAATGTGAGATTTGCCTCACCATATGTAGCAATCTTGGTGTTGTTTGCTGCGTAAAGTAAAAGTTCTGTATTTGCTGGACATTCTTTCTTATATGATTTTGGTAATACTGAGACGTCTGCTCCTGTGCCCACTAAATATTGAACACCGGTTTTCCGTTCTCGTATGAAGAGGCGTTTTGAGGCGTGTGGACGGCCGACGGACGCCTCAATGCCCATCGGCTCTTTTAGTTTTCCGCGTCTTGCTTCCACGAGCAAGGTGTGCGACACTTGCGCGCTTTATTTCCAAATCTTTCGTGGTAGTAACACTTGTCCTCCTTGCTTTTCGTTTTACGCCAAGGTGACTTAGACCTATCCCGGTCTTGACTTGAACGTTGTCGGCTTCTTGATCTCGTTTGCAAGTTCTTCACATCCCTTGATAAAGCCTCGATGACTGCTTTTAATTCGTTTACCTCAGAATGGGGTGTGTATGCTCCTGCCTCGTGCATACCTTGGTCTATGTTTTGTCCATGCGATGTCCGTTCATGTCCGCTGACTATGTCTCGGTGTTGCGTCGTCCTGACATTCATGACTTCAAACTGTGGTCGCGTTACTTCGGCAATGCGATCTGCCTGCAGTGCTAGTGCGTCAAGGTCTTCGGTGTTGTTCATAGCCAGTATTCCCTTCATTTGTTCAGGTAATTGTTCCATGAAGAGCGTTCGCATCACTGTGTTGTTGCATTGTCCTCCTGCCAGATTTTTCAATTTTTGTAGGTACAGAGATGGTTTCTCGCTTCCCATCGTTTGTCCTCTTAGAAGTCGTCGAAGACGTGTCTCAGAAGACTCACCGAATGCCGCTATCACGCGGTTCTTCAAGGTCGTGTATTTTTCCGTTTCGGGTGGTGAGTCGATGATGTCTCCAATTACTCCCAAAATCTCGCTGTCCAGATTCACTAGGATGTGCCGGAACTTCGTTAAGTCTGCTGTAATTCGGTGGAGTCCAAATGCAGCTTCTGCCACTGCGAACCATCTGGCTGGTGAATTCCTCCAGAACGGCCGTGGTAGTTTGACAGAAGAGACAGCATTGAGACTAGCGGTTTCAATCCCTTGTGGATTTTCAGTCGACGTGACATTTTGTTGTTGTTGCGTCCGCAGTTGAAAATCGGGATCAGCCAATTCGTGTGCATCCTCTGGCGAAATCTCCATGTTTGGTCTCTACGTGAGCCTAAATGCTGCGATTTCAATAATTTGCGAACTTGCCTGCTATTTCGATCGTCGTCAGGAATCAATATGCGAGTGACGTTATACGTATAATCTGCACTTGGAAGATGATGGACGTTTTACCAATGGTAAGTGGAACTTTGAGCCACACTATGCTCGAGGTGAACAGCGACAATGATGTGACAAATGCCACAGGCGGTGTGTCTTCGCGTACTCAAGCTTTGTTCCCGTTCCAATCTGTATCGTAGTGGAGAGAGTGAATCGCGCCGAATCCCAAAGTTTCACATTAATTTAGTAAGACGTACAACTTTGTGGATAAGCCACTCTAACAATTCTTTGTACGCCGTGTGGAGTGTACAATTAACATTTAACATTTAAATTTTAAATAAAGTATTAATAAACACTTATAATGATAACGTGTGACATTTATTTTCCATCTATGTGTTTTGTATTTATTTGCTTAATTGCGTACCTTGATTTCTCCTCATGTATTTGCGCCACAAGTCAGCTTAACCTGTGTGTGTCCACTTGTTTCTCCTTTCTTCCTTCTTCTCTCTTCTCTTTTCTCTCTTCCGCGGGGACTTCCTTCCTCCTACTTCGAGAAAAGTGTATGCCACAAGCTTCCCTCGAAGTGTTAGTTATATGTGCTTCTGCACCTTCGTCTCGCGCCTTAGGCCTCACTTTCGCACCAGTCTCGCGTCGGACTGGCTTCCTTCAGGGGACTGGTATCTGGTCGTCCTTCCTTCCGAGGGTATTGGTCTTCCTTCCTTCGGGACTATAGGATCGTCCTTCTTTCGGGACTATGGGATCGTCCTTCCTTCGGGACTGTTGTATCGTCCTTCCTTCGGGGCTACAGGATCGTCCTTCCTTCGGGACTGTCGTATCGTCCTTACTTCGGGGCTATAGGATCGTCCTTCCTTCGGGACTGTCGTATCGTCCTTCCTTCAGGGCTGTCGTGTAGTCCTCTCTTCGCTTCGCTCGCTTGCGGGCCTCCTCACGCCGGGGTTCTCCTTCTCGGGTTGCGTCGGGGCCTTCCTTCGTTAATCACGTCGGGGTCACCAATTTTCTGTGGGGGTTCGTCGCTCACAGAAATAATAACTCGTTGTTTATTCAGTTAAATCATTTAATGTTGTAGGCAAGAACTGGTCACATCGACCGAACAATTATAACTAACTTAAAATTATGACAAGTTGCTTAAAGTTAAATAATAAATTAACCTATGCCTACTTACTAGAAAGTCTGGGATTCGCCGTGTAATGTTTGAGTGTTTTCGCTTGCGTTTGTGTACAGTGGTTTGCGGGTGTATTGTGAGTTATAGATGGCATTGTGATCGCATCGTGGTCGCCACAAAGCTCTCCATGACAGCGCCATCTAGGAGTGGCTTTAGAAAGTAATAGAGTAACCTATGTTCTAAGTGTTAATGTAAATAGCACATGGCTTCATTAAGATCGGTTGCACGGTGTAGGGGCCTATTGCGAGCGTACATACACACCTTCATTTTTATATATATATATATAGAAGAATTACATATATGCCATTAAATTACATACGCTTGTATTTTTTAACCATCCCACCACTTTTAACATGCCACTTCGACCACTGCTTATAACTCCAAAAATAAAAGCCGTAGGATAAAAGTTGTCCAGACATTATCGATAGGAAATTATCCAAACTTCCAATTTTGTAAAAAACATATTAGTTAACTACGTATTTTTTGGAGAAAAAGGTGGTTTTAGTTGAAATTTTAGTTAAAAAAACCGAATTTTTGAGTTTGATGACTCATAACTCTGGAACTTGATAGGGTAGAGCTGCGGTAGAGTTGCGAGGGTAGAGAGTTTTAGACATGTGGGAGTATTCTGCGTACACTGATACCTTATTCATGACTATAGCTCATAGGGTTAAAAAAATACAGGGTGATATGTAAAACTCTATCAAAAAAATTCAAAACGCCATAGCGGCTAAACCGTTACAATTTCCCTCCTCCCACCCATACGATTTTTTGTTCGTCTATTTATAACCTATCCACAGCGGGCCGGTTTGTAAACTTAAGGGTATACACCCTGTATATGTTATTTATAAGACTATAAAAATGCGAAATTTATAAATTATTTATTATTTATAAATTTCCATATTTAAGAAAATGAAAATAAAAATTAATTATTCAAAATAAAATAATAATAATAATAATAATAATTTATTGCATAAACATTGTACAAAAGAAAATAATTCTTATAAGCGTACAACTAAAAATTAATCGGTAAAACATTAAGCAAAAATTAAAATTATAGACTAAAAGCTAACAATAAAAAATAATATTAAAGAAAAGAACAAGAAAAATTAAGAAAATAAAGGAAAAAAAAATATTCAAAACGAGGAAGAATGAAAAGAAATAAAGGCAAAAGTTCAGAAAAAAATAAAAATAAATAAATAAATTCAAAATGTGAGTGACCCTATAAATTATTACTTATCAAATGTTCCTTCAGGAGTTTGTTGAATATTCGACAAGAGGACGCGCCCCGCATACACAGGGGTAGTCTGTTCCATATGCGAGCAATTTGGAACAAGTAAGAGCGTTCACCATATAATGTTCTTCTACGAGGCACCAAAAGTGTGCTAGAATGTCTGCTTAGTTGCAAGAAGGTACGTTTTTCAAATAGATATCCAGGGCACCGGGTGTATATAAGTTTAAAGGTGAACTTCAATCAATGATAAATTAGGTAGTTTTCAAGCGTCATACCTAGTAGAGCGGAAGCATAGGGCGTGATATGATCAAAACGACGCAATTTAAAGACTAATCGAAGGGTATCGTTGAACGCAACTTGTATTTTTCTTGAACAATCAGCATCAAGTTTTGAAAAAATTAGGCTACCATAAGTGAAATAAGGCATCACCAGGGCCTTCACCAGTCGTATACGTAAGGCAAGAGGCAGTAGATTAGAGGATACCCAGAGTTGGCGAAGGCAGGCATAAACTTTACGAAGCACAATTCTGTTTTGATTACAGCAGCTGAATTTGGAGTTGAGCTCGACTCCCAGATTTCTTACAGAGTCAACATAGGGTAAAACATTACCATTAAGTTTAATGGGGAACAAATTTACAGAATCAATAGGAGTTTTGCTGACGACAAGGCAGGACGACTTCATAGGGTTCAGCAGTAATTTATACTGAACTGACCATTCATTCACGCGTATCAGATCACTGTTTAACTGAGCAGTACAATCCTCGATAAATTCAAAGGGTTTGCTTAGATAGATCTGCACGTCATCGGCATATAAATGAATAGAGGAATGTTTGACTACATTTGGAAGGTCGTTTATGTAAAGGCTGAAAAGCAAGGGGCCCAGGATAGAGCCTTGAGGTACACCGCAATGAAGAAGCGCAGGTTCGGAGAAAGATTCTTGTACCTTGACAATTTGGGAACGCTCCTGGAGATAGCTTTCAAAAAGTTTGACTGCAGTAGGGCCAAGTCCAAAATTTCTGCCTAATTTTTTAAGTAACATCAGATGGTCAACTGAGTCAAATGCTTTAGAGAAATCGAGTAGGACTAATATTGCAATTTTATTGTTATCAAGAGACTCAAGAATATCAGTTGAAACTTTTAAGAGTGCGGTTTCGCAGCTGTGCGGTCATTTCTAAAGAGGCTATAGTTGGGAATGGACAGAAGTTTTGAATTCACATTCTTAGTAAGCCAAGTTTCACTTACCACAATCACATGAACATCAGATTTGGAAAACACATCATAAAAGAATTCAAATTTGTTTCTCAGACTCCTAGCATTCAAATAGCATACGTTAAGGCCTTTGATGCGTGATGTAAAGATGTTTAAAATAGCTCTTACTCGCTCCAACGGAGATATGTTATCCACCACCATACAGTGCAAAGCGCGTATGCCCCAGCCGAACAAACAACAAAATTTTAAAAATAAGAAACACGAAGGTAACGCACAGTTTGAATTTAACAATAATAACAAAGGAAAAAAAATAATGAAGAATTTAACTAAGAACATGATAAAGAAAGAAAAATCAGCTAAAATAAAACTAAATAATAAAAACAAATTTTTAAAAATGAAAAAGAGAAAAAAGAAAGATTATTCTTAAATATTTAAATATTCAAGTATTGCCGTCCGCAATATTTTCCCCAGCGCCAATTATTGCATCCAGCTCGTTAATGGTGGTCACATTTAATGGAGGATCTCCAGTCTTCTTACAGATGAATACAAGGCCTCTTCTGGTGAAGGCAGACAGCAGCAGATTCAGATGTTTTTAAAAAAATCCAGGGTGGAGGGGGTAGGGCGAACTCCGAATATTGCTTAGGGCGCCAAAAATCGAAATCCGCCACTGAACAAATGCAGATATAATATTTTAAGTTTTCAGAGAGTTTAATTGATCACCTTGTGTAACTTTAAATTTATTTCACCAATTTTGGCAAATAAGTCAGTCAAATAAGCTGTTAGCTTTTCGATTTCGTCCGCGGAAACATCGCTTTGTAAATTTTTGTAATTTTTTATATGAAAACTTTCGATCTTTTTCGCGGACCCCCGGTAGTTCTTCGCGCACCCCCAAAATAATTTTGAATTATCACGGACCCCTGGATCATCCCCTAGACCCCCAGGGGTCCATATGGACCACTTTGGGAATCACTGCTCTACAGGAACCCTTTCATGAAACCCTTTAGCCGTCACCACACAAAGGCACTTGCCAAAGACTGCAGAATTACAGGTATTCATAGTTCCTACGCTCGTAGAGTAGTGGAAAATACTTTTAGGTTGCTAGCAAGTGTGCTCTGTGTACATATTTAGAAAACCACTAATGATTAATTTGGAAAACTGAAATTGTCGCAAAAAAATGCATTTGTCTTCATAATTTTTGGAGAAGGAGAAAAACATCGCGATCAATACACGGTGCTCAAGTAACTTTAGGTAATGAAACAAAAATGGAAATATTATTGCGGATCATGCCGGCCAGTTGTCCAAGTCGATTCTGGTCTGCAGGGTTTGCCACATAAAGCATGAAAGTCAATTTTTGAAGCTATGGAAGTGAGAAATTAATTTAAGAGATATTTTCAATCAGATGAAGGATGTGTGCCTTGGCAGGACCTTTACTCCTAACTTTTATTGTAATAAATATTTCAATATGCCAATAGTAACATAATTTAGAGTTTTTATGTAGTAATTTAAAAAAACTCAACGTCCTCCGGATCACTGCCAGCAGTTAATAAGGTTGATTTTGGTACATCAACGTCCCCTAAAAAATTTAACAGCTCAAATACAAATTGTAATTCTTAATTTTTTTTTATTTTGTCATTTTTAATAAATACTAATGTCTTTATAATCACTAAATTTGTTAATCCATATTTCCGGCGAATTAGGGTAATCGTCAAAAATGAGATTGTTTTTTCACAATTCCATTCCATGTCGCAGGATACAAGCCGCACCGATCCGCTGCCTGTTGGATAGCGGCGACACTGTTCGACACGTTGAATTATGTCGATGGCAAAAACTATCAAATCATAGCAGGCGGTAAGGAGACTCGTTTTTTGTCGCTTCGTGTTCCTTCATTGGAAAGACTGTGTGCAGCATGCATCAATGCCGCATGCTACATGTTGCCTAAAAGTTGCCTTAGTGGAATTGCGCCTTAATGCAGAAAAACAACAACAACAATTTCGATTTTATATGGGAAGAAGTCGCCAAGTGACGTCGCACTAAAACGATATTCAGTCTTTTACATTACCTTGTTTCTGTATACCGTGGAAAAAGATATTCTGTTAATCTTACTGTAGAAATTTTAGTTAACATGAAATAGTTGTTCTAACAAATTCTTATATTTCACAATAGGTACTATAAATAAAGTCTCCCGAACAAATAAATTGTGATATCAAAAAAGGTTTGTGTAAAAATTTTCTTATCTAATACTATATTTTCATAACAATAGGTTGATGGTTACTTCAACTAGAATATTATTGTGCTACGAACTGAAGACATTTGTTGGTGCAACAAAAAATATTGAGTTGGACGTTGTTTCCTACTGTTTTTCTGCTTCACAGCGTATGTTTAACATGAGATTAAGGAAAAATCGCCTTCTTATGTACTGTAGGTACGTTTTTGTTTAATTGTAAGAACTTATATTTTGTTTTTCAGTGAAATAAATGTTTTTTTAGAATCACGGTGTTGTTACTCTTAATATCATTTCTAGCTTTCATTGTTATTTTTTATTTTTAAAATATACATATATAAAACTTGATAATTTGCACTTGATTCATTTATTTGCGAAACTACTAAAAATAGTAAATCATCAAATCTATTTCAGGTAACTCAAAATTGTCATGTATGCTCTTTTTTCCGACTTCAAAAAAGGAGAAGGTTATCAATTCACAATAACTTTTTCGATTTTTTCTTTTTTTGTCTGAAGTTGTAGTTTTTTAATTCTGATAAAGGTGTTCGAAGGTAGGCATAAAAAACTGGTAAAATTAGTACACCTTGAACGGATAGAACTATTTTCAAATTATTTTATTGTCGGGAGATTTATAAGAGGCGCGTGGATGGATCAGTAAAGGCGTTGATCAATAGAAATGTAAGTGTTGCTCTCGACAAGGCAAACAAGGCGTTTCACATGACAAAAAGGCTTTTTTACAGCAGGCACCTAAGCTCACGGGTAAAGGTGATCTGCTATCAAGCCTTGGTCAGACCGATTTTGAGATATGGTTGTCCAGTATGGTTCAACATATCTCCCTTTTATATGGAAAAGCTTCGGGTCTTCGAAAGACAATGCTTAAGGGCGTGCTTAAGGTTGTATCGGACACCCGAATCTGGCTTCACGAAGTTTCACGCCAACAATGTCCTCTATGATAAGGCATTTGTTAATAGGATCGACAACTTCATAATCAAGTTGATTCGAAGACATATTGTTGGAGCGACGGAGAGCGACAATCCTCTTATTCGGGGAGCGTTCGACCCGAACGCTGAATATCACAGAGCTGCTTGTGAAAGCGGCTTTATCCCTTCAGAGGCATTTGTCTACCTGGATAGAAAAAGATTGGTCCAAGACGGTTCGGGGGTGCCCCTCTTTTACCACCTACATCGTTCCGCGACAGATAAGCGATATTTATATAGTAACGAGGATATGGAAGTTCAGGAGCTCCTGAGGTTCAGTACTCGAATCTCGGAGAGAGACAGACGAGACGCCTCCACTGCAAGTACTCTGTACTGGTGGCTGGAGGATACCTAGATATTGCGTATTCGCCCTGATAATTTTAGATATAGAATAGTTTAGCTTGTAATTTATTTTTAATGATTAGCTTAGGGCTTAGGTAGGATTAGTTCTAGTTTTTACGGTAGTAATATATATAGGTTAAGTAAGTTAGGTTAAGGGTGCGGACTTCCATGAACCCCTGTTGTTCTATCAAACTCGGATCCATGGAAGCCCGTCGCCTGGACGGGGGCCACCTGAGGCAGTAAAACCTCCGCTGCCCCCCGTCCAGATAGTCTCTTTTAGTATTAAGTTGCCTTAAGACCTGAATTGTTTATTAGGGGAGTAGATAGTGCGGGCTTCCATGAACTCTTGATGTTTTGTATATCTCGAATCCATGGAAGCCCGTCGCCTGGACGGGGGTTAGCCGAAGCAGCGTTGCTTCCCCTGCCCAGATAGCTAGGCTAGTTAGGTTAAGTAAGTTAAGTTTGTTTAAGTTTTATTTTATATAAAATATATATATATATAGTTTCTAAGTTTTTTTTTAGTAATTTTTCTTCGAAGTAAGCCAAAAATAAAGATCTTTTTTATAAAGTAAAAATACATATATAAGTTTTAGCTGAAAGGCATAAGTTAGATAAGATAGTGAGTAATTTAGAGCGCCTGCTGAGGGCCAGTAAGTTAGATAGTTTAGAATAGGATAGAATAAGTAGCTTTAAGCATTAGCTGCATTTATGTTAGGTTAGATATAAGATATGAAAATAAAATGCTTTTAAAAAAAAAAAAGGCGTTGATCTATAACAACGCAAAACAGGTTTTGATCTAGAAAGAAAGGGTTGCGGGTTCAAACCCCGGACGGGCAGTTCGACTTTTTTCTGTTCTTTCTAGATTCGATCTGATTGGATTATTGTTGTAAAGAGTTACAAACAATTATTTCATCCTTTTTGTACATCGCGGTATTCTCTAGTCGGTTTTTAAAAAATTGAGTACATCAACTAAAACATATAGTTATCAACATATTATTATTTAGTATCTGTAACAATAAAATATTTTATGTAAATATTTAGTTCATGTTGCTATACGACTATAGTAGAAATATTTGTTATTCCAATAATTTTTTCTGGTCCACAGAAGCATTTTTTTTAATAAAGACAACTAAATATATTTATTTGATGCCGTATTTCACTAAAAAATTTAGTAATATTTCTGTTGTGGTAACTAAAAATATCTCTCAGTGCAATTCCAAAGATGGAGAGATTACTTCTTCACCGCCCTGAATGGATCTTTTTCACAGGAACATGAAGAAAACAACAACAATGCACAGCCAATGAGAATCACTGCTCGTACCCCATCCAAGACAGAAATAGTAACCGCAATTCATGCAATGGCCAATGGTACAGCAGCTGAAAAGATGGCATCCCGCCAGAATTGTTGAAAGCCGATTCACGCCTCATAGCAGATACGCTAAAGCCAATCCTGGAAAAAGCATGGAGCACAAGTACCTTTCCGGAGGTTTGGACGGAAGGTATCTTAATCAAAATACCAAAAAAGGCGGACCTACACTGAAAAACCTATTCTGTTAATGTTACTGTAGAAATTTTAGTTAACGTGAAATAGTTGTTCTAACAAATTTTTATATTTCACAATACTATAAATAAAGTCTCGCCAACAAATAAAAATTATTTGTGAAGGTTTAAATAAAAATGTTATTAGCTGATACTATGTTTTCATAACAATGGGTTGATGGTTACTTCAACAAAGTATTATTGTGCTACGAAATAAAGACATTTGTTGGTGTAACAAAAAATATTCGGTTGGGCATTGTTTGCGACTGCTTTTCTGCTTCACAGCGTATGTTTAACATTAGATTCAGGAAAAATCTCATTCTTACGTAACTGTAGGTACGTTTTTGTTTAATTGTAAGAATTTATATTTTTTTTTGTTTGAAAGGGTAGCTTCCCAAGGTGGTCCATGCAATTTTTTTTAAGTTGAAGAAGGAGTTGATGAAGGAGTTCGAAGGTAGTCATAAAAAACTGGTAAGATTAGTACACCTTGAACGGATAGAACTATTTTCAAAGGCAGAGAACAAATTATTTTATTGTCGCGAGGTGTATAAGAAGCGCGTGGATGAATTGGTAAAGGAATTGATCTAAAACAAAGCAAAAGAGTAGATCTAGGGAGGAAGGGTTGCGGGTTCAAACCCCGGACGGGCAGTTCGCATTTTTTTCTTTTTTCTCTTCTTTCTAAACGCGTTGTAAAGAATTGCAAACAATTATTTCATCCTTTTTTGTGCATTTGGTTTTTTCTGTAGTCGGTTTTTAAAAATTTATTGAGTACATCAACTAAAAAATATAGTTATCAGCATATTATTATTTAGTATCTGTAACAATAAAATATTTATGTTCATGTTACTATACGACTATAGTGGAAATATTTGTTTCTCCAACAATTTTTTCTGGTCATGAGAAGCATTTCTTTTTTAATAACGACAACTAAATACATTTATTTGATGCCGTATTTAACTAAAAATTTTAGTAAAATTTTGGGTGTGGTGACTAGAAATTTCTCTTAGTGTAACAATATGTGACAACTGGAGAGGCATCTGTCTATTATCTACTGTGGGTAAAATCTTGTCCTACATATTATTCTCAAGGATAAGAGACGCAGTAGACCGAACGCTTGGAAGACAGCAGCGTGGATTCAGAAAAGGCCGCTCCTGCAAAGACCATAGCAACACCTTCAGAATCATAGTGGAGCAGTCTACTGAATTACGATCCCCCCTTTACCTTGCTTTCGTAGACTATGAGAAAGCGTTCGACTCGGTTTATAGGAGGAGCTTTATATGGCGAGCTCTATGGAAACGTGGACTGCCGGACAAAATAATAGAATGAAATCTTTATACAAGAATTCCAAATGCAGAGTTCTCCATAATGGAAAATTATCCGACAGCTTTGAGGTGAACTCAGGAGTACGACAAGGATGTCTACTTTCGCCGTTACTCCTTCTTACAGCGCTCTAGATAGCAGAACACGTGGTATACAATGGGGATTGCTAGACCGCCTTAAGGATCGCGACTACTCACAGACCCCAGGACCTCAAAAACATGTTAAACAAGTTGCCAACAGAAAGGAGTTCAGCAGGCTTAAGGCTAAATCCGACGTAAACTAAAGAAATGCGGATAAATGCCAAGTCCGTTGAACGAACAGCGCTGAATAACCGCGACGTGGAACTGGTAGATAAAAAATGGCGGCAGAAAATGTCAGTTCCACAATAAATAAAGCACGAAGCGCATATGCATGCCTGTTTTGCATATGGAGATCAATGGAGCAGTGGCGGACTAAGCCGGTTAGAGGCCCGGGGCGGCAAAACTGAATGAGGCCCTCAGTCTATGGCTGGTTTACACGTATTAAGTATTCAAGTATTTAACTAAATTTTAACTTAATTTTAAGTGACTTAATCCATGTAGAAATTGAATTTAGTAATAAGTTGCAAGTTAAAATTTAGCGTGTAAGTAAACAATTATAATAGAATTTTGCCTATGTTTCGGTTAAGTTGATGGGTTTGGCCAATCACTTGACACGTTAGTTAGATGCATTTGTTTGACGTAGCGACGCGTTCGTGTGATTGAATATTTTTTTTGAAAATATCGATCGACAGAAGACACTACAGTGAAGTTTGTTAAAGAATATTTAAAGAACGATTGTTTGTGGAATATAAGAAGCTCGAATTATAGAAATAAGCAAGTAAAACAAGGGCTTGACGATATAGTGTCAGCCATGATCACTAATTTTGGAATTAAGGAAATCGAGTCAAAAATCAACGGGCGTCTCGAAATGAATGTAGATCTTGGAACCCTTCTGATGGTACGTCTCCAATCTCATGGAATAATACGGCCACTGTGTGTGTCTTCAATGCCTACTGTTGGAACACTCATGTTCCTTTTTGTTTTATGAAGCCAATTGTGTAGAACGCAACAGGTTTTGACAATCTTGTCAATTTTATCAGGAGCGATGGGAATAGGCCTTTCAAATACTCTGAATCCGACTTTGACGTCCATCATTAGCGAAGTAAAGAGCTTAACTTATATTACGTGTTGAAAACGTGTAAACGCTTACTTAAAATTAAGTTAAAATTTAGTTGAATACTTAACTACTTAAACCAGCCTTAAGAAGTTGATGTAATTTTAGAAGCCTTTTATTCAGTTGCCATTTGTATGTACAAGTGTGTGTATGTTTATTTAGTTAAAATCTTGCAAGTAAAGTTTAAATACGGCTTACATATGTAGATATACTTAGAATGTGGATATGGATGAGGAAAATAAAATAATAATTAGGAAAAAAACAATTAGTAAAAATAAAATAATAGGTGGCGTATATTTTATGTACGTATGTAAGAATATAAGTAAGTAAAACGAAGGCAAGAAAATGTATATTTTCTTGCCTAAATATATATTAGTTACATATGTAATATGTAACTAATATTACTACATATGTTTTCGTAAGTTCATTTTGCTGAACTCCTCAATAACTGTAGCGAAATCAATTTCTTTTGAAACTTTTCTTTCAATTGAAAGGATGGACAGATTGACGAGTCGCAATATATAAGTGAAACTGGAACTGCACGAAAACTAAATAAACATTGCAAGATTAGCAGTAAAAGTAATTTTAATTTAAAAATGGTAAACCGCCGGTACATGCTGTACTTATTTGTATCTACGGGAACATTGTTCGAGACCTCCGACTCTAAAGTACCACTTAGGTAGGCACTGAGCATATTTTAAAAGCCTTGTTTAGGATTTGATCAATGACATTTGGAGGCCCCCCCGAAACTGGAGGCCCGGGGCGGGCCGCCCCTTCCGCCCCACCCTTAGTCCGCCACTGCAATGGAGATCTCAATTAACACCAAATTGCGGCTGTTCAACTCCAACCTTAAGTCAGTTCTTCTATACGGTTGCAAAACATGGAAAAAACATGGAATTACAAATGAGGAACTATGGCGCCGTGCCGGCCAAGAAAGGATAGACGACCAAATCAGACGAATGAAATCAAAAACGCGAAAACGAAAATCTAGCCAAACAGGCCCTTGACTGGAAGACGCAAGGAACACGCCGACCTGGAAGACCGAGAACAACGTGGAGGAGAACTCTATTAGCAGAGGCCGCAACAACTGGGAGATCCTGGACGGAGCTAAGAGCTGTTGCACAAAACAGAGTTCGCTGGAGGAGATTAAGCGGGAGTAAGTAAGTAAGTAACATAATTAGGCTTATCTTTTAGGTAAATGTATATTCTTTTATTTGATATAAAGGACAGAAACTTGAGTGACTTCGTTTAGAATAATGTAGATTCAAAATATGAGAAAAGCCCAGATGGAAATTTCTAAACCCTGCCAGTTCTTATATATGGAATTCAGGGGTTAATATCCGCGAATCAGTAAAGGTCACACAGCCATATTTGTGGTACTGGACGGATTAAGTAAATTCAGTTTTCTTCACCCGCTCAAGGCGGAAACAGAACGTTCCGCTATCGAGTTTTTGGAACACTACATCTTCCATACCTTAAGAGTTCCTCAGGTGGTGTTCTCGGATAATGGGCGGTCCCTCGTGTCGAAGGCTAAACTGATGAAAGAGTATAGCGTGAAACATTAACGGACTGCCGTTTACTCACCGCATCCTAATGCCTCAGAAAAGGTTAACTGGTCAGTCCAGGATGCCATCTGATCATACCTTAAGGAAGATCACCGCGAGTGGGACAAACATTTATCGGACTTTGCACGCGCCTTCAGCAGCTCCCGTCATGAATCAATTGGCATGCCCCCTTATCAGGCCCTCTTTGGGTATCACATGATCTTGCACGGATCAATCTCTCAGCAGCGCACGCTAGGCATGAAAAAAACCTACAATCTACAATGTAACGTAGTCAGTTTCCAAACTGGTCAAGAAGTGTTCAGACGAACCTTCCCAATCAGTAGCAAAGCAAGGCGGTTCAGTGCCAAATTGGCGGATAAACTTGTTAAAGCACTGGTAGTAAGAAAGGTTGGGGGCAGCCAATGTGAATTGGAGGATATGCAACGTAGATCTATAGGCATTTATGACGCCAGGAACATACGTAGGTAGAGAAACCACGCCGAGTAAACCAGCAGGAGCTGCCAAACCAGTTCCCTGCGGAAGCATAGTCTACGCAGTCTTTTGTGAGTTTCTCGGACAATCGCGGAAAATTATATCGGCGGAATCTCTCCTTGCAATCCAACGGGTGATGTCGCAGGGTATTGCTGAAGATTCAATCCGATGAATCGGAAGGAGATGTGTACCGAGGGGTTCGGTTGAGACTGTTAAGGACGCGGAAGGGGACAATATGGTATTGTCTTCGGCCCCGTTCTGGCTCTTCAACACAGGCCGCCGGGAGAGTAACCAGTCACTGAGAATACGCGGAGAGCCAGTGGAGAATTGTTTTGAACCGCCTGGGTCTAAAACTAATCTTTGTTTTCTTTCTGCAGTATCAATGGTCTGTCGTTTGGTACCTACGAAGCCCGCCTAGCTCAGTCGGTAGAGCATGGGACTCTTAATCTCAGGGTCGTGGGTTCGAACCCCACGTTGGGCGCCATTTGTGCTGCGGACTTGGGGATGGTTGGTTGAAGAGGCCAACCTTGAATTCCCGCACAACAACCAAAAATTTGAACAAAATGAAAAAAAAATCCGAAAAGCAACCTGGGCAACACCAAGGCGGTAGCCTGGGCCTTGCGAGTAGGGCTGGCTCAAAGGAGGTCGTGGTGTGGGAAGACCCTGGAGGTGCCACCTATTTACAAGCACCACTGCTTACCTGTACGGGAGCGCCCTCCATTAGGGCGGACGCGGAATACATCTATCAGCTAGGAGGGCACGTGGATCAAAAATTCAGGAGCGAGAGACATCGCCGCTACTAGGCTAGTTTCGGGCCTTAGCCCATCTTCCTACACCAAATACTGAAAGTAACCAGTGCTCTCTCGTGCCAAACAAAATAAAACGCAACTGATTCGCAACGTGTGTTTAATACATACATAATTTAATACATAATTTAAAACCTATAGTGCCTTAAGAATACAAATACATGAATGTGCTAATAACCAGAAATATTTATAAATGACACGACTAACATTTGAAAGAGATAGTGACCTCAGATTTCAAGCCATTTACCCATCTGAAAAAAACCTTATTTGCATGTACAATCAAGGTGTAATACGAACCACAAACACCACTCAAAACGAAATAGGGGACAACAAAACAAAATCGCTCTGGTACCAGGTCGCCAAAATATTACATGTTGGTTATTTTAGATAATAAACAATAAAGCTTTGAACAAACTTAGTGTTCACGACTCAAAAAAACGTATTGTCAAATCCAAACCTAACTAAAAAAAATATGGGAAATGGCTAGAAATGTAGTTACCACTTACAGCACAATTCGATCAAATCAAAAATCAGAACGTCAAAAAGCACTGTAGTTACCAAGAAAAAAAAAGAATGTCAATCAAATCAAACAAATATAAAATGAATTCGGTATTAATCAATACCACTAATAAGGAGTTAAAAAAAACTAAAACTACACTGTTGTAACACACTGAAGTGTGTTTTTTAACACACAAAATGTGTTGTTTAACGCAGCAAAGTGTATTATTCAACACACCAAATTGTGTTGCAAAGAAAAAGTGTGTTATTTTAACACAGTTTGACACAATTGACACGCTCTTTCCTGTTAAAATTATAACACACTTTTTATTGTGTTAAAAATAAGTCGTGAATTATGACCTGAAATCTAAACAACACACTTAAGTGTGTTAAAACAACTAACTTGACATTTATTAACACACTTTTGGAGTAACAACATACTTTTGATCTATGCAAATACAACACACTTTACAAAACACATAATTTTAGTAAAGGGAAATTAAACAAAAAAAAGCAAAGTTATGATGCAGTGGAGAAGTTGGATTTTTTCTTTTTTTTCTTTGCATATGTTAAGGTAAAGCGAAAAAAAATATTTCTGCAAAATCGGGCCTGTGCTGCACGAGAAACTGCATAAATATGGATTTTTGATGCATTTCGAGTGCCTTGCTATACTATTTTCTTAATTTCTCCAGTTCTGTTGGTCGTAGAAAAGTAACCTATGAAATTTGGTTTTTTTAACTAAAAATGCAATAAATAACGGGAAAATTGTCGGATAAAAATTTCAATTTTAAAATTCCTAAAATGGGCATTTTAGATAACAACTATTTCAAACACTTTGCTGATGTTCGGAAGCAAACTTATTGACCGAAGATTCGCAGGGTTTCTTTTGTGTTTGCCTTTTTTTGGAATCGGGTACACTACTGCTGTTTTCCAATGGTTTGGAAAATGAGCATTGTTTAACGCATTGTTAAACAAAGTGGTGTATATATCGATGGCTGTTAGGGGCAAATGCTTTAGAACAATGTTCGGAATACCGTCAACCCCTGACGACTTCTTATTGTTTAGCTGACGAACAATTAGCAAGAGTTCGATTTTTCCAATGAAACCGCAGTTCACTTGTGCCTCTGGAATGTCATTCGCTGGGCAGTCTTCATTGAATTCGAGAATTGCTCGATTCTCGGTTTTCCAAGCTTCGATTTCATTGGATAATCTAAAGTGGTTTAGCAAAGCCGTATGCTCAAGGTCAAAATTCGCGTGATCAGAAGTGTTCACGGAATAAATTCTTTGGTAATAGACCCCCACAAAATCCACTTTCTCCTGCTCATCCTCTATACAATAGCTGTGTTCCAAAATTCGAGCAAAGCACTCGCAAGCAGTTGGCCTACTCGTTCCTACTTCCCAACAAAGGCATGAGTAGAGAGGGAAAGCCAACTGCTTGCGAGCACTTTGCTCGAATTTTGGAACACAGCTAATAATTGTCGTCAACGCGACTGGTTTCTTCCGGGTCTGGAAGGTGTGTGAGTAGATGTCGATGAACCTTGCGTTTGAACTCTGCTGGGTTCAGCAACATCGACTGTGGAAGGCAGTTCCGCAATTGAGTTGTTCTATTTATAAAGATCTTCCAAACCGTACTGGCGCGAAGTTTAGGTCTGCAGTGAGCCGGGGGTGAGACGAGTTGGCTAGTATTGTGTTGCGGGAAAAAATTGCCGTGTAGGCAGGAGGTTCTTAATTTCAGTGGAGCAGTAGCTATGGTAATAGCGGTAAAACTTAGTGATGGCTGCTACATTCCTACGGTGGGTTAAAGGGTCTATGGAGGAGAAAGGTGCGGTCTTGCATCTTTTCCAGCCAAAGTAGTTTTTGTGACGAGTTATAATCAAAGCGGGGTGGACTGTAGGACTTGTAAATTGGAGCCAGCTTGATAAGCTTGTTAGGCGATTTGGAATATGTGTTATTCCTTCGCAGATCTGAAGGTAAAATTACGTCTAAGATGTTTAGAGATGAGTCAGCCATTAGATTCTTTTTGCCCGCTGAGATAAAGGGAAGGACGGTATAGGTTTTGTAGAGATAAGACAGTACTTTGTTTTGGTAGCGTTGAATTCGACACGATTTTCCGGCCCCAATCAAGAATGAGTTCAACGTCCCGTTAATAAAATTGGACATGAGCTCACGGTCTAGGAGATAAGGTCTGGCAAGTCTTATACGGTCGAAGGCGTAGGATTAACGCAGAGTACCGACAAAGACAAAACTATGAAGTGGGTTGGAGGGGATGGAGAGCAGATCATTAATGAATATTAGACAGAAAACAGGTGAGGAAATTGACCCTTGGGGAACGCCAGCCGAGATTGATTGATTGTTGGATTCGAAGCCACTCAATACGATCTTGATTGAACGGCCAGAAATAAAGCTCTCATACCAGCTCCTTAGAACTGAGATGTAAGTTATTTTTACAGTTTTACAGAAGGCTTCGAATTAGAGTCTGCAACAATTTTCCGCTTTTCCGTTGCACGCATAGCTCTACTTTTAAGTTTCTGCAATGTATGTAGTTGAGAAGAGGGCCGGCCTTTCTATCTTTTCAATAAACTCAATAATTTGCAAAATAACCACTTTTGAGAAAAAGCCAAGCATTTAAAAAAAAAATTATACTAAAAATGAATGAAAATTATAGAGCTTATGGTGGGTCCACGAATGAAATGGCCGACGGATTGCCTGTAGGGACAATGTCGACGGAGTGTTTGTGCTCAATTTTTCCAGCGGATTTTCTTTGTTTCACGAATAAAATTCAATTTGAAAAAAGTTCGCGAACAAAGTTTTTGTTGTGTGGGCCATAGGGCTTACATGACCAACTACCCAGTATGATGAATATTGAATATTACGATTAAATATTAAAATAGCTGGAAATTGCTAGAAAAGCATCTTTCATTTATCGGTTAATTAGTAAACACTAGAGTTTTCTATCCTAGATTTTTCTTCGTCTGTGTCTTTATTTCCGTTTTCTAATACTTCTGTAACATCATACTTCCCTTTTTGATGCTGGTAGTCCCAAACAATGGTTTGCGACCCTTATATTGCTTATAACTACACAATATGTCTACATCTACAACTTTCTTCTTTGATTTGGGATCTCGTTGCAACCTGTACATCAAGAATTCCAACTTGTTTGCAATCTTTTTGTCACCACAAAACAAGAGAGTTTTTGTGTCGCGGGACTCGCCACTAATTATGGTTTTTCACGGCAGTATTTTTATTTCAAATTCTTGGATTATTTTTATTTAATTTTAAAATTTGATGCCATCGGAAGTAAGCAAGGAGTTGGTTTTATTGAAACTACCATAACTAAATGAAGGGTGATGGCGTGGGATATAGAAGAACTAGCTGGAACCCGTGGCGCCTCGCTGCACCCATAAGCCAATAGCAGCTTCCGTTTATTTTGCAGTTGAGGTGATATGAATTTTAATATGTACTACGAGAGTTTCAAAAAAGGCATTTTTTTCGTATTTTTGATTCCAAATAACAAAATGTGAAACTCAAAAGCGAATCCTGAATGAAGAGAGTTTCACAAATTTTGAACCCCCACTTCACCTCGTTAGGGTTTGAATTTCGAGAAATGCCGAAACATGTGTTTTATTATTTATGCTAAGCATTTATACCAAGTTCCAACAAAATCTAATGAAAAATATGACTTCCCATACAACTTTTTCCACCGTGTTTTACCCCCTTGGTGATTGAATTTCGAAAAATTTTGAAACACGTGTTTCATTATTTATGATGTGGAGTATTTATACTAAGTTTGAAGAAAATCTGACTGAAGAAAAAAATAATTCCCCATACAACCTATTCCACCTCTTTTCACCCCCTTTAGGGGTAGGTATAGCAAAGCTGATAGCGTATAAACACTTTCCATATCATCAAACTCATGTGGTAAAATTTTTGTGGGGGTCGGTTGAGCGGTGAACATTTACAAACTTTTATATATGTATCTTAGAATTTTGGGTAATAAAGTAAATAAGCCCACCCCAGCAGGTGGTAGGGGTTGTATAGGGGGTTGACCTGAAGGCATTTCCGTCGGTCACCCTCTAAAAAGCTATTCATTGTTGAAATTTCGTAAAAATCACTTTTTTACAAGTAATTTTTAAAAAAATAGCTGTTTTAATAAGCAGTTATATTAGTGACGACTTTGACTCTGGATTGCGCACCCGCAAACACTCCCCCACCCAAACCTCTATCTCATTCTCGCAGTAGGGCGCTACCATTTTGGTGTTCCGCCCAGAGCGGTGAGCGGGCGGGGTGATAAAGTAAACAATTTCCCTTAATACAAACATTTTAAAAAAAATTTCAAAATCGGAACGATTCCACCACTGCCAATCCAAGTGTTTAGCAGGTGTTGGGAAATAAAACGCTCTAGTGTTTTATTTCCAAACGATAAAGTATTTAATGTTTACTTTTAAAACAGAAGAAGCGTTAAATGCACAAAATCTAAACGCTAAAGTGTTTGATTCTTAAACACTTAAAGCATTTAACAGAAATTAAACGCGTAAGATGTTTACCAAAAAATTGTAACCTAAGCGCAAGTGTCTAAAAGTAAAACACTTATTCGCCAATTAAACACTTGGGAAGGTAAACACTTAGTTATGATAAAACACTTATGGGGAACTAAACGCTCTAGCGTTTTATTTTTACACCGTAAATTGTTTAGGGGTGGGAAGTGTCTCTAATGAAATACTGGGTGATCCATTTAGAGATACTATCTTCAGAAATAAAAAAATAAAATCATTTAATTTTATCGGGCAATTTTTATTATCAGAATTTTTATTATTAGAATTTCAAGAAACAAGGAAGTTATTGCATTTTGCATCTTAGCTTTATGAAAAAAACAAGAAAAATCACTCAATTAATATACTTACACTATAATGCTTGAAACTAAGTTTCTATAAAACTTAAAATTTTTTTGAACTTATCACTTGAAATGAAAAGGTTTCAAAATGATACAGTCCAAATTATAGCTCAAAATATGTATTTGTTGATTTACAATTGGCCAAAATACAAATAGTTAAATATCTCGAGTTCACGTTAACAAAAATTAACTTTCTTTTTTTAATTTAAAGGTCCCAAAATACTCTACGAGATCTGTTAAAAAATTTTAAATTGTTTTTTAAAAATGGCCAAAAGAATGCAATTGTTGCTATTTGAGTAATAAACAGAAATAAAAAAAGAAACCAAAATTACATCCAAAATTATTTTAGAATATATCTATTCTTAATTTTTTGGCCTTTTCTTACTTCATTTGTTGTTTTCATTTATTTAACTTAGTTTATCCTGAAATTGTTACGCCTTTGTTGGCAGGTATTTTGTTTATATGAAAATAAAACCATAAAGCTGCTTAAACATTACGAATTTAAAATTATCAGTACCACTGCAAATCTGAGGTTTTCGAAGTGTTTTATTTCAAAACGCTTAAAACGTTTTATTTTGACGTCACCCATTTGATTAACATTGTCGACACTTTTAAAACACTTAAGCGTTTAAGAAATGTCTACAATGTTAATCAAATGGGTGACGTCAAAATAAAACGTTTTAAGCGTTTTGAAGTAAAACACTTTTAAAAGCTGAGATTTGCAGTGATGAGACGAGAAAAAATATGAGCTACCCTGTATTTCGCCCAATTTTGCTAATGCCCGCCAAGGGTGCCATTTAGCATATTCAGTAAAGCGCATCTCGTTCTATCACGGAAGTCAAGCAATATTAGAAGTGGTTTGTACTTAGTCGGGGGACCGCTTGGAAGAACGGCACTCGGGTTGGGTTTTTTTTTGTTTTTTTTTATTTATTTATTTTTTTTTTACTTTTTGCAATGATAGTATTATGTTTTAATATAGTATTGATTAATAGTTCTATCAACATAAATTTTATTATTCATAACCAAAAACACGCTACAAACGTTTACTAATTAAACACTTAATTGTTTATTCATTAAACGCCGCTAAGTGTTTAAATTTCGTCTACAACGATATAAACGCTTTAAGTGCTTAGCAACTAAACACTTGAGTTTACAGTGACTACTCTTGAAAAATTCTGCTTTTTTTATTGTTTTTTATTATTATAAACAAATATATATATATAGCTTGTGATGAATCCATGAGCGTGGGATGATAGAAAGCATGGAACCAGAATCCACTAGGAATAACCGGTTACTACGTTTATCACAAATAAAAAGGCGGTATTCTCTAAGAGGCTGATTGTTGACTTCGCTGTCGCCTACCGCCGATACTGACGACAGCACGGCTAGTTTCCCTCGAACGGAGGTGATTGTTCCAGAGCAGATTTGAAGGTGCAAGGTTGATTGCATTTCCGTGCGAGTTTGCCATAATTATGATGGTAGAAGCAATGCCCCGCTTGTGAAATGTGTGGCTCCCTATGGGCAGATCGCGAACGAGAGCCGGATCTGCTGTGATTTTCATTGTGGGGCTGCTTATTTAGCTTATTGTTTATTTCATGTTGCAGCGTAGTTAATTTCTCTAGAGCTTTCCTAATCTCTCTGAGCTCTGTAACAAAAGAATCATTAGTAGTGGAAGATAGTGAATGAGCTAAAGGATGGCCGGAATGCGTAGCTGCGGCCATGAAAAACTGAGGTGAATTCCCACTCTCTAAAAGAGTATCCGCACCGACCGCAAGTTCGTCAAGTGATGATGTGGACTGGAAGACACGTAGAAGCTTCTGGACAGTCTGAGGAAGTAGTGCTAACCAGCGAACTCTTAACACATTCTCGGGAGCTTGAGCGCCTACCATGGATCGCATAAGCCTTAGCAGCTCAGAAGGTTTCCTGCTACCTAGTTCAAGCTCAGCCAATACTTTGTGGAGTTGTTTATCTGCAGAGTCAGCTAGGCGGTTGATAAGCTGCGCCTTGAGAAATTTGTATTTGTCAGTAGTAGGAGGAGATTTGATGATGTCAGTAACAGCCACAAGCGCATCCGGGGACAGATTACTGACGATCAGAAGATATCTTGCGTTGTCAGCTCGTATGTTAAATGACTGAAAGACTGACTCTGCCTGCACAAACCACATCTCTGGATTATCTTTCCAGAAGGCCGGAAGCTTGCAATACTGGATGGACGAAACTTCACTAACATTTTGATTAGTTGACGGGCCGGGCACTGCTGCCGGGTGCTCTGTTGTGGACGTTTGCAACCTATTGTTGGCCAGTGTGGGAGAAGAGTCGCGGCTTGGTGAATGTTCCAACGGCATGTTAATATACACTAAGCCGTACAAAAGAAAAAGTGTATGAGATTGTCCACTGTTTATTACGCGACGCAAACACAAAGAAAGTTAATGCGCAACACTAAATGAAAAAAAAAACAAGGAAAATGTTTAATAATTAACTTGTTTCGCGTTGTTTACATTGACTTGCATGTAGGAATAAATATGGCCGCGGTGGCTCGAGTCACGTCGCTGCTGAGAATGAGGTCGATGTCTGGGATCACGTTGTTTTGTCTAAAATCACGTTGTTTTCTCATAACACGTCTAAATCGGGGTCACCATTATGGCTTTTCTATTTATTTACCATTAAAACAGAGAAACAACAATAACACAAATTTATTAATTCTTTTAGAATCAGAAAAAAACACTAATTAATATTTAAAGCAAAAATTCAATGTTAGGTTAGGAAAGATATTAATGCGACCTCCAGATATCGATGACTCGTTGCCGACTGACTGCACACGCTTGCTTTTTGTGTCAGCCCTTCGCGCCGACGTCACGGTGGCGCTGGTGGGGAAGCTAAACCCCCACGCATATAAGCTGGAAACGCCATCTATCAATAGTGGATGTGATCTGACGTAATGGAATGTCAACTTTGTGTATTTTCGGATTCATATACATTCTTCCAATTTTTGGATTCTTTACTATAAGCTCTGTCTTGTTTATGAGTTTTAGAAATTTTTTACATTCAGAATCTAAAGTATTGATAGGGTTTCGATTGAGTTTAATGTAAGTATTCTCGTCATTTAAAATTTCAAGAGCTTTAGTGTCATAATCTGGTTTATACATTAATACAGTTTTGGCACCTTTATCGGCTTTAGTGATTATTAATATGTCTTTATGGTTTTTAACAAATTGCTTGGCAATCTTGATCCATTTTAATAATTCTATTTGTGGGTAAGATAATTTTTCTTTTTTTAAACCTTTAAATCTAGTGTGTAAATATTTGGAAATTTTATGTTTAATATAATCTTTGTTCACAATGTTACTTCTATCTATTGCTACAGAATTGGAAGAATGTATGTATATGTATCCGAAAATACACAAAGTTGACATTCCATTACGTCAGATCACATCCTCTATTGATCCCCCATTTATAAACTATCTAAATACCTAAATAACGTACTATCACATGTTACTTCTAAATATGAATTCAATATTAGAAATTCATTTGATCTGGTGGATGGCGTTTCCAGCTTATATGTCCACGATGACCATTGTCTTGTAAGTTTTGATGTAACGGCGTTATATCCAAGCATTCCCCAGGAATTGGTCATTAGATGTATTGGTGACAGTGGGATGAGATTTATGAATTTACTGATCTTAGTTTTGACCAATTTATTGATGGTATTAAGTTAACTTTTTAAGTTAACCTTTTAATCAACTTATTGTGAGTAAAATAGGCACTTTTTGGAACGAAGTTCCTTAAAGCGGCTTGCGGGTAGAATGATTTCGTAGAAATCGTCACGTAAGAAAATGCGGTATTAGTGACAGTGGGATGAGATTTATGAATTTACTGATCTTAGTTTTGACCAATTTATTGATGGTATTAAGTTATGTTTCAGGAATGCAATTTTCAGTCATAATAATGTTATTTACAAACAAATCGACGGCTCACCCATGGGTTCGAGCATTTCTAGTTCACTTGCTGACATCATCTTGCAAAAACTCGAAAAGGGGATTATTCTTGACCCGCAATTTAAAATTCTGTACTATAAAAGATATGTTGATGACTGCTTATTGATTATTCCTGTTGACAGTATAAATTTAATCTTTAATGAATTTAATGGTTACCATCCAAAGATTAAGTTCACATTGGAGGTGGAAAATGACAATAGATTAAACTTTTTAGATGTGACTTTAATTAGAATTGATAACAAAATTATTACTGATTGGTATCAAAAGCCTATCGCTGGTGAACGATACTTAAACTACTTCTCGTACACAAACATTAATTATAAAATCAGTGTAATTAACGCTCTCGTTGATCGGGCCTTTTTACTTTCCGACCGGTCATTCCACCCCAAAAATTTCAAACTCATTTATACTAAATTATTAAAAAATTGTTTCCCTCCTTACATCATCAATAAATTTATCAACAAAAGATTACATAAACTAAGATCCAGGACTATTCTAAACTCCAATGTTGATAATAACTCAAATTCTGGTATTATATTTACTAAGATTCCCTATGACAAAGATACTAATCATGTACTAAATAAAATAGTAGACAATATCAATATTAAGATAACAAATATATCAACTTCTTCCACTTCTAATTTTTTTACCAAACTTAAGGATAAAATCCCGACCAATGAGGCTAAAAATGTCGTCTATCAGATTGAATGTGGGGCATGCGATAGAATTTATATTGGCGAAACGTCTCAGCCATTAATGAAAAGATTATATCAACACGACTACCATAGTAAAAACTTAAACCTTCATCACAGTGCATTAAACAAACACACTTATGATTCTGGCCACAAATTTAAATTCAATGAAACCAAAATTTTAGATTCCGACAATTTATATAATAATAGACTTATTAAAGAAACCTTTCAAATCAGTAAAAATTATAAATCAACTCTTAACAATCATACTGATTATAAAAACAATTTAAAATATTTAAACAATTTTATTAACAACTATCTATAAATCGATTTCAACATACCTATTATATTTCATCCAACAACCTGCTAGCAACAATAGTCAGCTATAAAAAAAATGTTTGCACTAATGTTGGCTCTTCTTATTTTCTTCTCCCCCGCAAGGTTAGGTGGACTTGCTTTTGACGTTGTTCCAATCAAGACCATGAACAACAAAAAGAAATTTAAAAAAAAAAGAAAAAAAAATATATTCCAAGTTTTTATTGAAAACTATAAAAAAGTCGGATCTGACGTAGTGGAGTCTCAACTTTGTGTAAAAAAATAATTTTTGGTTAATGTTGACCAAGTTCTGGTAAGCTTTTTTAAATTATAAGATTATAAATATGTAATTGTTTTATAAAAAAAAATGTTTGTGTTTTAGTTGAAAATGGCACAAATTTTAGTGCCGAAACGTCAAGCAAATTGTAATAAATTTTATAAAATTCAACAATATAAAGGATCACCAAGGCTCACCAGTGTTTTTATTATTAAATTATATGGATCCTACATAACCTTTATATTTCTAATTTTTTAGTTATAAATTTTCAAAAAATCGAAATTCGCAAAATTGTGACAAATTTTGATATCTTTAAATTGCTCTTGTTCAAAAACTGTTTGACATAGAAAGGTGAAAGTTGCACCAATTTTTTCTACTTTAATATGGCTTTAATTTTATATACCTACAACATATAGGCTAGTCGGCGAGAAGGCCCATTGGCGAGATTACCGTTGGAATCGCTTCGATTTAGGGTGTAGTTAAACACCCTAAGTTTGCCCACAATTTGGTTGACCGCATAACTTTTTAATTAACTTATTGTGAGTTAAATAGGCACTTTTTTGAACGAAGTTCCTTAACGCGGCTTGCGGGTAGAATGATTTCGTAGAAATCGTCACGTAAGAAAATGCGGTATGATTTGTGTGTATGCGTGCGAGAATCGATCTCACTAGGCAATTTACGAATTCACGAAATCAGAATGCAGTGTTTCTTTGTATAAATTGGAAACAATGGGAACCGATAGCTAACGAAAGAAATGGTAATGCAAAGTGCCAGGCATAAAGGTAAAAACACAGTGGTAGCCGGTTTGCTTGCCGAGGTCGTACACAGTGGCGACCTAAAACATATCCGGTGCAAGGTATACATCCTCTGAATCGGGAGAGAAGAGTTGTTGGGGAATATCATTATTAATTCAATTCTTAAACTTTCAGTGGCCATTTCTTTTGTTCATTATCGAGGATATATGCTTATGCAATGAATGGTGTTGAAAAAGTTAGCTCATATGCCTTCATATTGGAATGAATTGTAATACAAAATGTTGCCGTTATGCCTTCGATCCTAGAACCTTGCAATGTTAATCGAAGGGATGTTTCGATCTAGAAAGTAGACATTACGCTTTCGAAGGATAATATACGGAATCGGCTCTGGCATCTTTCTATTCCCTACATTCTCAATCGGCCGAATTTTTGAAAGCTCCCATATTGTTTCTTTGAAGTTAAGTTCTGAGAAATGGAAAGTGCAGCTTCTATTGGGAATTACATTCGCAGTTGAAGAAAAAGCGTAAGGAACTTTGTTTCTGACGGAGGTCCACTAACCTCACCTGTTTTTTGATGTGAAACATCTTTGCGCGCGTTGAGAGTAATTCTTCAAGGTCGGGAACATTTTGTGGGAACGCTTTATAGGGAACGCTTTATAGGGAACGCTTCGTCGAATCCAATTTTCATTCCGGGAAACGGAAGATCTGTATTGAGGAAGACAGAATAAGACGGAGATTTTATTTAGCACCAAAGAAAAGTGTTTATATGCCGCGAGCCAGACATAACGAGCCAGACATAGGCAGAATGGAACAAATGGTTGAGTGGTTGCCTTACGACGTTAATATTCCAAAAAGTCGCGGGTTCAGTTCTTGATCTCGGCATTTGAATTTTATTATTTATATTTAATGGTTTTATTTAGCAACCTGGTATATTTGTTTGTTTGTTTGTTTGGTTAAATCGACAGCGACAGCTTTTTCAACTACTTCTAATTAACCGATTCTTATGAAACTTTGCACACACATTGAGTTCCCGTGACAATGCAATCTGACATTTTTGTAAAAAAAAATCAAGATGGCGGACAAATTTTCCAATTGTGTTCCGATTCCATTGAAAATCAGTATCGGGGGGTTTTTAGGGCCAAAAATGGCGATTCTGTGGTCAAACATTGAAAATTCAAAATGGCGACGCCAATATGGCGGATGAATTTTGCGAATGTGTTCTGAATACATTGAAAATCGGTATCGGAGGGTTTTTAGGGCCACAAATGACGATTCTGTTGTCAAAATTTGAAAATTCAAAATGGCGGATGAATTTTGCAAATGTGTTCTGAATATGTTGAAAATCGGTATTGGAAAATTCACAATGGCAGCGGCAATATGGCGGATGAATCTTGCAGGTGTGTTCTGAATACATTGAAAATCGGTATGGGAGGGTTTTAAGGTGACAGATGACGAATGTGTGGTCAAAATTTGAAAATTCAAAATGGCGGTACGATTTTGGTAATAACAATTCGATTTCACTGAAAATCGCTATTTAGGTGTGTTTAAGGTCGAAAATAATGAATTTGTTGTTAAAATTAGAAAATTCAAAATGCCGCTGGCAAAATGGTATGTAGCATTGAGTCGCGTAAGAACTTTGGAAGGGCTATGTATTGAGGAGCTTGATTGTGAGAAATTAACAGGTAAGAAACCGTGCAACAAAGATGCAATGAAAGAGTTGGAAAGGATGAGAAGTTTGCATGATGATACGAGCCAAAAACCAAACTAAAAACTAGAAAATAAAAACAGGTAAAAAAACTTTTAAGTTAAATGGTTTTATTTGAAATCATAAGCTGTACCAAAAATTAGAAAATAATTAGAACACAAACATGGGCCTTCTTGAGATTCTGACGTCTGGTAAGAAGTCGTGTAATAGTAGCCGTGCTGTTTTCTCATGTCGTATGCCAAGGGGCACTTTATGTCGCTGCGTCGCGTCAGCGGATTAAGTAATAGTCTGAGACTTTTAACAGACTAAAATAAAAACATGGGGAGCATAAAAATCTATATAACGACTGTATAGTTAAATAAAATCGACTTGTCTAGAAAAATGTGTTTCCAAGCCCACCAAAAATATATTTCAAATGCGGTCAGACATCATGGTCGAAGGTCATCAACGGCAATGGTACATTTTCAACACAAATCGGTGTGTATAAAACTTAGGGCTATTTTACATCCCAAAAGCAAAATTGCTGTGCTCCAGCGCTGCGTTTCCCCATTGCGTTTGGGATGTAAAATGGCCTTTATTCTTTCTAATTATTCAATTTAAAGAAAGATAAAGATCGCCAAAGATGTTTCACATCTTTCACGTGCACTGGTTACACGGGCTATTTTTTTTTTATATTCCTTTCAATATCTCCGTTCCTGCTAACTTTTAATATAACATATGCATTGGGAAAGCTCTACGTTATGAAATTCTCTTTAAAATCTAAACCCTGTTAGAGGTCGCTAGGTGCAAGGGTGGTCTTGGAAATAGCTTCCAAAGTTTTCAAAGCACAGGCTGAAAATTCTTGAGGATGGTGTTTATGTAGTCCCCGCAATGTACAAAAAATTTCAACAAGATCGGTTCATTACTTTTGGTTTTTTTTAACCTTAATTAACAATGCTGCCATTTTTTGGAAGATCAGTTTATAATTGGGAAACTTATTTAGAAAACTTAAGAAACAATTGAAAATGAAATACCGTTCAATTTTTGGAAAATCGCAATTTTGATCGATTTTATGAAGTTTTCTATACGCGAACCTTCTTATACTCGACATCAATTGTTATATTTTTACTTGAGAGAATCCGCCCTTGCATATCTAAAAAACCCAAAATAAAGATTCACCGCGCCAATTTTTGAAGAACATACACTTACCAGATATAAGACAATTTTTAGAAACCGCATCTACCCCCTCGGGCATCGGGCATTGGGAGTATTCCCGTTCAAGTTGGTGACGGCTTTCCAGTTGAAGTTATTTTTTACAGCTCCCTGGATTCTATTTTTTGCCAGGTTGCGTCCGAGATCCAGTGTTGCATGTTTCTTTGGGCATAACTTATCTGAATTCCTTATTCTCATGCGGTTTGAACCAAATGAGCGGTGTGAATAATACTTTAGGAAGGTGGTTAGATCTTATATTCTTTTCCGACTCAGACAACATGTATGTTGAGCCTAGCTCAATTGTCTTGTCGCCTGTTGATAATTATCACCCTCCTCTCTTACTCAGCTATTGTTTTGCCTTTAACAATAAGCTAATCCCGGAGGAGTCAACCTTTACTTTTAACTTTAAAAAGGCCAACCTTGAAGTACTGTCATCCAAGCTCACTTCGTTTGATTTCAATACCTTGCTTTCCTCTAATGAGTTGGATGACGACGTAACAAGATTTTACTCCGTCCTGTATGAAACCTTCGCATCCTGTGTACCTATTGAGCCTCTAAAGTTGACCAGATCATCCCCACCCTGGTACAATAATGAGTTGAGACACACCAAAAACCGGAAGAATAAACTCTGGAAAACCTACCTGAAGATAAAAGACACTGCGAGTTTCTATGCATTTCTCAATTGCTATGACCAATTCCATGCTCTCTCCGAGGCTCTCTATAAGAAGTACCTTAGTAACATGGAAGGTAAACTGTATGGCGATCCCAGAGCATTCTTTCAATTTATCAACTCTAAGAAAAAAGTCGATAATTACCCTAACACCATGCAATACGAGAACTCTGTTAGTTCTAATTCATCCGAGATTTGCGACAAGTTCGCATCGTTCTTCCTCAAATCTTTCTCGTCTCCTGTCTTCCAACCTCATGAAGACAATTTTCGACATATCAACGCAATACAAACGGCTCAAAATTTATCTCTGTCTATAACCAGGGAAGATATCTCGAAACATATAAATGATCTTCCACAAGATTTTTCGTCCGGCCCTGATGGTGTCCCTCCTGCTGTTCTAAAATTCTGTGCAGTGGCCCTACTGTCTCCTATCCTATTTTTATTTCAGAAATCCCTCAATACAGGGCGCTTCCCAACCTTATGGAAGAACTCTTTTATAATCCCTGTTCATAAAAAGGGTTGTAAGAACGAAATATCTAATTATAGACCGATTGCGAAGTTATCATGTATACCAAAACTTTTCGAATCCATTATTTATTCTGCTATTGCCCCTATCTGCAAGAGACTTATCTCAACTAACCAACATGGCTTTCTTGCAGCTCGTTCCACTACTACTAATTTACTAGAGTTCTCTTCTTACACTGTTCGAGGCTTTGTCACTGGCTGTCAAACTGACTGTGTTTATACAGACTTCAGTAAAGCTTTCGACATGCTCTCTCACTCTATTATAGTTCTAAAACTAAAAAAATTAGGCTTTCCGCATGTCCTGGTTATGTGGTTCCAGTCGTACTTAGCCGACAGAACCTACCAGGTTCTATTCCGCAGAGCCAAATCTAAAAACATCGAGGCGTCCTCTGGTGTCCCGCAAGGAAGTCATCTTGGTCCTCTTCTTTTTATTTTATCAATCGATGACATTGTTACCCTGCTGAGGCACTGTAAAATCCTTATTTATGCCGATGACATCAAACTGTACCGCCACATAAGGAGTATCGAGGATTGCAAACTTCTGCAAGCAGACCTAAACACCTTCTATTCTTGGTGTTCCAACAACAACCTGGTCCTTAACATTAGTAAATGTGAGGTCATGACTTTTTGTAGAAAACGTGGCGTTATAACTTACGACTATACTTTTCTCGATAACAAGATCTCCCGCACTAACTCTGTTATCGATCTTGGGGTTAGGTTAGAAAGTAAGTTGGATTTCTCCACCCACATCAATTATATCTCTTCCAATGGCAATTCAGTCCTGGGATTTATAAAAAGATGGTCCAAGGAATTCAACAACCCCCTTATCACAAAGCACTTGTACATATCTTTAGTTAGGCCTTTACTTGAATACGCCTCCCAGGTATGGTCTCCTTACTACTCCTCCCATGTCGATAAAATCGAATCGGTTCAAAGGAAGTTCGTCCGTTTTGCACTCAGTCACCTCTCGTGGGATGACCCACTTATTCTTCCGCCTTATGTGAACAGACTTAAATTGCTCAATTTGAGCTCTCTCCATAAGCGTCGCGAGGTCGCTGACGTTATATTCGTTCATCGTTTGTTGAATGACAAAGTTGACTCAGGCTTCCTACGAACCCGTACGTCATTTAGAGTGAACAACTACAACCTGAGAGGTCCACCTCTCTTGTGCATTAATTCCTCTAATACCAATTATGGGATGTACGAACCAGTTAACCGCATGCTTATAAATGTTAACAAAAATGCGAGTGTTTTTAGCATGCAAACTAGCGAAGATGTCCTTAAAAGGACTCTTTTTAATGTGGCGTGACTCCTTGTGTGTCCCACGTTTTCATTGTCTTTGCACGCTTCTCTGTTTGATGTTTTGTGCTCTTAAATGTTGCATTGTTTTTTGTTTTGTGTTTGCATGTCTTAGCCGAGCCACTGTGCAGTGGTAAATGTGACCGGGTTTGTGTGCAGGGACCGGACCGGCTCGGTACAGGAGTGCCGGGGAGGGTTGAGAAGTAACCCGCATTTTCGGTCGCATGCTCGTTTTGCGGTGTTTTTTCTTCTTATACCTTTTTTGGTGCTTTCGGCCGGATTCGGTCCCTGCACATAAGCGTGGCCCGTTTCTCAGCCCAGCTGAGAAGTGTACTTCTGAGCTAGAAGATTAACTCGATTAAATAACCGATGCTCGTTTCCGCTGAGTAGGTACTAGGACGGTTTAGACTGGGAACCAAAACCTGTTTTGTGAATGTAGGTCAGGGCCCCGCCCGTTGGAATGTGGGTCAAACTGGTCCATTAATTTTTACGACCAATTACAATGACATTTATTGTTTTTACGACTAATTAGGTGTGATTTATGACTATTGGGGCCAATAACCTTGCAGTCGTGGGGGCTTAGCCGGTGGTCCCGTCCTTGGAATCTAGGTCAAACCCATAAATCACGTACGGGGGCATAGCCGGTGGGCCTGTCCTTGGAATCTAGGTCAAACCCATAAATCACGTATGTAGTTCAGTCTCGAGGTCAATCACCTGTCATCAATCAATCAATCTCCTGTAATTGGCCTTGGGATGTAGGTCAAGGTGGTTGACCTAGAGACAGGACGAGTCGGTCAGGGCCGGTGGCTTGGGGCTCAGCGGGGGGTCGGCGACCTCGGCCTGGGGCTGCGGCGGGGTCCTCGGCTGGGTCTTGGCGGGGACTCGGCGGGGGTCTTGGCGGGGACTATGGGGACACTTTGGCCAGACAGTAGTGCCATATGAAAAGGCGCCAGTGTGTGTGCCAGACAGTGTTGCCATATGAAAGGTGGCAGTGGGGTAGGTCACTGAACTTGCGACTGGCGCTCCTTGCTCCTCGCATATATATATATATATATATATATATATATATATATATATATATATATATATATATATATATATATATATATATATATATATATATATATATATATATATATATATATATATATATATATATATATATATATATATATATATATATATATATATATATATATATATATATATATATATATATATATATATATATATATATATATATATATATATATATATATATATATATATATATATATATATATATATATATATATATATATATATATATATATATATATATTAGGCGAACCCAAAAATAAAGTAGCCGGAACGCTGAAATAAAAAAAAGCCATAAGTTTTGCTAACTTGAAAAATATCAAATTAATTTACACCGTCCTTTACTTAACACCAAAATAATTCCCTACATGTAGAAATTGTTAATCATAAATTTAAAATCCTAAAATTAGATTCACTCTGTGCTTTATAAAAATGTCTAGACGTTTTTAATGATCTAAAAATCCGGTTCATTAAAAGCGCAGGCAATTTCAAGGGAATGTTTATTATTATTACTTTCCTTTACTTCTTTCGTTCGTTCGTTCGCTTTTATACCCATGCGCATGCTTGCACTGCATTGCGAATGGAATTTTTATTAGCTCAGGATTTCAGCGACCGTCGTAAAATCGCAATTAATGGGGAAAGAATTTTACGTTCGCGAATTTTTATTAGCAATAACTTTTAACATGGTGGGAAGATAACTGAAGCAGGATCACTTCTATATGCATGCACATGTTTGCCCCAGGCCGTTTTGAAGGGAATTTTTATTAGCTCTAGATACCAGCGATCGTCGTAAAAATGCAATTAATGGAGAAGGAGTTTTAGGTTCGCGAATTTTTATTAGCAATAACTTTAAACATGGTGGGAAGATAACTGAAGCAGGATCACCTCTATATGCATGCGCATGTGTACCCCGTTCATTTGAGCGGAATTTTTATTGGCTCAGGAGACCAGCCATCGTCGTAAAAGTTTATGACTTTTGCAAAATGCATCAATGTATGAGATAGAAATGATGGTAAGGGGTTAGTGCGTTGGATGTATAAATCCGTGCTCAGGAGACTGGGAATCATAAAATCTCAGTTTTTTCAAAGGCAACATGTTCCCGCATAGAGAAAACATCGAAGAAAGGATTGACATTAGGAGATTCGTCGCCCTAAGCAAGGCGGTAGAAAGTACCCCAGAACTAACTACACCAGAGATGAGGCTCATTTGCAGATACCTAGTTCTAAACAGGGCTATTGAATGGACTCTAATCAAAACGATGGGGCGTCAGGTTGAAGAGAGATTAATAAGGAGGCTTCGGAACTTGCTAAACAAGTTCGAGGATGAGGCCGAAGACGAGCAGCAGCAACAGCAAACTCGAGCAGGCCCGGTGTTAAGATCGAGGAGCAGCAGCAGCAGCAGCAAACTCGAGCGGGCCCCGGTGTTAAGATCGAGGAGCAGCAGCAACAGCAAACTCGAGCAGGCCCCGGTGTTAAGATCGAGGAGCAGCAGCAGCAGCAGCAAACTCGAGCGGGCCCCGGTGTTAAGATCGAGCAGCAGCAGCAGCAGCAAACTCGAGCGGGCCCCGGTGTTAAGATCGAGGAGCAGCAGCAACAGCAAACTCGAGCAGGCCCCGGTGTTAAGATCGAGGAGCAGCAGCAGCAGCAGCAAACTCGAGCGGGCCCCAGTGTTAAGATCGAGGAGCAGCAGCAGCAGCAAACTCGAGCAGGTCCCGGTGTTAAGATCGAGGAGGAGCAGCAGCAGCAGCAAACTCGAGCAGGTCCCGGTGTTAAGATCGAGGAGGAGGAGCAGCAGCAGCAAACTCGTGCAGGCCACGGTGATGCACATGAGTCATCGGTGGGGACCAGCCGGGTACCGAAAAAAAGGAAACGTAGGACAGAGTTGGAGATGCTGCAAAACCTGCTACACCCTGATTGGTTACTAAACACTACTACTACGACTAAAAGAAGATGCCACTTAGAGCAGAGCTGGAGATGCTGCACCAACCAGTAAAATTAAAAAAAATTCTTTTGCAAAAACAAATAAAATAAAAATAAGTAAAAGAAAAAAATGTTTTTTTTTTTTTTAAAAAAATATATTTTATTTTTTTTTTAATATCTAATAAAATTTTAAACTTAAAAATAAATATTTTTTTTATAAAAATGTATTCTCTCTTGCCTCTTTTAAATAAATTTTATTTTTAAAAGTCCGCCTCTGCTGATGTCATTTCCCTCGAAAATCATGAATTTGCCCCTCTCCGCATTCAGCTCGCTTATCTGCTCTTCCGTTTTTATCTTCTCTGCAAATCTCTCCGGCAGATACACAAAGGTGTTGTCCATGAAGGAAACAATTACCCTTAACCCATACTTCGTTGTAACAAGTTTAAAAAACTTGATGGGGTAGGGTTTGTTCTCCTCCATGGCTGAGATGGGTATGTTCTCCGTTGAGGTACTTTCGGCAACCGAAGACAAAAGTTCGAAGGTACTCTATTTAAAAAAAATTAAATTAATTTAAAAAAACTTTGGAGTCTAAAAGTACTTACCATTATGCTGGTTTCTGCTTGAAGTGGTTTCTTTTGCTGCTGTTGCTGTTGGTGTTGCTGTCGCTTGTACTGCTAAAAGAAAAAAAAAACAAGTTAAAACAGAACTATACTGGCAAAAATGCCGATTGCTTACGGTTGGCTAAGGCCACGTACCGCTGTTCTGTTGAAGAGCTTCGAGTTTTCTGATTCCCAGTCTCCAGAGCACAGAGGATTTATATACAGAAATCATATCCCCTCCACTTCCAACGCGTACATTATCCCCAACTGTTGTTATTCTCGATGAAAAAAACTTGTATATATAAAATTTCATTCGTTCTGTGTACCGTGGGAGAAAATAACAGGGAAAACATTTCTTATAAATCTTAATGCCCGCAGGAAAACATTCCTTGTAAATCAGAGAGCAATAAATTTTTATTAGCAATAAATTTTAACATCATGGGAAGATAACTGAAGCAGGATCGCTTCTATACAGGGCGCATGCGAATGGAATTTTAATTATTAGTATTTCCTTTTCTTCTTTCATTCGTTCGCTTTTATACAGCGCGCATGGCAATTTCAGTGGGATATTTATGATTATTACCAGAGACGTTCGTAAAAGTTTATGACTTGAGGAGGAATTTATGTGATGCATATTAATGAAGATGATATCAGTGGCGGACTAAGGGTGGGGCGGCAGGGGCGGTCCGCCCCGGGCCTCTGGTTCCTGGGGGCCTCCAAATGTCTACAAGTTCCCTTGATCAAATCCTAAACAAGGCTTTTAAAATATGGTCAGTGCCTACCTAAGTGGTACTTTGGAGTCGGAGGTCCTGTAGGGTAAACTTGCTTAAATCGTACCTGCTCCTAAATCGTACCTCATGTGTTTTTCCCACCCTAAGGCTTCCACAGCTTTCCAAGCAGCACAAAACGTAAACTTTAGTCCGCCATCTTGCACGTAAAGAAGCAGAACACTGTGATGCTGCTCCTTACAAAATTATACAAAAAGTAAGTTTTTATTGACAATTTCAGTATTTTTTTATGATATTTCATAAGCTCATAGTTCCATAATTATGTGGTATTAGTTTTGGCTCGCAGTATAAAGTGAATACACATTAATTTCTGCCCTTTTTTGTCAACTTTGTTATTCTCGCCGGCGCGTCACTTATTTACGCGGGCGCTTTACAATATTAGTGAGATGCTTGCCTAATTCGTACTCATAGCATTGTTCTAATTCGTACCGGTACGATTAAGGATAAATGCGAATTTTGATTAGGTGGTGATACGATTTTATACTATATTTTTTGTTTCCAGTAAAATGGCACCGCGGAAATACAACAACTGGCTTAAAGCTAATATGGAACCTGCTCTCCAAAAATTCAACGATGGATCCATGAAGTTTAATGAAGTATGTCGTTTTTATGATATACCTAAACCTACATTTCGTCGTCATTTAAAAGGGCTGAATACACATGGACGCATTGGAAGGCCGAAAGATTTGATGGTAGAGATGGAAAAAGAACTGGTTCAACATATACTTGACTTGGAATCATGTTTCTTCGGTTTGACAATTAAGGATTTACGCAAACTGGCATACCAATTAGCCGAAAAATACAATTTGAACCATCGTTTCAATAAAGAGAAACAAATGGCGGGATGGAAATGGTACTACGAATTTATTAAAGATCATCCGGAAATTAGTCTGCGCGCCCCACAACCTACATCCATTGCCCGCTGCAAAGGCTTTAATAAAAAAAAATGTCATGGACTTCTTTGACAAATATGAAGCCATTCTTGACAGGGAAAAATTTACAGCCTCTCAAATATTTAATATGGACGAGACAGGCTTGAGCACTGCACACAAACCACCTAAAATATTAGCAAAGAAAGGCAAAAGTCAGGTCGGTGCAGTCACCAGTGGAGAGCGTGGTATAACAACTACATGTATTTGTTGCATGAACGCTGCAGGAGAATATATTCCTCCTATGTTGATTTTTAAAATAAAAAGGATGACAGATGACATGAAGAAAGGTGGCCCACCTAATACAATTTATACTTGTTCTGATAGTGGATGGATTATATCTGAACTATTTCGTGACTGGTTACTTCATTTTATTAAGTACCTCCGATTGCAAAAGAGCGACAAAAATCAAGTGTTGATCATCCTTGATGGTCATGCAACGCACACAAAGAATATAGAGGCTATTCATCTGGCACGTGAATATGGAATCATCATGTTATCTTTACCAGCGCACACAACACACAAACTACAACCACTGGATAGAGCGTTCTTTAAATCCCTTAAGTCTAACTACAACCAAGCTTGCAGTTCTTGGATGCGGAATAATCCAGGGCAAGTTATAAAACAGTGCAATGTTGCAGAAATTCTAGGAAATTCATATCCTTCTTCTGTGCATATGGATTCTGCAATTCATGGTTTTGAATCGAATGGATTGTGGCCGTGTGACCGTTTCAAAATAAGAGATGAAGATTATATTGTTGATGATGAACCTCAAAATGAAACCGTAAACTTATCAGAATTGAATGTGGCTCCAGTAACATCAAATGCTACTTCTCCAGAAACAACAATAACTCTTTCTACTTCGGATATGGCGGCCTTAACATCTAATATTATGATTGCCTCTTCATCACATACGTCGACCTCAACATTGAATGTGATTCCCTCTACATCGGATATAACACCTATGACATCGGGTAATACCATATCAACGATCAACGTGATTCCATCAACGTCGAATACGAATACCCAAACATTAAATGGTACTTCAAATATGGTTCACCAAACCTCTCCCATTAAATTTACTACTGCCACACAGACTTCTGCTGAACCTAGTGTAAAGATTTTATCTGATATTTTATTACCTAACAGATGGTCGATTAGATCAGCATTACAATCAATTTCACCGACGAGAAAAATTGCTAGATCTAAAACCACTACGACCACATCAGCATGTGTATTAACGGGAAGTCCACACAAAAACGAACTAGAAAGAAAGATTCCAAAAAATAAATTACCAGAGATTAAGACTAAAAAACTTAAAAGGAAGAACAAGGAAAATAAGGACGTTTCAGGAAAAATAACAAAACAGCCTAAAGAGACTGAAACATGGCTATGTCTTTTATGTAATGAACATCGGTCAGAGGACATGATACAGTGCAATGAATGTTCCAAATGGGTACATGTGCTTTGCGCAGGTGCAGATAGTACGACTTACTATTATTGTTGCGATAATTGCAAGACGATCCCGTAAAGTACGATTAAGGAATATTCGGGTACGAATTAAGACAATATAATCTTAAATCGCACTTTTGAATTTATTTTATTTTGTTATTTTTTTTCAAGAAGAAGATTATTTTTGTTATTTTGTGTTATAAATTATTTTAGGAGCATAAACAAAGTTTTGATTTACAGTAGTTTTATTATTCGTTTGCTTGTATTATTCCTATAACATCAATTTTCTCTTAACGGGTACGATTTAAGCAAGTTTACCCTACAATGTTCCCGTAGACACAAATAAGTACAGCATGGGACTTTATTGAATCGTTATCCTGTACACCGCTTATTATTCAATACTTCTGGACCATTTTCATCTCGGTTGCAACATGCAAGATGAGTTTTTCTAAACTTAAGCCTGGGGCCCGATTCCGCAACGGTGAGTTTTACGGTGTTCACCGATTTCAGTGTACACTGCTTATTTTCGCGTCCGCAAGAGTGAGAATGATTTTTTTTGACATTTGCGGTGAACACCGCCGCGCCGTGAAAAATTTCTCACTGAGCAAAAGGCTGTGAATTTACGGTGAGTAAAGTTGTTTTTGTAATTTCGTGCGATTATTTTTGAATAAGTTTTTTAATTTTTTTTAAAAATAATTTTTTTGAGAGATTTGTTTGGTATGTAAAAATAGTTTTAGTTTATTGTTCTAAAAGATTTTATTTAATTAGAATTTTTAAAATGGGAAGGTCAAGACAGTACCAACTCAGCGCATCATTCAGCCACTTTAAAAATCATTCAGCACTTTAAAACTCACTGGCACTTACGGAATCGCATTTTAAAGAAAAGTGGACACCGAGGTTGTCAGTGAGTTTTTCCTTCGGTGTTCACTGGCGAAAAACTCACCGTTTCGGAATCGGTCCCCTGGTGTCCACTATAGAGCTTTTTGCATAGAGCTAGAGAAAACTCTCCTATAGAGACGCGTAGAGAAGTGTATACACCCTCTGGAGCTGTACACATGCACTCGAGACCCACTCTACGGGAAAATTTTCTCTGCTAAAAAACTCTATAGTGTATAAGCAATTTGTTTGTGTTGTGTAGAGCTCTACATCTGCTCTACGCTCTATCAAGCATGTTTGATAGAGTTTTCTCTCTACAGTATTCATTCTTATTTACATTTCGACTGCGCTTCGAATTGTTGTACATCCGCCTGTTAAATAACAACGAAATTCGAATACGACATACGCAGAAAATGTGTCTTCTTCCGTGAGCTCATTCAAAAATTCTCGATACATTCCAGCGTTTTATTTTCTTTTCGCAATCCAATCTCGCGCCGAACATTTCCTTTCCTCTTTTTCTCTTCTTCGAGCAAAAATACAACGACAGCAGCTTGTTTTTGGCGAGACCTCATTATATTATTTTTTTGTTTTCTATTAATTTCCTTTAAATTTTTTTCACAATATGTGTACGCACGCATATCTGAATAACTGAGAAATTAAATGACATGCAAAAGTTGATGGCCGACTCTACAGTAGAGAAAACGCATCTGCAGTGTGCAGTCTTGTTATATATGTAGCTCAGCAGCTCAGCAAAAATAGAACAACTCCGATTCGCAGTCAGAACAAAAAGGAAGTTTTTATTGACATATCATGAATATTAAATACAAAACTAAATTAGCCAACTATGATATAACACTTAATACACTACATTTCCTCCCTCTCAAATTCCGAGCTAGTGCTGGATCGTGAATCGTACTACGGGTTTACGAATCCTGCTTGATCGTCGAAGCTCGGCTGGTGTAGAACGAAGGCCGCCCGACATTTGGCTTGCTGGTGAAGGCGAGCTTGCCTGGCACCCCAGTGCGCTGGGACTAGAATGAGAGTTAGTCTTGGCTTCATTTTGATTAGACGCCTGTTGGCTAATAATTGTAGCAGAATTATAGATATCTGTTACATTAGCTGCGTCCGGTAGGCGAGGCCTAATTTGGTTCTGGTGTCTTCTACATTGTCCATCTTGCGTACGAACTTTGTAAATCATTCGCCCACAGGTTGTTGTAACATAAGCGGGAATCCATTGTGGCCCACGGCTGAAGTTGCGGATATAGACTGGCTGGTTGATCTTGAATCGACGTGGCTTTTGTCTAGGGGATGCACAAACTAGACTTTTACTGCTCGGCTGCAACAACGATAGTAAGATTTTTGGTTGACGACCATGAAGTAACTCAGCTGGCGACTGATTAGATATGGTGTTTGGCGTTGCACGGAAAGTTACTAGATATTTTAGTAAAGCTTGGTCAGCGTTTCCGCTCTCCTGAATTGTCTTCTTTAGAGCTGCCTTGAAGGTTCGTACAAATCGTTCCGCTTCACCATTTGAGGCGGGGTGAAAAGGAGCGGTTGTCAGATGTATGATTCCGTTAAAAGTGCAGAACTTTTTAAATTCATCTGACGTAAACTGACTACCATTATCTGTTACAATGGTGTCTGGAAGGCCTTCAACTGCAAATATATTTTGTAAAGCTCGTATAGTGGTTTCAGATGTCGCTGAGTGTAGTTTGGTGACAAATGGATATTTTGAGAATGAATCCACACAAATCAACCACATACTATTTAGAAATGGCCCTGCGAAGTCCAAATGTATCCTTGCCCAAGGCGAACGAGATTCAGGCCAGTTTAGGAACTCTCTTCGCGGATTGTTGGAAGTTTGTTGACAAATTTTACATTTGCTGATTTTCTCCTGTATGTGTGCATCAATGTTAGGCCACCAACAGTAACGTCTTGCCAGTTGTTTAGTTCTTACTATGCCCCAGTGCCCATCATGGAGGAGCTGCAAAATGTGGCTTTGCAGTGACTTAGGCACGACTACACGTGAACAGTCCGTTTGTAGTACAATAACTCCATCTTGAATGCTGAGTGAGTATCGGCGGCGAAAATATGCTTGAAGATCGTGCTCTGTTCCAGTTAGTTTTTCAGGCCATCCCTTAGAGATGTAATCGTAAACTCGTTGTAACATTTGATCGGTGGCTGTGTGCCTTGCTACTGTTTCCGCGTCAATTGGGAAATTAGATAACACCTCTGAGTAATTAAGATGAAGGCAAGATTGCTCTGATAAATCAAAATAGGGATCAGGACCAGCAGGTAAGCGGGATAATGCGTCAGCATTCGCATGTTTTTCGGTTGGTTTATAAACAATATTGAAACGGTATCCCATGAGTGTTATAGCCCAGCGTTGAAGGCGTTGCGCTGTTGATACTGGTAGCTGTTTGTTGGGGTTAAAAATAGCCACCAATGGCTTATGGTCTGTATATAGGGTGAATAGTCGACCATATAAGTACTGATTAAATTTTGTTACACCATAAATAATCGAAAGTGCTTCCTTCTCGATTTGGCTGTAGCGCTTCTGGTGCTCATTTAAAGTTTTTGATGCATACGCTATAGGCTTTTCTGTTCCGTCTGGTGCAATGTGTGCCAGTACTGCTCCTAATCCATAGGACGAGGCATCGGTTGCAAGTATCAGTGGCAGATCATCCTGGAAATGTGCCAGTTTTGTGGTATTTATAATATGATTCTTAAGACATTGGAATGCCAACTCTTGTTCGTGTCCCCACACGAACTTCTCATCTAGACGACGCAACTTGTTAAGAGGTGCAGCTAGCTGTGAAAAATTTTTAACAAATTTATTATAGTAATTAATTTTACCAATAAAGGACTGTAATTCCTTAATATTCCGCGGCCTTGGCAATTTTTTTATGGCTAGAATACCTGATTCCGAAGGTTGCACTCCATCACTACTAATAAGATGACCCAGGTACTCGATGGCTGGCTTCATGAAAGAACACTTGCGTAGATTGCATCGCAATCCATTAGACTGAAGTCTTTCTAATACAGTAGATAGATTGCTCAAGTGCTCTTTGTCGGTGTGCCCGGTTACCACAATATCATCCAAGTAATTGGCACAGCCTGGAATCCCTGCTGTAATTTGTTCTAGAAGCCGCTGGAACATTGCGGGTGCACTGGCTACTCCGAAGGGCAGACGCTGGTATTGAAAAAGTCCTAGTGGCGTATTAACAACTAATACTTCCTTCGAAGGGGCATCTAACTTAACTTGCAGATAAGCATCTGAAAGATCCAACTTTGTGAATCGTATTCCACCACGCAATTTCTGAAACAATTCCTCTATCCGGGGAATCGGATATTGGTCCACATCCAGTTGTGAATTAACAGCCTTAAAATCTCCACATATACGAACTCCCTTGCCTTTTTTAGGGACTACAACCACAGGAGCTGCCCAGCTGCTGTACTTCACTGGCTCCCAAACTCCTAATTTGACTAAACGCTCCGCTTCCTCTTTGAAGGCATCAGTTTGTGAAAAGGGTAGGGGCCGTGCTTTAAAAAACTTTGGCCTGGCTTGCGGTTTTAAATGTAAGTGAGCTTCATATGATGTACACCAGTGATTCCCAAAGTGGTCCATATGGACCCCCGGGGGTCTATGGGCTGATCCAGGGGGTCCGTGATAATTAAAAATTATTTTGGGGGTGCGCGAAAAACTACCGGGGGTCCGCGAAAAAGATCGAAGGTTTCATATAAAAAATTACAAAAATTTAAAAAGCGATGTTTCCCGCGTGATTACGCGGCGCGGACGAAATCGGAAAGCAAACAGCTTATTTCACTGACGTATTCGCCAAATTCGATGAAATAAATTTAAAGTGTGATTAATTAAATTTTCTCAAAACTAAAAGTATTACATTTGTTAAAAAACTTTTGTTATACAAACAGAATTTGGGCAGAGGAGAATGATCTTAGACCCTCGCAGATGGAACGCTCTTTACCTGTATTCTTATTTTATTAATACTGTAACTTTTCGTTAACGCCCCACGCTTTTTACATTTAAGTAAGTTATATTTATAAATTTTACCAATAACTTCATTAATTTCATTCTGAGCTTGATTTTTAAAGGAACAACCTCCATATACTGACTGGAGCAATAAAAACTTTATATTAAAAATTATTTTTTACTTTTTAGTTCATTATAAAATAAAAGCTTATTTTTTAGTTTTTTTAAACTATTTATTTTTATTTTCTACGTTTTAGTCTATTATATGTCTTCCGTAATTTTGTGGCGGCCGCCACTATATTCTACTCGTCATACCGTTTCATTTGATACCCATACCGAGCGCGTTGTAACGAAAAAAGTAATCCGCTATTTTGTGTTGGCCAGCCAGTTTGAATTTGGAATGGAGCAACACAGCTAATTTTATTTTACTTGTCATACCCTTTCATTTGATACCCATGTCGCGGGGTCGGGGAACACCATTGCAAAATTTTCCCGCCATCTTGAAACAGCCATATTTATTTTTTTTTACAAAAAAATCAGAGTTCATTATCACGCGAGCTATGCATATGTGCAAAATTTGAAGATGATAGGTTAAATTTTCTGGCTTTTAGCCTATTATGTCTTCCGTCATTCGGTTTTGGACGCCATTTTGAATTTAGAATGACGCCACACAGCTGCTCGTATTCTACCTGGCATAGGGCGCGTTTAGGCCCAAGTTACTTTAACTCTGTTAAATTAGGGCTGTTAACTTAACACCTTTCCTAGGATACCATTTGTTCAAATTTTACAGCTAATAACAACCAAAAATTATAACATTTCTCATTTTATAAATAATAAGAAGCAAAAAAAATTAATAATATCTTCATTCTGTAAAATTATTTGCTTACAACAAAAATTCACAAGTAAACGTCAACCCCTTCATTGTGTGCTACATTTTAGCTAAGCCAAAAAGCACAAGTAAGTTTGCTAACCGCGCTAAATAAATTGACGTTTAAGCCGTTGTTAACATGCCTATTACAAAAATCGGCTGCCATCTTGGAACCGCCATCTTGATTTTTTTTTCAAAATGGTCAGATGGCATTGTCACGCGAATTATACATACATAATATGTGCAAAATTTGAAGTTTGATGGATATGTGAATAAGTTCCGGGTGTCGAAAACCTTTTATTTTTGTTCGCCTTTTGCAATTATTGTTTTCTCGTTTTTTTCCAAGGGCGAATGTCGCTTTTCCAAACGGGCCCCGCACTAAGTACTAACCACGTTCAATGCTGCTTAACTTCTGTATTCGAACGAGAACCGGTCTATTGAGTATGCTAATGGCACAATTTATGGTCATTAAGATAATTGCCAGTTTTGCTCATTGTATAAACTTTCTGAAAACTCCAGAAAGCTCAAAATCAGCTCCCCTGAGCAGCGCTCCCAATTTTTCCCGCTGGACTCCTTCTTATTTAAAATTATTTAAGTATTCAGTACCTATATACCTATATTTTCAAGCACAATTGCATTTTTTCTTTTGTTTTCATACCAATTGAAAATATGTACCGAATTCATTTACCTAGCTATGTGCAATTGTCTTCTCAGAGAGAACAGATTAAAGTATTTTTAGTAGATTTTATTATATCATAAAATTTGATTCACTTGGGTTTGGGGGTGCATGATTAAGTTTTTTGTTATAGTAAGGGGTCCATGACCGAAATAAGTTTGGGAATCACTGATGTACACAAACCTAAATCATCAGAAAAAACACTACGATATTGTTCACAAATGCTAGTAATTTCTGCACCCTCAACTGGCCTTTCAATTGTCAAAACCTCGCTTAATGGTCTTGAAATTCGGAGCTCGAAAACATCGATCCAATCGACGCCGAAAATATTACTTCCATCAGCAATATTGACCACTAGTAATGGTAAATTTTTCTTGACAATGCCGCACAAATCCACATCGACATTTATTGAACCTAGAACGGGAACCGGATTGGCACCGTATGCTTTAAGAACGCATGCTACTTCTGTAAGAGGCGGACATTGTAATTGTGCATAGGTGTTGCGACCTATAATCGAACACGTAGCAGCGGTGTCTATTTGGAATGTCATTGGAACATTGTTTATTTTAACATCAGCCAAAAATTTCTTGCCGTCTCGCCGAAACTCATCTTGTACAGTAAAACATTCAATCGACTGTATTTTTTCGAAATGTTTGCCCTTTATTTTGTTCTGGAACTCTCGAGCAGTTCCTTTACGTTGTAAACAGACAGACGCGATGTGACCAACACGATGACAGTTATGGCATGTTGCTTTGAGAAACTTACATCTCTGACGGGGATGATGACGGCCGCATCCTGGACACGATTTGACTACAGTTTCTTGGTATTTTAACTGGGAGCGCTTTTCTCTATTATGGTCTTTCACCTGCCATACTTCCATAGTACTGCTTTGATTGGCACCTTTGATAACCTTTACCGTCTGCTCTGTTGCTTCATAAGTTGCTGCTATGGCTAGGACATCACTCAGTTTGGGGTTTGGTTTTTGAAGGGCTGCAATGCGCACAGTATCGTGTGGCGTATTGAAGACCAGCATATCACGTATTAATTCATCTATGTATTCTTCTTTACAATCTTCTTTCCCACACACGTACCGACATTTCCTCGCTAATCCACGAAGTTCGACAACCCATTCTGCGTACGTTTGACCGGGTTTCATACGCGATTTAAAAAAATCATATCGCGAAGCAAGAACATGTACGTTTGATTTAAAATGTCCTTCTAGTTTTTCTAAAATTTCTGTGAACGATTTCGACTGAAAACTTTCTAACCCGAACAAATTTTGTAAAAGTTCGAACAAATCGCTTCCCATCCACGATAGGAAAAATGCCCGTTTGCGCTCTTCCGAGGTCACTGAATACGCAGTAAAATGCTGATTAAGCTGCTTTTCGTACAATTCCCAATTGTCTTTACATTTATCATATGGATGAAAAGCTGGGACATGCGGCTGCGACTGACTGCACTTGCTTTCTGGAGTTTGTAGCTGCTGGTGATTCAATTGCTTTTCCATCCATAGCTTTTGATTTTGGAGCACCGAATCCATCCATGCCTGCTGCTGTTTCAATAGCTTTGCCATTACTGCTTCTTCCATATTTGGAGAAGATTCCTTTCCTTTCTTCGAATATTCTAATTTTTTCCTCGTCGCCAGAAATTGTTATATATGTAGCTCAGCAGCTCAGCAAAAATAGAACAACTCCGATTCGCAGTCAGAACAAAAAGGAAGTTTTTATTGACATATCATGAATATTAAATACAAAACTAAATTAGCCAACTATGATATAACACTTAATACACTACAAGTCTGTAGAGCACGTGGTAGAGCTCTATTCAAAATTTCTCTAGAGCAATTCTACGGGCGGTGGGGTGGTAGAGTGGTAGAGACGCGCTGTAGTGTACACACTACAGGTAGAGCTTTACACTCTACACTCTACCAAAAAAACTCCACAGTGGACACTTGGCTTTAGAACTACTTTCGGAATCGATGGGTAATTAGATGCTTTCCCTGCTGGGAAATAAACATACACACACTTTTACATACAAATGAAAACTGAATAAAAGACTTCTAAAATTACATCAACTTCTTAGACTGAGGACCTCATTCGGCTTTGCCGCCCCGGGCCTCTGACGGGCTTAGTCCGCCACTGGATGATATTTTGCCATTGCAATTTATGATGACTGGGTTGGAATTTTAAATGTGAATACATTTAGTATTTTTGTTAATGCAATTTATTTTTCGCATGGGATGCCGATAATAATCGTAAATTATATTCCGTTTAGTGGAAAGCCACTATATAAAAACCCTCACGAATGCATCTCAGTCATTCGAAGGTTGATTTTAAACATAGAACGTGAGTCAGGAAGTTGAACGTCGATTTTAAAAGTTTTAAGTTAGTCGGGATTTTGTATGTTTTTAAAAGTGTTTTAAGTGTAAAAAGTGTTATTTTTTTTTCGTAGTTTTTAAATTAGCGGGAATTTCGTGCGTGTTAGAAAGTGTTTTATACAGTGTAAAAAGTGTTTTTTTTTTGTTTGTTCGAATTTTTAAGTTAGTTGGGATTTCGTGTGTGTTAGAAAGTGTTTTTTATAAAGTGGAAGCGTTTTTGAGAAGGAGCTGATATATTTTTTTTGAAAAAGAAGGTAAGCAAATATAGTATATCTATATTATCTAGTTTTTACTAAAATACGTGTATCCGTTTTTTAGTTTATGTCCGCTATTTTTATTTGTATTCAACTATCAGAAAAAGTTGACGGGTTTTTTTTTAATTACTATATTAAAGACACTGCTTTTCTTTAGTTTTTGCAGTGTCTTTGTAATTGAAATATGAAGAAAATCTGGATGCGTAGGGCTCAGGTAGACGAAGAACGCAGAATGTTGAAATTAGTGGAAGAATCAGTGCAAAAGTTCAGTGGAGATACTGATAAAAATTACACAGAGTGGATAAAGGAGTTCGAAGAGTTCGCACTTGTTCACGGTTGGAACGATGTGCAAAAGTACATGTACGCGAAGCAGTTACTTAGAGGGGCCGCGAAGTTGGTTGTCGAGAATAGCGTCAATGTTAGGTGTTTTGACGAGTTGAAAGAATTGTTGGGTAGAGAGTTTGGGAGTAAATTTTCCATCACCAGCGATGTGGCAACGCATATCAGACGTTTCAATCTGAGGGGGCGCAAAATTAATTTTAAAATCAATAGCCCACCTACGAATGTGGAACCCTCAGATTGGATCAAAAGTGCAGTTGACGAAATTGTTCAGCATGTGCTGTTAGAAGTTCAGCCAGATGATTTCCTTGGTTTTACCTTTTGTGGAGCCTCCTTTATGGAGAAAGGCCCAGGGTGGTTAAGCTACAGACTGGCCTCCACACTGAATGTATCTGATGTGTGGGACACTATTGGAAAAATTTTTCAAAGCAATTCAAGCGGATTAAGTACCGACACGTTCTGCTTGAGTGTTACCACAGTTAGACTGCCACAAGGGAGAGGAAATGATAGAGCAAGGAAATACAACACATTTGATGACGAAAGTGCAAAGAGAAAAGGTATCGTAGTAATAAAAAACAAGGATAACCTGTGTCTACCACGAGCATTGATTGTTGCCATATCCAACGTGGATAAGGAGACAGAATATGTCAGGGTAAGACGGGATATTGGCAAGTTACAGACTCTACGAGTTGCACAATTGATGGCTGACTCTAAAATAGATATTCCCAATGAAGGTTCTGGAATCCCTGAGCTGCTAAAATTCCAAGAATATCTGAAGGATTATAAAATTATAGTGTATAGATATGGTACCAGAGGAAGAGATGTGATATTTGAAGGACAAAATACTGGAAAAAAACTAAATTTACTATACCACAATAACCACTATAATGTGATAGTTTCGCTAACAGCTGCATTTTACTGTGGTTATTATTGTGAGGAATGCCATATACCATACAATACAAGAAACGATCACAGATGTGGAGGAACCTGTCCTTGCTGCCAACAGACTCCAGCATGTGCTAAAATCTCACCCGAAAAATTGTGTCAAGATTGTAATCGGCATTTTAGGGGAGAATGTTGCTTCAACAATCACATAACTTCAGGGTCATTAAATAAGAAAAGTGTCTGCGAGGTAGTACAAAAATGCAGAGATTGTCTAAAGACATATAAAGCAGGCAAAACCCATATATGTGACGAATATTTTTGCAAGATCTGTGATAAACATGTGGAACAAGGACATTTCTGTTTTATACAGCCTGACGTCAGAACACCCCCGACAAAAGATACTCTTTTCATCTTTTACGATCTGGAGACAAGACAGGAGAAGGTTATAGGTGAAAAATATATAGAAGGAGAATCAGTCGGAGACATGAAGCTGCATGAACCAAATTTATGTGTTGTTGCAAAGCGTTGTGAGCTCTGCATTGAAGTAGACAGGTTGCGTTTTTGTCAAAAATGTGGATTTAGGTTGAAGATTTATAAAACCGATGTGGTGTGTGATTTTTTAAAAGATTTGTTGGAGATAAGACGGAATTTTAAAAAGCTAGTAGTCATAGCTCATAATGGTCAAGCATTTGACCATCAATTCATACTGAATTACATTTTGAGAAAGACAGACCTGAAGTCCAAATTAATAATGCGAGGAACAAAAATTATAATGATGCAGTTGGACAACATTAAATTTATTGACTCTCTAAATTACTTCCCCATGAGTCTAGCGCAGCTACCAAAGGCATTTGATCTACCAGCCGTGTATAAAAAAGGATACTTCCCTCATCTATTTAACACAATCGAGAATGAGAAATATGTTGGGAAATTGCCGGCTGCAGAATATTACAGTCCCGACTCAATGAAAACTGAAGACCGTGATAGCTTCCTCAAATGGTACGAACAACATAAAAATGACGACTTTAATATGGAGCGTGATATTGTCGACTATTGCATCAGCGATGTGCAGATTTTGACCGAGGCATGCTTAAAGTTTAGAAAATTAATGTTAACAGAGTGCAAAGTTGACCCATTTGTTGAGGCGACAACTATTGCCTCTGCATGCAATTTAGTTTTCCGTCGCAATTTCCTTAGACCAAATACTATTGGTATTATCCCAAGAAAGGGGTATCGAAATGCTGATAATCAGTCAGCAATAGCGATTCAGTGGTTAATATCTGAGGAAAAGACCAGAGGAATAAATATCACACATGCTGCTAAACAAAGGGAAGTTGTGCTGAACGGAGTAAAAGTAGGTGGGTATTGTGCACAGACAAATCAAGTTTTTGAATTCCATGGCTGCTATTACCATGGGCATCCCAAGTGTTTAAAACATAACCGTGATCAGTCTCTCCATGAAGACGAAAACGATACTCTAAATCACCGATATGAAGTAACAGTTGCAAAGACAGAGCGCTTACGTTCCTATGGATACGAGGTTATTGAGATGTGGGAGTGTGATTTTCACAGACTGATAGGTCTGAATAAAGATATTCAGGCTTTAAGAGACCATCCTTTACTGACAAATTCACCTTTAAACCCAAGAGATGCTTTTTTTGGAGGCCGTACAGGTAATGCTTATACACATTACGAATGCAAGCCAGGTGAAAAAATAAAATACATAGATGTATGCTCCTTGTATCCATGGGTTTGTAAGTATGGAAAATTCCCGACCGGACACCCTCAATTATATGTTGGAACAGATGCATGCTCAGAGGTGGATTTAAATAAAATGGAGGGTGTAGTTAAATGTAAGATTTTACCACCAGAAGGCTTGTATCACCCCGTCCTACCAATTAAACAAAATAATAAATTAATGTTTCCATTATGCCGAAGATGTAGCGATGAGAAAAACCAACATCCAGAATGCTCACACACGGATGAGGAAAGAGCTCTGATTGGAACATGGGTAATTGATGAGGTAAAGATGGCTGTAAGTAGGGGATACAAAATACTGAATATGTATGAAATATGGAGCTACAAAACTGAGGCGTATGACAAATCGACCCTCTCCGGCGGTCTATTCACTTCAATGATGAACAAATTTATAAAGATGAAACAGCAGGCATCAGGATGGCCCAGCAAATGTAGTTCGAATGAAGATGAAAAGAGGAAATACTTGGAGGAATTTCGACAAAATGAAGGTGTACAACTGGAGTATACTGAAGTTGAGAAAAATCCTGGACTCAGATCGCTAGCTAAGCTAATTTTAAACTCCTTTTGGGGAAAGTTTGGACAAAGGGAAAACCAGCCAAAGACGAGCATAATTAACAGTTCAGGAGAGTTGTACCAGTTGTTAATCAATCCTGCAGTAGAGGTGCAACATCTTCTCCCTATCAATCAAGAAACGCTTATTGTAAATTGGAGTTACAGAGAAGAAGCTGCCGAATCTCTGGGGACAGTTAACGTTTCTATTGCAGCTTATACCACTACTCAGGCACGACTTAAGTTGTTTAGCTATTTGGAGCAGCTTGGAGAAAGAGTTTTGTATTACGATACCGATTCAGTCATATACATTAGCAGAGAGGGAGAATTCGACCCGCCAACTGGAGAATTCGTTGGAGATATGACTGATGAGTTAGAATGCTACGGACCTGGTAGTTATATAACAACTTTTGCAAGTGGAGGCCCTAAAAATTATGCATACGCGGTTTATAGTACTAGGGATGAATCCATCAAGGTCCAGAGTAAGGTAAAGGGAATCTGCCTGAATTATGAAGCTTCACAACATGTAAATTTTGAATCAATCAAAAATATGATATTAAACGACAACGAGGACGACCGTATTCCCATCCTATCAAAAAATATTCGCCGCACAAAAGATCACGAAGTGGTAACAATTCCGGAAATAAAAAATATAAAGTGACTTCAAATAAACGAAGATTTCTGGAAGATCGCAGCTCTCTACCATATGGGTTTAAAAGACAAAAAAGCTCCTAAAGAGAAAAATGTGTTTTTGAGCCAACATGTGGATAATATTTGTGGATTAGGCCTATTGGGGAAACCACATGATAAAAAAAAACGCGCCAAATAAAGTTCTACCTCTTAAGGTGGTGTGGAAAAGAGTTCTTAAAGCCATGAAATCGCACCTGCTTTGTATTTCCATTTGTGCAGTCAAAGGCATGAGCTCAGACCGAATCATTTTAGCCGTGCAGTTTGCCAGCGGAGTTAATGGACAGTTGTTTGCTAAGGAGTTGGCAGTTTTACGTCATGGATCACTTTTACCAGACTTGTACTTTTTTAAGCCTCCATATTCATACAACGAGTTGACACCAAAAGCCCGCAGACAGGATGAATTCAACTTTAACAAGATAAATGGCCTAAGATGGAACGGCGGCAATATTGACTACAACGATTTACCAGTGATACTGACAAATTATTCAAATTCAACAATCTATGTGAAAGGACTGGAAAAAGCGAGGTTTGTTCAAAAATACCTACTGGAAGCTGAAATAAAACAACTGGAAATACCAAAACTAACACTTCTGGAACACTTTGAAACATACTGCCCCATCCATGGTAAATTACCTTCAGTGCGATGTGCTGTTAAAAATTGTATTAATATTTATTTGTACATGTTAGTGAATCAATGTTTTCAATAAAAGGATTTTTTATAGTTTTTTATTTTATTTATTTATTTATATACCTTGAAAATTTATCGTGTCAAAAATAAGATTAGGTACTAATACAGAACAAAGGTATTTCATAAAAAAGTCTAGAATAATTCAAGTGTACATAGGAAGTTCGACTTGGAATAAAAAAATCTTCACATGCTAAAGTTAATAAGCCTTTTCCTTTACATTTTTCAGCATACTTCTTATAGTACTCCTTTACACTTTCGGAAGCGTTGTTGTTGTGATACATGATAATATTGAAAAATGTCAACATTTCGAACAATTTATAAAGTTCCGTCTGCTTTAGTATGATGCTCGAGTTGCTGTTAATGGGGATCCTGTGCTCATTGTTCAGCTCAGCCTGATTTGCTGGAATCGTCTCTCCCATCTGGGTTTTCAAGTCGTTTAGATGTTTGTAAACTGATGTCCATTCGGAAAAAGATGCTGACACAGGAAACAAGCCGTGACGATGAAATACAATTTTCGTCTCGAAAGATAATGGATCAAACCCAAGTACTATTTTCCGGTTATGACAATCGTCCAGGTGGTATGTATAGTTTAGCAAAAGGTTTTCTCCTGCCACTTCTGCTTCAAAATTGGACAGCTTCTTCTTCTTAGATTTTACTGCTGGTGCTGGTACTGATTCAGGTTTAGGCAGCTTATCCGTTCCTTCAGCTCCAACAGTCCTCTGTCTCTTCTTGCTTGATGGCTCCATGTTACTCAAATTAAACTTGCACACTGAATATTGAAACTTTGTGTTCAGGTTTTTATAGTGCTGATCTCAGCCTTACATGACTGGTTACAAAAATCCCCACCACTTTGTGTAAAATTCTTCAAGTATAAATTAATCACTTTATTGTCATTTAATCTTAAGTCACTAGCAGTAAACTGTTTTAAAAAAGTCTTGAGGCTCTTTCCTCTGCATCGAGAATACAGAAACACGCAGCAATAATGTCCACAGGTTGATGAAAACAGGCCTTGTAATCGTTTCTTGCTATTTAAAAACGTGTTTGAATTAGCTAGAAGGAATTTTTGAAAAAATTTATTGGTTGGATATCTTCCAAACGAGTCAAAGTACTCTGCAGGACCCTGTTTAGGAAAATAAAATGCAACCCAATGAGTCCCACCTTTATGTGATGGATCCGTATTAGCTATGACGCATGCGGGTTTTTTTATTTTTTGCGGTAGATGGTTGCAGGGGAAGACTCCTCTAAAAAACTTGTTTGTTAAGCGGTTATTTGTCAGGGCGGCTGCAAGCTCGATCGTGTTCACAGCTAAATGTTGCCTCTAGATCAATGACCTTAGTGAGAGATGTAACGTAGTTATTTATAAACTCCTTAGTTGATGTACCACGAACAAAGATTGTCTTAAATTTCGCCAGAGTTTTTATAAGGTCTTCATCTATCCGTTTCAGTTCAAGATTGCCAAATTTAGTTGATTGTTGTTGCTCGTTGCATTCTGTACTAGATGTTGGATACTTAAAAATTATTTCCTTCGCAAACGTTTTATTTTGCGCAGTGAATCCAGCTAAAGAGACTTTTTTAAAGAAGGTATATTCACCCCCGCAAAAGTATTCCACATTAATTAAACAGCTCATTGTTACCGTAATAAAGCAATTTGTCGATTAACAGTTTGTTGCACGTAGCCGCCTTATATAGATTTAAAAATTTGTGTAAACATTTCGATCCTTGTCAATTTCAATGCTTCCATCGTACTCAGCATATACAATGCACGTCACACTATTTTGTAACGCGTCTCTAAATTTTCCCTCAACTCGTACAGTCCCTTGATTTAGTAAATTGCCGCACGTCGTGTTATATGAACTGTCTGCGGTTAAATCGAAAGCAAGAAGAAAACATCCTTTATCGAATAATTTCTTGGATATTTGATGACCTTTATCGAAATAATGAATACCTGTTCCTCTGAATAACGTATTGTATCCGCGTGTACTAATCGGATTATCCTTTGAGTAGTCAAATTCGAGAGGTTGATTTGGTATCTGTACGCCATTCACTGATAAATTGAATCTGGTAATGTTGTTGTTTTTAAAGTTGAAGGGGTTCTTTGTCCTTCTGCCCGTGTACGCATCATTGTCCACCATACCAAAAATTATTAAGTTCGGTAACTGTCCGATGACGATATTATCCAGTGAAAGTGTAAATGTGTTTGCGGGAATAGTGTAGCTCTTAACTTCAACTCGTTTGTATGGGTATATGGCATTTGAATGCTGTAGAACTGTCTCATGTGCTAATAAAATATTCGGGTTGACTGTTACGTGATTCATGTACATGGTTGCATCCAGGATTTTTAAGTGTGGTGAGTCATCGCCAGCCTTGGATAAAATATAAAATTCTGGTTTTTCAAGCGATAAAACTACACGTAAATCTACACCGTTTAATAGCAACTTATCCTGATTAAGCAAATCAGTATGAATTTTCCCCATCAGTTCAACTACATTACTTTTATTGAAAAGTTTCTGCCGATCTAAATAGCCTTGATGTAATTCAGCGACGGGTTTATCGATATCTGCAATTTCCGTGTCATCTTTGTCAAGATACCAACCGACCGACTCCAAATGGGTTGATGCAGCATCTTTACCATAATTTAATAAATTTTCAATATAAGCGCGATAATTGTAATTGTGGTCGGTTTGAGCAATTGGTTTCCCATTCAAATATACGGTGCACTGGCGAAATATGGAGTGTAAAATGTTGTTTATTAAACCTGGAGCATCACCTTCTTTTGAATAAAGTATTTCTTTCCCATCATTTATTTTTATTAATTGCAATTTTAAACGAAGATAGATGCTAGATAAATCTCGGTATGTATCTCCATGACCCAATGTTACAAACTCTAGAACGGAGGAGTTGTCTAGTGAGGCTATTGGCTTATATGCTACTTCTTCTGTTTTCAAAATATTGCTTTGAACTGGTGGTGTGGAAAAAAGATCCAATTCCGATTTCATACATTCTTTGTACGACATTATGTTTATTACTTATCAAAAATGTCCAGTATACGTTTACGTATCTTTCGTTTTGTTTTCAAAGCTCTTGCTTTTATTTCTTTTCTTTGATTTTTTGTTTTGCAATTTCTCGTGCGTTTAGGTGTTTTGCCACGTCTCTTGCGTTTAAGAGTTGGTTTTATATGCAAGGTTGTAAACGGGTTCGGTCTTTTTATACCTGCTCCACTCATGCCGTCAAACACTTTATTTATACCTTTCTGAGCTAAATCTTGAATAGCAACTCTACCGTGTTCTTTTAAAATATCTTTAACTGATTTGCTGTTGATGTTTTTATCTTGTATTATAGCTTGTCCTGCTTTTACAGCCTGTTGTGCTAATGTTTTTAATCCCGATGTAGCTAGAGGTTTTAAGTGTCGAAATAATGCACTGAAAAAGCTACCGATACCTCTTCCACGTTGATAAATAAGTGGACCACGATACAATTCTCCAATATCGGACAGACCACTGCCGCTTTGTATTAAATAATAACGCGTATAATAGGAATTCATCTCGTAGTTCTATTTATACTATGCAAAAACAAGTTGTTGTGTGAATATTTATAGTTTTTATTGTCTCTTAAAATGCAGCATTACATATGTCGGAATATAACTTGTTTTAAAGTCAACTAATTCCCCATGGTGATCAGTTATTTTTATAGAAATACTTTCGATAAAAGTTTTTTCAATAGGACAGTATTCTATATGTTCAAATCTTAATATAGTACGACACTCTTGAATCGGTATTATTCGTTGATATCTTACTAGTTTGTCACCTATAGCTCTAGGTCGAATAATATCAGAGTATATATGTATTATATTTTTCTCAGAGCAATCTTTTATAGTTTCTTGTGTACCTCTTGGTAATCGCTGTGTCAATTCTTTAATTGTTGTATCGAGAGAATCAATTTTTCCCATTATTGACCTGTGCTCTTGTTGTAATCCCGCTGTGTCAAATGACTCTTTTATTTCTGCCAACAATGCATCAGGATTACGCTTGTTTTCAGGTGTTTGGAGAAATACATCTGTGATGAAGTTTGAAAGATTATCTATGCTTGTATTAATTGGTACTGGTGTGGATAAATAGTCGCCTGAGCTTTGTTTCTCATATGGGACTTGCAAAATTTCACTGTTTTTAGTTATTTTCCGTTGCTCGGGTGCCTTTGCTTTGAGTGAATCTTTCTTCAGCCTATTCAATATTTCGAAAATTGTATTTTTAATTTCAATAATTCGTTTATGTTTTCTTCTTCGCTAAGCTTGTTATCGTCAAAGTGTACATTGGCTAAAAGCAATGTCATGAGATCTTTAACATTCAAGTGTGAGGGTAGTGGTTTTTTTATTTTTATCGTAACGCCCAATTCCTCTAAACGGAGTTCGAACACACCATGCTCCTTTTTACCAGCTTTTTTCTCTTTATTTTCAGCTGTTTTTATGCTAGCCGGTGGATGTGTGTAGTTGTCTATTGTACCCTTCAAAACAGGGTGTTTTCTATTCTTCCTAGGAACTTGACCAAATACATCATCAACAAAATCTTCAATTGATTCATAGTCCTTATATTTTAAAATAACGTTTTCTGAAGTATTTTTTCCTTGATATATGTGCAGTATGTATTCGTCTGGCTCATGCTCATACTTTATTTCAGGGATAACTTCATTAAAGTGGTCATCTTCTAACCGCTTCCACATTTTCGTTTTAACATCATTCAAGTACATGGTATACCATGAAGGTGTAACTGCATTATAAAATGTTAGTAAAAATGCAGAAAGATTTATTTGCCCAGCTCTGTAGCTAGTTTGTTCAAGATTTTCTGGCGTCCATTCAAGTTTTACATTTTCATTTATTTTGATGCTAAGTATTTTAAAATCCTTTTGATGCTGCTTTCTAGCTTCTTTTAACTGGTCGTCTGCGCGCCTCACTCTTTTAGGCGCATTTCCTTTATTGCTGGAGATTGCACGTTTTGTTATTTCAAAATTTGGTAGAGAAATTTCAGTTATTCCGACACGCCAGTTTCCATTAAACTTGCATGGTTTAGCAAGTGCATTTGTAAAAGCCGATAGCGTATTTTCCGGCTAAAATTGCATAGAGTTATTACTTAAAAGACATACGTAAAAATCATTTTCCTTTATGTCCACAGGCATTTTTTTTTAAAGTCTTTCCCAAGGAATGTCCGAAGTACTTTTTGGTTTATCCTTTGGGTTCTTCAAACGTTCACTCTGTCTAACCCCGAGCTTGCGCACAGGAAATGAAAGCGTATATTGACCAGATTCTAGTTCAGAGGGTCTTAATATAGACTGTTTCTGAACTGGTTTTGTTTGTTTTCCACTTTGTTCTAATTCTTCTATAACATCGTTAGCTTCATCGACAGTCATATTCATTGGTACAGTATATTGTGTTATACCATCTTCACCCGTAATTATTTTATAATCCTTTTCACGTGCGTTAGGTGCAGATGCTGTTCTTAGTATTTTTGGTGGCGGTTTTAGCGTTTTTGCTATACCACTAGCTGATAATCGTCTTTTTGCCGCTGGTGATAAAGATCTTCTCGGTGGGGTTATACTACCTGCTTCTTCAAAGACTTCTTCGTCTAGAAAATCCATTGATGCCGGTGAAGTCTGTGTTGACACTTCATCTTTAAATATAAATTTCGTTTGTGTGGCACTATCTCTTAAATTTTCTTGTTTGAAATTGCGTTCACGAGGCAAGTATAAATTTGTTTTTTTATCAGGAGTTCGTCTAGATTCCCGTTTGTGATTTAAAAATGAAATTAGTTGATTTCGATAGCTATATCATTTTTCTGAATCATTCATGTCTTTATTCTGTAGTATTTTTTTCATTGCTCTTTTTTTTCAAAGATGGATTGATTTGCAGTCATTTCAATTTCATCTTTAAGCTTGTTGTAAACCTCTGGCGACAGAAGTAGCATCTTGTTAAGTCCATTATTTCTATGCATATTTTTCAATTAACGAGCCGATAACTCCCGATAATACACTTCCTAATAAAACTGGTAAAAAACCTCCTCGCTGCACTAGTATTTTACGTTGTTTAGCAACAGATCTCTTTGCGCAAATCAATTTACGCATGTCCTTTTTATACTTACACAGTGAGTTGTAGATATTTCCATGCGGCATATGGTTACATTTTAAGGTGTTGAGAGTAATTTCACAAAGAGTTTTTATAACCTCTGGGTCAGCATTTTTTATGATGGACTTTCTTAGATTTGGTTTAGCCCTTTTAAGAACATATAGCATATGCTTGTTGTCCCTTAATCGTTTCATTCGTGATGCCATTCTTACCATTTAAAGAATGTTGTGGACAAAAACAGGTTACAAAGTGTTTATTAAATATATCCGTGCGAAATCTTAAGACGTCGTTAATGTCCTGAGTTAAACCAATTAACAAATACCCGTAAGGCATTTGAGTTATCTCTTTATATATTCTCACAAGTTCTAAACTATTTTCGGGGTAAATTTGTCGGGCCAGATGGGTAAATTGGCTTTTATCTCGGGGGTTTTTAAATACAACAAGATATTTACAATTGAGCGATATGTCACGACTGAATTTTCCTTGGTGAAATACGTTTTGTGTTACAAGAATTACTGAGAAATTACGATGATGAGACCCCTTAGTGAAGAGTTCACAAACTTGTTTACTAAACGCATTTAACATCATGTCATCTATAACAATCAACGTTGGTTCGTTTACATGATTTACAAACTCCTCTGGTATAGCATTTAAATATTCAATGTTTTGTAGTTTGATATCCGTTGGCAGTGCACCATGTTCTGCATTACACCATATAATTTTTTTAATTTGCGGCTGTATAAATATCTGATTAGTATTAAGAAGATTTTTTATAAATGTTGTTTTCCCACATCCTGAAGGTCCCGCAACCATCATTGTAAATGGGTGATTAAACTTGATCATTCTTGCTTTGTATATAAACCGGTTATTCAACCTCTGGTATTTATACATTCGCTGCAATGAGTAGAAGACAGATAATCAACGAACTGCATAAACCATTTAGAAAAAATTTTAAACGCCGACATGTCACTACCAAAGGTATAGATGATTTGTGGCAGGCAGACTTGGTCGAAATGGGTTCTTACTCGTCAGAAAACCAAGGTTTTCGTTTTCTACTTACTGTGATTGATACATTTTCAAAGTATGCATGGGCTTTACCACTTAAAAATAAAAAGGCCCCAGAAGTTGTTAAAGCAATGCAGTCTATTTTTAATACAGGACGCATACCACAAAATTTACAAACTGACGATGGAAAGGAATTTTTTAATAAACCATTTCAGCAACTGATGAAAAATTATGAAATAAACCATTATTCCAGCTACAGTAATTTAAAAGCCTCAATAGTAGAGAGATTTAACAGAACATTGAAAAATATGATGTGGAAAGAATTCAGCATGAATGGCAATTATCACTGGATTAGTATGTTGGCCAAGTTAACAGACGACTACAATACAACAAAACATCGTACGATTAAGATGAGACCTGCAGATGTTGGACCACACAACGAAAAACGTTTATTATTATCTGTGTACAAGTACCCCAAAATAAAGTCAAAGCCTAAATATAAAGCAGGTGATTTTGTTCGTATAAGTAGACATAAACATGTTTTCGAAAAAGGTTATACACCTAATTGGTCCGCTGAGATATTTAAAATAAAAGAAGTTAAACCTGTTTACCCGACAACATATATTCTCCAAGATTACCAAGGAAATATAATTCAAGGCAGATTTTATGAACAAGAAATAGCTCCAGTGAAAAACCCCGATGTCTACCTAGTAGAAAAAATTTTAAAACGACGCGGAAACAGGGTTTTTGTTAAATGGCTTGCTTTTTCACCCAGTCACAATAGCTGGGTGTATATAAAAGACTTTGTATAAAGCCTCAATCATTCAAGATGTTAAACCTGAAAGTAGAATACGATCGTTTTAAAACATTTGATAATCTTGCTATTGATTTAGACACAGCAAAGCAGTTAGCAAAAGACGGATTTTTTTACGCAAATTTCAAAGACCATGTTAAAAGCTACTTTTGTTCTTTGGAAATGGATGCAACCAGCGGTGCATCAGATATATATCGCGATCATAGACGTCGTTCACCAAGGTGTGCACGTGTTAAACCAATTGGGGAAGACGTATGTGGTAAATATCTACCAATGACAGAACTACCACCACCTGCACCTCCATCAACACCGCTCATCACCAAACAGTCTGAATCAAAAGCCTTAATTTACACTTTCAACACTTTGAAGTTTTTAGCAGGTACTTTACTCGTTCTAGGCATGTGTTGTGAAATCTCATATTTTTACGGAAAACTATGAAAAAACAAGTCAGGTTTAACGACACACCTACCATCAAATATTTGTACACCTGGAAGTTTGCATATCACAAAGCACGAAAGGGACCTTGGGAAACATTAGCAGTGGATGCATTTAGATTTAAAAATAGAATCTTACAATTTAGTGTAATAATTAATCCAATTTTAGAAAACAAAATAAAAATAGTGTTTAAGAACAGAATTTCACAACTGAGTGTAATAATAAATCCGGTTTTAAAAAATAAAATAAAAATGTTCAGCAAGTAACATAATGTTTTTCATTACAGTCACTCCCTTGTCATTTTTCAGGTTTCGTTTCGGGCTCCTATTGACTTGCTTGCCTGCAGAGTGCAAGATCCTTCATAGCAACAGTCCTTTAGTACTTGGCGCCAACGGAGCAAAAGGTCAACGGCCTTCCCAGAGCTCTGCCGAGTTCCCGCCAGGGCCCCGGCTGAGGACCCCAGCCGCAGCCCCGCCGAGGTCGCCGACCCCCGCTGAGCCCCAAGCCACCGGCCCTGACCGACCCGTCCAGTCTCTAGGTCAACCACCTTGACCTACATCCCAAGGCCAATTACAGGAGATTGATTGATTGATGACAGGTGATTGACCTCGAGACTGAACTACATACGTGATTTATGGGTTTGACCTAGATTCCAAGGACAGGCCCACCGGCTATGCCCCCGTACGTGATTTATGGGTTTGACCTAGATTCCAAGGACGGGACCACCGGCTAAGCCCCCACGACTGCAAGGTCATTGGCCCCAATAGTCATAAATCACACCTAATTAGTCGTAAAAACAATAAATGTCATTGTAATTGGTCGTAAAAATTAATGGACCAGTTTGAACCACATTCCAACGGGCGGGGCCCTGACCTACATTCACAAAACAGGTTTTGGTTCCCAGTCTAAACCGTCCTAGTACCTACTCCGCTGCTGTCAATATAACGCCCTTTGTTGTGCTTCACAGCTCTTTAATATTTGTGGATTGCTGGTTTAAGATTTGGATTGCTGGTTTAAGATTTGTTGCAGGTTCCCAGCAAATTCTCGCTTTTTAATGCTCTCCCGCAGAAGGTCTACGTTAAACCCTCTACGGTTTATGGCATCGCAGTGGACGTTTCTGATTGCGGCGATTTTGAGGCGAATAGTTGCTACTACTAAATGGTGGTCACTTAAAGTGGCCACTCCCCTAAAACTCCTGAAATCCTCTACAATAGTTCTCCATCTGCGGCTGACGGCCACGTGATCTATCTGATTTCTCGTTCTACCATCGAGCGATACCCAGGTCTCCTTGTGTATTTTTCTTGTGACAAAAGTAAGTTCCAGCTTCCACGTGCGTACTACAGAAGTCAACGAAACGCTCACCATTGTTATTAGAAGATTTCCAATTTTGTTGTTGGGGCCGATCTGTGCGTTTAAGTCAGCTATCAAAACAATGACGTCTCCCCTTGGAATAAGCGAAAAACCTCATTCAGTCGCATATAGAAGTCGTCTTTGATATCAACTGGGGACCAGCTAATCAGGCTTACGCCAACGCCACTCCTACGGCTTTTGGTTTAATTTCTGCCAGAATATAAGAAGGACTCATCGTTTGGGCGGATATGTTCCTCCGCATCGTGCCATCTCGTTGAGGACTTCAGCAGTGTTCTCAAATTCCAAGTTCCGATTAGTGTCCTGGTTCGAAAAGAAAAGGTCGTCCATCCGGCTCCGAGGCATTGTTTGCCAATTCGTAGCAATGGAGATTTATGGGAGCGGGTTGCTAACCTTCAGCCCAAGAGACTTAAAACTCTATTTTGTGGCGCAGAGAACTGGCCATTCGACCGTCTCACGTTAGCTCCTTCAGAAGAAGTACCACAGGAGCACCGCAGGTAGGTGGGATTAGGACTTGCTAACAGAGCTGCTAGGTGTTCATCTGCAGTGCTTCTTCTCGGGTTTTGATAGAAGTGACAAATCGGGAGCCACCACCTTCAGAGATCTTTGCTAGCTTTTCGCCCGCCACATAATTTGGGGAAGAATTATTAGTGTATGCTTGCATATGTGTATGTGCGTACGTAGTGGTAATTTTTTCTGCACGAAAATATGATCTGAAAAAAAACGGTCAAGCCGTTTTTTGTTTAAATGGAAAGACTTCGGCCAAGTGTGACAAGTTTGTGGTATTATAAACGGTTATAGAGGGTGTTTTAAACTTAAATGCTAATCCGATAAGGGGTGATTCTTGGGTATATTTGGAAAAAAAATTGTTCTAGGGATGAGGCCAATCGGCACTACCTATTAAGATACAAGGTGTTTACGAAAATATGTTTTGAAGCGGGATCACCCCTTATCGGATTAACATTTAAGTCTGAAACATTTAAGTCTGATTTAAATACTTCCTTTTATCGGTTATTATTATTATTCATTTAATATTAAAATGTCCATTCATAATAGTACAAGATCCGGCTGCAAATTTCTGCACTCATCTGTTTTTTAATCAAAATGCAATTTTTATTGATAGTTTTAAGTAGAGAAATATATTTATGCCGGGTTGTCTATAAAAATATGGCCGCAGGTATTTTAAGCCAGGTGTAAACTCTGTTAAATGTATATATACGTTCATAACGTATCCTCTTAAGTTATATGGGGAGTTCTACAAAAACTGGAATAAAATCGAATTATTTTTGGCCCTTCGTTTTTTTAAATGTATTTCAATTGGATATGACGAAGATTAATGATAGTATGCTAGGTTTTAATGGGTCAGTCAAAATATATCAATTTTTATAAGTTATAGCACTTTTAAGTTTTTGGATGACAGGGAAGTGAGCATAGACACTGGACAGTGACGAATATTTTACTTAAAAGAGATTTTTCGGTTAATATTATAGTAAGTATTACACTTAAGTAATACATCTATTAAAATTTCTGAGAATAGAAAGCTAAATATGTACAAGAATGCCTACCAGGGAAGTGAGGTTAGTGTAGAAAAAATACTCGAGCAAATGTTAAGTTTTAATAATTTTAAACATTATTTCTTTCCTAGTCTCATTCCCCAATTACATCGTCAACTTTTGCTCGTTGTTTTGCACAATATTTTACAAAACCTATTCGGAAATGCTCGCATTCAATATATTTCGACAGGAAAGTGATAGAGAGGGAAGTGATAATTTAAATGATTTTGTCTCAAATCCATAAGAATGCTGCATTTTATCATAAATATATTATGCACCAATGATAGTGTAATTGAAGCAAACACGTCCAATTAATTCAAATTTAATAAATCGTTGAAACGTAATTACGTGCCAGGGGAGTGAGAATTTGACTGACCCGAAATCCAAAATCTCCACTAAACTCACTCCCACGACTAATCGCTCACCGACTGAAACAAAACATTACTACGCTGACTTCACCTCTTTCTTTCAATCACCAAAGCAACAAAGTCGCTTGCTACTCAATTTATAGGTGATTTTAACGGATTTTTAGATGACAGGGCATTGATAAAAATGCGTGTCGCCTCTTATTTCAACTAATAATTTGAAGAAAATTTTGGCGAAAAAATCGAACTATATAAACTTTCCAACTTTTTTGGCAAACATAAACTTTTGATTGAGGGTTTTCGCTTAAAGTTCTTTAAGTAAACTGCTTGTTAAAGGCCAGTATTTGGGCTTACACTGTGGATTACTGCAAAATCGTCCCACAGGGAAGTGATAATTTTGGCTAATTTTGACTATTTTTTGATCAGATCATGCAATACAATCATGCAATAGAGTTAACCCTTCTAATTCAGAAGGTACACTTCTTAGCTGGACCAAGAAAAATTTACCTCCTCAGCACAAGTAGCACTGAGAAAGGCTAAAGTAAGCACATTTTTATATGAGAGATGTGACCCCCCCCCCAAAAGACTGCACATTCAATTAAAACAGAAAGAAATGCAATACACAAAGAAGCGTGCAAGAAAAGTGAGTCGCGTGAGATTAAAAAGACTCCTTTTAAGGACGTCCTTACTAATGCTCACCCTAAAAACATTGATATTTTTATTCACATTAATGAACATGCGATTAACAGGCTCGAATCTGCCGTAATTCGTGTTAGAGGAGTTGGCGTGTAAGAGAGGTGGCCCTCTCAAATTGTGACCACTCTCTCTAAACGACGCACGGCGACTTAGAAAACCTGAGTCGACCTTTCCATTAAGGAGCTGATGAACAAATACAACATCGGCCACTTCACGACGCCTGGAAAGGGAGCTTAGGTTGAGTAACTTAAGTCGGGATTCATATGGTGGAAGAACAAATGGGTTATCCCAAGGAAGATGATTCAGTGCGAATCGAATGAACCTTCTTTGAACCGACTCAATTTTTCCAGCGTGCGAAGAGTAGTGAGGAGACCAAACCTGGGACCCATACTCGAGTAATGGTCTGACAAGAGAGATATAAAGGTGTTTAGTAATCAAGGGGTTATTGAATTCTTTAGACCAACTTTTTATTAAACCCAGGACTAAACTACCTTTGGAAGCAATATAGTTAATGTGAGCGCAAAAATCAAGCTTACTATCAAATCTTATCCCGAGATCTTTAACAAAATGAACACGAGGGACACTCACGTTAGAAAAGGTGTAGTTAAAAATTAAGGGACTACGACTTCTCCCAAAAGTCATGGTTTCGCATTTACTAATATTAAGGACCAGGTTGTTGTTCGCACACCAAGAGTAAAAGGTGTCAAGGTCAGCTTGCAAAAGTTTGCAATCCTCGATACTCTTTATGTGCCGGTACAATTTGATGTCATCAGCGTAAATCAAGATTCTACAGTGTCTTAGCAACAACATAGATAGAATAAAGAGCAAGGGACCAAGATGACTTCCTTGAGGAACACCGCATGACGCTTCAATGGTTACTGATTTGGATCCACGAAAAAGAACTTGGTAGGTCCTGTCAGCTAAGTAAGACTGGAACCAGTGGCGGACTAAGCCCGTCAGAGGCCCGGGGCGGCAAAGCTGAATGAGGCCCTCAGTCTAAGAAGTTGATGTAATTTTAGAAGCGTTTTATTCAGTTGCCATTTGTATGTACAAGTGTGTGTACGTGACAATACGACCCCTATTCAAACTCTGAACTCATTTACTTATACGTCACAATAAAAACCAAAAGCACGTATTGTTATGCCGGATCCACAGTTTGTCAATAGTCCAGTCAAATTAGTAAATGAAATTGCATTTTAAGAAGTACGGAATTTTTTTTTTTGCATTTGTTCGGGTACATCTGACAATGATAAAACCAAGTTTGGGGGTCGCAGTGGCTTGGGAAAAGCCGCCATCTTGAAAAAGAGGAAGAGCTTATTTATATTAAATAGCTTGTTTGCATGCAATGATAGCTGACAATGATCAATGGAAAAGTTGTGGAGAATACAGTTATCTAAAAAATGAGTCCTTAACGAGCTCTGTAAGTTGATTTGACTCAAAGTTATGGCCGTTCAAAGTTCAACCATGATCGTGTGGTGAGGGTTGAATGCAGTTTTTTGCAATTAACTCGCCAAATGTTGTTTTTTTGGCTTAATGCCTACTAACAAATTTAAAGTCCTAGTAATTACCTTTAGAATGAGCCCTTAATCGTCGTTATCGCTTATGTAGTTTTCGAGCAATCCAACGCCAAACTTCGCACTGGACGTGCCTGAAATTACTGTTAACGCCATTTTTTTCAGTATTTAGCGGTGCCAAGCTTACACAAGCCAAGCCAAACGCCCAGGGCCGCATTGACCTATAGCCCTTTCGAGTAAATGCTAGAAGGGCCAGGCCACCGGAGGGCCCGAGGTTGAGTGTTCAGGATTTTTTTGTGAAGAAACTTAAAGTCTCGCAATAATTGTGACTTGGCTCACGAAGATCGGCTCGAATTTGGCCTTTCCTCTTCCTCGCCTCTTTTCCCCGCCTTGAGCTCGCCTTCGGCCGACCGCCCTCGCCGCCTTAGAGAAATATTTCTCAGAGCTGGCCCTAAATCGAGCGAAATGGTAGAGCAGAAATTAGCACGGTACCCGCCGTGAACCTATTGCACGGGCCGGTCCAGGGTCCATAGGAAATATAAATTTTCGAGCAAATAGTGCACAGTCCGTGCAACAATCGCACTGCGCCCGCCGTGCGTCTATATCACGGTATGTGCAGTACTTTCAGTATATGCTACTTTCGCATAAACCCTGGACTACCCCGTGCAATAGGCGCACGGCGCGCACCGTGCTAATTTCTGCTCTACCATTTCGATCGATTTAGGGCTCAGCTCTGGAGCATGCTAATTTCTCCCCAGGTACATAAAATGAAAGGTATTATCTTGCATACAAGAGAACCCATCAATAGCAGCGTGGGTACCACAATTCATATACATATATAAAATTTGGGCCGGTCACTACCAAAATGCTCGGGCCGCTAAGGGGGCCCATCCGTCCCTGCAAACACCTTCTCCAAAAGTTTGAATTTGCGAACGCTTGCCAAGCATTGACAAATGTGTGGATCCGGCATTACATTTTAAGCTATAATATAAGTGGTTTCGTAATGAAAATTAATAGATTTAAAAAGAAAGGGGATGAACTTCTTCGACGAAAAATGTAGGCAAACGAGAGTAAATGATTTGCGCCTAATTAATTCAGGGTTCCCGCTTCAAAGTCGGGAATTCCCTGAGTATTGGAGGCGTTCAGCATGACAGAATATTAGTACAGCGTAAAAAGTCTAGATGGCTGTAGAATTCAGTAAAACTGGAACTACACGAAAACTAAATAGACATTGAAAGATTAACATTAAAAGTAATTTTAATTTCAAAATTGTAAACCATCGGTACATGCTGTACTTATTTATGTCTACGGGAACCATGAACGGGACCTCTGGCTCATAAGTACCACTTAGGTAGGCCCTGAGCATATTTTAAAAGCCTTATTTAGGATTTGATCAAGGGAACTTGTAGACATTTGGAGGCCCCCAGGACCAGAGGCCCGGGGCGGACCGCCCCCTCCGCCCCACCCTTAGTCCGCCACTGACTGGAACCATACTAGAAGAGCTCGCGGAAAGCCTAACATCCTTAATTTGAGAAGTATAATGGAGTGAGAGAGCTTGTCAAATGCCTTACTAAAATCAGTGTAAACACAATCAGTCTGGCAACCGGAAACGAAGCCCTCGACAGTACGATAAGTGAACTCAAGAAGATTGGTGGTAGTGGAACGCGCTGCAAGAAAGCCATGTTGGTTCGTTGATACCAACCTCCTGCAAATAGGCGCGATTGTAGAATAGATAATCGATTCAAAGAGTTTCGGAATGACAGACAGCTTCGCAACTGGTCTATAATTCGATATTTCATTCTTGCTACCACTCTTGTGATAGGGATTATGTACGAATTCTTCCAGAGAGTAGGGAAGTACCCTTTGTGAAGGGATTTTTGAAACAGGGTTTTCAAAGGAGACTGGAGAGCCTCTGCACAGGACTTAAGGAAAGCAGGAGGAATACCATCGGGGCCAGAGGTGAAATCGTATGGGAGTTCATCAATATGTTTCGCGATATCGTCATTGGAAATTGAAAGGGATACACTATAAGCCTCTCGGTTAGGAATTATATGACGAAAATTATTGTCATTAGGCTGAAAGTCCGAAGGTGAGAAAGATTGACGAAAGAATGAGGCAAACATGTTGCAAATCGCAGGCGACTCACTACTAGACAAGTCCGTGTGCTGCATGGTGTTAGGGTAGTTATCAACCTTTTTCTTAGAGTTGACGAATTTAAAGAAATTTCTAGGGTCAGTGAACACTTTATCGCTCATACAGCTAAGATATTCACGATACAGAGCAGAAGAGAGAGAGCGAAATCGGTTGTAGCAATTTATAAATAAATTAAGACTCGGAGTATCCTTTCTCTTTAAATAGGTTTTCCAGAGTCTCTTCTTCTGATTTTTCAAATGCTTGAGCTCATTATTGAACCAAGGTAGAGATGAACTGGGTAATTTTTGAGGCTCATAAGGTACACAAGAAACCAGGGCTTCGTATAGTACGCCATAAAATCGTGCCACGTCGTCATCCAACTCATTTGCAGAAAGTAAACTGTTGAAATTAATCAAGGCAAGCTTAGATGACAGCTCACTAAAATTAGCCTTTTTGAAGTTAAAGGCATGGGATACCACCTTCGGACAAGGATTATTCTCAGAATTGAAGCAATAATTGAGCGAGATAGGAGGATGGTAATTGTCAACAGACGACATGACTATTGGACTGGGTTCAACAGTCATGTTGACTGAATCCGTAAAAAATACAAGATCCAACTGCCTCCCCAACACATTAGTCACCCCACTCATTTGGTTCAAGCCGAGTGAGAATAGGGAATTGAGAAAACAGGACTCTTTAAGATTAAGGTTCCCTTCAGGGAGGTAGTTATCGTCATCTTCGACATATACTCACTGAATATTGGGTAAGTTGAAATCGCCTAGAAGCAGTAGTTCATCGCCGGTGTTCATCATACACTGGATATGATCAACACAAGAGATAAGAATATCATAAAGGTTTTTCCCTCCAAACGATTTCCAGCAATGGACAAACGAATCTGTGCCTGGACAAACGATTTCTGTCCATGGACAAACGAATTGTGGCAATTTTTATCCCTGGATAAACTGCAATTAAAAAAGCAATGTGATGAAAATATATGTTTTCGTATTTTTTTTAAATTTATAACTACTACTCCGAAGTGTAGCAATAGATTATGTAGTCGGTGTTAGAACATTTTCTGTGCGGAGTCGATTCGCCGAAATCCACGCTGTGTCGAAATCCACGCTGTGTCGACTTAGTAATTTAGTTGCAATTGTTATTTCTCCGAGGGGTGGATTAATTTGTTTTATTTCTGTATTTCGTGTCGTATTGATGTCGGTTGTTCGGAATAAAATTGAACTTCCAATTGTTACAGAAATACATAAATACGAATTTCGAAATACGCCTTTTTTATGCCCAATTTGATTTTCCCGAATAATTGATTAATAAATAAAATTTGCCTATTTCGTGGACAAATATGGACAAGCGATGGACAAACGAACGCGCAAAGAAAAAGTGCGAAATTCGCAATCGGGGCTGCCAATTCGCAAAATTGAAAAATTTCAATTATTTATTATAATTAATGGGTGGGTGGACAAATAAAAATAACTGCTGGACAAACTTGGACAAAAGATGGACAAACGGAGGGTATAAACAATTTTTTGTTGCAAAGTTGGGGTGCTTGTTGAAAAAATTTGCAAAAAAATGTTTTTGCTTGTAACTTGTTAACGGTGCCTGGACAAAAAAAACTTTTCCGTGGACAAACATGGACAAACGATGGACAAAAGTATGAAAAAAAAATTTCCGAAATTCGCATTTCGTGGTGCCAACTTCACAGACCTAAATACTTGTTTGAAATAACTGATTTTGAATTCCCAATTAGACACCGATGTAAACTTTTATTTGAATTAAACTTTAGGCGGCTCTCACACTGAGGCAACAAGCAATAAGCAACTGGCAATAAACAACACGCAATATTATCGGGAGCGCCTACTTTATATTAAATTAAATTGGAGGTCTCACATTAGAGCAACTCGAACGAAACATGTTGCTGGTTGCGGCAACATTATTTCTGGCGATATTCAGTGTATTTTGAAAAGCGACAGATATTGCTTATTGCTTGTTGCCTCAGTGTGAGAGCCGCCTTAAGGACATAGCTTGTAAAATGATGAATCCACGAGCCGCCCCACTAAAATTCCTGTTTTTTTAGAACTGCCCATATATCAAATTAAAGCTAATTTTTTTCTTTACACGTTAGAATAGGGTTGCCTCTGTCAAAGTGGCCGCAAATAGGGGTTGGCAGCCCTAAACAAATAAAATATCTTTCCAAATACTTGCTGGGAACCCCTATTTGCGGCCACTTTGTGTAAAGAAAAAAATTAGCTTTAATTTGATATATAGCTTAAGAGGATACGTTATGAACGTATATATTTAACAGAGCTTACACCTGGCTTAAAATACTTGCGGCCATATTTTTATAAACAACCCGGCATAAATATATTTCTCTACTTAAAACTATCAATAAAAAATGCATTTTGATTAAAAAACAGAAGAGTGCAGAAATTTGCAGCCGGATCTTAAACTATAATATTCAACATTCATCGTACTGGGAAGTTGGTCGTGTGGGCCGAAAGGGTCAAACCCACAACCCGCCTAGTTTTTGTATAGTCTGAACTATTTATGAAGAGTCTGGATGAACTTCAGAGGATTACTATAGAACAAAGTGTTACGCAGAAGTTTAACTAGAGGTGAAGTACATTTTCTTACGACCATTTGGCGTTTAACAGAAGGTGTTCTGGATTTCTTAGTATTCGCGAGTATGTATTGTAGAATACCGCGCCCGGTGTTGTATGGTACTCGGAGTCGTCGAGAAAAGAAAAATTCGAAAGGAATAGATATGCTAGTAAATTGGGCTGGGTGTAAACGTGTTTAACTCCACCAAAAAGTGAAAATGGTTGCATTGTTTTGATAAAATGCCGGATTTCGTATTTGAAAAACAGTTCAGTTCCCGTTTGCAGTGTCGATGGTTTTATATAATCAAATAGGAAGCTATATACGGAAAGATAGTAGAAAAGACCAAAATAACTGCCAACTGTAACACAAGGATTTTAATATTTTAGATGTAAAAACACTTGTTAACTGTAAACACTTGTTGTAACTTTTCCACTGTAGTTATTTGACATTTAAATTATTGTATAGTTTAAGGTTCCTTGTTTATTGGTTACCCTGGTTACCAAGTAGTATAAATAGCTGTGCCTAGAGTAATATTTGTCAGTCATGAAATAGAACTCCTAGTGAGCACTATCTGGCACTGAAAGGTCCAACGGTCTCAATACGAGTTATTTTCATAGTTGATGAGACGAGCTACGTTGAATATACGTTAAATAAAGAAGTAATTTGAAAACTTACTTATTCTTTTAATTTAATAATTGATACAATTGGCGCCCAACTAGTGGCACATTAATTCCACGACCCGGACATTAAGAGGGAAGAAAATTGAGGCGAGGATAGTTCGGCGAAGCCCACGTCTGAACCCAGATATGGCAATCCAGATGACGAGTGAGCAGTTTCAGGAACTTCTGAGCTCAATCAATCGCGCAGCTACGCCAGCTCCGCCATGCGTAATAGGAAATTTCGCCAACTGTACGGCGCGCTTTAATGGTGAACGGTCAAAGGCGAAGGTAGAGGAGTTCATCTCAGCCGCCAGTATTTATAAAGACGTAACACACATGGATGATGAGAACGGACTTATGGGTTTGCAATTACTATTGCAAGATGATGCGGTAATTTGGTGGCAGGGAGTGAAAAGGGAAGTTGGAACATGGAATGACGCAATGAGTCTTCTTCAAAATTCCTTCGCCCCGGCTCGTCCAGCCTACCAAGTCTACTGTAACATTTTTGAAACCCATCAGGACAAATATATGTCAACAGACACTTTTATTTCGGGTAAAAGAGCTCTTTTAGCAGAGCTCCAACCAGGATCTCATAACGAGGAACAGCAGATCGATTTAATTTATGGACTGCTACATATTCAGATTCGGTCACATATGCAAAGAGACCAAATAAAAACATTTCACGAACTACTCGTGAAAGCTCGTGCAATAGAGGCTACCTTATTAGAAAAGTCAACCGGTAAAGCTTCCAAACTAAATACAGACGTTCCACGCAGACGGATAAAATGTGAATTTTGTCATAACTTTGGACATGGCATCCAAGACTGCAGGAAAAAACAATCGGTTTTGAAGGAACAAGGAGGTAATACGGATACTAGGGCGCTTCTTAAACCAAAATTAACTTGTTACGGCTGTGGTAAAGCAGGGTATGTAAGAAGTCAATGTCCAAACTGTAAGGTGACTGTAAGTAAGGAAAATTTTAATTTTTGCACAGTCAACCTAAATCAGTGCAGCACTTGGCTACCTCTTAGGCAGCGACCATCAGTAATAATTAAAATAAACCAGAAAATTGGACTTGCGTTCATTGATACTGGAGCAAGGGTGAGTGTTGCCAGCTATCAGTTATATAGACAACTTCTGAAGGATGGTCATGTATTCAGTAAGCAGCATGTTTTTATAGTCCTAGCTGACGGTGTACAACGACCGCAGGAAGTACTAGTTACTAAAGTAAACGTGACGATAGAAAATAAAATTGTACCGACTCAATTCATAGTTCTACCAGACGCGCAAGATAACAGAACACTTTTAGGAGTAGACTTTATAGAAGATACACAAATGGTATTGGATCTCCCACAACGCACCTGGAGTTTCATTGCACAACCGAAAATTTGTTATGATTTGCTTCAATATGAAAACAAACCTAACATCGGGCAGTTTTCTTCAATAACAACAGCTTCGAAGTTAACACACCTCCAGACAATTTTAATATTCCTGACGTTCCTCAGGGTACAAGACGAAAGAGAAATAGACCTTTAACTAAATCTTCAATATCAAAAGAAAATGAAGTCATGTGCTCAAGTAGTCGACTAATGGACTACTCTCCTACCACGATCGATGAAATCTTTGAAGATGCCCTTCCAAAGCGCTCAACAATTTCCAGTCTAATGCAAGGCAACGAAGAAGACTTCGTTTATCTTGAGCCAATAGACGTGCAAGAAGTTTTGTTACGACCGGATGAAGCGACGAATCTTCACAGCAGCGAAAAGGAGCAATTCAATGAAATTCTTTTATCAAAACAGGTTTCATAACACCCTTTGGTATATATCGATTCAACCGAATGCCGTTTGGACTCAAAAACGCACCGGCAACGTTTCAAAGGTTAATCGATAGAATAAAAACAAAAATGGTGGGAACCCGGATGTTAGCTTATTTAGATGATATCCTAATTCTATCATCCTCATTTGAAGAACATCTGGAAGATTTAAAGAAACTTTTTAGGGTGCTCGCATCAGCTCGGTTGCGAATAAATCGAGGTAAAAGTAATTTTTTCAGAACCGAAATTAATTATCTTGGCCATTTGCTTTCAAAAGAAGGAATTCGAGCAGATCCCGAAAAGATAATAGCCATCCAGGAAAGACCAGCTCCTAAGACATTGAAGCAATTAATTTCTTTTTTGCAAACTTGTTCTTGGTTTAGACGTTTTATTCCAGATTTTGCGGAGACTGCACGGCCGTTGACCAACCTCACAAAGAAATCTTCAAAATGGATTTGGGAAAGTGAACAACAAAATGCCTTCGATAAATTGAAGACATTTCTTACAACGGCACCTGTACTTGTTCAAGCAAATGAGACGAAACCTTATATGATTCGCACAGACGCCAGTAGCTATGCCATCGGTGCAGTTTTACTCCAAGGGGAGGGACCAGAAGAACGGCCAGTAGAATATATAAGTCGACTTCTAACATCTGCCGAAAGGAATTACAGTACGACCGAACGAGAGGCTTTAGCAGTGGTATGGGCAATCGGAAAATTTAGAGGATATGTTGAAGGCAGCGAAATAAAAATAGCAACGGACCATCAAGCTCTTCGCTGGCTTATGTCGCTGAAGTCCCCGAATGGACGTTTAGCGCGTTGGAGCCTTCAGCTCACATCTTAGCCCTACAGAAGTAAGGCAACAGCAATTAGAAGATATAGAATTAAAAACAATCATTGAAGATTTAGAGGCGGACGTATCGGAGAGGTATACCCGATGGACGAATCGAGGATATATACTAAATGATGGAGTCTTATATCGTTATGAAGACGGTGATGAAACACAATTAGTAATTCCTTCACGAGAAAGAAACAAAATTCTTGCTGCATACCATGATGACCCTATGGCCGGACATTACGGAGTAGAACGCACGATACAACGAATCATACCACGCTACTTCTGGCCAGGACTAAGGCATGATGTAAACAAGTTTGTACGGGAATGCGATAAATGTCAACGATACAAGGTAACCAATCTGAAACCGACGGGTCTGGTTCAGACTCCAGCTTACAATCAACGCTTTGAAACACTTTCTATTGACCTCTTTGGACCCTTGCCGACGTCCGATGACGGCTACAAGTGGATTCTCATCGTAGAAGACACTGAGACCAGATGGGTGGTACTATTTCCCTTAAAAGAAGCTACCGCAATAAATTGTGCAAAGGTTTTGATTGAAGAAGTTTTCTTGCGATACGGCATACCTAGGCGTGTAATTACTGATAACGGGACACAGTTCGTCAGCTCTATCATGCAGCACATTACTTATTGTCTGCATATAAAACAAACATTTACTCCCGTATATCATCCTCAGGCTAACCCAGTAGAACGCAAGAATCGAGATCTGAAGACGCAATTGTCCATATTAGTAGGAAACAAGCATGAAAGCTGGCCTGAAAAGCTACCTTTCATACGCTTTGCAATGAATACTGCCAAGTGCCAAAGTACAGGGTACACCGCTGCTTATCTGAGTTTTGGACGAGAGCTTCGATTGACCGAAGATGTTAATCGTGATCTACGCCAGGTAATTGAAAGCGAAAATTTCATTCCAGCTGTCACCCCATACTTGTTGCGAATGGCTTCTACTCTCGCAAAGGCCCGCGAGACCCACGAAATACAACAAGATCGAAGAAAACATTACGCTGATCAAAGACGGCAGCCTGATCCTGTTTACGTTTCTGGAGATTATGTCTGGGTGGAAACACAGGCACGCAGCAAAGTAAGCACTCGTTTCTCCTCCAAGCTAGCGCCTCGTCGAGACGGACCATACATCATATTGAACGCTAAAGGACCAACCAGTTATGAAGTTGCTGACCCGGACGACCAACAGAGGTGTTAGGTACCTACCATACATCGGCAATAAAGAAGTGTTCCGGTCCCAACAATGTTGTACCAGTTGCACCCATTCGGAGAAGAGGACGACCCAAGAAGTCATCACCTTAATATTGTATCTTCAACGACGATGCTTCCTCAGATACAAAAGGGGAGAATGTAACACAAGGATTTTAATATTTTAGTTGTAAAAACACTTGTTAACTGTAAACACTTGTTGTAACTTTTCCACTGTAGTTATTTGACATTTAAATTATTGTATAGTTTAAGGTTCCTTGTTTATTGGTTACCCTGGTTACCAAGTAGTATAAATAGCTGTGCCTAGAGTAATATTTGTCAGTCATGAAATAGAACTCCTAGTGAGCACTATCTGGCACTGAAAGGTCCAACGGTCTCACTACGAGTTATTTTCATAGTTGATGAGACGAGCTACGTTAAATATACGTTAAATAAAGAAGTAATTTGAAAACTTACTTATTCTTTTAATTTAATAATTGATACACAACGCAAAAATAATGTTTTGTTCTCGGCACCCATCCCTCAGAAGAACTTTGGCTACGCTGATCAAGCAGGAGGGGCTTCCTATAATTAAGCTAATAAGTGATGGCAAAAAAAAGAGAAGAGAATTGCTATTAACTGAACGGACAAGGGAGAGGAGTGTTATTTAGCGGGAAGAAGCGAAAAGACGAGGCACCATGTCAAAGCGTGAAACCAAACCACGGACCTCTTTAATCCAGGCCCCTTCATATCAGTGGCGGTTCCTCTTTGGAAGCAAAGGAAGCACTGCTTCCCTTGACCAAATAGGCAACTTCATAAAAAATTAATTTAAATATATTAAGATTAATCAAAAACAAAATCTTAATATATTTCTTCATCTGGAAACACTAAGCAAGCAATGTACAGATTTTTTTATATAAAATGTACAATTCATACTACTGTATACAAAGAATAAAGCCTAGGCCACGATACGAGCGGAGAGCGGTAGAGCGGCAATACTAAAGTGCCGCTCACCTCTAATCCGAGACATTAAATTTTTCTGGTGCCGCTCGCCGCTCTTATCGTGGCCGAGGCTTAACACAACGTAAGGAAGCTGTAATATCTCCAGCTTCTTTGGCACCGAAAATCAACGTGAAAAGTCCAACACATTCAATTAAATTGAACTCACACTCACGCAAAGGTTTGCGTTGATACAGGTCCCTCAGAAGCTGAACTAAACGCAGCTTCTTCGGAGCCGAATACCGGGATATGAGAAGTCGAACATAGACAAATTTTCTCTATCCACCATATTCTCTTGTTTTCTTGGTTTCGTTTTCTGGTATTCTGCTCTGGTTTCGCCTGCTGTGGAGTTGCTCTTGAAAATTTTGCTTCGAAATTTGTTTTGACTCTTAATATGAATTTTCGTTTGAGTCAATAAAAAAAGAGATCGATGATGGGTGAACTTTCTCTTTATTCTAATGGGGGGGCAGGAGGTGTATTGAAGAAGCTGAAAATTTGTAGCTTCCATTTGTTTTTTATGATTCTCGTTAATGATGATTTAAAGGGATAGAGAGAGATTATTTTTTTGAATTGTGTTATACAGTGGCGAGCAAAAGTCAACGTACACAATATAAAATTCGAAAATTCGTTTACTATAGCATAAAAAAATTGTGATATTACAAAATAAATAAGTACAATCCTCTGTACAAAAACATTATATTGAAATTGCATAATGAAATTGTTTCTACAAAAAATAATAATAAAAATTTTTAAGTGTACGTAGACTGGGTAGACTTTTGTTATTTGTGAATTCTGTATATTTCACTTTTTTGTTATTTTTTTTGTAGAAATAATTTATTATGGAATTTCAATAAAATGTTTTGATACGTATATTGTGATATCACAATTTTTTTCAATTTCTAAAAATAAAATAAAAATACGAATTTTCGCTATTTTATATGGTGTACGTTGACTTCTGTTCGCCTCTGTATGTATATCTTACTATATTATCTTTTATTATATTAAAATAAAAAGAATATAGATTGGTAGTACGGGTTTCTACTTTTTGCATGGGGTTAATTACTTAATTCCTTTTCAAATTTGTTATTTTTCAGTTTTTCTAATTAAAGCCGCCGATACCTTTACTTTTATCGCTCGCGGGGTACATTAGCTTTGACGCCCTACGCATTGCTTCCCTTATCCTGAACCTTACGAACCGCCACTGCTCTGCAGGCACAACTCCTCCTTGATAAGTCATTCCACTTGCAATAATTGGAAATTCAGCTTTCACTGAATCATGTTAGTGTTAGCATCTCCAAGCTCGTTTTGTTTGATGTTGACGACCAGAATTTATTCAGTTGCATAGGTATAGGTGTTTTTTTTATTTGAAAAAAGACAGTACTTTTGCACAGCCTGTCGCTTCATGTGATTGTCTTCCAGTTCTTCACTTGTATCTTCAAAGCCATCAACATCATCAATGGTGTCTGTTTCTGTTCCAAACTGAAGAACTTTAGTTTGTAAGAGTTTTTCTTTGCTGAAATTAAACAACGAGGGAAAAAATGTTAAGGCAGCATCATGCATTCTTGTTGATTCCCATGATTTGTGTAGTTCTGGTGCATCACAAATTTTGTCATGAAGTCCAAAATCTACAGCTTTCAAGACATTTCTTAATATGCTTTCAGCTGACTTTACTGCACCTTGTGATCTTATTGTGGCAGCAAGAACTTGCTGAGAACACCATGAGTAGCTCATTATACGTATCAATTATTTCTACAAAATATATACGTATCAATTATTTCTACAAAAAAATAACAAAAAGTGAAATATACAGAATTCACAAATAACAAAAGTCTACCCAGTCTACGTACACTTAAAAATTTTTATTATTATTTTTTGTAGAAACAATTTCATTATGCAATTTCAATATAATGTTTTTGTACAAATAGCCCATGCGGTGAAGTATATTTTCTGCTAAAAGTTCAAAAAAAATCCTGACACTGATTTTTTTTTAATTTGTTCATTGAATAGCGTACTTTAACCTCATGAAAAGTTATCACTCGTCGGATTGGGGGAACCCCCTAAAAAACGACCACCTAAAAAAATTCCGTTTTTGACTAATATCTCTTAAACGATAAGTATTATAATAAAATAGTGTTTACAAAGTTTGTAGATTATGCAATTTTCTACAAAAAAATATATTATACATTTTCCCGTACGACTTGCCATTAATGAGATATCGCCGTTTTAAAGATTTAAAATACTCATTTGCGACTTGTATAGGTCATCAGACGTTCAATAAATCCTTTGTTGGACTACGTGGCTAATATTTTCAGGGGTGATTCCTGGATGTATTTGGAGAAAAAAATTGCTCCATAGAGGGGGGCTATCCCTACTATCCACTAAAATACAGGGAGTTTAAGGAAAAAAAATATATTTTTTTAAAATTTACTTAAACGTCAATTACTCAATTACTCAATTATCGTAAAGCGACAAAATTAAGCTCATCTTTTAGGTAAATTTGTATTCTTTTATTTGATATAAAGATCAAAAAGTTGAGTGACTCCGTTTAGAATATATGTAGGTATAAAGTGTGAGCAAAATCCCAATATTCTTCGTTTTTCAGCATTTTATCCATACTTTAAACCTAAATATCTTCTAAACGGAGTCACTCAACTTTTCGATCTTTATATAAAATAAAAGAATACACATTTACCTAAAAGATGGGCCTAATTACGTTGCTCTACGATAATTAGTCTAGGAGTAATTAAAGTTTAAGTAAATTTTAAAAAAATACATTTTTTTTCGTAAACACCCTGTATTTTAGTGGGTAGTGGGGATAGCCCCTTCTCTAGAACAATTTTTTTCTCCAAATACATCCAGGAATCACCCCTGAAAATATTAGCCACGTAGTCCAACAAAGGATTTATTGAACGTCTGATGACCTGTACAAGTCGCAAATGAGTATTTTAAATCTTTAAAACGGCGATATCTCATTAATGGCAAGTCGTACGGGAAAATGTATAATATATTTTTTTGTAGATAATTGCATAATCTACAAACTTTGTAAACACTATTTTATGATAATACTTATCGTTTAAGAGATATTAGTCAAAAACGGAATTTTTTTTAGGGGGTCGTTTTTTAGGGGGTTCCCCCAACCCGACGAGTGATAACTTTTCATGAGGTTAAAGTACGCTATTCAATGAACAAATTAAAAAAAAATATCAGTGTCAGGATTTTTTTTGAACTAAATATCTCAATTAACTGGCCTAAAAGGATTGTACTTATTTATTTTGTAATATCACAATTTTTTTTATGCTATAGTAAACGAATTTTCGCTATTTTATATGGTGTACTTGACTTTTGTTCGACACTGTATAACACAATTCAAAAAAATAATCTCGCTCTATCCCTTTAAATCGTCATTAAAGGGAATCATAAAAAACAAATGGAAGCTACAAATTTTCAACTTCTTCAATACACACCTCCTGCCCCCCCATTAGAATTAAGGGGTAACACCACTGTAGGATTTTGAAAAAATGGAATTTTTGTTTTTTGGCTTGAAATATACTTCAGGATAACAAAAACAATGTGCAGTTGGTCCTATAACAGAAAAATAATTTTGAAGGATTTAATTTTCGATTTTCCCCCGGCGCCTCGGAGCACGCGTTGGTCCGACTTATTGCTTGTATATTGCTTTTACCTGTCGCAATAATAAGTGCTGCTATAGCAAAAAGGTTATTTGGGTTCCCCAGGTGTCCACCAGGGTGCGCTACAAAATAATAAACGTGTTTTACATTACATCGCACAGTGAAGGTAAAATACAATTTTCAAAGATTAGAGTACTTTCAAAACTTTAAGCGCGATTATCTGGAAACCATGTTTTTCGAACTGGGTGGACGGATTACTCGGAGACTATTGCATGGATCGGTTTGAAATTTTGACATTAGCTTCACAATTGCATTCTTTACAAAAGTACGTGGCCGTTTTTTGATTCGTTGTAAAAAAATTTTTTTATAAACAATTTACTGCTCATTTTTTTCCCGAAAATCAATTTTTTTTTCATAAGTGCGCCATTTTTACAAAAATCAGTTTAAAAAAAAATCCTACGTACTTTTATGGGCAAGGTCAAATAGATTAGGAAACTATTTGGATTTTGTTCCAGGTCTTCAACTTTCGGAGAAATCCGTCCACCCGTGGAGGCACTTAACAAAAAGGCGATTTCGAAAAACGACTGTGGCGCCACCATTTTGTAACAAAAAGTCAATAAAAAAATTTTTTTTTACACTTGAATACATGTTTGATCAATCGCCTGAAAAGAATTTCGATCCCTTTTTCCATACCTTTTAAATTAATTCCCAAAATTTGGCCTTTTTTCGCACCTCTACAGTGGTGTTACCCCTTAAGAGAAAGTTCACCCATCATCGCTCTTTTTTATTGACTCAAACGAAAATTCATATTAAGAGTCAAAACAAATTTCGAAGCAAAATTTTCAAGAGCAACTCCACAGCAGGCGAAACCAGAGCAGAATACCAGAAAACGAAACCAAGAAAACAAGAGAATATGGTGGATAGAGAAATTTGTCTATGTTCGACTTCTCATATCCCGGTATTCGGCTCCGAAGAAGCTGCGTTTAGTTCAGCTTCTGAGGGACCTGTATCAACGCAAACCTTTGCGTGAGTGTGAGTTCAATTGAATTGAATGTGTTGGACTTTTCACGTTGATTTTCGGTGCCAAAGAAGCCGGAGATATTACAGCTTCCCTACGTTGTGTTAAGCCTCGGCCACGATAAGAGCGGCGAGCGGCACCAGAAAAATTTAATGCCTCGGATTAGAGGTGAGCGGCACTTTAGTATTGCCGCTCTACCGCTCTCCGCTCGTATCGTGGCCTAGGCTTTATTCTTTGTATACAGTAGTATGAATTGTACATTTTATATAAGAAAATCTGTACATTGCTTGCTTAGTGTTTCCAGATGAAGAAATATATTAAGATTTTGTTTTTGATTAATCTTAATATATTTAAATTAATTTTTTATGAAGTTGCCTATTTGGTCAAGGGAAGCAGTGCTTCCTTTGCTTCCAAAGAGGAACCGCCACTGCTGCAGAGGTACAAAAGGTAAGGGCCATATAGTTCAAGAGCTTGCCATCAGATTGGAGAAGGCTGACCTTCGTATTGTGCCGCTTGTTGAGTGGGCTATTCGGAATGGTTCCAAACGAGTCATTGTACTGTCAAATGACACAGATGTTGTTATTTTGCTACTTAGATTTGTTGCAATGCAATGTTTATAACTCAAGGTTTGTCTGAGTTATAGATTTGTTATGGGAAAAGGCATTTCATCCCGCTTCATACTCTGTTCATGAAACTGGAACCAGCGATGTCTAGTCTTCTTATCAAGGCCCATATTTTTACAGGTGATGACATTATGAGCAAAATATGAACAAAGGTATAAGCTATAAATGCTGAACCTACAAATTTTTAAAAGAATTTGCTGAGACAAAAGAAGAAGTTGAAAAATACCTTGTGCATGTGTGCGTGGAAAAGAAGTTCTAGCTGTGACACATTTGACGAACTTCGGTACAGTGAGTTCAAAAGATCAGCCCCGCTTAGTTACCTTCCACCGACATCATATTCTGTGCGTGGACACATTAAAATAGCATTCTAATTGATCAGAAGATGTAGTTGGAGTGCTAAGACCTAAGAAATTCTTAAAGTCTCTATTCAATTACCTTATACGAGTATGTACTTGCAAAGCATGTGCCACAGAAAGATGTCCCTGTCTATATGCTCTTCTGAAATGTACAACATTGCGATTGCTGCAACAAAATATAAATAACGTAAAGGAGTGTACTATTGACCCTTATTCCACACTCCGTCGGAAGACTTCTACGACGTAAGCTTTACGCTACGACGTAACATATTCTGATATTCTGCACCAAAGATTCGGAGTGCGGAATGTCAAATTCGGGATTCGGAGAAAAAATATCATTACGTCGGAGTGTGGAATAAGGGTGAATAATTTTTTTTCTTCATTTAATATCATAATCACTGTTTAGTGTATATCCTGCGCGACAAAACCATGAGAAAAACGGACTTTGGTCGGTTGTTATTAATATTATTTTTTCTTTTATTTTTTTAGGTTCTTTAAAGTAACTATCTTAAGTCTATATTAATATTGTGCAAAGCTAAATTTAACTTTAAAATTATATAACAACAAAAAACGGTAAAATAAAAAAATGTCATATTTCATCGCGACAAAACAAAGAGAATCTAGTTTCTTATACAGGGTGTCTCACCACAAGTCGCCAAGCGGTTAGTGTTAGATAGTAGACAAAAAATGATCGCCAAAAAACACAAAAAGGGGGGGCTATCTCTGCCCGTTTTCGAGTTAGGGTGTTTTGAAGTTTATTTTGATGTTTCGCATATCATCCTGTTCCTTTGTAACCCATTTTCATGAATAAGGTAGCACTGCACGCAGAATACTCCCACCTATCTAAAACTGTAAAAGTGAAGGTTCTACCCTACCAACTTCAAGAGTAATGAGTCATCAAAGTCAAAATTTCGGTTTTTTTAACAAAAATTTCACCTTCAACAACATTTTTCTCCAAAAAATACGTATCTAATCAATATTTTTTTTTCCAAAATTGGAAAGCTTGGACAATTTCCTATAACTACAAAGTACAAAGGGTTTCCCTGAGCTCTAGTCTTCCACATAAAAAAAAGCTAATGTCCAGGCAATTTTTGTGTTACGGCCTTAGATATTAGCAAATTTTTATGTTAAAGTTGGCTTTACTTATTTGTGGGTTTATTTGGTACTTTTCGACATAAGCTTGTGACATATTTGAAAAATGTACAGAAAAAGTCCTAATATCTGGATTAAAAACGTACGGTCCCTCCAATAATACATCATCAGTGCAAAAAATCCCCCATTTTGACAAATGGCGCCCAGAAAACATTCCGCCCGAATCAGAAATGTCTACCCAAGATAAATTACTTCTATAATGATCCAAGATCACAAATCAAAAGCAAAAATCTCTGGACATCAATTTTTTTACGGCGATGACGGGGCCAGGATTAAAATGGAGTCGTGAATGAATTTTGTTTATTCTCAATGGAGGTTATCTGGAACCAAAAGTTTTAACGGTAAGCATCGGCGGTGATTATTTTCCAAATTTTTAATGGTCCATGCTGCAGTAGATTTCGTTGAACTGCTTTGAAAGTTTGTATACCCTTCAACGGACCAGTTGGCTAGGACAATACGTCAAGCAATTTAACTGCACAACAATTTTGCTGATTTTACAATCGTTCAATTGCGATATAATATAGAAATCCACCGAATTTTTGCGAATCTTCTCTAAATCGCTATCCATTTTTTCCTATTTTTATCTACATTTCCAATATGCTGATTTGGATTTAATAAACGGTGCGTTACATAACCAAAGATTGGACCAATGGATACGAGTTTTTACATTTTTCAATCATAGGATCGACATAGGGAGCGTAATTTGCTGGTGTAATGATTCCGACTGCAAAGGATTAATACAGCTTTTCTAGTTTCGTTTCAGAACTTATCCAGAACTTATGAAGATGCATTAGCTCCCACTGAATGCTGGTTGCAAAGGGCGCTGTACCGTACTGTATGAGATGCTTTTGTTTTTATATTTTTTCTGACTTTCTCCTTAGGTAGACCCAAATACAATATTTCTGATTACTATTTCTGTCAATGATTTGGGAAAACTGAAATAGTAGACCGCATCAGTTCAATTTATCACCCACTCTAAATTTACAAAAATAATCACTCCACACTTTTCTAAGCCAATTGTAAACAAAACAACCTCGAAAAGATTGAGGCATTTTAAATCTCCTCAAGTTGGTCACATACAACGTCAAAGTAAGAATGTTCAAGAGTCACAATCCAATTAACTTTCAATACTTGACCCCATTTTAGCATTTATTTTCACAGTGGAGTGCCAAAATATATAAACTAGGACCAGTAAAAAACCCGGTCAAGCGTCACAACAATGAAATTTCTGCTGCACAAAAGCAGTTATATGAACTGTAAACACATCCACATACGAGCGGAATGGGCATTATAGATGACTGTTGTCAGGATTAATCGAGAGTGAAGGCATTTGTCAGCATAAAAAGATATCTTTAAAACCAGAAAAAGGATAGATATCACATCTATGATGTTTTAGTTCAATGTTTCTCATGCGATATCCGTAAGGATATTTCATAGGCTCTTTGTATAGATCTTATAACAAACAAAAAAACAAACAAATAAAAGTGCCCCTAGAAATACTATTTCTTGAAGAGTCCCTTCCGTACATATTATATATCCATATAAATATATAAAAGAATTCCCGGAAATTATTTATCTCCAGGATATTCGTATGACTGCACGAATACAAATCTGATTGTACGGAGTACGGCACTTATCCAGATATCAATAAGTAGGAAAATAACTGAAGATTCTTCTATTTCCAACTGTTGACAATTTCATTTTACCTGCCTGAACAAATCCCCTCCCAATAGTATTCAAAATCCATTCTTTACCATCGCATAATCTTCCCCGATATCAAAGGATCGCTCTTCTAGATAATTCTATTTCAACCATCATCCTTGAAACGATAAGGATTACAAGCACGTAACGGTGGAATCAGGGCGAATCTCCCTCAAATCGCTGCTCAACGCTTGCTGTAGTCGTGTTGCTCACGATTGAATGGAATGAGTAATAATTCCTCGAATTATTTGAAAATTGATCCTTAATAATATCTTTTTACAAGCGGTATTTCGAGCTTTATTATCCCTTTTTCTTATCCCCCCTATAAGTATGCATTAGCAGAAAATATTATAGTGTTTATAGCAGAAGTTTGAGATATTTTTAATACCGGATTGAAATTTTAATTGGTGATAAAAATAAATTTTGTGAAAAATACGTAATGTGTTTGTTTAGTATTTATCTTTGGAGAAATTCTATATTTATGCGAAATCGATGGATGAAATTCCTGGTGACAGACGGAGGGTAACGATTATTAAAACTTGCGATTTTTTAAATTACATCCACATCCTTTGTAAACACATCTATTTCTGGCTGAATAAGTACCAGTGGGTTATTGTGCCTAGAGACTAGCCACTAATCACGATTTTTCACTGCAAGCTTTCTGTTGGCTAACGAACCCAGGCTGCCTCGTGAACTTGTAGCCCTGTATACAACACATAGGATCCGAAATCCATATTCGTTAAATTAGAAAATGACATCCAGTTAAGTTCCGTTTCGAGATGTGGATTAGAATGGTGAAACAAACTGTAACTCATATTCCGCTAAATATAATCGAAGGTAACCACCGTCGTATTCAATGTCATGTCCTAAAATCAATTAAAGGGAGGTTCTCCTGCTCAGGCCATGAAAATGGGTGATTTTCAGAAATTTTTTCTGATACATAGAAATAAAATATCAAAATGCAGTTTTTTGCAAAATGTTTCTTTGATATAAAACTATTAAAATCAATTTTTTCAAAAAAAAACAAAAACAAAATGGCGGCTCCCTTCAAACTTCAGTATAGCCGTGCCGTATAACCGTATTTAGGGTACCTTGACCCTTATTCAAGAAAATATGTAGCTACAAATTCAAATGGTACAACTGCGAAATTTGAACCTTCATTTTCGCTTGTTTTTTGTTACTTTGACCGGCTTGAAAAATTATGTATTATTAACCGTTTTTAATAATCAAGGGTCAAGGTACCACAAATATGGTGTACTAAAAGTCCTCAAAATTTTAAGCCGATCCGATAAGCGGTTTTCGAGACATCGTGTCACAAACATTTTAAAAGGTAGTTTCGAGAAAAACGCGTTTAAAGTTTGGAGACGAGTAATATTTTCATGGACTATATAGTGCACGCTCGCCTTCAATGAGCTGTAACTTTATTGAAAATTGAGTAACTTTAAAATCGCTCTGGGGACGTATTCTAGACATGTTAAGGATGTAAAAAATGTATACAAAAAAAATCGATTTATTTGATCCTTAGCAGGAAAACCTCCTCTTAAAGAACTCTTATTTACGTAGGTACATATAATTTATTATGAACACTTTTATGCGGGAAGGAAAAACTAACAGCCAATTCACAAAAAGCTCAACTGAAAAACAAATGTACAGTAAAATTACAAATCGCGAAGTGAAATGAAATACTAATTTACTAAACAATTATTGTAATTTTACTACAAATTTTGTATCTTCACATAATGAAATTGAGAATCTCAAATACTGCATAACGTAAATGTTGATTACATGAATGTTACCTATATTTTACACAATGTTGTATATTTTTCTAAATCGTTTATTTAGGAAAATTACAATATTTCTTAGTATATTTATCAAGGTTATGTAATAAAAAAATCCTAACACTTTGTACTGCAATTTTACAGTGAGGCGTAATTTTAGAACATAAATTTTCAGTAAAATTACAAATTGGTTATTGGAATGTAAGGTTTAAATTTTTCCTCTCATGGATATAATTCACAGGGAACAATGGAATACTAAGCATATCCTTTGACCTTTGACCTTGATTAGGCTCTGGGCAGTTATTGTAACAGCCAAGAAATTTTGATAGATGCTTAAGACCATGTTCGCACTGAGCCGAAATTACGTGATTTTGGAAAGTGATTTCGAAATTATGTAGAACCGTTCGCACTGAATTGAAATGATTTCGTTTCGGTATTTGTTTTCTGGCACCACACAAGTCTTCAATTTTTTCAGCCCAAATTTTAACTAGCGCCTCTTCTAGCAAAGCCCGTGGCTTCTTTCTTTTATATTTCTTGGATTTTTGCATTTTGAAGAATGTGAAGCTTAAATTCAAAGTCAAATCAGTTATTAAAACGTCCAACTGACAATTTCAGCATCAATCGTGACATGCTGAATCGGGCTGAATTCGATTTTCGGGTTTGAGCATTGGCTTTGACATAATTTTGTTCGTAATTTTGCCAAAATTACGAGATTTGAGATGATTTTGAAATCACCAGAATATATGGGAAATCACATGATTTTGAACGTGATTTTGGGCGAAATCACGAAAATAGCCGAAATCACGTAATTTCGCCTCAGTGCGAACATGGTATAACAAGGCATGGTGAGCTAAAATGCTATATTTTTTTGTATAGGTAGTGGGTGATCTAGGAATAAAATTTGGCGCTTGAAAATATTTCAAGCAGGGCCAAGCACATTGGCACAGGGCGGGAGTCTTTAGCTATACGTTTTTCCCTGCGCCTCTCTCTGGTAAAATGTTACAACATAAAATTTGGAAATTTACACAACTATGAAGTGAAAGCTCCAATACTGATTGTATTTTTACATTCCAGAAATAATGTATATTTACTACACAGTTGGTAAAAATGCGTAAAATAAATTAGGAATACTCCTAATAATATATATTGTAAATTTACAAAACTGCTTGTGAATAAAACTTCCAGTATTTTTTTTGTAAAATTACCACAGAATTTTTTTACAGTGTAGATGTCGGATATTCATCTTGTTAAACGTCTAAAAGTTCACCGTCCCTCACATCTTCTTGAAGCTCCGTTCCCGAATTAGCCGTATCAACAATCTTTGGTGTCTTCAAAAATCGTCGAATACTATCTTCTTCCGCATTCTGAAAGGTGGTTTTGGTTGAAATTTTAGTTAAAAATAAACGAAATTTTGACTTTGATGACTCAGGAAGTTGATAGGGTATAACCTTAATTTTTACAGTTTTAGATAGGTGAGAGTCTTATGTATATCTACACCGATAACTTATTTATTAAAATAGGTCATAGCGTTACAAAAATACAGGGTGATGTGTAACTCTAAAAAAACACTTCAAAACGCCATAGCGGCTAAACCGCTACGATTTCACCACCCCCCATACGATTTTTTGTTTGTCTATTTAAAACCTATCTACAGCCGGCCGTTTTGTAGCTTTATGCAATACAACCTGTATAATTGATAAAACTGCCATATAACCTAGCACTAATATTAGCGGCTAACAATTCGAGTCTTGGTATCGCCATTCTCTTGTTCTGTTTGCTCAAAGCAGATATTCTTGATCTAGTTTGTATTAGCTGGTCGTTAACCACGGTTATGCGGATTGACTGGCATCACCAAAGAGGTGTTGTAGAAAATTAAATGCAAAATATATTATCAAAAAAAAATACATATTATCCAAAAAATAACTTGGAACCTCCCAACACTAATTCTATTTAAGAAGGAACTTAGAACCCCCCAACAAGTAATTGTTAATTTAATTGTTTTAAAATTTTCAATGTCATTACCAAAATATTAGAAACTGTTTAGGGCTCTTCTTCGTCGAGCCGTAGAAGTGAACACAAGTGCAAGGCAGACAATAAATTGGTTTGAATTAATACTTGGAGTTTTTTATACTTATAATTCTTTTCGAAGCATTTTAGCTGCCTAATAAGTCTCATAAGAGTTTATTTTTCGACAGGTGTACTGAATACTTTGCTGCTTCGGTTGTACTTAATAGCCATCGGGTAAGTTTTATCTGCTTCAAATAACTTAAATCGTGTTCCCATTTCAAAAATTTCTATTTAACACCGTTGTCCACCTCTTCATCCCAATTAAATTTTTGCGACCACATCTGTTGCAACAATAATTTCGGTAGTAACAACAGCGGGCAAGTGACCCTCAACCTAACGCGTCGATGATACGATGAGCGGGGATAATATCCGTCTTTTAGTTATTTTTAATACTATATATTTTTTCTTTCGCCTAGTCGCCTGTGAACTCTTGCATTGAACAGTGATCGCTGTCGAGTACCAAGTATTCAAGAATTTTTTCATTGTTTTTTACGGTATCCAAACCAGTTTTTTTGTGCCTTTTTTCTATTTTGTTGATTGTGCGTCAGTGATTCACTCGGTTTTTAAGTTGGATACTTTTTCAATTTCTTTTTTTTTCTTGTGGCTTGGAAAGGATAAGTACCTTTTTAATTTAATTTTGTATTGATTTTTTTCTTTTTTTATTTATTTTAATAATAATAAGTCCGTTGCTCATATCTTGAGCATAAGCTCCAACTTGGGCCCGGACCCTGGTAGGTTGAATCGCTTCTCTTCTTTGGCTGACTCGCATCAGTCGACTCCAAAGAAAAAACGTTCAAAACAAGAACTTGTTATCTTTACCTCACCATCCACCTTTTTCGGCTTTCCATCTCTTCCCTCTCAACAACTCTCAAATCCGTCAAAATATATCACTCTTCAATCAGGCAAACACAATAAGACCCTTCGAGACGAAAATGCTTTTCTGCTGAAACTAGCTGTCGATGCCAGCAAGCAGTACTCCAAGTTTTCTTGGCTACATGATGGTTCCCTCCTGCTACTTTGCGATAACCAGCAGGTAGCTGAAAAATTCATCGCAACAAAAGTCTTAACAGGTCCCATACCCGTCATCATAAATTACCATGAGAAATTAAACAAGACCAGGAGAACGATTTATTGCCGTTCCATAGCCCACCTTTCTCCCAAGGAAATAATAGACGGTCTTGCAAAGTATAACGTCACGGACGTGAGGATTCACACCAGGAAAGATGGGGACACAGATATTCCTTCCGGACTCATTTTCCTCGGCTTACGCTTCCCGAAAAAAATGAAATTGGGTTTTAATTGGTAAAAATACGTGAGTTTTACCCGAATCCCGATGTCGCAACTGCCAAAGAATTGGCCACACTTCTGCTCGCTGCTCTGGAAATAAATTACGTCCCACATGCGGCTACCCTCCTCATCAAGGCGATTGCACCAGGACCTTTTGTATTAACTGTGACTTGGACTCACACACATCTGGCGCAAATAACTGTCCAAAATATACGGAAGCCAAAGAGGTGCTCAAAATTCAAACCAAATACAAGTGCTCCAGGTACGAAGCTAGAAAGCACTACTTCGAACATCTAAAACTCACATCTACTGATCTCAATATATCGTATTCATCTGCTGCCTCCAGTGCTACCCTTATAGCACCTACAGTATCCAATCCCCAATCCTCTCCCACCCTTTCAACTACCTCTGGAAAATCCGCTTCACTCGAAATGCCTCAAACCTCAACGAAATCCACCTCATCCTCGCAATACGTCACTCAATCTTGTAAGACCCATCCTAAAAACTCATCTACTGCAATTGTACTTAATGACAACTTACCCCTTTCACTTAACAACCACTCTCACTCACTTACTACTCTCAAGACTCAATCAAACTCTTACTTTACTCGTTGCTCATTTTCTAATTTTGTCGAACCTACCTTTCCTACACCAAACTCAACAACTCAAAAAGGTATAGACTCTCATAAAATGGAAACTGCCTCTTCTCTATCTGTATCCGATTGCGCTGCCTCCTCCGCACCTTCTTCTAAAGCCATATCACGACAAAATAAAAAGCAACAAACAAAGCGCAAAATCAAGCCCAAAGTCCCACTAAAAAATCTACTTGAAAGCATCAACTAAGTATTTCCGTCCTTCGCTGGAGCTTTTTCAAATATAGATTTTTTGTTTTTTCTTCATCTATTACTTTTTAAAATGATCTCGATAAAAAATCTTATATGGGTTCAATGGAATATTCGCGGCTTCTACAATAATCTTCCCTATCTGCAAAGCTTATTACATCTTTACAAACCGCACATAGTCCTGCTACAGGAAACTAAGTTGTTACTTGGCGAAGGACCAACTCGCGTTGGCGTTATTATATATATATATATACTACGTGTCACATATATATATATATGTATATATATATATATATATATATATATATATATATATATATATATATATATATATATATATATATATATATATATATATATATATATATATATATATATATATATATATATATATATATATATATATATATATATATATATATATATATATATATATATATATATATATATATATAAATATATATATATATATATATATATATATATATATATATATATATATATATATATATATATTATATATATATATATATATATATATATATATA